>OY757930.1:66899100-67094100 GCA_963585895.1 Sepioteuthis lessoniana | reverse complement strand
ATGAAATGATACCAATATGTGTATATTCAATAAGTAAAGTTGGTGACCTTAGTCGAGGATGACCCGAAGGCTCCCTTTTCGATAGCTACTACACCAAGGTGTAGGAGAGGGCGCTCCTCCTTTCTCTTGATTACTCCACTTTACCCTTGATCTGTACCTTATAATTCTGAGTGTTAAGCAAGGAGGCATCAAGTACCATTTTTTTGAGTCTTTGGTATAACTCGACCTGGGATTGAGCCTAGGTCCCCCGGGCCATTTGGCGAACACTCTAACCATTATGTCTCATTGAACTGTCATTAGCCAACAGTTAGGAAATTTTTCTGAAATCAAAATTATATCAACCATTTATGAAATATGCAAATCTGACAAATTAGAGCTTAAATTTGCATGAATTCATAATCTTTTGTGCCATCATGAAATTGCGCTGATAAACAACACACCTTAGTTATCTGACTAGCCGCCTGAATGCTGTGATGTTCCGGTTAGCATTTGCAGTCAGTTGGAAACGGCGTGTGATATAATGTTAATATGATACTTAATTTGTAATACAGTTTTATTATTTTATATTAATCTCTGGGTTAATTTGTTAAATATGTTCAGCAAACACGTTTAAGTTGGAAATATTTGTAGCTGTCTGTTGGAGTTACGATAAGTGATGTATATTGATTGTTTGGAATACTTATTCCTCAGGTTAACTACTCTATGCTAATTGCTTAGATTTTAGTCCTGCCGTATAAGCCAGTTTCTAGTTTTGTAGAGATTTTTTTCAAGCTTAAAAAGTCAACTCGTTGGCCGCAATTTATGTTAAGTAAATGAAGGTCTTCAACGCGCGTTCGGTTTCTTAGCCTTCTTCCTAGAAAAGAGAACCTGATTCTTAAGATATTTTCGATTCGCTTATCATATTTACCAACCCCTCCGCTTGGGCAGGATATGACACAAGGGCAATTTTTAAGCGGAGTTTAACAGGTTTCAATTCAGAGTTTTCCTTCTCCTAGACTAGTTGCCTCACCAAGGCTGAAGAACCCAGTCTGCCCTACTATTTACCCATAGCTGGAGAGAGAATAATTGGATTCATACCTTTCCCAAGGGTATTAGTGCTATGTGAAATGCAGTCAGTCTCGTCCAGGATTTGAACTCGTGTCGCTATGTCCATTTCCTACGACGATAACCATTACACCACGGGCACCTGCTTATCCACTGAACAGATTCGTCCTCCCCACTCGAGATTCAGAGCATTTGTTCAAGAGTTGTTCAAAAAGTTCTTAGCCTCACTCAGACAAAAAAAGCATTGCTGAACATTTTTGTTATGACTGATTACTTCCATTTCTTATAGAACTAGAAAAACTAATACAGATTTTTCTAGTTTTACAAATAGGAGCGTGTTGCCATATCAAAAATATTCAGTCATGCTCTTCTTTCTGGGTGAAGAATAGAACTTTTTGAGCGATCTTCAAATGTTAAAAATACACACCGAAATTTACTATCTACAAAGAAGGCAACACTTAATAAATTTCTAATATACAACAAAAGGAAAACATGAAATTTAAATCCACTGTACTCCGCTTAGAAATTTGTTGTCTCCTGCTCTTAGGGAAAGATATTAATCCATTTCTTCCCCTGCCATCTATGGGTAAATACTACAGCAGACTGGATTCATTAGCCTAAGTACGGTAACCAGCCTAGGAGAAGGAAAATACGCATTTCAAACCAGCTATAATCCGCTTAGAAATGTGTTACTTCCTACCCGTAGGAAAAGGTATTAATCCATCTCTTTGTTTCATAATGAATAGGTAGCCTATTCATTTTGTAAGACAAGTGTATAATTCAAAATATATGAATTTAAAATTTAACTTGTAATTCGTTAGAAGAGTCATGAAAAATAATTTGTGATATAAGACAAGTCTTGACCCCTGGCTGACCTTTATAGCTATTCTGATTGGTTGGTTCAGTCGAGAGAACGGGACAGTTAGGTAGAGTTGATGAGAGTCGTAACGAACGGACGCCTAAAATGTCTATTTCGCCATCCGTACGGTTGACATGGGAATTTGGGTGAATAAAAACGTCGAAAATAAAAGTCTTTGTGTCCATTTACTAGAACAGAAGTGGACACGGAGACCAAGATAAACCCAAGACAACCTGAAGAAGTCCCAGATAGAAAATCAGAGATTCCGACCAGATAGATAAGTATAAGGAAAATAATTAGGTGTATATAACTGTGATATGATGGTTGGATGTATAGTAGGTTAATTACCAAGAGAGTCGTAACGAACGGACGCCTAAAATGTCTATTTCGCCATCCGTACGGTTGACATGGGAAGATTGTTTTACTTTCTTTGTGGTTTTTTTACCGGATATCAGATTACAATTGAAGAGTTGTAGATGAGGTCAAAAACCACAGAAAAAGACGTCATAATTTTTTTAGTACAGCCTAATTTTATGTCTGTCACCACATGAAACTTTTTAATATCCTGGGGTGGGGAATGAGGTTGTCTCGAGATTTTTGAATAAACAATCGGTTTGGTGTGTGCCGCGAGAGCTGCTGGGTCTGGTGCATGCCACCAGTGACTTCGTGTGCTATTCACACCGAGAAAGCAGAGGTCCGTCTTACCTAAGTCTTTCGGGTTTACAATGGACTTCCGTCGTAGCATTGTTAAATGATCAAACAGTTTTATTCCTAACAATTCAATAGAGCATAAGTTTGAATGTCAAGCAGTTCTTTTTTACCCATAGGTAGGACCCTATCAGGTTCTACTACTCTGAACCAGAGTTGACCTGGAAGCAATGACAAGAAGAGATACTCCGCATTCCCCAAAGCTCCAGCATTACTGGAACCTCACTATCAGATTATTTAATGTCACTCATGGGAGAGTGAAAAGGAAACAAAAACGAAACGATAGACAAATACTCGGACCTTACCAGAGAACAGAAAAAACCTGTGGAGCATACGTAAATGTGATGGTGTGTTACAGAAAGTGGGGGCCTTGCCCGAGTAAACTTATTAGCCAGAAAATTGAGGAATAAGTTGGAATAGATTTTAGAAGAATGAATCAGTACAGTACAAAAAGGGAGGAATAAGTTGAAAATATATTATTTTTGGCTGATGGAAAACAGGAAAAATAAATTGATTATTTTGACTAAACCCTGGAGTCGATAAGACGAATTTTATTTTTAAAAAAGCAAGAGTTGAAAAGTACGTTCAATCGTCTCTGGGCTGACTAGGCTGTAGGAGAATTCACCGAGGGGTCAAAGCCTGACAGAGATGACAGAGAAGCTGGGTACGACGACTCGCGGACTGAGAAATTATATTCTTTTAACATTTTTCTAAATCTGAAGCTCGTAGTGGAAGCTTTTTGAGATCGTTATGGTTTAACATATTCTGACGTTCCTGTCACGGGACAAAATTAACTGCCTACTATGAGGAATGGTGCCAGGGTGAAATATTGAGGTAGTAAGAGAAAATGCATGCCCCTTTGGATCTCTGACGTCCCTATCACATGACAGAATTAACCGCCTACAGCGAGGAATGGTATTCGGGTGAAATATTGAGGTAGGAAGAGGAAATACTTGCCCGTTTGGGTGAAGATAGGAGGAAACCGAACACTGAAGGCGGAGATGGAGCAAAGGTGTGGAATTAATAGGTGGTATCCAAATTAGGAGAGAGTTGATATTATTAGCACGCAAACCACTACTCCAACATGGAACCGAAAATACATATAAACCGAGAAATTTGCTCGTTGGGCAGACCGGCGGCAAGCAGCTAAGAGACTCCACGTCACTCTGAGCCCTGACCTTGTACCAGACTCCCGAACGTTGAGAGGCAAGCAGAAAAAAACTAAACTTAACGTGATAATTTGCGAGGCTTGTGCTTGACTTTGAATGCTAAGAAACTGACTAACTGTTAAATCGTAGGCTAGACTTCCAAGTTACATGACTAATTAACAAGCCACGAAGGGAGAATATATGTACCATTTTAGAAACATTTTAGACTAAACAAAATATTATCAGTTGTCTGAATTTCTGAGACGAAGCTTGATGATTTTTATCATTTAGGGTTTTCGGTCTATTGTCTTCATTTTTATTGTTATTTCCACAATGTTTCGGTCGATATCACCTCTGGCCTTCTTCAGGTGTTTGTCGAACTCGGGAACCTACACGGAACTTCAAACTACGTCCTTTATTGAATCCACGGGTGTCATCTGTTCTGATTCTGTTTGCCATAACCGGGTACAAGTGTTAAGTATGGCTGTATTGTTACTCGCCTGCAGTCAGGATTGAACCTGCAACCTCCAGATGATTGTCTCCTTAGAAATTCACTCTAAACAGCCCAGCAGGACGCATAGCGTTACGGTTATAGGCGTTGGTTCCCTAAGCTTCAAAGGAGACAATCATCTGGAGGTTGCAAGTTCAATCCTGACTTCAGGCGAGTAACAACACAGGAATACATAACACTTGTACCCGGTAACAGTTAACGGAATCAGAACAGGTGCCCCCTGTAGATTCAAGGAAAGACGTAGTTCGAAGTTCCATATAGATTCCCGAGTTCGACAAACACCTGAAGAAAGCAGGAGGACATATCGGCCGAAACTTTGTGGAAATAACAATAAAGATGAAGACAATAGTCCGAAATGACAAAATATTATTGTTTATTACAAATCTGTGTCCAATACTTTGTTAGCGTTCCGACTATTTTTTCTTTCTTTAATTGTGCGGTCTCATCCGTCCATTCTTCGATTGGCGACTGATTAATGATCGATTTGCTATCTGGATTTTTTAAAAAAACACAAAATGAGCAGTTAAGCACATCGACCGTGCCGTCTCGTGACACAACCAGCCAAGCGTAACCGAAAGCAGAGCCTCCAGCGACTGAAGGATACGGCTGTGGTAGTACATTGTAGTCGGGGCACTAGTTTCCAAAGGCTGCAGTAATTAGATACCCGAGGAAAAATCGAGACTATACAAACCACAACATTGTTAAGATAGGTTAGAATATTAAGAGGAGTCCTGGAGATCAGAGGAGACTTGCTGTCACTCTATGAAAGACCCCAAGTGTAAGCTGGTATGAAAAAATCGCATGATAATAATGATTAAAAGTAAAGTTGGCGACCGTAGTCGAGGATAACCCGAAAGCTCTCTTTTCGATAGCAACTACAGGAGGGCGCTACTCCTTCTCCTGGATTGTTCCACTTTACCTTTGATCCTTACCTTATAATGCTGAGTGTTAAGCAAGGAGGGATCAAGTGCCATTTTTTGAGTCTTTGGTATGACTCTCCCTGGGGTTGAACCCGGGTCTTCCGGTCCATTAGTGAACACTCAAACCATTATGCCAATGTCCGGGCCTAAAAATGAGAAGAAAAACAATTGTATGGATACTTCAAGCGACAAACTAAGGAAATTGAACCCGAGATGAACAGGACATGAATAAGAATGAGAAATCTAAAGAGAACAGGTAAATCTCTTTTAATATCAGCACAAAATAATGACGTAAGAACCAATTATATCAAAGTAAAAACAGGATAATACACAGAAGAATTAGTAAGCGTAGTTTATATGGTGAAAGAGTGTAACATACGTCCAAAAATATTCGACCAAGATACGAACACGTGAAATAGACATATTCATACGGATACGGAAAACGTTCACAAATGTTCATAAACATATTATAGTGTAGGGGTACATGTTATTTGATAGTTATGTTTAGTCCCCCATAAAATTTAATGTTGAAGTTTTATATAGTGTTTAGTTTATGTTTAGAAAAAGGTAGAATAGGCACATGGAGACAAAAGAATGAAGATATGAAACAAATGAGTAAAGGATTTGAAACGGCGCGGACAAAAGGAACATTCAAAACAAGGCGACAAACAAAACAAATTTATATACTATAACAAAAGATGCATTGATACAAAAATATTGCTAATTCTACGTTGTTAATAAAATAATCGTGTATGTATGTGTGTGTGTGTGTGTGTGTATGTAACTAACACAACTAAACTACAGAAAAGGTTGATAATGAAAGCGTCCTATTAAGGTTGATTACATATTTAAAATGTCAATTTCTTTTTGTGGTTCGAAACAGTCGGTTTCTCCGAGGCTGGAAAAAGTCTCCTAGTCAAAGTGTTTTGAAGAAATGAATGTCTGCGAGGCTTATCCATTTTTTTGCTTTTTACTTCTGTTGGTGAATAAGAAGAGTGTCACACTGAAGAGAGAGTGTGTCAGCGCTGCAATGGAAATTAGGGAAAAGAGAAAGGGTGTTTGAAGACGACGTATTTATAGAAAATACGTACCTTGGAATCGGCTCCAAAAAACGTGGGACGAAGTTTAAACGCGGACGTAGTTTTACGCAGGTCATGTGGTTCTCCTGGCCAATGGTTTCCCGAGACTGAATATTTGTGTGCGTCTGCCATCTTTGTTGTGGGAACAAGTGGCATACCGCCCAAATTAAATTATAGGAGTGTAAAGTCCTATAATAGGAATCCGAAAACACTCGAAATTGGTTCAGGTACGAAACTTTTTATTATTTTTTTGAGTTTAAGGTTTTTCGACTTGAGGAGAGAGAGACACAACTTCTTTCTATTCTGACTTTTCCATCTGACCCCACCACGTGCGGCCCCCGCCGCAAACTACTGGTCTGGCCTCGGCGAGCTCCGAAAATCGACTTGCTTCGTCCAAGCCCAATCTCACCTCAGCGTTTTTTTTCAAATTCCAAAATCCTCAGCCCATCGCTTCCGGGCATGACGTCATTCATGTCCTCGGTCCATTTCCTATATGGGGTTTTTATAGTGACATCTGTGATTGTCACATCCACCCCGCACGCGCGTGAACACCTGCACTCAACGTGTGCACCTAACTAACCCATGCACTAAGCCGAAAGGTTCTCATCCTAATTAAACCGAAAGGCGAGATATATAAAACGAAAATTGATAATATAAAAAAAGATCCCTCTGCAATTATATAACAAGAGGTGAACGAGTTAATAAATAATCCGTCTTTGTTTTCTATTAAGATTTTTTTTAATTGTAAAAAGGAAGTGTTAAATTAAATTGATTTAATACACCAGTGTTTGTATTTATCCTATTTACCAACCCCTCCGCTCGGGCAGGACATGACAAGGTCAATTTTTAAGCGGAGTTTAACAGGTTTTAATTCAGAGTTTTCCTTCTCCTAGACTAGTTGCCTAACCAAGGCTGAAGAACCTAGTCTATCCTACTATTTACCCATAGCTGGAGGGAGAATAATTGGATTCATACCTTTCCCAAGGGTATTAGTGCTATGTGAAATGCAATGAGTTTCGTCCAGGATTTGAACTCGTGTCGCCGTGTTCATTTCCTACGACGATAACCGTTACACCACGGGTGTTTGTATTTATTGTATGCTGAACCATTTCTATCCGCTTCTACCTTCCCATATTCGCTATCCTCTCTATATATTTCTTTATCCACGTTGACCTCAACGCATTTACTTTGTTTTTCTATTGATCAAGAACGAATACTGAATGGTGAATCCGAAAGAGTTACAAAGAATTACTTTTTAATTAATTCTTTTCGGTGCGTATTATATTCTTCTCTTTTTCGTGTCAATTGAAAAATGGAATTTCTTTTATATATATATATGAAACAAGATTTTTTGTAGCTTTTTCATTTGAAATAAAAGCGAGCACAATACTCTTAAAACTTAACGTGGTCTTCTCGTGCATTTTCAACGTCAGTCATATGCACCACACATACAGCCAAATTGGCATTTCGTGGATATTTCAGTTAAACATTCCAAATTCGTCAAAAATTTGATTAACTATACAATGAACACATGTTTACGGGCCAGAATTTCACCAGGAATCCATTTATGACCTCTAAATAGCTTTGTGTTGGTAACAATTTTAAAAAATTACAATACAAGAACAATTGGCAATATATACCACACATCACTGATTCTCTGTAATAAATTATACACACACATATATATTTTATTAGACATCTTTATTCGAGCGAACTGTACGCAACATTGAACAACTTTTTAGGGCCTCGAGAGTGAGGCTGTCGGAAGTATACAAAAACCATTGGCTCCAGCTACTGTGCCGCAGGGGCGAACATAGCAGCCACTGGTCAAAACTATTACACTTTCAGGGCTGGTACGTACTACCCCGAACCATCGACCAGAGTAGGGGAACAAGTCTGCTTTGGGGCCCTGAAAGCGCGGTTTTCATATATTTCCTATGAGTAGTACTTGATGAAAACTGACATGCAATAAATAGAGTTTGGGTCCTGTATCATAGATTGGGAGCGTGGGGTGCATGAAACCTTTGCACCAGCCCTGTTCACTTTCCACATTCAACGTGTAATATCGCCAAAACCCAGCCTCTTTCATCCTATTAAACGATTATTTTCAATAATTTGTTATGATCATGTTTTTATAAATGCCTTGAAATAGGAAAAAAAATTTTCACAAGCTTTTCGAAGTGAGATAGATAGATAGATAGATAGATAGATAGATAGATAGCTCGGTATGGAGAAACGAGTGATGCTGAAAACATCTCAGCACAACAAAGAGAATTACCTTTTTTATGTCTTATCTTCATTATAAGGGAACATTTTTTCTAAATAATTTCAAGAAATTTTTGATTATGGATGTTTTTGAAATAGCTGAAACAAAACTAAATGAAAATTCCTTTTAAGACATAGTATGTAGGGTCTTATTATAGAATATATATATTTAAAGAATTATGTTTCTTACAACAACAACAAAAAAATAACACAAGAAACAAGTCCTTCAACGTAAAAAGGAAAAAGAAAAAGAAAAAAAAACAACCTCACTGTAAGAGAGATAACTCACTGCCTTCTTTAACCATAAGATAACTACCCTCATGTATGTCGATTTAAACCCCCCCCCAAAAATGACGAAATAACTATTGTCCCCCTCCCAAAGTAGTAGACCTTCCCAAATTTTATCTAAAATCATTAATGACTAAACGGTAGAGTAGAACTGGAGAGATGAAGAACTAGCTTGTGCCACCAGAAAACCAAAGGTTCAATACTAGTTAGTATAATGTCTTAGTTTAAAATGCCGAAAACTTAACAAAATTGTATGCTGTTTTATTCTTTGTAAAATGCCGCTTGTACAGTGTGTTTTAAATGTAAAGACACTTTTACCGTAAATCTAAATTGAATATATGACCCTGGTTCAATGTGCTAGCATGTACGGCACACGTTCTGAATCTTTTCTAAAAGCTTAGAAAGTCCACTGCCCACCCCCGTATAGTAGTTTAGAAAAGAAGAAAAAACCAAAAAAAAAACAGATTAAGTAAAGGAAGTTCCCAATACCAAAAAAATGTTAGGGCCAGTATTAGAAGACAGGTGAAAATATACCCAAAAACTCTTATAAATATACATTAGTCTTGGACTTTAACTAAGTTAAAACTTACGGGAAAAGAACCCCCCTTTTTTACGTACACATGGGAAGCAGCATGATGGACGTAAAGGTACGCGAATAAACCCTCTGACGGCCAAACGCAATGCCTAACCTGGTCCTGGACGTTTGAGTCTCGCGGCTCAATGCTCAGGATCGTCAGTTCGATCGGCGAACTACTGCTGCTCGTTTATAAGAGTGGCTTCTATAGATGAGAATAAAAACAGCCATCGAAAAATAACCATGACCCACACTCAAACTACATACATAAACTGCATCGCTCTTCGCGCGGGTAAAAAAGGGGCGCGTCCTGCTGAGGTTGGAGCCCTGGCCTCAGTGTTCGAAAAATCAGCTACAGAGCTCAAACAACACAAACTACTAAAATGCAAACAAACAATACAAATAGCGACATTTAACGTTAGAACCTTAAATATAATAGGTCAACTACCAAAACTGACTGCATCGGCCGTAGAACATAAGATAGACATAATATGCATACAAGAACACAGATACACACACACCGAAGATATCAAATATCACGATACTGGCAATGGATTGACGCTAGCCACTGTATCAGCAAGGAAAAACTCTGTCGATGCCACAGTATGAGGTGTAGGAATGCTTATAGGACCAAGAGTGTTAAAAATACTTAATAGCATTGAGAGAATACAACCTTGGATGATGGCAGCTTCGTTTAATGGCAATCCCAGAGCAACAATCATCTCCTGCTACAGCCCTACTAATGTTAGTGAAGAAACTGGTCTAGTCACCTTCTACGATGAGCTATCCTCTTTAGTGAGTAGCATTCCGAAACACAACGTGCTAGTCATTGGCGGACACATGAATGCCCAAATCGGGAAAAACGGAAACAACAAATACAGCCTACACAACACGTCAAATAGGAATGGACAACATCTAACAGATTTCATGATAGAAAATAGATTAACATGCCTCAATACAAACTACCAAAAAAGGGAGGGAAAATTATGGACCTACACGTACGCGAACAATAGTAAAGCACAGATAGACTACACCTTTATAAACAAGAAATGGAAAAATAGCGCGATGAATTGCGAGGCATACTCCTCTTTCAAGAGTGTGTCTTCCGATCACCGAATAGTCACGGCAAAAATACGACTAAGCCTACGAAAAAACGCCACACAAACAGCGACCACCAAACACTATGACTGGGCCCTTCTTAACAACTGAGATATTAGAGATAAATATGTATTAGAATTGAGAAACAGATCCGAGACACTACAAGAGAATACAGAAAAAGGTACCCCAAATGACGAATATGAGAATTTCGTCAACGCGCACCTCAAGGCGGCAGCGAAGTGTATTCCAATAAAACCTAGAACTAAATATAGAGTCCCATGGGGAACGTTAACGGTTAGAGAAAAACGTGCACACGTGAAAACTGCCTCCAAAAGCCATAGGAAGAACCCAACAAACACAAATGCCCTAAAACTAAAAAAGCACAATATCAATTAGCAGGCATATATCTAAAAGAACAGACAAAATACATACAAAATCAGATTGATAAGATTAGAGACTCAGTGGAAGATAGGCAACTAGGATAGCTTGGCAAACAATAAACGAAGTGAGTAAAAGGAAGAGCACAGCCAAAGCAAAATTAAAAGCTTCAAACCAACAAGAAAGAATAAAACTGCGGAAACAACATTTCGAAAATCTACTAGGAAACCCACCGAAAGTTACGCATGAACCAATCACCAATTAGACATTAAACTAGGACCGTTCACTCAAGAAGAACTCGACTCGGTTCTTAGAAAAATTGAAAATAGGAAAGCTGCAGGGCTTGACGAGATTCCCCCAGAGGTATGGAAGACCAGACAATTCGACGACATACTGCTCCGACACTGCAACGCAGTATATAATCAAAATCCGATAGACAGATGGATGTAGGGATGCATCCCCACTTCACTAAAAAGGGTGACCTCGGATTAGCCAAGAACTACTGAGGTATAACACTTACATCCATAGCAGCCAAAATCTATAATGCCCATCCGTAGAATCCTAGAAGGCGTTCGGGCAAAAAACCTACAGGCGACATTACTATTTTCCAACTTTACCAAGGCCTTTGATTCCATTCACAGAGGGAAGATGGAACAAATCCTACTAGCATACGGCCTACCAAAAGAAACCGTAGCAGCAATAACGATTCTCTATAGAAACACCAAAGTGAAAGTACGTTCACCGGATGGAGACACAGAATACTTCGACATTGTAGCAGGAGTACTACAAGGAGACACGCTAGCCCCGTACCTCTTTATCATCTGTCTAGACTACGTGCTTAGAACATCGATTGATAAAATCAGAGAAAACGGCTTCGGGCTGACAAAGAAAAGAAGCTGAAGGTACCCCACAAAAACAATTACCGATGACATAGCGATTCTGGCAAATACACCCGACCAAGCCGAAACACTACTGCATAGTTTGGAACGAGTCGCCGCAGGCATTGGCCTCTATGTCAATGCACACAAAACTGAATGTATGTGCTATAATCAAACAGCCGACATTTTCACACTAGACGGAACCTCTCTGAAACTGGTAGACAAGTTCACCTACCTAGGAAGCAGTGTCTCATCAACCGAAAAAGACATCGACACGCGGCTAACGAAGGCATGGACAGCTATAGATAAGTTATCGATCACATGGAAATCAGACCTGACCGATAAAATGAAACACTGTTTCTTCCAGGTAGCGGTCGTGTCGATACTGCTGTATAGATGGACTGCTTGGACGCTAACAAAACGCCTGGAGAAGAAGATAGACGGCAATTACACAAGAATGTTGCGAGCAATATTGAACAAGTCCTGGCGGCAACACCCCACAAGGCACCAACTATACGGCCACCTGCCTCCCATCACGAAAACTATCCAACCCGAGAATTCTGCTGAAGAAAAAAAACAATTCAAAATTAAATGAAAACGGAAACTTTTCGACGAAACTAAAAAGAAAAAAAATATTCAAACTCAAAGAACTTTGTTTCCCGGACACTCTCTCAGGTAAAATCCCGCAAATTACATTAAAATTTGCAACACTTTATCTTTTCTATCCCTTTCCTTTTTGTTTCTTTTGTATAAAATTCCTTTTTAAAAACTTTATTGTCTGTGTTATCCTTTTGAATCAGTATCCGAACTAGAAATCTGCGGAACTTACCGGTTGAAACTACCCCCTAAAAAATTACCCCATTTAAATGATACATTTGGCTTTCAGTGTCCTCTTCATATTAAATTGTTCTTTAAATTTCTTTTGCATTGAATTTCGTTCTTTAAATTCTTTTATTTTGTAAAGTTTACTTTGAATTCTTTCATACCCTTTTCTGACTTCACGGACCAATTCCTTAACTTTTGTATTTGGATATTTCCATTTTTTTCTTTACAATCTGATAGTAACTTATTAGTTACTACTTAAGCCTAATCTATCACCTTTAGACTGTTTTATAATAGTTTTTTTTTTTTTTTGTCCTTCTCTGTCTTTAGATTTAACAATCGGGTTAAACAATTTGGCCTTAGCATTTGGATATTTGAATTATATGCTGTAATTAATTAAGATTTCTTTTTTCACTCTTTTATTGCATTATATTATTTTAATTGTGTTACGCAAGCCGAAACACTATTTTGTCAGTAACACGTGTATTTAAAGCTTATTATATGTATTTAAAAGAAAAAGGAGTAAAACAAGGGCAAATCGAGAACATGTAAGTAAAAACAAAACAAAACAAAACAGAACAAAAAACAGATGGTTTCACATTGATTGTTCTCATGGTTGAAGATATTCTTAATTCAAGTAGAGGTCTATATAACATGCTCTTATAGATCAGAGAAAGATCAGATAGAGAAAAGTCGAACGTTTTCCAAATCGATATTCTGTACCAGCATTACGAAAATGTCTAGTTCAGTGGTTCGGTTTGCTTTCTTTGTTCTTAATAGTCTATCAACTTTCGTGTGTTATTTAATGACAATGCCGTCCTTACAGAAAAACAGTAGTGGTACTATAAATTCACAGATGGCGGAGGATAAGGGAGTCCGAAATTGAACGTATTCAAGAAACTAGAATTCGAACTCGGATGTCGGATGACGTGTTAGCTCCTACGATACACGCATCCACCATTCCTTCTTTAGTAGTTAGAAAAAAGGATCTAGAATCGAAAATCTAATATGCATACTTAGATTCTCGCTCTGTAGGCGGAGCTTAAAATAAGCTGTCACTTCCAAAAAGCGTAAGACTCCTCTGCAAAGGAGTAAGACTTTCTGAAAGAAATAAGACTGTTTTACAAAGGGGGTAACACTCTTTCAAAAAGGCTTAAGATTCCTCTCCAAAGGCGTAAGACTCCTCTGCGAAGGAGTAAGACTTTCTGAAAGAAATAAGACTGTTTTACAAAGGGGGTAACACTCTTTCAAAAAGGCTTAAGATTCCTCTCCAAAGGCGTAAGACTCCTCTGCAAAGGAGTAAGACTTTCTGAAAGACATAAGACTGTTTTACAAAGGGGGTAACACTCTTTCAAAAAGGCTTAAGATTCCTCTCCAAATGCGTAAGACTCCTCTGCAAAGGAGTAAGACTTTCTGAAAGAAATAAGACTGTTTTACAAAGGGGGTAACACTCTTTCAAAAAGGCTTAAGATTCCTCTCCAAAGGCGTAAGACTCCTCTGCAAAGGAGTAAGACTTTCTGAAAGAAATAAGACTGTTTTACAAAGGGGGTAACACTCTTTCAAAAAGGCTTAAGATTCCTCTCCAAAGGCGTAAGACTCCTCTGCAAAGGAGTAAGACTTTCTGAAAGAAATAAGACTGTTTTACAAAGGGGGTAACACTCTTTCAAAAAGGCTTAAGATTCCTCTCCAAAGGCGTAAGACTCCTCTGTGAAGGAGTAAGACTTTCGGAAAGAAGTAAGACTGTTTTACAAAGCGGGTAACACTCTTTCAAAAAGGCTTAAGATTCCTCTCCAAAGGCGTAAGACTCCTCTGTGAAGGAGTAAGACTTTCGGAAAGAAGTAAGACTGTTTTACAAAGCGGGTAACACTCTTTCGAAAAGGCTTAAGATTCCTCTTCAAAGGCGTAAGACTCCTCTGCGAAGGAGTAAGACTTTGGGAAACAAGTAAGACTGTTTTACAAAGGGGGTAACACTCTTTCGAAAAGGCTTAAGATTCCTCTTCAAAGGCGTAAGGCTCTTCTGTAAATGGGTAAGGATCCTTCGAAAAGAAGTAAGACTGTTTTGCAAAAGAGGAAAGCCTCCTTCGAAAAGCCTAAGATTCCTCTTTAAAGGGGTTAGTCTCCTTCGAAAAGGGTTAAGACTCCTCTGTAAATGAGTAAGGATCCTTCGAAATGGGGAATGACCCCTCTGTAAAAAGGTGAAACGTCTTTGAAAATTGGTAAAATACCTATGTCAAGAGATAAGACTTCTCTGCAAATGTGTAAGGCTGCTTCGAAAAAGTAAGACTCCTCCGAAAAGGGTAGGACTTCTCTGTAAAAAGGTACGACTCCATTTTTTTTTTTTTTTTTTTTTAGTAACGGGATTTTGTTAAAAAAGGGTTACATGACCTTCTCTTCTCCAAAAACATTTATTCAACCTTTTGTGGTTATGCCTTGTTTCTTTGTGGAATCGTCCCGGACATGCATATCAACTTGCTGAGAAAGCAAACACAGCGAGTGGTCAGGTGATTGAGCGACCGAAAGTTGTTATTCTGCGAGTGCATGCCCCGGTCGTATGTGCTGCCACAATTGGTGCTCGTGACCAAGGATAGACCTTGGAAAATCATTCGAATGAGTAAAAAAAGAAAAAAAGAAATCGTCGCGATTTCTAGGAAAGGATAAGAGGTAACGGGAAGAAGGAAAGACCGAGGAGTTGCACATGGAGGTGGAGGAAGGGAGAAGAAAGAGTGGATCGTTGTGAACAAAAGAAAGAAAAGAACGTGTGTGTGGAAAAAAAACTTCCCCCACACATAAACAGGCTAGAAATGATTTTTTCTTTCTATTAAAAAAAAGAGAAAAAAAAAGAAAAAGGAAAAGGAGGAAGAAGCAAAAGAAAAGAAGGAAGCGTCATATATGAAAAAATAAGAAAGAAAAAACGTATATGTGTGTGTGTATGAGTGTGTGTATGTGTGTGTGTGGACACGTATGCGAAAAAAAAATTCCCAAACCCACACACACGAACACTCTAGTGACGATTTTTTTTCTATCTCCCTCTCCTAAAAAAAGGGAAAAGATGAGGAAAGAAAGAGAAGGAAATGAAGGAGGAAAGCATGAAGTATCGCATATGTAGTTGAAGGAAAAGAAGAAGAAAGAACGAAGCGTCGTGAACAGAAGAAAAAAATGAATTTGTGTATGGGGGGAGGTACGTATAAAACAAGAGAAAAATCCCTCACACAAAGAACACGAGAGACGACATTTTTTTTGTTTAAAAAAAAGATAAGAAAAGAAAAAAAAAACGTGTAAAGGTAAGGAGTCCACCTTTATCAACCCACCCCCCATTTCTGTACCTGGCCACAAAAAATTATTTAGTGAAAAATTTTGAATATAAAGAACTAACGAGTAGATAAATTGGTAATCTATTTCATTTTTGTGGACGTGTGGGTTTCGTCAAACTGTTGAGTGGGTGCCGCGAGAGAAGGGAAGAAATCCCCCCTCTCTCTCTCTCTCTCTCTCTCTATCTCTCTCTCGGGTTTTTTTCCCTTTAGTAGTCAAAATTGTGCTTTTTTTTTATTTTTCATTGTCCCTTCTGAGAAGCTTTACAATATTTTTTTTCTAGAGAAGTAATGAGGCTCATTGATTTAAAAGACTATTAAAAGGAAACTCTCTTATAATTCTTTTCCCGTGGCGCCTTTTTTTTATCTCTCTCCGTTCCACTTCGAAAACCTTTGTGTTGATGGGGAAAAGCGAGGAGGAATGGGTTGATTTTAGACTGCGAAAACGACTAAGATGATGATGACAAGGATAAAGAGGATACAATTGATAAAGATGAAGAGTATAAAGTTGATATTGATATTGATCATTAAGATAATGATGATAAAAGTATGGTGGCTCGAAACTGGAAGAAGAGAAAAGAGACGCAAAGCAAGGAGAGGATTAGAGAGGTGATATGTAGAAATTTTGTTAAGGAACTGGTGATCCTGTTTCATCGAATATCAGCAGCCCCTTGGGGTCACGTGGTGTCCACTATAAAAAGAGCTCCAACTGGAGATTCTTCCTCTTTTTTCCACTCCCACCGCTGTTAGCAACAGGTCCATTCGGAGCAGCCCTTGACGGCAAACGTATTTGGTACCTTCCACCAGCCAGGAGCCAAGAGCGACGAACGCACGTGCTGAGTTAAAAGGAACAGGACACACAGCTAAGTTCCAGCAGGTATTTTATCTGCAAACCTTACCTTAAACCTTTACCTTATAACTTTATCTTACACCTTTACCTTATAACAACCTTACAACTAAACCTTACAAACCTTACAAAACCCTACCACCAATCTGAACCTTGAACTCTTTTTTGAGCTCTTACATATTCGTTGTTTGTTCCATTTGGTGTAAAACCCTGTTTATTGTTGTTGTTGTATATAAATTTTGTTACACTAAAAGTCGTTCGTCTCCTTTCTTCAAAAGCTGCCACCCATCTCCCTACAGCTGTTGAAGTACGGTTTATTCTTTTACAAAACGTAGGAATAAACCGGGCTTTTCGGGGCTTATAAAAATCCCCATAGATGAGATGGAGAGAAACTTTGAAACAAGGCGAGGGGGGAGAAAAGAAAAGAGATAATGATGAGAAAAGGGAAGAGAACGACAGAAACTTTATGATGGAGTATAAAAAGAAAGAGAAACAGGTGTAAAGGGGTGGAAAGTGAGGTTCATTTTAAAAAAGAGGGATAAGAAAAGTGGGAGGTGGGGGAAAATAGAGAATGGTATTAGTTTTAAACCAACTGGTCAACGTTAAGCCGCGCAGAGATATGGGTGCAGAGGAGTGTATAAGGGGCTCCAAAAAAGGGAAAAAATGAAAAACAAAAATTGCTGAACGTTGACTGGTTATGGTTGATTTCTTTTTATGTTTTTGTGCTGTTCGTTTTTGTTATTAGAAATTGTTAAAGATTCAACCGATATTTTTTCTTTTCATCATTTGTTTCCCCGATTGGAAATTGGTTATTTTCCTTTCCGGATGTGAGGTGAGATGTTAGGTGGTCAATTTGGTTGATACCCACAGTAACAGCAATGGAGAGAGTGATAAGATACTGAATTATGTAATTGTTTTTAGTGTAGTGATGATTTAAAAGTCTCTCCGGGAATTGTTGAATGAGGAGAGTTAAAAGTCCATTGAATTGAGAATTTTTGTGTGGTTAGTGCGAAATGTTCGATGGCCAAATATGTTAACGCTTTCTATACGAAGTTCCTTCTTGGTGCGACATTTAAACAACTGCCGGGATTTTCTAATGTTCCCGAGTCGCAAAGAAGTTGGAGATGATTTAAAAGTCTGCACCAAATTGTTGAACAGGGGTGAGTTAAAAGTCCCTCGAAATTGAGTATTTTTTTTTTGTGTGGATAGGGCGAATGAGTATCTAAACTAATTCCATATTTACATAATGGTAAGGGAGAGTGGGAAATTTGCTTACTATGATATCCTGTCTTCAAGTGTCTGTCCCCAAGGTCTTTGTTTGTTTGCAGGACGAAGTTTTTTTTTTTTTGTTTTGTGCCAGAGGCGCCCCTAAAAAGGGAATGCCGACGGTGTCAAGAATTTTTGCACCTGCTGCTCATGTGTCTTGATCTATGCGCGGCTCCCATTATTAAAAGGCCTTGTGCCATTTTATTACACGATGGAATTTCAGATAAATCGCACTTTCAAAAATAAATTTATTACTCAGAGAAAAAAGAAATGGGTGAAAAATATTGTAATTACAAATTGAAAGGTTGAAAGTTTGTATTCCCCCCCCCCTCACAGACTAACCATGGCAGAAAAGCTAGTTCACCGGTCGAAAATGTGCTAGGGAAAAATAAATAAATAAATTACTCTTCCCTGCACCTCCGGATAACACGAGTCTCTGTCATCTAATAAGAGTGGGAAGGAATAAAAAAAAAACAGGGACTAAAAAATTTGGGACGATGAGCTAACGCACCAAAGGGGCCCGTTTGCCCCAGACGAATTGAAATAAGATAACTATGAATAGTCCGATGAGTAATAATACAAAACAAAAAGGTTTTTGACCAAAACCAGTCACGCAAGATAAGTCCAAATAGGTACTAGGTAAGAAAAATAGATGTCAAACACATCTGCCGTCTCAGCTTCCTTTCACAAACGCTGTCTTGTTCTGAATGAAGGCTTTTCAGTAAAGAGTTCCAGTCACGTGATTGGGAACTACCTTTTATGATACTAACTACCGCTATCGGCTAACATTTTTCCTTAGATACTTAAAACTATATAACTGTGCAAACAAATGATTATTATTAATCAGAAATAGTTTCTTTGAAACATATAGTAATTTTATATGAATTATTTGCGTTAGATAAAAAAGCTTGATATTCTATAAAAAGATGGAAACGGAACGTTAAATAGAGAGATAGTAGTGATTATAATAGAACATTTATAAATGAAACAAATATTGGCATTAAGTAACCCATTACGAGTTGATTTACCGTTAAACAAATAAACCCAACCAATCTTTTAGATTCAGTTAGATGAGTTTATTCTCCCGGTGTATAAGAAAATTACGAGTTATCATCGGGACGGCTGTGTACCCGGAAGTAGGGAGGCTGAGCGTAGAGAGAGAAAGCAGGGCGGAAGGAACTAGAGCACGTGGCTTGGGACGACGAGACGAGGCAAGAAGCGACGAGGGTTTCCAAGAGGCGAAACGTGGCCTAAAGACAGCCTGGAAACCAAGGGTGTTTGCTGACCATCCAACTCTACGAGCAGAACCCGGAAGACAATTTTGAGCCCTACGAAACCAAACGTCAACAGTCTTAAACACAACTAGAAAATATATAGAAAGACAACAGAACATTCTCCAACCATAGATAACTGTATTATAATTCTAAGTTTGTTCTCGTAAAGACTATTGACCGCTTAAGGAATATGTTTTCGCAACTCTTTCGCACTTCTTACATAAACGTATTTAAACGTCTTACCGCGTTGCTTATTCTTTCTTACGACCCATATGGGAGTGTCGTTAAATTTTCCACTGGTGAGACTCATGATGAGAGTTGGAGATAAAAAAGAAAAGGTTTCTGGCTCCTTGGCTACGATCTTAGCGCCTGAGAGGAAGTAAAAGCTTCAGGCAGGGAAGATGGTGATAACGAATTGGGGAGGAGTACAGATTCTGGATAGAGACGAATCGGAAACCAGGAACAAGTGAGAGGAGTTCTGGATAGCGTTCTAGACTGCCACATCGTAGTAAACGAGTTCGAACTCCAGTCAAACTATTGCGGTCACTGTCAGACTCTTATCCACCCCTGTTATTCTTTTACAACAACGTCTTTTGCATTAAATAACACACGAAGGTGGATATGCCATTAAACAAAGAAAGTAAGGAACGAGAAACAGTTACTATAAAACAGATGATTCAGGTTCCCAGTAAACCAGAAGACAACTATTCAGCTCTTGCAGAAGGACCGAATCTTGCCATGTTGCTGCAAACAAAATTTCAAGTTGTGGGGTACCCCCTACATACACACGGGTTTTATCTAGCTCATCATGTGGAGGGGAGAGAAAACGAGAACACGTGGGTCAATTTTGTGTAGAGTTTCCTGCAGAGAACAAGCCTTTCGGGAGATGGGAAAAAATTGCTCAGTTCCGTCATCATTACTCTTCAGGGGCGCCTCAGGCGTCTGTCAATCAACCCACTCCTTACTCTTGTTTGGCGAGGAAGCAGGTGCTGTATGAGAGGAGGAAGCCCCCTCCCCGAGAAAACGTGCTAATTATTGTGTTGGTCAGCACCTGGCAGAAATACCAGGTGGCAGTATCACCAAATGGTTCACGGCAATATACGTGGTGATATCATCTACAATCAAAATGTTGTATGTAAAAGCCTGGCAGGATGTAAAAGCAAAAGTTAGCGACCGTAGTCGAGGTCGACCGGAAGGCTCCCTTTTCAATAGCTACTACACCAATGTGTAAGGGAGGGCGCTACTCCTTTTTCTGGATTGCTCCACTTTACCCTTGATACATAGCTTATAATGCAGAGTTTTAAGCAAGGAGGTATCAAGTAACATATTTGAAGTCTTTGGTATGACGCGACCTGGGACTGAACCCTGGTCTCCTGGGCCACTGGCGAACACTCTACCCAATAAAAACAGAAGAGAAAGTCCTTGTGGCATAGTGGCTAACGTTGGACTGCAATATCGTAGTAAGAGAGTTCGAACTGCAGTCGTGCTATTACGTTCACTTTCAGAATAATACCTTTGGGAAAGTCATGAACCCATCATCTTCCCTCCGCTTAGGGTTAAAAATTGCCATTGGCCTAATGAGTAGAGTGCTAGCCAATGGTCCAGGAGACCAGGATTCAATCCCAGGTCCAGTCATATCAAAGACTCAAAAAGTGGTACTTGATGTTATGTTGCTTAACACTCAGCATAAGGTAAGGATCAAGGGTAAAGTGGAGCAATCCAGAGAATGGAGAAGCGCCCTTCTCTACACCTCGGTGTGGTAGCTACTGAAAGGGAACCCTTCAGGCCCCCTTCGACTAAGGTTGACAACTGGTCTTCGATAAAGGCATCTTTGGCATTTAATAACCCACTAATGTTGATGTTTTATGAAGCAAAGAAATAGAAACATGTAAATGCGTTCAAGGATCGACTGATTTTAACGGCATATCAACAGGTCTAGGATTATTTTATGCCTAGAGGTTAGGAAATCGTGTGTATTTAAACTCTTGATGACTGCACCTCTGCAGAGGGGTAAAACACTCCCCCTAATGAGTGTCCTAAACAATCTGATGGTGAGGTTCCAGTGATGCTGGAGCTTTAGGGAATGCAGAGTACCCCTTCATTGCCATTGCTCCCAGGTCCACTCTGGCCCGGAATGGTAGCACCTGATAGGGCCCTATCTATGGGTTAAATAGAACTAAATGCATACTTATACTAAACTGAATTGTTTGAATTAGAACTGTTTGACTAAACTGAATAGCTTGAAATAGAAATAGTTTTAACAATTAAACTGTGTACTTACATTTAAACTGCGTGCTTATGCTAAACTGAATTGTTTGAAATGGAACTGTTTTTGACATTGAAACTGTACTTACACTAAACTGAATTGTTTAATATAGAACTGTTTTGACATTTAACTGTGTGTAAACAAAATCTATAATTATACTAAACAGAATTGGCTGAATTAGAACCGTTTAAATAAACTGAATAGCTTGAAATAGAAATGTTTTTGACAATTAAACTGTGTACTAATGCTAAACTGAATTATTTGAAATAGAACAGACTATTTGCATAAAAATGAATTTGGCGTTAAATAACCTATAAAAGTTGATACGCCATAAAAACCAACCAACCAACCATTAAACTCTTTATGTAGTTGTTTCTTAAAAGATTTTTTGCGCATTGTCCTATCGCATAATAATGATTTTTAAACAGATCTAACTGGGTCAGAATGGACCTTGGGATAATGACAATGAGGGGGTACTCCTCGCTCCCTAGGTCTCCAGAACTGGAACCTCACTATAATGCAGTTTAGTGTCATATCAAGGACACCTGCTGTTGGGGGGTTCTTACCCCGACTCTGGCGGGGATACAGTCAGCGTATTCTCAGCCCAGCCAACCGGGCGAAACAATCGCCGTGGGGTTAGCGGAGAGTAAACGGGTAAAAGTATAAAATAAATAGGTTACATCTATTTTAAGACACCTTGTATGTAAGGAATATAAAATCTAGTCGGAAACTTTTGATTGTGAAGATACATTAAGAACTTTATTTGATATCAACTCGGACATAGAATAAATCAACAAGTGGTTGACATGATCAACCAAGATATCACTCGTGGATCCTTTGTTATTCTTTTTTTTTTTTTTTCTAGACAATGCCTATTTTAATAATAAATAAATAAATAAATAAATAAAGACGATATCTTACGATGTTGATTATTTTAATCTCTCGACGATTCTAGTAAAAATTATTCATATATTCTCTCTAGCGCCCTCCCCTAGCAGCTATTGAAAAGGGTGCTTTCGCCCTCTACTAAAGTGGCCAACGTTACTTATTCTCTCTTTCTCTCTCTTTCTCTCTCTCTCAGCAGAACAGCTGTGTTTATAAACAATATCAGTGACCGTAATATGATGTTTTTGTTGTTGTTTTGTTTTATTTTTCTTTTGGTCATTTGTTCTGCACCGGTGAAAGAATTTACACCACGTGTTATGTTATATTTTTACTTTGAACATTTGGACCCTCTGCTCTCTAGTAAAACAAAAATTTCTAACAGCTGCCTTCGAAGTCACTTCGCCCGCAAAGCCAACGGTATGAAGCACCCGACTTAGAATCGAACTCACTAATGGTCTTCTTGCTTAGGGCGCTAGCCATTGCACTGCGTGAGAAGCAGTCTCAAAACCAAGTGTAGTCTAAGATTAGCAAAATCTAGCACAAGGCTAGAAGCAGGGACCAGCCTATATGAATCCCATGCAGAAAAAATAAATGAAAAATAATAGCTCAAATAGAAAAAATGAATATATTCTCGATGGGAAAGAAAAAAAGGTGAAAATAAAGTGGAGAGAGATCCAAAATGTGTCGGTGGAGGCGATCAAATAGTTCAGAGTGTCTTGACCGGACCTCAACGGGTGGGATTGCATAAACGTACAAGTGACTAACAATGACACAAAAGACGAATGTGTCCTCGACACAAAAGAAGAGAGTGAGTGGAGAGACATATATATCTATATGTGTACGAATATATATATTTAATATATATGTATACGAACATGTATATATACAAATTGATTCGAATATATATTTGTCTAAATTTCTGACATAAAGCTTGATTATTTTTATAACTGTTGTCTTCATCGTTATACTCACAATGTTTCGATCATCCTTCGATCTTCTTGAAGTGTTTCATGTCGAACTCTAGGAGCCTACACGGAAGTTCGAAATGAGCTCTTAATTCAATCCACGGTGGGTAGATGGTCCTACTTCCAGTAACTATGACCGGGTAAAAGTGTTAAACTATTGTAAAAAAAATTTTATTATTTACCTGTTGATGGGATTGAACCTGCTTATATCTGTTGCGTCAAGGCACCTCTGGTGGTGTAATGGTTAGCAAGCTCGACTAGCAAACCTACACGAGTGAGTTCGAGTCTCATTGGGCGCCCCATTCATTCGGCCTTTTGCCACATCGAAGCAAAGAGCTTTGTAAATTACTATATCTGTCGCGCCATGTGTCTTGCTGGACTGTTCAAGGTGAATTTTTTTGGCTTATAAACTTGTCTCCACTCATCTATGAGATAATACTTATTGTTATTATGTACGATTTTTACCTGAGCTTATATCGCAATTCTTTTTCTTTTCATCGAGCCTCTTTGATTAATGGTTCCCAAACCGTTATCATTTCTATACTTATGCTACTCAACAGGTCACACTAGCCCAATATAGCGCTGCTTCTTTCAGACGTCTTATTTTTCAATATCCTTCCCTATCTATTATTTTAACTTCATCCCATAAGGGCAGATAGTTTCCCTTTTCTTTCATATCCCTTTTCTTTCATATCCCTTTTCTTTCATATTTTCCATATCGCGGGGGGGGGGCACGGCCATACTCGAATTTTCGACCTCACCCGTGGCCACCGAAATATAAAGACCTGTTCGAGTGTGACGTAATGTTACAAAAGTAGTCCACGAGGTTAATGAAAAAGACAATAATCATAATGTAATGAATTATTGTAAGAAAAAATGGTTTTAGACAATTTTTAGAAAATACATTTAAAAAAGAAAGAAACAGTTTCGGATTTTATGCAAAACTTTTGATATTAATTTTTAAAAGAATAATTGATACGAAAAAAATGTTGTTGAATGCTACGTTAAAGTAAATAAACTAAAGTAAATAAACATTTAAGTAAATTTTAAAGACTGAAATTCGTTCGTTACTTTATTTATTACAAATTTAAAAACATTTTTTAAAATCATTATCAGCATTGTTTTAATTTACATGTTTTAAATTTTAATTTCACTAATTCTGTAACGTTACAATATCGTTATTATTAAGTGACTATTATTCCTATACAACAACTGGATTATATATATATATATATATATACATACATATATACACATATATATATATATATATATATATATATATATATATATATATATATATATTGCAACAACTGGATTATGAATTAGAGAACTAACAAACAATAATTGAATAAATAAACAAACGAATAACAAGAAAAAGATAAATAAAATATCAACAAGAAATAATAAAATTAAATACAAACAAGAAAATAAATTTGATACAAACAATAAAAAATTTAAAATTCAAATATAATTCTTAGAGATAAATAAGTTACAGATAGAAAATTTTAAGACTGAAATTCGTTCATAATTTTAATTGTTTCTAATTTGAAAATAATTTTTGATAAATCATAATCAGCATTGTTTAAATTTGAATGTTTTTATTTCATTTTTAATAATTATTCTGTAAAATTACAATTTTGTAATCATTAAGTGATAATTATTTAGATACAGCAACAACTGAATTAGGAATTAGGAAACAAACAATAATTAAATAAACAAAAAGTTACAAATAAATGATGAATAAATAAAACAATGGAATATAAATAAGAAACAAATAAATTATATACAAACAAGCAAATAAATTAGATACAAACAATAAAGAGATTTAAAAATCAAATAATACTTTTAAAAAAGTAGGTTACAGATACAAAATTTAGCTAAATGTTTGAAGTTTTC
Organism: Sepioteuthis lessoniana; assembly: GCA_963585895.1. Lineage (NCBI taxonomy): Eukaryota > Metazoa > Mollusca > Cephalopoda > Myopsida > Loliginidae > Sepioteuthis > Sepioteuthis lessoniana. Next base: position 67,068,818 of record OY757930.1, on the reverse strand, counting down.
TTTTTTTTTTGCTTAAGTTGTTATTTTTAATATTATTATTTTCTTAGGAACAAAAATGATTTAAAAGACCATTTGTAGAGCTCCAACCAAACATTCTTTGTATCTTTTCAATACTGTGACCCTCATCACAAGTGTCAACATTAAAAAGAAGCTCAAAATCTGCCAAAACATTCAATGTTATATGCATGACTAATTTCCTTTGATTTACTGAATAGATAAAAGAATGATGTTTTATCAGCTTATCAATAACCACATAATTATATATAACAAAATTTGTAGTTGTATCATTAGGATATAAAAGAGAACCTCTATTAATCCTCCCCAAATAGCTGTTTATTTCAGGTATATTTTCCACATTATCTCTTCCAGATATTAAATCTTTGCAACTATTGCATTTAATTTTCTTAAAAACTACAAAGCAGCAATAATTTGTAAAGTATATTATTACAGGAAGAACTTCTCTACATTTAATAATATCATCTTCTTTAACATCAATTCTAAATTTTTACACATCTAACTTTTGCTCCTCTGTCACTTCATCCCAGTCTGGTTCTTGTAAATTCTTCAAATCAATTTTAATGTATTTCTGATTAAATGGTAAGCTCAATTTTAAAACTAATAAGATTCTAATTTTTTTTTTCACCCTCAAACACATACTGTATCAAGATATACTGATTCCCACTAAATTACTGGTATTGACCAAACCTGGCCTCAAGGTGATTAGTTTAAAATTTTCCAGGTAATATGTATAGCATTTTAAATTCTTCTATGCAATACTTGGTCAGTTCAAGAAATGCATTGGCTGTATGATGAAAAGCAGTGAAGGTTTCTTTTGTTAATTTGCCATTTTTTCCAGAAATGCTATTCCAAGATTCTAACCAGTCACAGAACACAGAGAGAAATCTAAAATTTTCTTTATTTACTCTAAGTGGATTACAGTATTTATTTTTAAGCCAACAAGCTTTATATGGTGTTTTTACATTCATTATTATCCACAAAATATGAAATATGTTTACATATTCAACAACTTCAGCAAAGTTAGGCAAACATTTCTGTTTTCCTAAGGTCAATAATCCCTGAACAACGTATTCATTAAAAATTTGCAGACCTAAATTAACATTTTGTGTTTCAAGAAGGAGAAAGTGTCTTTGAGGTCAATTTATAACAATATTTCAAAACTGAGTGAGATTCCAGGGCATGAAGTTTCTGTAAGGTACAAAATGGGACACTGGATACCATCTAATTCCCGATTTCCATTATGACAAAATTTTGTGAATAGCATGAATTCATTTGCATCTTTTTGACCAATCCAATGGTTTCTAATGCATTTTAATGTATGGACTGAGTTGAAGAGGAAGAGGAGAGGTCGAGACTTTATAACCATATTTACCAACCCCTCCGCTCGGGCAGGATATGACACAAGGTCAATTTTTAAGTGGAGTTTAACAGGTTTGAATTCAGAGTTTTCCTTCTACTAGACTTGTTGCATCACCAAGGCTGAAGAACCTAGTCTGCCCTACTATTTACCTATAGCTGGAGGGAGAATAATTGGATTCATACCTTTCCCAAGAGTATTAGTGCTATGTGAAATGCAATCATTCTCGTCCAGGATTTGAACTCGTGTCGCCGTGTCCATTTCCTACGACAATAACCATTACACCACAGGCACCTCCATGAACACTTTGGAGACTTTATAACAGGGTGTGGATATACAATCCAAAGCTTAGGAGGGGGACTGCTAAAGAAAGATATAGCTTTATTTTATTTATAGCATTATTATCTGTTATGATTGTTAATACTTGAAAGCCTATCTCCTCTAAACCAATTATTATATGTTTAACTATGTCAAATAAATTCTCAGCTTTAAGACATTTAGTTGGTATAACATGCAGAACATCCTTATTTTGTGAGAATACACTGCTAAGCATTAAAGCAAAGCACTTGTTGCAGCTTCATTGCTATAATTAGATAAGCCAACAATATTACCACTCTTATAATCAATATAAGGTTTTAGGTGAATTTCATCAACAAGTAAAGATACTGTGGTGTCCTGCTGCACTAGTAAGTTGAATTTATTTTTGATATACATAAGAAAATTGTTATCATATTGCTTAATCAAAGGATTCACATATGTTGATAAGGTTAGTCTTTTAATGGTTGAATAGCTTGGTAAAATGATATTTTTGCTGTCTCTTAAAAATCTGTACCCTTTAAGGGAGCAGCTATATAATAATGAAGAAAATATCATCATTTCTGTTAAATAATCAAACTTATTCTGTGTCATTAGGTTTAGCTGCTCATGTATAAATTCGAATTAAAATGTTTGTTTGATTCTTCTTGCACCAATAGTAGAAATGACATTAGCAATTTTAATATAAAAATTATATTCTGAGGTTCAATTTGCTGTTGTTCTGTGTCCATTTTCTTCATGCTTTCTATCAAAATTTCAAGAGAATTTGGATCAATTACATGTTTAGGAATCTTATAGTTTCATATTTGATTAATTTCCACATCTCTACAAAATACATGTACTGCAAAATCAGATTCAATTACAAGAGACAGGTTGATTTTTGGATATAGGGATTTGATGCTGCTGTATATAATAAGTGTTTCTTGCTGCCTAACAACACTCTAGTAATTTCTATCAAGAACATTTAATTTCCCTTCTAGATCATTCATACAATGGAATTTCTTCTGCTTTTTATATGCTAAGTCATCAGTAATACTTTGATTTAAAGCAATTTTAAGGGCAGAATTCTCCAGTCGGATTCTCCTTGAATTTGGTGACTCTCTAGAGGTTTTCAATGAAGATAAATATAAGGGACAGCTTGGTAAAATTCTAGGGATAGCACCATCACGAAGGTATGTTTTTTGAAGTTTAACTTCAACTGTGACACCTGTTTTTCATCAAAGGCTGACGATTTTCTCCTAATGTCCTCTGGTCAAAAATGTAGTTCTCATGCCTAAAAAATTTAAAAAACAAACCTATTTTAAATTTTTGTGAAAATCTTAAAAAATCAGTCAGCAAAAATCTACAATATGAAGCATTTTTCTTAAAATTCTTGAAATAGTGAAGAATGCTCTGATATTTTTAAGAACATAATTTAATTTATTAATTCAACAAAAGATTATTAGTGACGAAGCAATGTACAAATAAAGAAAGAATTTTTAGCGTTTACTCATTTTTTAAATCAAAATGATAAATAAAAAAATATTTTTTATGAATAAAACAATTCTAAACAATTGTTAAATTATTAGAATTCTTTTTATGCCTATAAAACTATTCTTTTATGAATTTATATTGAAAATTCCTTTAAAGTTTATTTTTTAAAAAAAAGGAAGATTTACATCTTTTAAAAACTTTCGCAACTTTTTTTTAATGTGTTATGAATTATAAAGACGTAAAATTAACTTCCATTTGAATTTAATTGTTTTTTAAAACAAAACTTTTTTTGTGATTTAATGTGTCGTAAATTACAAAGACATGAAATTAATTCAATTAAAGTTTTATTCACGAATAAAACAATTCTAAAAAAAAGTGTTAGAATGATTAGAATTGTTTTTGTTTTTTTATGCCTATAACATTCCTTTATGAATTCATTCATGAATTAATATCGAAAATTTCTTTAAAGTTTATTTTTTTAAATGACGTTTTCGCTTTTAAAAACTTTCGCAACTTTCTTTTTAATGTATCGTCAATTACAAAAACATGAAATTAATTTAATCCTTAGAGTTTCTATTGAAACTTTTTACTCCAAACTATGTTGTGAATTACAAAGATATGAAATTATTTCAATTCAAGTTTTATTCACGAATAAAACAATTCTAAAAAAACTGATAGAATTATATTTTACACCTATAAAGATATTCCTGGATGAATTTATATCGAAAATATCTTTAAAGTTTTTTTTTTTTTAAACGAGGTTTTAGCTTTTGAACATAACGCCAGTGATAAATGTATCTTAACTTTGTGGAGGAATAAGATTTCCCGAGATTCCACGAAAAGTAAAACTTCGGGTATAAGTTCAACAATAATACAACACAAATTTGCACAAACAACGGAGACACGAGAAATTTGACAAAAAACAAGAACCTTAAATAAAAACAACTTTATATTTTCTATCAACTCGACAATGGCAATGATTATACAAAGGGTGTTCATGTGAGTGTAAAACACGAATATTGCCAGGTAAATTGAGCGTGTGTATATGTGTGTGTGTATGTCGGAACTAAAAAGAGAAGATAAGTTGTATTTACATACATGAGTATGTGTATGTATATGCGTGTGTCCTGGTATGTTTGAGTTTTTTGGCCAACTCTCCAAACTGTTGTGTATATTAGCGGGTCATTGGTGTCATTCTATCGTGCCGTGATGTGTCTGTCTGCTGATCTGTTGATCTCTCTACTTTGAACTAAAAAAGACTTCGCTATTTATACTTTTGGGTAAAATAAAAATGGATCAAAGTAAAATATTTCAACTTTATTGGTCAAATAAATATTTCAACTTTATTTGGTCAAATAAATTCAAATGCGCGGATGTCGCCGAAAACCCAACCTGTGACCTGTCTTAACCTATCAGATTCACAGAAATTACTTATTTATTTTGGAACCCAACTATTTTTGTTTCTGTGACAAATTTTTCAACAAGTTAGTTTGGAGAAGCAAGGACGAGCTCATAAGCGATGTACTCCTGTGGACCCCCACACATGGATGTGCAAGAGTGGGACGACCAGCACGAACCTACATACAGCAGCTGTGTGAGGACACGGGATGTAACCCTGAAGACCTGCCGGAGGCGATGAATGATAGGGAGAAATGGCGAGAGACGGTCAGGGATATCCGCGCAGGCGGCGCGACATGATGATGATGATGATGTGTCCTTCGCTGATTGGTTTAAGAATATAAGAGTATGAATTCTATGTAAGGGAAATTTTGATCCTTTTTTTCTGGAATATTCCTATCTACGTGTACTGATTTGATTTATCTAAAACTAAAGAAATATGCTTCCTATAACTTTCTCGCTAGATTTAACTTTGTGTTGTGGATAACAAAGACATGAAATTAATCTAGTCATTAAAGTTTCAATTGAATTTACTTATTTTTTTAATACAAAAAAAATTACTCACTCTGCTGAATTCAGTTGGTGAAAATTCTCTCTTTTGAACGAATCCAAACGTCTGACAATTCTTTATTTTTAGGAAAAGAAAATACATGAACTTTAGGGGCATTTTTATAATTCCCTTTGCAATTTAGTACAACGCATCTATAAGGCATTGTTTTTGTTTAATTGATAAATAATTTCAAAACACCGCCGTAAAAATCTAATACACAGCCTTCTTGATAACTGGACTCAAGATGATGACGTCACATGACGTCACGTCACAATCAAACAGGACTTTCATGTCGGTGGCCACACCTTACCTCAACTTACTACTTTTCGATGTTTCTCTAGCCTTAATTTTAGTGAGCGGCATGTCTTGCTTTTCTATACTTTATCACAAGTGCATGGAATGGAGTACACACAAGGAAATATGCCCGCGTAAATCTACATTGTTTTAGTATGAAGACCTGCGACTAGAAGTGGGGGGAATGACTAAGTTCGTTCGTCAGTGAGGAATTATCAGCACGTTGGTTAATGAAGAGCCAGCACAGAAACAGTGAAGAGTAGACAGTTGGCCAATAGACATCTGACAAGTAAGTTTGAGGCAAGATAGCTAAGGAGAGGTGGATGAGTCGGCATTTTTGATAGTGTTTTATAGCCGTGATGAAGGAAGAAACCACTACACTTGTTTATAGAAATATAACTCTCTTTATTCAAAGGGATCAAAGCTTCTGTGTTTATAGAAATATAACTCTCTTTATTCAAAGGGATCAAAGCTTCTGTGGTGTGAGAGAGACGGACAGGGACAAACAGAGACGGAGAGAAACGAAGACAGACTACCATATTGACATAAAATTCTTAACTATGCTGTGCTTCCATATTCATATTCAGGGCCCCACTTAGCACTTCTTCTGCTTCTCGGTCAGAGTGTACTCAACCGGAGGCCTACTGTGGGTCGCTGTCCTAGCGGGGCGCCCAGCCACATGCTGGTGCTCCCGTGACTGACCGTTCTCTTCTGGCTGCAAGTTGAGACTGACTCAAGACTGACTGTATTTCACGTGGATATCTGCATATATCATTTCATAACGACCACCATTTCTGTTCAACCACGTTACTGTTTCTGCTTATTTACACTGGTGCGTCCTGTGCAGAGAAATCAGTGATTGACGGCTCGGTCAAGGGCCTGTATGCAACAATAGCTGACAGGATTTTCGCAAGGGTCTTGCGATAGCCACACACACAAAGTACAAAGATGTCATAGGTTTTCCCGTATTTATTGTTTTACTGTCTCAAGTTCGTTGTGTTTGTCGTTTCTTTGCTCCTTCCTATGTGTTGTGGGAGCCTTACCCATCTCACCATAATGGACTCTTCTCACCGTTATTAGTAGTGAGAGATTTCGCTGCCAGAGGAGCAGATTAATATCGGTGTTATCCGAACAGTACGAGACTTCTTACCTTTTCTATGCAACTCTATCTTTCTTGTGTAATATAATCTGTTATCTAATATCCGTGTTTGCGTTTTCATTAGTGACCCTTTCCGGGGCTACAACATACTGGCGACGGGGAACTCGAACGAAAAAAGGGACTCTCCAACAAGCAAAAAGGGTTAATCGCACAATATACTGGCGAAGATACATCGCAACAACAAAGAGATACCCAACTACAAGTTGTTAAAGAATCTACGACAAAGTTCCAGCATACAACGAACTGAACAAGATTTTTGTTAAACAACTACAAGGTATCAAATTGTACAAACGACGGAGTGTGTCGGATAGCGGATATTTAAAAAAAATCTGTTAGTAAGATTGTCACGTAATCAAAAAGTGACTTTCATATTTTTCTTTCTTCCCCCCACTTCAGAGAGAAAAATTTAATTCGGCGCTTACAGTTTTGTGTTGTACAAAAAACACACACACACAGTAATTATTCTTGATTTCTGGGGATATTTACTGAAGAAAAAAAAAATTCCTCCCTCCAGAAAAAAAAATTTTTTTGAATAGAAATTTTTTTTAAGTCTAAAAAAATGAAAGACCTTAAAGAAATGTTTGCACAAATGATGAAGTTCCAAATGGAGTCTCAACAAAAAAAAAAAAACGAGGAAAAACAACAACGGTTTTTTCTTGAATTGCAAAAACAACAAGAAGCACTTTTTAAAAGTCTAAGTAATAACCAGCTTACAGATAGTACAACTATTTTCATTCAAAATGCAGTGTGGGACGCATTCGAAACTTCTTCCTACGCACCAAATGAGGATAAGACTTTTGAGGCATATTACAGAAGATATGAAGATATCTATATTACCGACTGTGCCGATTGGACTGATGCAAAAAAGTCCGGCTACTTCTACGAAAGCTAGGAACTGTGGAACACAACAAGTTCGTAGATTATATCTTACCAAAAAAACTTGCGAACTTGGCTTTTTAGAAACAGTTAAATTACTGTCAGAATTATTCAGCTTCAAAACGTCTTTATTCCACAAAAGATGGAAATGTCTCAACTAAACAAAAAGGGACAGTGATGATTATTTAGGGTTTGTCTCGGTCGTCAATAAAAACTGCGAGGATTTTAAACTAGGCGAATTGTCAGCAGATAACTTCAAATGTCTGATATTCGCACAAGGCCTAGTGTCGACAAAAGCCCCGGAAATTAGACGCAGAGTTTTGTCGAAATTTGAGAACGAACCCGATCTCACACTTCAAAAGCTGACTGAAAACTGTCAGAGGATAATGAGTGTCAGAAAAGACTCAAAAAATCTAGTCTAGTGTTGCTTACGTAAGGAAAGTCAAGCATAGGTCCCAATCATACTCTCCGGTAAAAGAGAGAAAAAAATATGATTACCCAAGTCTATGATTACCGGAGTCTAGTGTTGCTTACGTAAGGAAAGTCAAGCATAGGTCCCAATCATACTCTCCGGTAAAAGAGAGAAAAAAATATGATTACCCAAAATTTCAATACAGGCAGACTAGTGACAACTAAAGAAAACACCCAGCGCTTGCTACCGCTGTGGAAAAGTACATTGGGCCAAGGACTGTCCCTATCGTACAAAAAAATGTCAAAACTGCGATAAATTCGGACATAAGGGCTCACAGTGTAGAAACAGAAAAATAATCAAAAACAGAGTCAGACATACAAAAAGCGAGGACGAGTCAGACAAAGTCGTTCGTAAATACATAACAGTCAAAGCACTAAATAAGTCGGTAAGATTTCAGTTAGACTCTGGCTCTGATCCATCAATAATAAACTTACAAACTTGGAGAAAATTAAATAGGCCAATAATAAAGATGACAAGCAAGACGGCGCGAACGGTAACAGGAGACAAAATAAAATTTGAAGGCGAAATAATTATCCCAGTATCACCAAATGGTATAACCAAAAAATTAAAAGTTTTCGTACTGAAGAACACAGAAAATTTGTTTGGGTCGGACTGGTTTCAGAAATTTAATCTCTGGGATCAACCAATTAACACGTTTTGCCAAAAAGTAGAATGCATTAAGGCCGAAGCTGAAAAAATTAAGATTGAACTAAAAGGTAGTTTCCCCGAGGTATTTTCAGCTGGTCTTGGCAAATGTACTAAAATTAAGGCAAAATTTGAACTGAAGGAATATACACGCCCCATTTTTAGAAAGAAGTGAAACGTACCGTTAGCCGCGACCGAAGAAATAAATAAAGAGCTAGACCGATTAGTGAATATGGGCATATTATCGAAAGCGTAATTCAGCGAATGGGCTGCTCCAACGGTATATATAAGAAAAAAATCTAAGGAAATCCAGGTATGCGCAGATTTTTCTACAGGATTGAACGCTGCACTCAAGGATTACCACTATCCACTCCCAGCCCAGAAGAGGTTTTTAATAAATTAAATGGAGGAAAGTCTTTTCAAAAATTGACTTAAGTGAGGCCTACCTCCAGATTCCAGTAGAAGAAATAGCTCTAAACTACTCTGTATTAACACACACAGAGGGCTGTACAAATTTGACAGACTAGTTTTTGGAATAAAAGTCGCACCGGCTATCTTCCAACAGGTGATGGACACCATACTGGGCGGCTTTAACTTCACTTTCGCTTATCTTGATGATATTGTAATTAGTTGTAAAACGAAGAGGCTACACAGAGAACATCGAAACAAGGTTTTCGCACAAATATGGGAATTTGGGTTCAAGGTAAAGGAAGCAAAATGCGATTTCTGTATGAACAAAATCAAATATCTGGGACATATCATTGACAAAGACGGGAGACGTCCCGACCCCGAAAGGGCTACAGCTATCAAGGATATGCCCGCCCTTGATAAATTTACGACATTTCAGAGCTTCCTTGGACTTGCAAACTACTACCAAAGTTTCATAAAAAATTTGCACGATCTCCGCGCCTCGCTAAACGAACTACTAAAAAAATATCGGTATAATACACCACTGGCAGTCTCACCAGCCGAGACGATGTTTGCCAGAAAGATAAGATCCGTCTTCGATAAGCTACTCCCGAAACAAAATAAGCTACGAAAGCCCACATTAGCGCCTAAAAAAAGGTTCAACCCGGGAGAAAAAAATTACCTTAAAAAATATCAAAATAACACGTCCTGTTGGGAACGTGGAATAATTAAAAAAAGAATTAGTGATATGGTGTACATTGTATAAGGACCCAAATACAGACATAAGAGACATCAGAACCAGTTACAGAAACGCCGTTTGAACGAATCTAACCACAAACAGAAGAAGAGCCAATAGACACCATTTTCGCCATGTTCGATTCAGATCCTCCCCAATCAACACCTGAAATACGTCGGTCAGGGAGAAAAAGGAAATTCACCGACCCGTTGATGATCGACCCAAAAAGAAAAAAAATTAACAACACTTTTACGAAGTAAAAGTCTTGGGGGAGGGATGTTGTGGGAGCCTTACCTAACAAGCTTGTCTACGGAGTCTAAAACCCCCTGCGGGGCGCCCCAGAATTTGGAGCTCGCAAACTTTCTTCTCTTCACATCCTCGTGGCTCGTTTCTTACTGACGTCTTCACCATATCGCGTCCTGCCGTCGACTCTCGAAAGGGACATAAATTGTGCCCTCACTTCCGCTCGCGCATGCCCACAAGACTTCAGACCTCCAGTTTTACTAAGTCATTTCCGGTCTTGTTATTCAATGACTACTGTCTACTTTATTTATTTATCCATTTATTTATCCAATCAATTTCCTATGAGTCGTTCAATTACGTTACATTCGTTTCTAGACAAAATACGCATTCACCTTAATATTCGTGTTAGTTACACGCACACACACGCACATGAATATTTAACAAAATATATTCGAAAATTCATATTGTCTTTGTAATGTTTCCTTTTTTTTTCCTGTTGAAATATAAGTTTATTTTTGTTTGTATTGCTTTGTTGAGAAAATTTTTTGTCTCGTTTATATTGTTTATATTTTAACAACACCTCAACCATAAGCCATTCTCAACCAACACGACAAGAAAGGGTAACTTCTAGCCTTCTTAGAAGGCCAACCTTGTGCAGATAAAGAAGACAATCTGTGTGGGGCACTTGGTGGGAATCGTGGGAACTGATTTTTTTAATGTCCCCACTCCACACTGTTATTAGAAAATTTTACTTTTTTAAAACGCTTTCGGTGTAATTATTGAAAACACCTCGGACGACAGGGTACGTTTAATTTACTTTTATCATTATAAAACGAAATAAACAAATATGATTCCTCTACTTTTTGTAATCATAGTGGAGGTGCCCATAGTGTAATGGTTATTGTCGTCGGAAACGGACACGGCGACACGAGTTCAAATCCTGGACGAGTCTGATTGCATTTCACATAACCCTGCCGCGACCGGCCAACAAACCCTTGCCGCGACCGGCCGATAAACCTAAACATATCAAATTACACGCCCGAGTTAGGACGATTATATCCGAGTACGACCGGAACTGACTAAGCCCTTTTTTCTTTCTAACGACCTTGACATCTAGTTATAGCTAAAAGAAAAGGGAGAATTAAAATTAATAACATTCACAAAACACTTCGGCCAAAAATTACCTGATAAGACTTGAACTAATAGTCGTCGCCAGCCTATAGCAGGTTAGGAAAATACTTTACGGCTACACTCATTTTTTATCAAAGAATTTTATATCCACGCGGCTGAGCTGTGTGTCACAGCACTTCCGTGATATCAACAGGCCCTTTTACCCCGGCTTTTTAGCTGGGCCGTCTGGCCTCAGGGGGCCGTCCCCCCAGACTTCCCAGACTTTAACTCTCTTCGGAGGGGTTGGGTTTATCGCCCGGCGCCTGAGGCGCCCCGAAAAGGGGAATGCCGACGGGGTCCGAGGCATTTTTGGAACTGCCTCTCGTGTTGGGCTTCGGCCCTGCGACAGGATCCACCTTAAAAACGGCCTTGTGCCATATTCGTACGTTGGTGGGACGTAGGATAAATACAGCTGGGCCGTCTGGCATTCGTGCCGGATGGGTGCTCGAAACCAAGAGCAGACTCGGGGCCGAATAGGCCCCCAGCTTCGACTGGGCAACCTTCGGGTGGGCGAGCTGCACTTTTGTCCCCTTTGTACGGCACTAGACCAAGCGTCTAGTTTAAGCCGTAAACTGGCATACGTGCCTGGACCCACATTTGGGTTCGTGAAACTGCTTGCCTCATCAGGCTCACATTGCACTAAGTGAGCCGATGAGCAGCACAGACAAGCAGGGTTCGAGTCTCGGCTCGTTCCCGACCTTCCCCTCCCCTTTATCCCCACTTTAATCGGCCTTCGGGTTTTTGACCTTGTGTCAAGTCGTGTCTGGTGGGAGGCAGCGATAAATATAGGCACGCTCCTAGCGAAGCTCATTAAGGAGGAATCCTGCATTCTGTGCGGTCGCATTCACCTTAACTTCCGACGTTGATCCCACTTCTCGTGGTAGATCCCCCTTTTTTTTTCCACCTACATAGGTATGCACAAAGGTCCTTTTTAGGACCATAAGAGGTCTCTGTCTGCGGGTCAGAGCATCTCTGGCGGTCAGTAATGATCAGTCGAAGTAGACGGCCAGGCGGCAAACACGAAGACGGATTCTAAGACCAACCGGTCTTAACTCTCACTCGGTTCCGATAGTCCGATAAGCTGCGCAGCGCTAATGGCACGGTCCAGCCTTTAGCTACTCCTTCGCTATCTGCGCAGCGCTAAGATAACGCCCATCTTAGCCTGGCCTTCTGGCCTGTCCGCTCGTCCGCACGGCTTTGACCCGACAAAGCCTTCGCTCTTGTCCGCTCGTCCGCACGGCTTTGCCCCGACAAAGCCTTCGTTCCCGTCAGCTCGCCCGCACGGCTTTGACCCGACAAAGCCTTCGCTCCTGTCCGCTCGTTCGCACGGCTTTGACACGACAAAGCTTTCGCTCCTGTCCGCTCGTTCGCACGACTTTAACCCGACAAAGCCTTCGCTCTCGTCCGCTCATCCGCATGGCTTAGGACCCGACAAAGCCTTCGCACTAGTCCGCTCGTCCGCACGGCTTTGACCCGACAAAGCCTTCGCTCTCGTCCGCTCGTCCGCACGGCTTTGATACGACAAAGCCTTCACTCCCGTCCGATACGTCCGCACGGCTAGGGGGCCCAGCAAGGCCCTAGCCTTTCCTTGACCTCGACGCTCTTGCAAGGTACAACGCAGTCCACGTAACGACTCGCTGTTACGGACTGTTCTACCACTGCAACACCTGACTCACGTACGACCCGTCGTACGAGTCAACAACCCGATCGACACACCCTTGGTTAACCACAACATACCGTCACAACCAGGGATATCGATCTACCAACCTCGACCGACCATCTAGCTGTACTCAACGACCAGCACCGACCATCTAGCTGTACTCAACGACTCGACCTACGCCAGCGACCCTCGTCGAACGCCCAGCTGCGAACACATACAACCGCCACGGACATTTACATTCACGCTTGTAAATACGACGAAATAAATTGTCATTTGTAATTGTCATTATCTCACCTTTGTTCCTTCATATTGCTTTGGCTGTTACCATTCACATAAATTCATTTGCGGGGTCGACATACTTATAGGCCCCGCAACAACCCTAGGGAAATGTATGAATCCAATTATTTTCCCTCCAGGGCAGACTGGGTTCTTCAGCCTTGGTGAGGCTACTAGTCTAGGAGAAGGAAAACTCTGAATTCAAACCTGTTAAACTTGTGTCATATCCTGCCCGAGCGGAGGGGTTGGGTAAATATCATTAAAATTTATACTTATTTAAGCATGTTCGGTTAAAGACCACAGATTGTTTTCTTTTCAAGATCTTCAAGTGAAGACTGTTATATTTCACCATTCAGTGTATCAAGTGCTGAAAACAAGACAATAATGTAGACAGAGGACAGAGGCACGTGTTGTCAGTTTAACATTTTATTAGCGACTACTATATGTGAACAAATATAAGGCTGTGAGAAGTTGAAGAGCAATGGGAAGTCTAAGTTTGTGGTCGGAGTCGTATGGGTATATAACATCCTTGGTCTTTTTATAAAATAATTTTTTTTTCTTTTGGCCACATTTCATTTTGTTTATTTTTGTACCTTAAGAGTATTTTAATTAACCTACCACTTCTGGTAGTATTTTTCGTTATATTGTTAGCTGGGGTGTTATTTTTGGTGTGTTATTGAATATATTTTCAAAATCGTGTTTGTTTGTTACTGGATTGTTTACTTTCTTTTGTGTTTTTAGCAGGTGTTGCCTATTTCGTTTTATGATTAGTCCTTGTTCATTTTTTACTAAGTACGATCTTGGTCGTGGACGTTTTTCAGAATTATACCTTTTCTTTTCCATTTTTCTGGGAATTTTATCCTGACTTTATCATTTGCTTTTCGAATTGGTAATTCTCCTTTTTTCTTATTATTCGTTTGTTTTTTCAAGTATATACTGAGTTTTATGTTAGGAAGATTTGTTCTTATTATTTTCTTCATTATCTGCTGAGCTGGTGATGGTGATCCATCTTTTAAAGGTGGAGTTCTTAGCGACAATAAACCTAAGTACGGATCTTGTTCGCTTTCATACGCTTTTGTGGGTGTTTTTTTTTTTAATACTTGGTATGTTTCTCTCCGCAAATCTATTTGCTTTAGGATAATTTGGGCTTGTTGTTATGGGCCTGAAATCCCAATTTTTCGCAAATTGTTTGAACTTTTCGGATATATAAATCCGAAAACTGTACCATTGTCACTGATTACTATTTGTGGCACTCCAAATGTTGTAAAAGTGTGTTTTATTTTATTTTTTTTACTGTTATCGATTCACGGTTTTTCTGCGATTGTACGTCGAAGAATCTTGTATAATCAATTATTATTATATATAGCATGTTCTTTAGATGAAATATGTCTGTTACAACTTTTGTCCATGGAGTTACTGGAATTTCGTGTTTTAGTTGAGTTTCAGCTAGTTGTTGGTTTCTATGTTGTATGCAATGTTGACATTCGCCAATCATTTGTTTTATGTGGCTATTTGTGTGGCTAGTATAGTATTTCTCTTACTTTTGACACGCATTTTTCCATTCCTAAGTGTCCTGTGTGAATTTTTTGTAGCGCTTCTTTACGTAGTAAACTTGGAATTATTATTCTTGTTCTTTTCATCACTAATCCTTTGGTTATTGATATTTCGTTTCGGATCGGCATGTAAGGTGCAATTACTGGAGGTATTTTTTATTATCACACGTCCATTCTGTAATATATCTTACTAACATTTGTAGTCTTTGGGCCTTTTGCCGTTTCGCTTCTATATACGTTAGGTTTATGGTCTCTCATTGGATATTTGTTTTTTGTTGGATTATTTTTTTGTATTGTATGGATGTACTTTTCCATCTCGCTATCTTTTATTTCTTGCGTACTATCCGATATAGATGTATGTGATAATGTATCAGCTATGATTGATTATTTTCCAGGAATGTAGATGAGTTCAAATTCATATTTTTGCAATGTCATTAAAAATCTTTGTATTCTTGGCGTTGCACTTGATGGAACTTTTTGCCCGCAAATACTACATTCAATGTTTATAATTCGATAGGATAATAATTTTCTTCTGTATTAGTTGTACTTCTAGAAGCGTATGCTATAGGTAACTAGTTATCTTGTTTTTGTAATAAAACAGCACCAAGTCTTTTTTTTTTTCTTGCGTCGGTATATATTTTTATTTGTAGTTCAGGGTTGTAAAATTGTTATATTAGTGTACTTGTTATTATTTTTTTGAGTTTTTCAACGGCTTGTATTTGTGGTTTGTCAAATGACCTGAGTATATCGTTGTGTAGTAACGTTCTAAGTGGCGTAGTTATTTCGGAATAATAGAGGTTGGTGACCGTAGTCGAAGGCGACCAGAAGAGGGAGGGCGCTGTCCTTTCCCTGGATTGCTCCACTTTACTCTTGATACATACCTTATATTGCTGAGTGTTAATCAAGGAGGTATCAAGTACCATTTTTAAAGTCTTTGGTATTGAACCCAGGTCTCCCTGACCATTGGCGAACACTCTACCCACTAGGCCAATGAGACGGTTCGGAATAGTTAGGTATAAACATACACGAGTAATTGATCATTCCCAGGAATCTTTTTTATTTTCAGAATTTGGCATTTGTAATACTGCCTTTATTTCATTTGGTTCTGGTTCAATTCCATTAAGATATATTTATATTTACCAAACACTCCGCAGGATATGACACAAGGTCAGTTTTTAAGTGGAGTTTAACAGGTTTCAATTCAGAGTTTTCCTTTTCCTAGACTAATTGCCTCACCAAGGCTGAAGAACCTAGTCTGCCCTACTACTTACCCATAGCTGGAGGGAGAATAATTGGATTCATATCTTTCCCAAGGGTATTAGTGCTATGTGAAATGCAATCATTCTCGTCCAGGATTTGAACTCGTGTCGCCGTGTCCATTGCCTACGACGATAACCATTACACCACAGGCACCTCCATTAAGTTATATTGGATATCCTGGGTATGTGATTTGTGTTTTTGCTAACTCATATTTTGTTCTATTCAGTTTTAGACCATTTCCATGTAATCTGCTGAAGACATTCTTTAATTTCACTATGTGGTCTTCCAGCGTTTCCGATCAGATTAATATATCGTCTTGGGAGATTTTCCCTTCTATTCCTTCTATTATCTTTACAATTTGGGCTTGAAAAATTTTAGAGGCACTGTGTATCCCATACGGTAATCTGCAAAAAGAATACCGTCCAAATGGTGAATTAAATATCAACATCTTGGAACTTTCTTTATCAACTGGTATGTGCCAATATGCATTAGATGCGTCCAGTTTGGTAAAGAATTTTGGATTTTTCATCTCTGCGAATATTTCTTCGGCTGTTGGCAGCTTGTAGTGCTCCCTTTTATTGCTTTATTTAAGTCTTTAGGGTCCAGGCAAAATCTTAAGGATCCATTCACTTTTTCCACTATAATCAGTGAGTTTACCCAGCCTGTCGGTTCCTGTTTGGGTTTTATTATTCTCATTTTAGTCATTTTGTCGAGTTCTTTTTTTAATTTATCCTTCATTCCAAATGGAACGTTTCGTGGCGGATTTATCATATTTACCCAACCCCTCCGCTCTGGCAGGATATGACACAAGGTCAATTTTGAAGCGGAGTTTAACAGGTTTGAATTCAGAGTTTTCCTTCTCCTAGACTAGTTGCCTCGCCAAGGCTGAAGAAGCCAGTCTGTCCTACTATTTACCCATAGCTGGAGGGAGAATAATTGGATTCATACCTTTCCCAAGGGTATTAGTGCTATGCGAAATGCAATCAGTCTCGTCCAGGATTTGAACTCGTATCGTCGTGTCCAATTCCTACGACGATAACCATTACACCACGGGCACTTTACGTTCACTTTCGGGCAAATACCCTTGGGAAAGGTATGAACCCCCTTATTCTCCCTCCAGCTATGGGTAAATAGTAGGACGGACTAGGTTCTTCAGCCTTGGTGAGGCAACTAGTCTAGGAGAAGGAAAACTCTGAATTAAAACCTGTTAAACTCCGCTTAAAAATTGACCTTGTGTCATATCCTGCCCGAGCGGAGGGGTTGGTAAATAGTACCACGGGCACTTTAATTCGTGTTTATCTTATTTCTGGCGCTGACTTTATGTTTTTGTATACTTTTATGACTATTACGTTTAGTTCTGCCCCTGTATCAATTTTGAAATTTGTTTTTGTCATTCATGTATAGTTCTATCGACCATTTATTTTGTTGTACAGTGTTTACATTTTTTTCAATATGGCGTCCGTGTGGTGATGCTCTTACACATTGTGGCTTCTGTCACGTGTGCTCAGGTTACGAGGATTCTTGTTTTTGCTTCTGCACATTTTTGCGAAATGACCATGCTTGCCGCATTTTTCGCAGTTTTTCTTATATGCTGGGCAGTTACTTTTGTTATGTGTCGTTGAGCAATATGTGCAGTTGTTCACCCAGTTAGGTTTTCTATCTTCTTGCTTTGATGTGTCACCCATATTGTTTTCCTCATTTCATGTATATCTAAATTTCCCGCCATTTCTACCACGCTTTTGGACACTATCAATATTTTCTGTTTAGGAGGTGCCCGTGGTGTAATGGTTATCGTCACAGGATATGGACACGGCGATACGAGTTCAATTCCTGGACAAGACTGATTGCATTTCACATAGCACTAATACCCTTGGGAAAGATATGAATCCAATTATTCTCCCTCCAGCTATGGGTAAATAGTAGGGCAGACTAGGTTCTTTAGCCTTGGTGAGGCAACTAGTCTAGGAGAAGGAAAACTCTGAATTCAAACCTGCTAAACTCCGCTAAAAAAATTGACCCTGTGTCATATCCTGCCCGAGCGGAGGGGTTGGGTAAATAGGATCAATATTTTCTGTTTCCGGTGTTTTGGTCATTAATTCTGTTTGTATTCTCGTTTCTTCCGCACTTTGTCCCGCTTGTGTTGTTTTTTTCCAGAGTTAAGTCTGGTTCTCAAAGTATTCTCTCTCTCTCAGGGCATTGTCTCGTAGTCCATAAACTAGCATGTCTTTTATGAGCCTGTTAGAAAATTTTCCGAACTCACACTGACTCGCTTTACTTCGTAACTCTGTGACATAGTCGTCAAATCTTTGATGGCATTTTTGCTTGCAAGTAAAAGATTTATGTGTTAGAAATGTGAGATTTTCCTGGGTTGGCAGTTGTCAAATTTCTCAATTACCTTTTCGAGGTTATATTTCAATTGTTTGTTTTCGAACTTAAAAATTGAATATATCTCTCGATCCTTCTCTTCTATGCATGTTAGTAAGATGGAGGTTTTCACTTATCCGTTTTTTCGGCTGCTCTGGTGGCTATCAAAAATTGTGTGAATTGCTCTCGCCATTTTATCCAAACCTTTGCCAAATTTTCTGACGTCTGGAAGTTTAGTTTTTTCGGATGTGGCAAGGATTGAATTTTTCTTCTTTTTGTATATATACATAGGTATATTCCTTGTGTGTTAAAGGTTCATTGGTATTTCTAATACCATGTTATATTTCACCATTCAGTGTATCAAGTGCTGGAAACAAGACAATAATGTAGACAGAGGACAGAGGCATGTGTTATCAGTTTAACGTTTTATTAGCGACTACTATATGTGTACAAATATAAGGCAGTGGGAGGTTGCTAAGCAACTGAAGGCCTAAGGAGTAGTATGATGATATAACAAAGACGTTTGAGTCTTGTTAGTTTTCTTATGTCTGAGTCAAGGTGGTGAAGAAAGTGCTGGTTGTCCAACCCACGTTGACCCAGACATAAGAAAAATAACTAAAAGACTCGAACGTCTTCACTTGAGGACTTGAAAAGAAAACAATCTGCAGTTTTTAACTGAACATGCTTGGATAAGGATTTGCTGCCTAAGTACAATATATATATATATATATAAGTCAATAAGGAAATTAAATCCGACAGCATGAAGAAAAGTTGAAAAAACAATTATCCAAAATTTGATAAATTTATTATGAAAGTCAACGTTAAACGTTTCAGTTGTAATAACTTTCTTCAGGGCTTTAAATTCATGTAAAGTGTTGTATCGGAAAAAAAATCTGACTAAAGAAGGTTGTATCAAACGATATTTGTATATATACATATATATGTATAAAAGAAAATAACAAATAAGAATAAGAGAATGTCTTTATTTGGATTCCTAGAAAAAGAAAATTGAATTAGCATAAAACCTCGTAAATCAATCAAAATCCAAAAGGCATTAGGTATCATGGCAGGTGAATGAGTACATGCAGGTGAGCAAATCCTATAGTCACAACTCTTTAAAAGAGGGCGAATGTGATGAGTGGAGGAATAGTATTTCCCGAGGTTCCGCCAAAAGCAAAACTTCGGGTGTTAGTTCGACAATAATATAACACTAATTTGCACAAGCAACGTAGACGCGATAAATTTGACAAAAAACAAAAACCGTAAAGAAAAACAACTTTATATTTTATCAACTCGACAATCGCAATGATTATATAAGGGTCTTCATGTGAGTGTTGTTTTGTTGGCGACCATAGTCGAGGGCGACTACAAGGCTACCTTTTCAATAGCTACTACACCGATGTGTAGGGGAGGGCGCTACTCCTTTCCCTGGATTGTTCCACTTTACCCTTAATACGTACCTTATAATGCTGAGTGTTAAGCAAGGAGGTATCAAGTACCATTTTTAAAGTCTTTGGCATGACGCGACCAGGGATTGAACCCATGTTTCTCTGACCACTGGCGAACACTGTGTGTATATGTGCACGTAAGTCCGAATAAAAGGGAGAAGATAGGTTTGTGCTTACATACTAGTGTATATGTATATATAGGCGTTTGTCCTGGTAGGTATGAATTTTAAGCCACTCTCCTAACTGTAGTGTATATCAGCAGGTCATCTGGCATCAATCTATCGTGCCGATGTGCCAGTCTACAGATCTGTCGGTCTCTTTGTAAGTGAGATTTTGATTCTTTTTTTTTTTCGGAATATTCCTATCTACATGTTCTGAGTTGATTCAAAACTAAAGAAATGTGTATCCTATAGGTGCATTTTTTCAACAAAAAAAATCACTCTTAGGTTTGTTAGCAGGAGACGGAGGTAGCTGTAGCTACCTGCTATTATGCGAAGATAACTCCAAGCCATGTGTGTGTATTAATGTATGTGTTTATTAACCCCAGTGTCCTGCAGTTAAAGACCCCTTAAGGCTGATACAGTATTGGGGCAATTATGTATATAAGGCGACTAACACGTGCCATGTCTTGTAAATAATCTTGTTCCTGTTAGTTTACCACGGGGAAGGTGAATTTGGGCAAGCAATTAATCTCCGCAGACGAGAACCTCGAGAAAAGAAATTGCCTGCAGTACATCTTTTTTTCAAAAAAAAAATAGTAGACAGAGTAGAAAATTTTAATATTAAAAATTGTTTTTTTTTACCTTTATTACAATTAGACGGGTAGAAGTCCTTGATATCGTAATTTATATAAGAATATTTTTCATTTTTATCGTAATTGTTAAACCATTCAATGCAGTCATACGTGTTGCACCATTAATTAACATTTAACACGCCGATGACATAGCGATACTGGCAAATACACCCAACCAAGCCGAAACACTACTGCATAGTTTGGAACGAGCAGCCGCAGGCATAGGCCTCTATGTCAATGCACACAAAACGGAATATATGTGCTATAATCAAACGGGTGACATCTCCACCCTAGACGGAACCCCTCTTAAACTAGTAGACAAATTCACTTACCTAGGAAGCAGCGTCGCATCAACCGAAAAGGACATCGACACGAGGTTAACGATGGCATGGACAGCTATCAATAGGCTATCGATTATATGGAAATCAGACCTAACCGATAAAATGAAACGCAGTTTCTTCCAGGCAGCGGTCACATCGATACTGCTATATGGATGCACTACTTGGACTCTAACAAAACGGCTGGAGAAGAAGCTAGAGGGCAATTACACAAGAATGCTGCAAGCAATCTTGAACAGGTGCTGGCGACAGCACATCACAAGACCCCAACTGTACGGCCACCTACCTCCTATCACGAAAACTATTCAAGTTAGACGAACCAGACATGCAGGACACTGCTGGAGAAGCAGGGACGAACTCATAAGTGATATACTCTTATGGACCCCCACACATGGCTGTGCAAAAGCAGGACGACCAGCACGAACATACATTCAGCAACTATGTGAGGATACGGGATGCTGTCCGGAAGACCTGCCTGAGGCGATGAACGATAGGGAAAAGTGGCGAGAGAGGGTCAGGGATATCCGTGCTACCAGCACGACATGATGATGATGATGATGAAATGTACAACAAATTTCTTGTAAAAATACTTTACTAATTTTACCCATTTGAGTTTTTGTAGGGTTGTTGTATAACCGTGATTCAACTATACGTATACATATACATGCGGAAACATAATCAACAATAATGACGAACGAACACACTATTTTAGAAAAATATACCTCTCACACTTTATTCTCGAAAGGGTTGCGAAAGGGTTGCGAAAGGGTTGTGTGTGAGAGGAGAGTTGGAGACGGAACAGACTGCAACATATTGACCCAAAGTTCCTTTGGTCATAGCAGCACTTCTTCCTCATTCCGCTGGGCTGCTCAACCGGGGTCCTGAGGGCCCAAGCCCTCTGCCTCAAGCTGGTTTTCACTGCCTCGAACTCCAACTCGAACTCCAACTGCAACTGACTCCAACTAACCCAAGCTGTCTGTGGCACCCGGTTATATAATTGTTTGACGTACACCTGCTTCTTGTGGGCGTCGCATTTGCACCGAATTCAACCCGCCCACAGGTCAAGGTGATATCTTCGACCGGATGCACCTGTTTCTTGGTTGACGGCTCGGTCGAAGGCCAATATGTTACAGGGTTAATTAACCTACATGTAGGTTTGCTGTAAAAGTTCTAATGATCTTTTAAGGTAATAAAACAATTTTTAATATTAAATTTTTCTACTTTATTTTTTAAGAAGAAAAATGCACCCCAGTCATATATATGTTTATATACAAACATTTACATATATACATATATATGTATATATAGACTTTGCTTCTAGCCTTTTAGACTGCAGTGAACCATGAAATTCAAAACAAGGTTGCGCATAACTATATGAAATAAAACCTAATGTATCACATTCAAATTCATTGATATATATAAGATGTTTGAAGCTGGGATCGAAACCAGGCCAATTTTACGCCTGCTAGATATGCTACCACACAACCATAAGCATACTTAGCATAAGCGAAGGGATTTTAACGCATATGAATCACTTTTGTTTGTTTACATATATACGCTTAACGGCTAATAGATATGTATTAGATTTTATATATGTTTTATATATGTTTAATAGCATGGATACTTATCTGCGATCACTGGTTTCATGCCGTTCTTACACCGTAATCATCATATATATATATATATATATATATATATATATATACAGTGTGCAGCTGATATTTGACATATATTTTAGATTAATACTATTTTTTATCATGAAGGGTTTTCGGACTATTGTCATCTTTATTGTTATTTCCACAACGTTTCGGTCGATATGTCCTCCGGCCTTCTTCAGGTGTTTGTCGAACTAGGGAACCTACACGTCCTTTATTGAATCCACGAGGGTCGCCTGTTCTGATTCCGAGTACAAGTGTTAAGTATTCCTGTATTGTTACTCGCCTCCAGTCAGGATTGAACCTGCAACCTCCAGATGATTGTCTCCTTAGAAGCTTAGGGAACCAACCTCTATAACCGTTACGCTATGTGTCCTGCTGTCATCATCACGCTTCATCTCAGAAAATTTGACAACTAATACTTTTTTCTATTAACTTTTACTGCTTTTATTTTTCAGAAATTAATAATGACATATCCTTATACAAATGCAAACACCCTCATCTAAAATTTGAACTCGGGTCATTGTGTCCTGAGATAATAAATGTTATGCAATGTGCCGCAACTGTAGGATTTGAATTAACTGGCAAGATGAACTGCCATTACTTTAAATGTAAAGCAGAAGAGAATTTCCACTCGTGAAGTCAAATTACAAAATCTCAGTCATAAATTGTTAATTCAGGAATGTTAATCTGAATTTTATGACAAGATGACAACGTGATGGGAAAGTTGAGACAACATTCTACATTGTTTGAGTCCAAACGACTAATTTTCAAACTGGTCACCTATGCCGATAAACAAAGAAATCCTGTGTGTTGTGGGAAACTCCCAATTTCGGATCCCTTCAATTAATTTCCAATTATCACCCGCTAAAAAAGTTTCAAGTTTTCTTCTAAAAAAAGTACCAAGATTATTTTTAGTAGAACATTATAAAATCAAAACAGGTATTATTAGGTGTGATTTATAACCAAATTCTACGGAATTAAAACTCTGTAACGGAAAATAAAACTGTAACACCTCTGTCACCATTGTTGAATTGGGGCAGTGAAATATGGATAATGATGGAAAGAAGAAAAAAGGAGTTGTTGTAGTTATTACACTAGAATGCTACATGTGGTCTGAGAAGAGAAATAGCAGCAGGAGGTAAGAAACGAATGTTTGTACGGAAATATCCTAAAAGCAAGTGAGGACAGAAAAGAAGATTTATACTAGAAAGTTGTGAGTACGACAAAAAACTATATGAAGAGGCTGCATCTTGATCAGAAATATATATATATATGTATATATATATTATGTAAAATGATATACTAAATATCTAAATATTAAGTCTGTTACGGGGCCGATTAGAACGTCGATCCCGCAAATTATTTGGGTTGTTAAGCATGAGTAAATCGACAGCCAGAAGACAATGAGGAGAACAAAAAGAAAGATAACAGTACAACAAATGACAATTTATTTTGTCGTAGGTTACAGAATCGTCGTTATTGGTAAAGTCAACTGGTGTGTTATCGTTGTTGGTGGAGTCAGCTGGATGATCGATGTCGGTGGAGTCAGCTGGTATGGTCGTCGCTGTTGGTAGGCTAAGACTACCGCGCCTCAGCCAAGTGAGCGGACAGGGAAACCGTGACTAAGGCTGCCGTATCTTCGTGCTGCGAAGGCGAGCGAACGGACAGGGAAACCGACCGAAATGGTTAAGACCAGGTGGTCTTATTGACCTCTTCGTATTTGCTTCCAGGCCGTCTGCTTCGACAAGTTCGTGAGAACTGTCAGAAATACCCCAACACTAAGGATGGAGATCTGTAATGGTCCATAAAAGGACCTTTTCACATGTCTATACAGGTGTAAGTCGAATGCGGCCACTAGATGATGCCTTAAGAGCTTCTCTAACGCGTCAGGACTCTAGAGAATCATACCAACGGGCGAGCCGATTTAACTGCTGAAAAGGGCCTTGTTTATAAAGAGCGAAGGAGAGTTCAT
Source organism: Sepioteuthis lessoniana (assembly GCA_963585895.1). Lineage (NCBI taxonomy): Eukaryota > Metazoa > Mollusca > Cephalopoda > Myopsida > Loliginidae > Sepioteuthis > Sepioteuthis lessoniana. The sequence continues at coordinate 67,044,382 of OY757930.1, read as the reverse complement.
CTACAAAAAAAAAATGTAAGCGGAAACACAGTCCTTCTTTAGCCTGGGATAGGCTTCTGAAGATAATCCACTTTATTTCAATAGAGTAACTTTCAAAAGATGAGCACTGTTAATGTTGTAAAATGTAGATTTTTTTTCCTTTCTTCTCTGTTACGGCAGGTCAAAGCTATGGATAATTTCATCATTTCCGGTCGTAACCGGACGTAGAGTTTTTAAGGGGTTTTGACCGATCTGGTTTGTTTACGTTTTTTTTTTTTTCGACAGGTCACGGCAAGTTCATGTGACATCAGATGGTATACTGTGAAAATCTTTACTCCTCAAATGAATCAATTTTGGGTCCAATTAACTGGAATTAAATGCTTGGTGCTTGATGTTCCTTGTGTATTGTTTGATATATCTTTGGGGTTTACTAGATATACTTTGTCTAGGATCCAGATTATAGCAACAGTATGGCCTTGTAATAGTCAAAGTTAGACCTACTAAATGTCTATTTACACCCTTAGAAACTTTGAAATGGAAAAGTAGCAGGATCTTATAGATCGCTCCAATGACTTTGACCCTTACTGTGTGCCTGTTAGCAAGTCTTATCGACCACTGTAGTAAGCTTAATCCTAACTGGATGCCCTGCTCATCTTGTTTGTTTATTTGGGTTTATGGCATATCAACCTTTGTGGGTTATTTAATGCAAAATCCATTTTTACACAAACAAACAGTTCTATTTCAAACAATTCAGTTTAGCATAAATACAGGGTTTAATTGTCAAAAACATTTCTATTTCAAGCAATTCAGTTAAGTCAAACAGTTTTAATTCAAACAATTCAGTTTAGTATAAGTATAGTTTTTGTTTACACACAGTTAAATGTCAAAACAGTTCTATTTCAAACGATTCAGTTTAGTGTAAGTACAGTTTCAATGTCAAAAACAGTTCCATTTCAAAGAATTCAGATTAGCATAAAAAACAGTTTATTTCAAACAATTCAGTTAAGCATAAGTACATAGTTTAAATGTTAAAACAGTTCTATTTCAAGTAATTCAGTTTAGCATAAGTACACAGTTAAGTTTGACCCAGAGATAGGATCCTATCCGGTTCTACGACTCCAAGTCACAGTGGACCTGGGAGTGATGGAATTGAAGGGGTACCTGCATTCCCCAAAGCTCCAGCATTACTGGAACCTCACTATCAGATTGTTTAGTGTCATATCCAGTATACTCATTGGGTGGGGGTCTTACCCCGATGCAGAGAAGCAGTTGGTATATTCTACAGCCCCAGCAGGGCAAACAATTCATCTTAACTTTGTACTAGACCAAAGTAAACTTTGTATATATTGATAACAATATATTTACTATATTTTAGGAGCAAATATCTAAAAAAAAATGGAATTAACAGTCTGGCAGAAAAATCCTTGCTTGAAATGTTCTACAATATTGGAAAGAAAGTAAGATAAAGTCCGACTGAATTTGAAAAAAATATTTCTTTTTGTGATATTGAAAATAACTTTCAAAATATTTGTAGTGTTCCGGAATAGTAAATATGTTAAAGCTAACTAACCTTTTTGTAGGTTTATGAATTTTTTTTAAAAAGACTCAACATTTATCGAATGTATTTTTTATACATTTGAAATATTAAAAAAAAAGAAAGGAAAAAGAAACACAAAAGAAAAATAAGGTTAATTCAATGTTAAAAAAAGAAAGAAAAAAGTCTTCTGAGGTGCAAAGACTCAACTTCACGAGATTATTATAAAATGAAACAAGGGAAGTAACTTGCACTGTACTAACCAGACTAATATGAAAAACATACATTTCACAGATCAATTGGTCGTAAGTTTGATATCCAGTAAGCTTACTCGGTATATATATATATATGTATATATATATGTGTGTGTGTATGCGTGCGCAATAGTCTTTCTCTTAAGCACGTTTAGGTAGAAAACTAAACAAGGTTATTTCAACAGTTTTCTTAAATATTTTTCTTGACGCCTTACACGATTGCTTAAGTTTGATTCAGTTTTAAACTAAGATTGTCTGAACTTTTCTCGACAAGTACTTTCTGCCATCGATGGTCATTTACAAAGCTACAATAAAGATATTGTTTCGCCAGTGAAATTTCTTTAGATTTTCGACAGAGAGGAAGCCAGCGATCAAAAAAGTTTCACGGAATTTTAAAGACAAAAATAAATAAAATAAATAAATGATCAATCTGAAAGTTTTTTTTAAAGATATCAGTCTGTTATTTTTTTTTTTTTTAACGAATCATGGTTAAAATTACATGTATGCGTATTTGAGTTTGTTCGTTGTTAAATTACATATCAACCATTTTGGGTTATTAAATTCCAAATCCATCATTCTAGAAGAATAGTAGGGGTACTATTTAACCCATAGCTGGGAGGATAAAGGGGTTCATACTTTTCCCAATGGTATTTGTCTGAAAGTGAACATAATAGTGGATTGAAGTTCGATGACGCTTTCTACAAGTCCGCAGTCTAGCGATTTAATCGTTACACCACGAGAACATTCCCATACATTTGTGCGTATATATATATATATATATATATATATATATATATATATGTGTGCGTGTGTAAGTGTGTGTGTGTGTGTGTGTGTGTGTGTGTGTGTGTGTGTGTGTGTGTGTGTAAATGTATATGTTAGTGTATATATCAACAAGGGCGCCTTATACCACGAGGTATTCCATATCTGTGTCAAAATTTAAACGTAGTTTTGTTTCACGATGACAACAGTATTTCTTCATTCATAAACAAACGCTGAAAAAGCAAATTTATCGCAAAGTTTTGAGAAATCTTTTAGAATGAACATGATTTAAAAGAATAATTTTAAATTTTATTATTTGTGCATAACTCTCTTAAAACTATTTTTTTAATTATGTAAAGTGATTTCTTTTTTTCTAATTAAAAAATGAATTTACTGTGATGAACTAAACAATAGGAATGCAATTTTCAAATAAAATCTTATTTAGCGCATTTTAAAATTTATTCACCACTTTACCATTATCGCGCGCACCAATATGAACTTAGCGCCTTTTTTTCCCCATATTTTTTTACAAGTCCTCTTCGCTGTTATTCATTTTAAGAAATGACACCTATTTGCGTTAAATATATTTTGAAGGTGTTTAATTAATAATCCATTATCAATACTGTTGTTTGGGGGTAGTTGTAGGTAGTTGTAGTCGAAGATCATCACGGCGCTACATGTTCAGTTTCAATCGAATGGACAAAATAATAAATATTTTAATTCCTTAAGATGACTAAAGCAAATAAATAAATACATATAAAACAAAATAAAACTCAATATATAAAAAGTAACTAAAAAAGATGAAAATAAAAGGGAGGTAAATTTTAGAATAACTACAAAAAAGTTACAATTTTACTTTTAAAACTTAATTTCACGAAAAAAAAAAAAAAAAAAGAATGCAAAAAGAAAATGGACTTCACAAAATTTCGAAAATACTCAGTCCAAAAATTATTCTATAACAATGAAAAAAAATTACTAAAACCATTAGAATTTTAACTTTTTTTTTTTTTAGAATGGTACGGTTCAATTTACAAATAAAAAAAAACTTCAAGTTAGTTCTACAAATATTTAAAATTTAGATTAGTAATTCATAATTTCTAAACAAACAGATACTCATAACTTTTAAACAAATATTTTAGAATAAGCAAAAATATCAATTTTACAAATATTACCATAATTTAAAATAAAACAAACAGACAAATTCGACTTTGTTGAAATACGAAAATAATTTGGCGGGTAACCGGTAACTTAAAATATCGCGGGAAATAAAATCACTACTACTATTAATAATAATAATAACAGTGATAATGATAATAGTACAAATAATAATAAGTAACGTTAGGAGGATTAAATCTGTAAAATGTCCCGATACAGTATCTTTTTCTCACATAAGTATACATAAAAATTGTTCATTGTCATCGTTATTTCTCGTGGTAACCTCATTGAATGATTCCTGTCAATCATCAGAAACTGGGCGTCTTGATTTGTCTCATGTGATGTGGGCGGGGCTTAGGGCCTCCTATGTATATATCAAGACGCTGCGCGCCAAATTACAAATGAGTTTCTGGTAATGTTGACGGCTGGTCGAACGGTTAAGAAACGGAAAAAGAAAAAAAAGAAAAAAAAAAAAAGAGACGTCATTGATTATTTGAAGCTCATTTATTGTTGGATTGATTTGATGTTATCGATTTATTTACTTCTCAACACACATATTCACCTTTCATCACAAATCAGGATCTCGAGTGGGCCGATTATCTTGTGTTTATCTTTAAAAAAAAAAGGGTGGTATTAATCCAACATTTCCAAAACTTTTATAATACGTGAGTTTTTTTTATGTTTTTTAAAATATTTTCCTCATTAAAAGTAATTATTCCATTGGAATTATTTTCATCTTTTCATTCGTAGCTGTTATTAAACTTGAAAATAATTATTTGTTTGAAATCGTAATAATAACACGATTGTGATTATAAAAAAAATCTCGACAGTACTTTGGCGGTTAGAGACGGACTTAACATTAAAAAAAAAAGAAGTAATAATATAAAAACATGTCACCAGGTTCTTGTTGTTTATATATAGTTATTATTCTAATTTTAAACTGCTTGTTTTCAGTTTTTATTAATGTTGATTTTTAATTTTTTCAAGTCGATCGTAACAAATTTGGCGTCAATAATGTGCGTGTTAATCAGACCTTGGTTTGGTTCACTAAAAAAAAAAAAATATCGCTCTATTTAAGTGCATCGAGCACTTTTTACGTTTAACTTGGTTGATTATCCCAGTTTTTTTTCTTTTGGTTAGGCTTTGCGGCACTATTTGATTATTTTCAAATAGTACGGGTGTCTTTTTATCATTTATTTTTTTTTTTTTTTTTTTTTTTATTGAATCCTTATTTTCAAATGGCATCATTCGGGGTTTTTTTGTTTTTTTTTCACACTATCACAATCTTATAGGTTAATTATACATCAGATTTTGTGAATAATTCTTTTAAAAATTATAATCAGATTTACGAATATGTTCAATTCTCAGTAAATAATCGTTTTCCAATTTTTAATCAATGGTAACATATATTGATTGCTGGTTTATCATGATTATGATTTTATAAATTTTTTTTTCATATCTCACTGTTCATCAAATTAACCATTATATATGTGTGTGTGTGTGTGTGTGTGTGTGTGTGTGTGTGTGTGTGTCGGAATAATTTATTTGCTGAATTATACCGACGGTACTCCAGCAAACCTAACATTCCTGTAAAAGCAATTAGAATTGCCAAGTAAACTTTAGCGCCAAATTTAAATTCCTTATAGCATAATGTGTTTTCCAGTTTTATATCAACATTAACAAATATCACTTGTTTTTTTGTTTTTTTTATGATACTTGTTTCTAAATATAATGATTATTTACACCAGTTGCAGACTTTTAATCAAGTAAAAAGTTATTTTACTAACCGATGTTGGAAAAGAAAATCAATGTTATTTTGGAAACTTAAGATTTTATTACAATTCAAATAGTATTGAATATTTAATACATTCTCGGTCACTCTTTCTTTATCAGCACTGATAGTTTAGAGTTAAATAAATTAAAGATTGTACTTTTTTTTTTTTTTTAATTAAGGTTTTTCGAAGTAGTGAAATGGGGGGGGGTCCGAAGGTGAAAAAAGGCGGGTAAGATATGTCGCTTCTTGTGAAAAAAGGAAATAGATTATTTACACCACTTAACCGTCACTTTAAAATTTTAGGAGTGTTAAATGTTATTTATTTTTGATAAATATTGATTTTTTTTGTCTTTTTTCTTCAAAAATTTTTGATAATCTCCTAAAACGACATTTTTACTTTTCACCCTCCCATCAGTCTTACATATTGAATTACACATACTTATTTTTATTTATTTTTTTTTTTTTTTCCAAATTATTTTTCATGTCTAGATAAGACTAAAATATCTATTTAAAATAAAAAATTTCAATTAAAAGAAATAAATTTAATCACTACTTAACCGCCAAATCATGAATTTCTTAATACTTGCGTTCCAGCATTAATGGATTGACGTTTCTTTTGGGTTTTTTCCCCCTTATAAATTATTTAAGATTTATCTTTTTTTTTAATTCTTTTTTAACAGTAAATTTATGGATTAAATGATTAAAAAAAATTATTAATTATGGCTATGTAGTAATAAGTCATTGTTTTTGGGTGTGGCAGTCTCACTACTGCTAGGATTTGTTGGGCTAATTCTTAATTTGGCGCTTAAGTGATGGTAAAATTAAGACTTGTTGATTTTTGTTATTGGCGCGGATTGCTTCTTCATAATAACGAACGATATTATTAGTTTGATATTACTACTGGAATTTATTATTATTATTATTATTATTATGTTTATTTTATTTTATTAGTAATTTAAATATTTTAGTCAAAACCCAGCGTCACTCTTCTCCATAATTTTATTTTCCCTATTTCTTATGTGAATATAGGATTAATTTAATGCAAAAACATTTCAAATATTATGTAGGGCGCGATCAGTTTTTAAAAATTTTATTACTTATTTATTCAAATTTAATAATTAAAAAAAAATTATACTGGGATTAAACGAATAACTTTTCCCACCATTTTTTTATTTATTTTTTTATTTTTTTAATGGATGAGGGTCATGACTTCCAAAATTAAATTTTTTAAAAATTTATTTAAATATAGGCTTATATTATTATTAAATTATCTAAAAACAATAATTCTTTGTCTTTATTCTCAGCTGACTTAATGAGATTAATTTTAAAAATATGAAAAAAATTACAGTTGATTAAGATGAATTCCAATTACAATATTTTCAAGTCACTGAAATCCTGAAAAAAAATTTTTTATTATAATTAAATGAATATTAGCTTTAAGTTATCTTATTTAATAACATTTTTTTTTTTTTTTGTAACTTTTTTATCAAATTTTTTTTTTCCTAAGATGGCCTAGATTTGTTTCTTAGGCTAATGATTCAATGAGATCGATAAATTGGATGTTTTATAATGAAGACCAAAAGTGCTTTTTTAAAAAGCTGGTTATATATATATATATATATATATATATATATATATATATATATATATATATATATATAATAGAGAGAGAGATGCTAAAAAATTACCCTCCATTTATTTTGGCTGATTCTTTGTTTCAATAGTTGAAATGTTTTGTGAATCTAATTATGTTTATCAGGTCCCTGATCATAGATAGTAAAATTTAGAAATGTAATTGCATTTAAAATCATAAATGCGATTTTGGAATGACAAAATAAAAGGATACCTGAAAGAAGTAACTTAAGGCGGGAAAATTAGGTCCTCGCCAAATTTGAATTTTCATCTTTTCAGCCATTTGAATTAATATTATATTATTTTTTTTTAATAAATTTAGACTTATTGGTTGCAGGGAGCTGTCATAGTTAGAATTAGAAGTATGAACCCTGTTGAAATATTTAGAAGCAAAATAACTTTTATTTTTACTTATTTTATTTTTTTCCTTAAGAATGTACTGATAAATAATTCCATAATTATATTTCCCTGAATATAATCAGAAGGGTAAGACAACTTCTCCCCTCAAAAAAGAGAGTTATCTTGCCTATGACATTAAACTGAATTAGGTGGTGACGCTCCAGCTCTAATGAGTGTGGAATATCCCTTCATAACCGTTACTGACAGGTCCACTCTGACCCGGATTGGTAGTACCTATTAGCAGTCATGTTTAAAAATTATTAGTTTTGAATAAGAATGTGAAACCATACAACTATGCAAACTTTAAATTCATATCTAATAGAAATTACTTGAAACCCTACAACTGCAAATCTGGTTTGGTTTGGTTGTGTTTTATGGCATATCAATCCTTGTGGGTTATTTACACATTTGATATTACTACTGTTAATAAATCCTGTTATTATATCACTCTATATCTATCTTTATATCTATCTATATATATATCTCCTATCTATCTCTCTCTATATCTATCTATCTCTCTCTATATCTATCTATCTCTCTCTATATCTATCTCTCTCTCTATATCTATCTATCTCTCTCTCTCTATATCTATCTATCTCTCTCTCTCTATATCTATCTCTCTCTCTCTATATATATATATATCTATCTCTCTCTCTATATATATATATCTCTCTATCTCTCTATATATATATATATCTCTCTCTATATATATATATATCTCTCTATCTCTCTCTATATATATATCTCTCTATCTCTCTCTATCTATCTTTATCTCTCTATCTCTCTCTATCTCTTTATATATATATGTATGTATGTATGTAAATTTGTAGAAACTAGCTAGAGTTCCTTTTGTACCTAGTTCAATGGGTTTAAATATTGCTATCTAACAATAATAATTCTGTTCATTTGTTTGCACACATTTAAATGGTTTCAAGTATAGTAAATGATTAATACTATTTGACCCATAGTTCAGACTCTGATTGGTACCACTACTCCAGGTCAGAGTGGACCTTGGAGTAATGGCAATAAAAAAAATTTTTTTAAAGTACTCCACATTCCCCAAAGCTCCAGGACTGGAGTCTCATCGTCAGATAATTTTATGTCATACCCAGGACACTTGTTGGGAGGTAGGGAATCTTACCTCTCTGTAGAGATGGAGTTGGCATATTCTACAGCCCCAGCTGACTTGGCTGAGCTGCAAATTATTTGATAGGAATACTTTATATCATATAACCATGTGCAAAGAAAAAGAAAACAAGATTCATAATTTCCAAACCTTGGCATAAAATAATCCCAGAAGGGTTGACATGTCAATAAATCAATCAATCAATTTGAACAAAAAAGTTTTGTTTTTTGTAATCAATTATGGCAGCAAAAATTGTTAAACTTTTATACAACAGTAGTTGTATTATAAAGTATTTTAAACTTATAATATTTAATAGAATTCATTTTATTTACAGAAAATGGCTTTAGTTCTACCTGGAAAACTGGACTTGGAGGATTTTGAAGAAGAGCGACATATATCTGGTTACAGCAAGAGATTACCTCTTGTAGAAAATATACACCATACTGAAACTATTACTCTAATAGACTCTGATGATTTAAATGAAGAAGAAGAAACACTCAATTTTAGTTCTAAGTTCCAATCTCCAAGAAAAAATAAATTTCCTATTGAGAATCACAATACGAATGGAACTACAAATGATCTGTCATGTTTAGCCAATGTCTGTGAAACTGAATCAGTGACACCTCCTAAAAGATCTAAAAATGAACACTTGGAACCTGGTGTCTCTAAGTATGAGACAACAGAAAAAATGCGTCTGTGCAATCAGAAAAATTCAGGCCTTGTTCAGGACAAGGAGAACTGCATTAGTCCTAAATTTCAGTCTCCGAGAAAAAGGCTTCATTCATCTGAGAGTCATGGCCCAAATGGAAATAGCTCGAATCTATCTTATTTAGCCACTGTATGCGAGACTCAGTCAGTGACACCAAAGAAAATATCCCTAAATGAACATTATGAACCACCTCTGACCCCTACAGCAAATCTTAAAATGTTATTTAGTGCAGTGAGTCCTGAATTGCGACGAAGGGATCAAATGAGGGAAGAAACAAGTAAATGCCGACAGTGCCTTTCAACCCAAATAGAGGAAGATGTAGTCCCTTCAAAACTTTCATTTTCTGATTCCACTTCTGTCTCAGATATAGAATCAAACAAAATGTTTACAACTGGTTCTCGAAAAGAAAAATCTTTGGGCCTTTTATGCCAAAAGTAAGTAAATCTCTCTCAATCTCTCTCTCTCTCTCTCTCTCTCATTAGGCTATGTATTTATTGATATTTCACTCAATTTCTGTTTCTCTTTCTAATATTCTGATGTTGGAAATCTTATAATTGTCTGATTAGTTTAATAATTCTTTTGATAATTCCTTTTGTCATAACATGATAAAACATCTTAGTTGAGAAAAGATAATGTGAAAAGAATTTAAGTTCTTATCAAGAAAAATGATACCTGATAAATTTGACAAGTCTTCATTTTCTGACATCTTCAAGGTCATATTGATACAGTGGTTATATTCATACAATGTTTTAAATACTCAAATGTACACGGTTCATTCAATAAATTTGGTTAATTTTGTCTCAAGTTGGTAATAAGAATCACTGTTTACAGTTGCACCTTTTTTCAAAGAAACCAATAGTAATGGGTCCTTTCATGTCCCAAAATATTGTCAGCATAACCTTCTTTACAGATCACTGTACCTAGGATTTTTCTTTCACTAGAGTCATACTTTTTTTTTTTTTTTTTTTTTTTTGTGGCAAACCCATGTTTACTCCATTTTTTCCAAATACACTAAAGGTTTTTTGAAACTAAAACCTGCTTCTCCATATTTGTTGCACATTTATTACACATTCTTCTGTAAATTTTACATGGTTTGCATTTCTCGACCACCAAAAATTTGATGAGACCATTCGAATCTGTACTCTGGCTAACTTAGCATCATTTTAAATAGCCTCAAAACAAACATTTCTGGGAAATTAAACTAATTTTTGCCATAAACTAATTCAAATCATTGCTAAGTTTACATTTACGAGAAAAGTTTATTGAATGACTCTTATACAATGGGTATTGAAAAGCCTTTTTGATTTTTATGTAATAATTTCAGAAGCTACTATATATATATATATATATATAATCACACACAATTTGTTCCAAAAAGATTTTTCATAAATCCGAATTGTTCAAATATTGGCATTTAGGAAAGTATAAAAGCTAAAATATAAGAATGCCTTTGAGACTTGCTAGAGAAGATAAGCAGACTCTTCTTCTTTGTAGTGACTGCTTACAACTCTCTCTCTCTCTCTCTCTCTCTCTCTCTCTCTCTCTCTCCTCAAAACCAAACATTGTTGTAAATAAAATTTGCCTCCTCATGACTGTCTCAATACTATTAGTTTCATGTATTTAAAAAAAATCATCTGATAAGACTTACCTGACTAAGTGTGTGTGTGTGTGTGTGTGTATGTATATATATATATATATATATATATATATATAACAAGGGCCAAATGAGTTGGATGACAAAATCAGGGTGCCGTAGAAAATGTTACCTCCTTGCTTTGAATTGAATTATCTTCCTCTTATATTGGTTGCCTACCAAGGCTAAAAAGCTCAGATTGTCTGATTATCTTGTGTATAGTTATTTTGCAATTTAAAAAAAAATGCCTTTTGTTCAATGGGGTTTTATCTTCTTTTTTTCTTTTTTTTTTCCACACACACACACTTATTGATAATGGGTGTTGTAAATAAAATTCACCTATTAAAATGTTGAGATCTGATGATTACTAATTGAGACTTTCTTTTTCAAAAAGTTTCAATCGTTTACAAAGTTTACCTTAGTTTACCAAATACAAATCTAAGACACCTTGTGAGAATTGAACTCACTAATAATGGTCTACTTGCCTTGCTTACTCCACTTAAATACATAATTGCTTAGTTTGGCATACTGGCCTTAGGTTGCTTGCAGTAATTAAGTGATCACTCATCTCAAAACTGAACTGGCTCAGCATTGCTTAACTTTGATGATTTCACAAAGAATTAGTGGTTTTAATGACTTATCGGGTATGACTTCATAATTATACTGTCATCTACATAAAGTAACTTAATTCTTAGAACAAATGTAATATAATGGCCAAGGGATTTCGTTTTATATATCTTGCCTTTGGGTTTAGTTAGGCTGAGAACCTTTCGACTCAACACATGGGTTAGTTAGGTACAAACTTGAGCACAGGTGTTTGCGCGGGAGGATGTGTCATTCACAGATGTCAAAATAAAAATCCCAGAGAAAGGATGTGACGAGGGATGTGAATGACGTCACCGGAAGCGTGCGTGGAGGATTTTAAGAGATTTGTGAAAAGTCAGTTAGTTGAGAACTAGACTCCGAACGGGAAGGGTTGGCTTTCGGGGCTTGCTGATGGGGGGCAGATGGAAAAGCCAGTATAGAAAGATGGTATCTCTCTCCTTATGTCGAAAAACCTTTAAACTCAAAGGTAATAAAGTTTTGTTGCTAAACTAAGAAGTCGTAAGCGTTTTTCGTGTTTCGGGATTCCTATGTTCTATGTATATATGTTATGAACATTCTATGTACGTTTCACATATTCATGAATGGCTGTTACACAAAAGCAGACTGAATTTTGGCCAGAAAATCGCCGTTTCTACATCACAATTGTCTAACAACAATTAAATAAGATTACTTTCAGCCAGGTGCCTAGGGTATGAGGCATACTTTGCATAATAGATATTGTCTTAGGAAATGGAATTAGTAACCGGAGTTCAAATCCTAGATGAAGCTGTTTGCATTGCATTTCATACTAATGCCCTAGAGAAAGGCATGAATCCATCTGTTCTCTCTCTTAGCTATGAGTAGTTAGTAGGGCAGACTGTGTTTATAGCTTCTGTTAGGTAACTAGTCTTGGGGACAGAAAAGTCCAAATTTAAACCAGCTTTACTTGGTTTTGAAAAATTATCATATTTACCTATAACAAAGAGATTGGGTAAATACTTATATTTTCAGCCAGGAGCCGGGATGAGGTTACCAGTCATGTGCCTTTCTAGGTTTTTCTTTCTATGACTCTTTTAACTTCTCGTTTCAATGAACAAAGAATTAAGTGTGTGTGTGCGTGTATAATTTTGAAATGAGTATGTCCGGGAAGAGATTTGTAAATTATTTCTATTTTATTTTTTATTTTTCTCTTATGTGTATGATTCCAGCTTGATGCTTTTGTCAGAGAACGTGTATGGCACAAGGCTTTGTTGATGGGGTATTCAATGAGACTTAACTCACTCGTGTTGGCAGTTAAAATGGTTTTCAGTTGGTTATGGGTTTTTTTTATGACGGTCAGTCCTCTCTTTTTCTTAGAGTGTGTTTACCTTAGTCTAATGTATCCCTTATTTATTTTGAATTTGGTTTCTGGGTTTTTAGAGGTATAGGATTTACCTTCTATAATTATATCACATATTTTACATCGTTTATTATTGCATTTGGTAACCCATTGTGTTGTGTTTTCTCCGAATGTAGAAGAGGTGAGTATTCTTTTAAGATTTTTATGTTATAAAGATTTTTGTTGTGTCTAGTATTTCTTGGATTTTGTCATTGTTTTTAAGTTCTTCTAGATTTTTATTTCTGTGAATAGTTCTGGGTTGTTTTTGTTGTAGGTTGCAATGTGTGCTAGGGGTTTATCATTGAGTGTGTTTTTTTTTTTTGTTTTTGTTTTTTTTTGTTTTTGTTCCTTAATTCTCTTAGTATTTTTTTTTTTTTTTTCTGCTAATTCAAATCCCTTATTTATTAGTGTTGTTGGGTATCCTCTCTGGTTTATGGTTGTGTGTAGTTCTTTATGGCGAGTTTGTTTGTTTTTTATCTGATTATTGTGTGTATTCTATGTGCTAGAGTGTAAGGCATGGATTTTTTACAAGTTTTTAGGGTGGTGGGTTTTGAAGTTGAGGTATTGTTGTATGTCTGTTGGTTTGTAGTAGATGTCTGATGAATTGGTCATTTGTTTTTTATAAGGATGTCTAAAAATGGTAGTTCTATTAAGCTGTGTTCCATAGTAAATTTCATTTTGGGTAGTAGGTTTTGTAATAGGTTGTGTAATTCGTTGATGTCTCCCCCATGGGCATTTCCAGAATACGAAGCAATTATCCAAATGTCTTTTCCATGATTTGGTAAATTCTTCTTTTATGTCGTTGCCATATTATTTTTTACCTATTATTTCATATAGGTTTCCTTCTAAATATGCTTGGGTTAGGGTAGCATATATTGGCGCTATTTTAGTTCCCATAGCTGTTCCTAGGATCTGGATATAGTTGATGTTATCAAATTGGAAGGAGTTATTATTAAGGATTATTTCTATACCCTCTGATAAATCTTTTTGTTAAATCTTGGGTGTAATGTGTCTGGGTATTTATCTATCCAAAATGAGATGGTTTGTTTTCCTAATTCATGGGGGATATTGCTATACAGGTTTGTGTTGGGTTTAAAAAAAACAAAACAAACAAACTCCAGAGACATTCACACGTACTGAGAAAAAAATAACTAGGTGAAACCCGAAACCACTCCAACACGCACACATCAAATATCAAAAGCCAAAAAACAGGTAAATTAGACTAAGAAAAAATTAGACTCTAAGAAAAAGAGAGAACTGACCTCCATTCAAAAAAATAACCAACTGAAAACCATTCAAACTGCAAACATAAGTGAGTTCAAGTCTCATTGAATACACCAGTAGACAGTATTTAATCCAGAGTTGGGAACAATTCCAAGCAGGACAATAAAAATATTCAAAAATAGAATATTAAATTTAAGTAATCCTTGTCAAGAGCGCAATGCAAATAAAATCCACTGAGCAAATTTTTTTTCCCAAAAAACCAACAATCGGACTTCTGAACAAACAAGAAAATGGATCCATTTTCTTGTTTGATCTGTAGAAGTCATTAATTATTTTTTTTTTTTTTGAACATTGATTTATATCAATGCTTTTTAACAGGATAGAAATAAATTTATCTTTAATATGACTGATTGTTGTTTGTTATATATATATATATATATATATATATATATATATATATATATATATATATATATATATATATATAATGTATAATCTCCCCTCTCCAAATGAATTAGTTTATATGATTGTTTTTTAATTTATTTATTTTTATTTTATCTTTTTTTGCCTAGATTTCTGGCAAAATATCCTGTTTATCCTGAACAAAACTCCAATATAAACATATCACTGGATGAAGTTGCCAAAGACCTCGGTGAGTTGTTGTTTTTTGTTTTTTGGGTTTTTTTTTTTTGTTTTTTTTTTCTTTTTTCTTTTTTCTTACAAATTCTTTCACAGAATTAGATAAGCATCTTGATCATAGAATAACATATTTTATAACCTCCTGATTATATTTCAAACTTTTTAATTTTTCTGTTACCCTTTGAAATTCTAAGTTTTGTATTCTTTTAATTTCTCTAAAATGCTAATGAATATGTATATTGTGACAAAAAGAATCCAATATTCATAGTTTTCACTAGTTCGAATTAAGATTTTACTCTCCTGGGCCAAGTCCTGACTGAAATGCTTTTCTTTTAATATAAATTTCAGAGATGAATAGTTTTTGGTTGTGACTGTAAGGTTGGTTGTCTTGCTTTTCTTTTGCAGCTGTTGAAAGGCGTCGAATCTATGATATTGTGAATGTTTTGGAAAGTGTGGAGATTGTAAGCCGTGTGGCTAAGAACAAGTATGCTTGGCATGGCAAAACTAATTTATGTAACACACTAGCTAAGTTAAAGGTGAGTTGGTAGTATTTTCCCCATCTCTTTCAGATCAACATTTCTATGAGTGCAAGGCTATCTCTTTTAACAGGCCTTACAAACTGGAGTCTTTTACTGGAGGCAGGAATTTGATCACCTAAATTACAATGAGAACTATTTTAGAAAGAGATTGTTAATGATAGCCAATAATTAACTAATTACCAACTATTACTGTTTCTAGAAATTGTATGTGCATGCGTGTTTATTTAGCAGAAAGAGAAAACGTACCAGTATAAATTTATCAAAATGATTTTAACTTGCGCAGAAAACTCAACAAAGTATCAGCCCAGTCACCTTGGGCTGTAGAATGCACTGACTGCATTTCTGTAGAGGGGTCTTTTTAAAAAAAGAATCTTAACAAGTGTCCTGGATGTAACATTGGAGCCTTGCCACCAGATTGTTTAGTCTTGGGAATTTGGGGAATGTGGAATACCTCCTTCATTGCCATTGCTCCCAGGTCTACTCCTACCTTGAGTGGTAGCACCAAATAGGGTCTTATCTATTTGTCAAATAGAACAAACTGTATGCAAACAAATGACTGATGTTAAATTGTGACTTTTATATAGCAATACTTGAAACCATTTAACTGTGTGCAAAAAAGAACTCGGGCTTGTTTAAGAATACTATCTAGAAAATGTGTTTACAAATTATATATATATATATATATATATATATATATATATATATATATATATATATATATATATATATATATATATATATATATATATACTAATCTAATATCTACCAGCATTCACGGTACCAGAAAAAAAAACCTGTCAGGAACAAGAGATAAAAGTATCTCGAATCACTGCCCGGGGTAAAAAGAAAAAATTATAGGTCAAAAAGAAAGAAAAGGCCAACCTTGTCCGACCCTTTGAAAAAAATCAAGGGATACGCAGTCAGTTGGTCAGAAGAAAGCTAAAAACCTTCCGCGAATCCTGCAATGCTACAATTACAAAAGTGCTCAACACAAGTGGAGCCAATTATAAAATTAACTTAAATCGCGAGTTGGAAATCTTCTACTAAAGTTTCACCTTATCGGATCATCAGGAAGTCTAACTCCAACTCTTGGAGTTGGAGTTAGACTTCCTGATGATCCGATATGGTGAAACTTCAGTAGAAGATTTCCAACTCGCGATTTAAGTTATATATATATATATATATATATATATATATATATATATATATATATATATATATATATATATATATATATATATATATATATATATATGGTTTGTCATTAAATAACCTACAAGGGTTTATATGCCATAAAACCCAACAAAACCAAATCATATCTAATATTTATGTATAAAGAGGATTTGGCAAAAAATAACTTAATGGTTGATATGCCTTAAAACCATAACTTTATATTTTCAACATTCCATTACAATCCCTTTTTTTTTTTTTTTTTTTTTTTTTTGCACATGGTTATATGGTATCAAGTACTCCAATTTAATACAAATGGTTTACACAATTAATTTCAAGTAACTATTCCTATTTAATAATAACAATTTGTTTGCACATTTTTATAGTTTCAAGTAACTATTAATAATTCTCGGTAAACAATTATAGTTTCAAGTAACTCTTCTTAATACAAATAATTTGCACGGTTAAATGCTTTCAAGTATTTCTTTCTAATACTAATAATTTTCAAACAAATCAGAGTTTGACCTATAGATGAGATTAAAACATACTACTAATCTTGGTTAGAGTAGACCTGGAAGTAATGGCAGTGAAGAGGTGACACCACACTCCTCCAAAATTTCTAAACTGGACTCTTACCACTGGATGCAGTTTTAATGTTGTACCCACGACACTGATTTTTAAGGATTTTGGTTAAATATTAGATCAATTTACTTTATGAAAGTGACACATTCCAAAAAATCACTTTTTTTAATATAATCCCTGCAAGAAAATTGAAGTTTTATTGTCAAAATTTTTGCCATCTAGAACGACTAAGAAAAATATGGGATAAATTTTGACAATTCTTAACAAGTGGATATTTTTTATGCATTTTGCAATGTAAAAAAAAGTTTTTTTAAAACAAATGTAAATTGGTGTACATTGCAGCATTAAAGAAAACAAGTGAATATATATATATATATATATATATATATATATATATATATATATATATATATATATATATATATATATATATATATATATATAATACTCAGATGTATTCTATGATAAAGTTAAAACAATCCCAAATAAAACTGATTGGGGAAAACTATACAATTTTCAGGGTTGATATTTCTTTTCTATAATAAGCTGCTTGAGTAAAGAATGATCACAACTCTGCCTCCAGTCAAACACATCACCTGTTCTAAGGATAGTCTTAGTGTTGAAATGTTAATTTTTGCTGGAAAATTACATTAAATTGAAATTTCTTACATGTCTGACTTTTTCTTTTTTTCTTTTTTCCCCCCATTTGTTTTGGTCGGTAGAGGGTTAGGTATTTAATATCACATTAATATTTCATGAAGCGGGTTATAAAACTATGCACCAAGGCACACTGATACTTAAAGATGAAGTCATTTCTGCTATGAAAATGTATATGTAAAATGGGTTTAAAAGAAGTAACTGAGTGTTGTAGAGTATTTGATAACTGGAAAATAAATGACTTTGAAAAAAAAAAAAAAAATTCTTCATTTCAAATTATTCTAAAAATGATCTGTCTTTTATATCTAGTGATCTTGTTTGCTTTTTCTAACCATTCTCACAAGTTGACACTCTGCTCTTTTTGTTTCCTTGGGTAATTGTGTAGGTTTTTATGGTGGAGTTGCTAACCCCATTACTTTCTGGTAATGATTTATCTAAGCCAAAATTCTTGATTGTATTTACCCAACCCCTCTGTCAGGGATACAAGGTCAATTTTAGAAAGTTGTACATCTGATTTGAATTGAGTTTTCATTCTCCTAGACTGGTTGCCTTAGCAAGACTAAAAAGCCCAGTCTATCTTTCTATAGCTAGGAAGGGGAGTATTGGTGTGTGTTTTTTTTTCAAGGGAATAAACTTGAAATGCAAACGTCCTTGTTCAGGAATGGAACTGTGTGAAGTCCATTTCCTATTTTAATAGCAGTTATAATCTCATACTTTTTATCCAGTGATCACAGACTTATCCAACATGAAGAGATGCTTATTGATATGTTTTGGGATTTTTATTATAGAATAGTATTCTTCAATTACTATTTTTTTTTAAAAGTTTAAACTTTTTGAGCCAGTTTTCTATGTGTGTGTAATGGATTAACATTTTTGTTCAACTAAAATTTTAACACAAGATAAAGGACATCTTAGCTCTGAGGAGAAAAGGAAAAGCTATACATCAAGCTTAACGTTAAAAAAACACTATTTAAAATACCCATCAAGCTTATATTGCTTTTGTTGGCTTTTTTATTATCATTTGCAATTTACTAAATGCGTGTGTTTGTGTATTGGCCTTGTGATTAGTGTTAGACATGGCTCTATATAAGTTGGCGACTGTAGTCGAAGATGACCTGAAGTCTGCTTTTCAATAGCTACTACACAGGTGTAGGGGAGGGTGTTACTCCATTCCCTGGATTGTTCCACTTTATCCTTGATTTTTATCTTATAATGCTGAGTGTTAAGTAAGGCGGCATCAAGTACTTTTTTTTTTTTTTTTTTTTTTTTTTTTTTTTTTTTTTTTTTTGTATGACTCAACTTGGGATTGAACCCTAGTCTCCTGGACCATTGACAAACAACTAATATACTGGCCTTGTGGATAGTGTTTGCCAGTGGCCCAGGAGACTGAGGTTCAATCCCAGGTCGAGTCATACAAAAGACTCAAAAAATGGTACTTGATATTCTTTGCTTAACACTCAGCATTATAAGGGTAAAATGGAGTAATCCAGGGAAAGGAGTAGCATTATCCCTTATACTTTTGTGTAGTAGCTCTGGAAAAGAAAGCTTTTGAGTAACCTCACCTAATGTCGTTATATACCCACACACACACACACACACACACACACTCTGCATGAAAATCTTTTTCTTGCTTCTACAGACCACCTTGATAGAGAAAAGTTTGGGAATTATCAAGTAAATCTACGATCCAAATAAAATTGTAAATGTTAATCTCCTTGGTTGTTAGATTTTCAAAATAATGTGGAAATTGTTTATCTGTCTGGCGTTTGATTGGAAAACAAATTTCAACAGTATTGTTCCTTCCTATTAGGCTGGTTGTCCCTATTATCATGCTCTCTTATAAGGTTATAGATTTCATTTTTTAACCCAACAACTATCCCATAATGTACAAATTGTACTTAGCTTTTGAAAAGATTTTAAGTATCTTATAGGACAAAAGGCTTGGCCCATTCAAATTATTTCTGGGATTTTTTTTTTTTTTTTTTTTTTTTTTTTTTTTTCTCCAAGGAAAACTGATATGTATTTTAAGTGGTTGAGTTGAATACCTTTTTTTTTGCTGTCCACAAATTGTTTTTCAGTTTTAATTCTGCATGTGACTGCTTTTGTAAAACTCAACATTATCAAAGTCTTAAGAAAGAATGAGAGAAAGACACATGCTAGATTAGGGGAAAGGTGACAGAAAGGAAAGGAAAGACTAAAGAAACTCTTATAAAAAAAAACAAAAAAAACAACTTATCAAACATTAAGAATTCCTTTTCATTATTCAGATATTTTTCTAAGTTTACTATGAGCTGATAATACAACTTTGTAGTTGCTACAAGTGTATATACATATTTCTTAATGATTTTCAAGTTGTTTATTAAAACCTTAAAGGAATTTATTAACTTGTGTCAACTTACAGATGTACTTTATCATTATTTTAATATACAGAGAAATTTCATGAAAGTGAACTGACAATTTGCAATGTTTAAATAAAAAAAATAACCTGAACTATGTTCCACTATTTGTGAATATTATTTTACTCAATATTAAATCTGTTTAGTTTCATTTACCTATATTAGTTTCTTTTTTAAACATCCTGTATATTAAATTAAAGTAATCTTTTGAATAGATTATATATGATTGTCATAGTACTACTTTGTTTTAAACAATTATGATTTATACAAGTCCTTTTTTTTTTTTTTTTTTTTTTTTTTTTTTTTTTTTTCTTACCTAGGATTAGATATAAAGTTGGTAAAAATTGTTTTAAATTCCCTATTCTATTTTCAACTTTAAGAAAAATATTTTATCCTTCAGCTTTTACTATTTTTTTTTTAGTTTTATTTTTTAACTGAAGAAATAAACAGGAATTTCCTCAATGTTTAGGAAATGTGCATGTGATCAGATTTAAAATGCACTCTTGTGTACTGCTAGTATAAATGATGATTTTTTTTTTTATTTTTTAGGCTTTAGCTGAAAGAGAAGGTTTTAAGGAGCAAATGAAGAAAATTAAAGACCATGAACGAAAGAAAGGCTACAGTGACAAAGTTTATTCCTACACTGTCAAGTATCATTTGGAGAGAGCTTCTGAAGAAGGTAATAAAATAAGGAGATTGTTAACTCATTTTTTTTCCTTACATTTTTCTAATAAGTAATAATTCATGTCTGGAATTTGAGGGCGGATCAATGTTAGTAGCCTGACATGTAGTTATTATTTGATCTGCTATTTTCATCTTATAACAATTGGTCTATTTAATTGAATTAAGTGCATATATAGTATTAAACCACATTCTTTCAGGTGTAGCATGACTAGTTTACCCATGTGTGTGTGTGTGTGTATATATACATGGATGAAGCCAGAAATGTCTGTTTCTTGCAACAGGATAAATCGGTGATTTGAGGTTTTTTTTAATCTCTATCATTTACCTTATGTTAAAATTTGTGTGTCCAGTTAGTCAAGTGAACATATTCTCAATTCCTGGGAGGTTCAACCTGTTGGTATAAGTTATCATTTCTGACTTGTGTTCAGCAGAATTGATCTAAATGGTAACTTCATTTTTTTTTTGTTTTTTTTTTTCCAACAAGTATAAAAACCAAAAAAATAACAATTTGTATATTTGTCTTTCATAAACATGGCTCATGGCTCATATTAATTTTTTTTTTTTTTTTTTTTATCGTATGTTTCCATTTTGAACTCAACAAAATGAACCATTAGATTTCTGTCTGCAAGGCCTAGAATATATTAGCTGCATTCTTTCTTCCCCTCCCTCCCCCCCCCCCAAAAAAAAAGTAGGGTGCCCTGAGTATGACACTAAATTACATCCAGTGATAAGGCTACAGTTTTGGAGGAGTGTAGAGTTGGTAGTATGTCTTAGGATCCTAGCTATGCATCAAATTGATGTTAGAAAACTATTAGTATGAGATAGGAATACTTGATACTATTTTATAATTGCTAGCAAAAAAGGTTTCAGCATTTAAATAACTGAACAAGTCATTAGAAATTGTCCTCATAATTATAAAATAGATTATAAATTTCTGTTTATTTTTATACTTTCAGCTTTCTCAAATAATATCCCCAAATTTCTGGAGAAGTCTTTAGGAATTATGAGTCAGAAATTTCTTATGCTATTCCTTGTTCTCAAGGTAAGTTAACGACAAACCTTCAATTGATATAATTCACATTATTTCTATTATTTTCTTGCATAACTCTCTCTCATATATATATATATATATATATATATATATATATAATATATATAATTTTTTTTTTTTTTTTTTTTTTTAAGAATCATTGTAATACGATATCTATATTTGGGTTAAATTCTTTTTCTTAAATCAACCTATTTAATAAACTGACTTTTATAACTTTTGCAATTATTTCAGAATGTTATCAATCTTCATTGAACTGATCAAATTGCGTCTGTCAGCAATTTGGTTTTATCATTTTGTGCATTCGAGAATTTTAAGTAAACTTTCTTTCTTTCAGCCAAAGACTGTTAATTTGGACTTAGCTGCTAAAATCCTTATTGGTGACATGATGGTTGATAAGACAGAAAGTTCTAAATTTAAAAGTGAGTATTTGAATATTTCTCTTGAATTTGGCTAACAGCCTATTTTCACATCTCCAACATATTTCTGCTAGCTGAAGTGCCACTCCTACACTGGGTAGGATGAATTCATCATGTCTCTACCTGTGCCAATTTGTACAGCCAATACGAGACAACTGACCATTCTATGAAAACCAAAATGATACTTTCTCTTTGAATTAATTTTTATTTATTGCGGACTTTTTGTCCTCATCTTGGTAGTTTTTTGTGTTGTTTCTTCTTTCACTACGTTTCGGCCAAATTTCACCTCTGGCCTTCTTCAGGTGATTTACCGCGACCTCGGATAGGAATGATGAGTCTTGTAACCGTATCCCCAGTATCTCAGAAGATAGCTGTTTCAAATCCTACCCAAGCCAGCCAGAGGTTTACTTGGTCAAAAAACGTGGTGCGATAGACAACAACTATGGAAGGCAGTAATTACTAGGGATACGGTTACAAGACTCATCATTCCTATTCGAGGTCGCGGTAAATCACCTGAAGAAGGCCAGAGGTGAAATTTGGCCGAAACGTAGTGAAAGAAGAAACAACACAAAAAACTACCAAGATGAGGACAAAAAGTCCGCAATAAATAAAAATTAATTTTCAGATTAAGAAGCCTCGTCTCAAAATGATTCTAATTAAAGACAATTACTTTCTCTTTATTTTTTATTTATTTTTTTAAATTTAATTTTGTCGTGTATTATTTATTAATTTATTTTTATGTATTTGACCCACATTAAATTATTGTCTCAGTTGGCACTAGAATCTTTAATGTTAACTTAATTTGCCTCTATTAACGCATTCAGAACTTAAGGAGTTGAATATTTTGGGTCTGATGCCCTTCTATTAAAGGTCCACCATCACACATACACACACACACACCATATGAAAGAAAAACCTTTAAAAATTACTCATATTTTTTGTAATATTTGTTTCAGCAGACCCTATATTTTTAAAATGTTAGATCTGCATCTTCAGATAAAGAAATTAGAAATTTCTAATGAAGATTTAGAAAAACCCACAAAATTCAGGTCACTCTATCTCCCTAACCCAAATTTTATTTGCTTTTGTTATTTTTATTTTGTTATTAAGTAAAAACCAGACCATTTGTTTTTCCTGTCTGGTTGATAAATGACATTCAATTCCTATAACAAGATGTATCATTTTTTTGAATTCTCTTTCCTTTTCACTTATTTTATGTAATGGCAAACAAACTTTTAAACCTAATGAAACTGTGACAGGTTCAGACGAATTCGGCCAAAACATTACCAAACAAATAATTTAAAGAACCTCTTCAAAAACTCCAAACCAGAGGAAATCTTAAGTTTTCTAAAGAAATCAATCTCTACATTAAAATCTAGTCCAATATAATAAAACACAACTAAAACTCGTACCTTAAAACCTAAAACATGCATAAAAGACAAAAGCAATTTAACCCTTCTGGCATTAAATAACCCACAGAGGTTGATATGCTGTTAAACAAAACTCAAACTTTAAACCTAATAAAGGAGATAAGAAATATAGAATAAAGGAATAAATTGATTTAGGAAGAGAAAATTATCTACTGTAAACAACTTACATGGGAATTAATAACCTTAAATATAAAATTATAAAATATATTGTATATCAATACTATTTTATAAAAAAAAAAACTAAGAAAATTGTCATTTTATTACTGTTCAATATAATTGATCTCATTAAAAATAAAAATTATACCAGTTACTGTTAAGACGTTATCTAAAATTATAAACATACAACAGCTTTATGAATAAAATTTGACTGCATCATGTTGTTAGAAGGGTTAGTGATGAGGTGGATATTCATAGGCCTGAAATAACTTTTTCTTCATGTAAGATGAATACTATCAGCAAAATTGATCGATCCAAACCCATCACTTACCAAGAGAAATTTCTCTACATCCAAAACAACTTGCCAAATCACCACCACATCTATACAGATAGGTCCAAGTTGGTTGTGCAGCTATCTTCCAAAACCGAGAACTGTTAAAACATCTCACAAATGAATCATCAATCTGTAGTGGTAAAGTGATAGTTATTGACTTAGCCATGAATATTATAGCCAACTATAAATCCTCTAAATTTATCATCCACTCATATTCAAAATCAGTTCTCCAAGCTCTACAGAATGAAAATACATCAATTCTCATCACAAGATTCTCACCTGAATACCAAGTTAGATTAGTATATATGGGAATAAAAGGATAAAGTTGCAAAAAAACTACTCCTAGCTGAAATATCCAATACAAAAATCCCATACACTGATCTAAAACCAACAATTTACAAATTGCAAAAATCTTGGCCTGATCAAACAGAACAAGCTCCACCATATAAAAGATACCTCTGGCTGGCTGGCTGGCTAGCTAGAGAAGAAATAGAAAAGACTTTGAATTGGCCACACCCACATTACCCATTCATATCTTCTATAAAAAAAAAATAAATAAAAACACCCTAATATGCTTAACATACAAAGTACCCCACACAGTCATGGACATTCTCATATACTGTGACAAGTTTAGACAAACTCGCCCAAAATACTACTAGACAAGCAAGAACCTCTTCAAAAACACCAAACCAGAGAACTTGAGCTTTCTATTAAAAAACCTTCTTCAAAATCTGATCAAATAATCTGCCTAATAGCCTTTTAGATAATGACAATAGGTATATGAAAGTTACTTTAACGTCTAAGCTAATAGGAGCTGCCCAGTTGCTAATTTGGGATGACTATTGCAAATTTTAAACCTACATATGGCATAAGAAGATGATGATGATGATATTATTATTATTATTATTTTATTTATTTATTTTTTTTTTTTTTTTTATTAATTTTTTTTTTTTTTTTTTTTTTTTTTTTTTTTTTTTTTTTTTGTGCCTTATGTCATCAAATATGATTAGTTGAAATAATCATTCATGATAGTTTGATTTAGGATATTGCATCCAACGAAAGTCAACAATTGACTTGTTCTGAGAATTTTTATTGCTTCAAAATAGCTAGACATGGAGTTGCCACTGAGATATATAGTTTTTTAAAAAAAAAAAATTAAAAAAAACACTTTATTTTACTGAAATAATCTTTATCTATAAAAATTTACCCTTAAATTTTACTGATGGTATTTATTATAAAAAAATAAATCCACCATACAAAAAATATGTATGATCTTGTGAAGTTAATATTTTTCTGTTAGAAATTTCAATTTTTAATTTAAAAAAAAAAATGCTTAATTTTAAGCAATAATGCTCTGTAATAATTTTTACATGTTGTGTGTGTTGTTGTTTTTTCTTTTTTTTTTTTTTCTTTTTTTTTCTTTTTTTTTTTTTTTCAACCACATTGTTTTGATTTTACAAGTTTCTCCTTGGTATTTTATTAATAGCAAAAATCAGGCGTCTTTATGACATTGCAAACATCTTAACTAGTCTTGACCTCATCAAAAAAGTTCATGTGACTGAGATCCGGGGTAGAAAACCAGCTTTCAAATATATTGGCCCAGAAATTGACAATGCAACTGATATCAACAGTAAGTAAAATGGCTACTATAATACTCTATATCTCCTATTCAAAATATTCACAACTTTTTTTTTTTTTTTTACACCTCCTACACTTGAATCCAGTAAATTATTTTAATAACAGGCAAAATGGTAGATAATCCTTTTAATTTAATAATAATAATAATAATCCTGTCATTTAACACTATCTTGAGAGGTGGAGCCGATGAAGTCTTGAATAATTATAAGTTGTTGTCGACTTTAGTCAAGGGTGACCCAAAGGCTCTCTTTTCAATAGCTACTACACCGAGGTTTAGGGGAGGGCGCTACTCCTTTCCCTGGATTGCTCCACTTTACCCTTGATCCTCACTTTATAATGCTGAGTGCTAAGCAAGGCAGCATCAAGTACAATTTTTGGAGTCTTTGTTATGACTCAACCTGGGATTAAACCCCGGTCTCCTGGACCATTGGCGAACACTCTACTCATTAGGCCAATAGGCCAGTATAAATATAAGTCTTGCTTTACCCACTGTTATAGTGTCACAAAACTAACAAACAAAAAAAAGTGACAAAATGTTATGTTTTATTGTTTACGACCAAGTTCTATTCTTATTTTTGAAATTTCTTTTTCAGTTTGCAGTACAGATGGTTGTCACCGGCCCAGTTCAAGACATTCCTTATTAGATTGTGTCAAAAATCAAAAAGGTAAGTTCTTTTTCATCTCCACCATTTGGATCCTTTTAGATCAAAACAAAGAAATTCATGATTTTGAATAAATTGAGGTTTCTGGCCCAGCTTAGAGTTATAAAAATAATTTCTTGTTTATAAGAATCTTTTTATTACACACACACACACACACACACACATTGCATTCATTAAAGTAAATCATTTTTGATGACTAGCAAAATGGCAGATTATCCATTTATTTTATTTTATTTTATTTTATTTAAATCCTGACATTATTTACTTTATCCCGAGGGCATGGGTAGCAATTTTCAGCTGTAAACAATGTAGTAATTTTTACTTTTCTTTTTCTTTTCTTTTTTTTTTTTTTTTTATCACTTTGTTAAAGTAATCCATTTATAAAAAAAATTCTGTCATTTACTTTATTCTAACAATTTTGGGCTGTAAACAATGTAATTATTTTTATTTATCTTATCCTTAAACCCTTTATTCTTTTTCAGTTGCTCACATTCTCAGTAAAACTGGCAAAAGAGCTATTAGCCGATCCATTGCTTCTCAAGGTAAATGTGTTATCTAAACACTTTTTTTCCTGACTTTCTATCATTTAAATAAACAAAATTTTAACAGCTAAGTCCAGATAATCATCTTTGGCTAAAAGATAGATTAATCATTAAAAATTTTTTCTATCATATAGTTATAAATCTGATATCCATATTTCTTTTTTCATGTGCATTTGGAAACTAATTTAAATCTCTTAAAACAATTCTTAATGTCTTGTGGGATAAAAATACAGATAGTTACAGCTTGAAGACCAGGTCAGGTATACAATTCAAATATTATAACCTGGTATGGTATTAAACTGTATCTGATGGTGAGGCTCCAGTCCTAGTGCTTTATAGAATGTGGAATACTCTTTCATGGCCGTTACTCCCAGGTTCTTTGACCTGGAGTAGTAGTACCTGTTAGGGTCCTCTAAAAGAGGACTAGCCCTTGACAAAAAGCCAAATGATAGACAACCCATGAGGGCAGATGGGTACACTTTCATGTACTTCCAGCTAGTTACTTCAACCATTCACCTTATACCATCTTTGCCAGCTCCTGCCCTGTTGTTGGCTGGGGCTGTAGAATACACTGACTGCACCTTTTGCAGAGGGGTACCTCTCCCCACAATGAGGCCACCTGTTGGTGACGATCCATAAGGCATTAGAATGGAATCTTGGTGGTTGAGCAGTCATTAATCCGGTGACAGTGTGGTCAGTGACTTGGAACACACCACTTTGGTCTGACAGCCGGTCAGATAGACCCAATCCAATCAATCTGCTGGTCCTGTCGTGCCCTAGCACACATTTATTTTCTCACGAATGTATCGTCCATTCTTCTTGTGGGACAAAAGGCCCAACCCTTTATCTTATAGGTGCTAGAAGGCAGACGCTAAGGGTCAATTGTATTAAAAAGAAAGGACTTTTTGATCCTGTTAGATTAAGTTATAAAAACCAGAACTTACTCTTAATGAGTATACTGGTATTGTATCCCCATCTCAGCCAAAGCAAATTGGTTTTCCCCTTGGTTCATTCCCTTCTCAAGTTGGACTCTTATGATGGGTGGTGGAGCATAGAACCAGTGAAAAACATATAACTGAAATGGCTTCTTTCTCAAACAAAAAATTAATCATAATTTAATAATCGGACTCTTCAGATAATGAAACAGAAGCACCTTTTCCTAGATTCATAATCATTGACTCTAATAGTGGTCCGATTATAAATTTATCACCCTTCATGATTGAAAAAAGTAATATCAACAAACTTAATGCCCATTACTGTCAGAAAATGAAACTTAGCTTGTCAAGGTGGAAAAGACGAAACACTGTTGTTTTTTTGTTTTTGTTTTTTTTCTACTGAAAATGACAAACTTTCACGATATCAGTGCCAAACCACACCCTTACAAATCCCTGAATGTAAGTTAGGGGGTTGTGAGAAGTAAAGTATCTCTCCTTATACACCATCGAAGAAATAAAAAGATCTTAAAGAAGAAAGAAAAAAAAAAGCAAATTGTGACTGGAGTGAAGAATATCAATAATAAAGAGGGGAAAATAATAGATGAATACAAAAAAAAAAAAAAACACTTATAAACAAACCAAAACCTACACCAAAACCAAGAATACAAGAAACAGAAACAATAAATTCAGACTATTAGAAAAGATGGAAACAGAGAGCAGTCTCTCTCTCTCTCTCTCAACTTAAAACCCAAAAGAATAAACCAAGTATGTCTGGGGATCACAAACCGGCCAGTGACAGACACCACACTGAGGTTTCCGTTAGGTTAATAAATAATATCTACTATTGACTAAGTCTATCAATAGCCATCCTTTCCCTCTTGGCAGATCTGGGCCAAGGTGAAGGTATTTTCTTCATAACATCGAAGATTCTCCTCCTCCTCCTCCCCCCTCACAAAAAAAAAAAGAAAAATCATGTAAAAGTAAACTAGAGACTCATAGAGGAGGGTGTATGTTAGCAGTTAGAGCATGCTGGAGCTAGCAGTTGGTGCTGTATGAATTAACTTAAATACTCGGTTTTGTTTTTAAGAAATCTTGTTCATTTTTGCATTGATTAAGTTCATATGATTTAAAACTTTTTTTCTTTCTGTAGATGACATGTTCGCACCAAACGGTGGATCTGGTAATGTAAAGAAGTCTTTCTCGAGACATGCATCATTTGATAGTATCTGTGAAGTGGCTGAAAAAGAACGAACCAAACTGTTTTCTATCAAGCAGAGTACATTGTCAACTTCTCAGCCTTGCAGCCCATTGAAGGAAAATAACTTGCCTCGTAAGTAACATGTGCTTGTTTTGTCTCTATTAGAAGTAATGATTTTGGTGTCATGGAGAGAAAAATATTGTATTCTAATATGAATAGAATGAGCACTAAATTTTTGCAAATATCATTGGTTTGGTTTCTTTTGTTTAATGGCATATTTATCTTCATGGGTTGTTAAATTCCTAAACCATCCTTGTTGGAATAGCAGTATTAGCCCGTAGCTGAAAAGATAAGGAGGTTCATACCTTTTTATTTGTCCAGAAGTGAATGTAATAGCATGACTGAAGTCACTGACTGTGAGAATGCAGTCATGCCACAGGGACTCTCTCCATTCTGTTAGGGAGATTTAAAAAAGCTCTTTCTTTCCTCTCTCTTTCTCTTTTTTTTTTTTTTTTTTTTTTTTTTTCTCCATCTAGCTTCACAAGAGATTAATGAGAAATTCTATTTAATGCTAACAAAAGGCATCTTCTTTTAAGTACATAATCAGGGTTTCTTTAAGTGCTTTTAGCTATGTCCATTTTCCAGAATGGTACAATTTGTTTTTATAAAATCAAAAAGTTAATTTTCATTGTCTCAACCTATTTAAAGAATGGAGTGAACTGGATTTTTACATATTTTTTGTACCATTTCAACTAATGTTTCAATGACTAATGCCAACTTTCTTCTTTTCTTTTCTTTCTTTTTTTTATGTATAAGGCCAGTTTATACTTTTTTTTTTTTTTTTTTTCTTCTTTTTTTTTTTTTTAATGACTTGAGACTATCAAAATTAACCCTGTTTAATGCATTCATGCACAAATGTTAAAAAGAAAGAAAAAAAATCGTGTTGTGATGACCAGAATAAAAACTAAAAATTCTCTTTTAAACTTTTCTCACCATTCTGAGTTTCCTAATATCCATACCTTAGGTCATAACATGTAAAATCCCACTTTGTTTTATATAGAAGTAAAAGATTTTATTCTTTTTCCAGAATGGAAACCATTCCTCACTCCAAAAGATAATCCACAGCAAATCATCTGGGTGCAGAAAGGCAATAAAATCCATGAGTATCATGTGATTCCCAGTCCTGGTCATCCCTTACCTCTGACAACACCTGCCCCGCTGACCAAGAATGATAATTGCCTTCATACCCCAGTCAGTATTCCTTCTCTTACTTCAAATCACACTCTAGTGGCCACCCACAACATTCCTGTCTCTACAGCAAGTTCAAAGGTTTTGCCTTCTACAGCAGAATCATCACCCTTGGTTCCTGATGCTCTTCTAAAGCCATCTACAAACAACCAGTTGACCCAAGAACAGATGAAAGCTGTGCTGAAATCTTTGAAGGACCCAGTTCCAGTCTCTGCTCATTCTGGATCCTCTCTGGTTGATGCTTCGACTCAGTCATCACCTTTGGCAAACCAACAAGTTGAAACTATGTCTGCTAAATCAGAATGCGAAGATACTGCAAAACCTGTCCAGCAAAACCAACTTAACAACTCTCCTGGCTCTTCAAAGAAAAAGGTAACTGGAACAGGAGAAAATGGTAAAAGGCAATCGCCCATCAGGGTCCTGCACTTGGAACCTGAGTTCAATATGGATAAAAATGCTGGTGTTAACAATGACCAGTCTATGGAAACCGCCCCTGGTAAGGATGATTTGGCTGTGCCTCTGGGTTCTGAGCCAAGTGACTTGGACAATAAATGTTTCAAGCCAATATCTGCACCCATTATGACCACCCTGGCTGCACACAACTGTAATTGCTGCCTCTCAAAACATTCTATCCATACGGCCCAACCAGCCACGCCTAAGTTGGTTCAGCTTTCCAACCAGTCTTCACCCAGTTCTGTAATGCAGCTTCCTCTGTTTGCTGTTGCTAGTGTCACAGCTAGTCCTGCTCAGGTAACCAATAGCTTTGCCTACACCAGCACTGACACTAATATGTCTTCTCGTAGTGTGAAAATCCACCAGCTTCCTAGCCCGCATATTCTCACGTTTTCACCAGTTCCTACTATTGGCATTACTGACAATTCTCAGCCTAGTCAGACACTGGTTGCCTTCCCAGTCTCTCAGCCCACCATGAACTTGGCATCAGTGCAGCTGATACAGTCATCCTGCAACACAAGTGGCCAAGGCAATGTCCAGATGAAGACACCAACACCCCTGACCATGCACAATCCATCAACAACTCCAGGCGGACAAATTTCCTTCCAGTCACCTCATTCAGTCTTGGAGAATATAACATTTGCCACTCCTGGTTCGTTCTTCCGAAACACGCCCAATCTTTCATCGACTCAGCAGAGTCTGCTGGCTGAATTAAAACATGCCAGTCCTATTGGGCAAACCCAGGAGAAGCAGACTGTGTGTGCTGGAAGTGCTGCAAGACGTCTTAACTTGATAGAGTCTCCTTAAGCAAAATCCAGGTGGATTTTTAATGATCCTTCTCATCAAGTATAGTCCAGGTTGAAAGTCTGATATGGGTAACTTGAAGCTGAACAATTTTTACGCAAGTATCATTAGAACCAAGAAAACTTTTCTTGGTCCCCAATGATACCTGCATCAGAAAAATAAGGTTTTAAAAAAAGTTACTTTTAGGTTACCTTTAATTTGCTTTTAACCAGTCTGTTGGCTGAATTTAAACATGCCACTCCTTATCGGGCAAACCCAGGGAAAAGCAGTGTGTGGGTGCTGGAAGGTCTGCGAGACATCTTGATGACTCCCTAAGCAAAAGAGGTGTTTTAAATGATTCTTCTAATCAAATAGATTCCAGGTTAAAAGTGCAGTAAGGGTAACCCAAAGCCAAAAGTCTGGCTCGTTTCCACAAACTGTTCTTGTTCTCCAATATCTGCATTGGAAAAATAAGGTCCTTAAAAAAAAAAAAAAGTTTGACTTCGGGTTACCTTTATTTCTTTTTTAACCTGGATTAATAAGCTATATTGCAAAAGAGTTTGTTTTTTTTTTTATTTCTTTTTTCTTTACTTTTTTCTTTTATTTTAACACAATCACTTATTCCTTGTATTTTCAGCATCTTCAAAGAAAAAAAAATTTTTTTTCAATATGATAACAATCACTTTATTATTTAAAAAAAAAAAAAAAAAAAAAATTCTTTTTGGAAAAAAAAAAGAATTAATTTTTATTTTTTTAAGTGATAGCTGAAATATTAGGTAGATTAACTTAGTACTATTATTAGTTTTTTTATTTTTATAATATATATTCTTTATTTACTCAGATGTAAGTGGAAGGAGTCTAGTGGCTAATGTGTTGGACTCTGACATAGTAAGCAAGCTCAAACTCCAAACACGCTATTAAGTTCTCCTTTGAACTAATATCCATGGGAAAGGTACAAACTCCCAGATCTACCTCTCCAGCTCTGGATTAAATAGTACCACTACTATCTTTCTTCAAAGATGGTTTTGGCATAAAATAACCCATGAAGGTTGATATGCCATTAAACAAAGAAAATGAAACCAAATCTGCTTTTAGTAATTTTGGAATCAGGTAGGATGTATTAACTTTACCTACTTCCTGATTGAATATTAATATTCACTTGCTGGTTGGGCTTACCATTTCGGTAGCATAAGAATATTGAATTCTTTATGGTCAGTCTTTTCTTCATGCGGAGGCCAGTGGTATTCCCGAAGGAACACCCCCCCTCCCTTTTTTTTTTTTTTTTTTTTTTTTACCCTCAAAAAAAAATGTGCAAAAAATGAACAAAGCACTTTTCTAATGGGTAACATGTTATATACTATCCTTGTCCCAAAGTAGTTGTTACATTTATTGTATGGAATTATGTAACTATTATAGGACATAAGTAGTTGAAAAGGTATTCATTATCAAAAAGTTACCATATTAGTAAAAATGGCTTCATTTTTTTCTTTTTTTAGAATTAGAAATTATTGATGGTTTCATGTTCAGTGATCTTCAGGGAATACAAAAAAAACAAACCCCCAAAACTGATCACTAACGCTAAGTTTGTAGCCTATTAATGAAAAATACATTTATTTTATGAAACATTTATTTTTTAACATGATCACCTTACGTCAACATCAATCTCATTCTTGGGCATTATATAGTGAAAATTTCAGATCAAAATTAAGCTAATAATTATTTTGGGCTGCAAACTTTTTGATCCATTCATATATTCTAACTTCTATGTGAAGGGGTTACATTGAATTTGTGACTTCATCTTTTACTTAGCCATTGTGAAATGTCTCCTTCTGGTTGATCCAGCACAGGGAAGTTCATTTCATTTGGCAAACAAAAAAACTTGAATGACTTCATATATATATAGGATAATGATTTATGGGAAGGGAACTTAAAAAATTACATTGATATCCATTGTATATAGACATCATTTCTTTTATTTTGATTTTTTAATATTTTGGGCTCTTTGGTTCATCATTCTTTCTTTTTTTTTTTTTTTTTTTTTTTTTTTTTTTTTTCATTCAATTACCTTTCTTTTCATCCTTGTTAATTATCTACATTAGAAATACAGGCTGCTTGCTTGCTCTCTCTCTCTCTCTCTCTCTCTCTCTCCCCCCTGTCTTAGGAGAAAACACTTAAGATTGTTAGTACTCTAAGAGACCACTTAAATTTGGTAAGAAAGTTTCACTGTTTGGTTCAAACTTGTCCATTTCCAATGCTTAAATATTTTAAAGTCTTTCTAGTTGTTATGAAAGTTTTTTACTTTTTACCTAAATGATCAAGGTCCTGATTTGCTATTCCAAAATCACCTAATGCAGCAGCATATTTATATATTGTATGCACATGTTAAGTGCAGTGTTTTATTAATGATCTCTTGTAAACTGCTTGCATTACGTATAAATCATATGTACAGAATACAAGATTAAGTAGACTTGCATTGTATTAAGTCAATCTGTAGATACTTAAGTGTCATGCTTAAGCTTTTATTTTTAAATATGAAACAGCTTCAGGCTTCTTGCTTCAAATTTGGAAAAAAAGGGGGGGTCGGTCCTAGCAAAAGGTTGAAAAAAACTTTAAGATTTCAAAGTCTTAAAAGATATTTGTTACTAGGTGATTTTGTTAAAATTCTTATTCAGTTATATTACTTTAAAAAGATATTTGGTGTATTTGCTTTCACCTTTCAAATAAATTATTTTATTTTTTTATTTATTCTGTAACCTGGTGGTTTGGTCATAAAGGCTCTACTCGTAACTTGTTTTGGGTCCAGGAATAACCCACTCGTGTGACTTGTCTTGGCGGCAGGAATAACCCACTCGTGAAACTTGTCTTGGCGGCAAGAATAACCCGATGGAGCCTATACCTTTTCAGGTCTACAACTGGTTTGAATTCAATCTTCCTTCTATACCAGTTGCTATATGAAGGTTTGAGAGCCCAGACTACCTTACTATTTATTTCTAGGTGGAGGGAAAGGTATTAATCTGTAAAATGCAAACAGCCTCATTCAGAATTGGAACTTGGATAAGTCTACTTCCTACAATGGTAATCATTACACTTCAAGTGCTCAAAACAATATCACCCTAAATAGTTCTTTTGTTATAGGCTGCAGGGTGTCATTAGACTAAGCTGTTGGAAAAAAGAAATCTTCCAAATCTATTTAGGCATGCATGGATATAAATGCCATTCCCAAACCTAATTATAATTTGCTAATATCCCTTACAATGATGCATGGTTTTATTTAATTACTTTAAGGTTGTATACAAAAAAGTCTACTTCTGCTGTAAATCTTTCAGTTCTTCCTAAGTAAGGTTCTATTTAAAAGTTTACAGATTAAAATCTATGTATATATATATAAGTATATTTATTTGAAAAGAAAAGATATCTATATTATATATGTACAGAATAAATTGTATAAAGTGTATAAATATAAAATGTATAGTAATTGTTCTGTATGGTGTATTGTAATATTAATAAGATGAATTTTTGCTGACCATCTTTACTGTGGGTTCTATTTCTTTTTCTCTCTCTCTCTCTCTCTCTCTCTCTCTCTCTCTCTCTCTCAAGTCTAGTTAGAACTTGAAATTTGATTAGTTGATTTATATACAAGTTTTTGATATAACAAAAAAGCCCTCTTAAAATTTGTGCTTTGATAAATGTTTAGATGGTGAAATTTAGAAGCCTGTAGAAATTGTTTATCATAAAATGAAAACTTGTCAGTATATGGGTGAGGTTGGGTGGCTTTTTAAAAAAATGGGAAGGAAAACCAGACAGTTTTTTGTTTTTATAAAGACCAAATTTTTTATTTATTTATTTATGTATTTATTTATTTATTTTGTGACAATTGCCCCTCAAGTATCCAGACATTTTGAAAATGGCTACAAAAATAGTTTGGTTTCATAGTTTTGTTCTCTTTTTTTTTTTTTTTTTTTTTTTTTTTTTTTTTTTTTTTTTTTTTCAATTTGAT
This sequence comes from Sepioteuthis lessoniana, assembly GCA_963585895.1. Classification (NCBI taxonomy): domain Eukaryota; kingdom Metazoa; phylum Mollusca; class Cephalopoda; order Myopsida; family Loliginidae; genus Sepioteuthis; species Sepioteuthis lessoniana. Next base: position 67,008,728 of record OY757930.1, on the reverse strand, counting down.
AGTTGTCTAATATCTGACCAGCTTCAAATATTGGCTTAAAATTCTTTGCTTTTTTATATTAGTTGTTGCTTTTTTTTTTTTTTTTTTTTTTTTTTTTTTCTTAAAATTTGAATTTCTATTACTATTTCTGATCTCGATTTGACTTAACTAGATTTAAAGAAAAAATTTTTTTAATTTTAATGCTTTTTTTTTTTCCCATTTGTATATAGACACAATCATACATCAATAAGTATGTAGCCTAATGAAGAGGTTTTTTTTTTTTTTTTTTTTAAGCAAAAACATTTATTGTACACAGCAAAATATTTATTTTTCTGCTATGATACTCTTGTTAATACACTGCCATGGTGAATATTAATTATAAATATCAAGCTTCAACTATCAGTTACGGTTCATACTTATTGATGCAACTTTAATTGTAAATTTATTCATTTGAATCATTTTTTTTTTTTTCTTTTTTTTTAATACAATTTGGTGCTGGTGAACAAATGTTACATTCTCTCTCTTTCTCTCTCTCTCTCTCACAAATTGGACCAGTGTTTGTTTTTTTTTTTGTTTTTTTTTTTTTTTTAACAACATCCCCCTTCCTTTACACTTAGATCAATCTAATAACAATACAAACCCAATTTAAACAAAAAAAAATTTTTTTTTTTTTCTTTTTCTCTCTCTCTCTCTCTCCCCACACACTCACACTTTCTCTCATCTATCAGGGATGGAGCTTTCTTTTGAACATCTTAAAGTAATCATCTTTGTTCTGATTTTTCTCCAATCCTTCTCATTATTTCAAAGTTGGGAATAGTCAGACAACTTTTTTGGTGCAGTTGACCTACATTTTTGTTAAGCCTTAGAACTTGTGATCCCACCACCTCACCCTGGGATCCTGGTTGAAAATGTTTAAGTAATAATAATTATAATAGCATTGTAGAAATGGACAATTCCTTCAGGCCATCTGGATATATGTACTTCTAGAGATCACTCTGGTTCTAAGGGTTAAATATCTATCTTTGTTAGAGAGCAGCTTTCTCTCTCTTTCAGTCACTGTGTGTGGGGGGGTATATAGATATATATAAAATGTCAGCTGTCTAGAGTAAAGCCAGGTCCTTGTTTGTTTGCTGGTTTCATTCCTGTTTAAAACTTATCTTAAGGAATTTGTCTTCTTTCTTTTCTCCCTACACCCAAAGGGATCCATTGCTTTGTGCCTTAAAAAGTCCCCCTTTATCTGTAAGCTGGTATGTTTACACTTTAAAAATTGCTGTGTTGGACCTACTTGCAGTAGCGGGGTAAGGAGAATAACTTCTTTCATACGTTCGTTCTTAGTTCAGTGCATTTATTTACTTATAAAATCTATAGCTGCTATATCTGTCAAGCAGCTTGAATGTTTATGTTGATTTTAATGCATGTTATTTTGGTGAGCCAGTTATGAATGGGTATTAATAGTATGATATCTCTCTCTCTCTCTCGTATACAATCAATTTCCTTTAATGAATAAATAAATAAATAAAAAAACAGCTGTTTAGGATAACAGCAAGACTGTTGGGTAGTACTCTGTAATAAACTACTTGTAAAATCTATATCTCTTATGAGGTGATATCTATTTATTCCCCATTCCTTGTGTAAAGGCTAAAATAAATCATTTCTTAGCTTCGTTTTGGCACAAAACAAAAGGTATGGAGGCACCCAGTGAGGCTCACTTCCTTGTGAAGTCTCCTAGCTTGCTAACCATTATACTATGCTTGACTCCTAATTGGTGAACTAATAATAAACAGGTATTTTATTGATTAATCTCTCTTTTTCTATAACTAATTCTCATATTGGGATTAATGTATTTTTAAAAAAATTATTTAAAAAAAAAAAAAAAAAAAAATTCTTGTCTTCCAAAATATAAATTAGTATAAAATGCTTTAAATTAAATACTTCTCTCCTGCCCCTGTCTTCTTTATATATATCTCTTAACTTTCCAGAGATTTTATTTAAAGCAATTGACTCTTAATGTGTGGAAGCTTGATACAATGATAAATTCAGCTTAAAAGAAAAGGGAAACAAAACAAAACAAAAAAAAAGATAACCTGTGATAAAAAAAAAAATTTAATTTAAAAGTTACTTTTTTTCCCTCTTATCTTTAAAGGGGAAAGAAAGATTTCCATTTAAGTATCACACACACACACACACACACACACACACACACAATCAAGGAATTTAACTACGAAGACTACATGATTATTTAACTGTTGCAATATTGTTTTGTGGTAGCCCCCCTTCTTTTTTTTTTTCAGTAAATGAAATTTTTTAAATGTTTATTTTATTTTTTAAAAAATTTGATTCACATGTTGCTGACCTGTTATTCGTTGTGAATTGCTACGAAAAAAGTATTAACTAATGTGAAATTAAAAAAAAATAATAAAGATAATTAAAGCCAAGCTTTGTTTTTGTTTTGTTTTTATGCAAGTGCAGTATATCCTAGTTCTGCCAGGTGAGTGTACTCCATATAAAACAATATTTGGTTTAAACATTTATGTGGGTTCTAGAAGTTTCGGGCCTCACCCAGATTTGACATTTGATATGTACTTTTCACTTAAGTAGATGCTTTACCTGCACATAAATCTGAATTAGATGTGGAAGTGTTATGACAACAAAAATGTTCAGATAGGCTTTTTTTTTTTTTTTTTTTTTTTTTTTTTTTTTTGCGGGTGAGGCTTACAGCTTACATGCTTTACAAAAATTTCCTTGCAGTAATAAATTAATTTTCATTCTGGTAGTAGATGAGAAGTTTGTCTCTTTTTTTTTTTTTTTTTTTTATTAAGGGTTTTCTGACTATTGTCTTCTCATCTTTATTGTTATTTCCACAACGTTTCGGCCGAGATGTCCTCCAGCCTTCTTCAGGCGTTTGTCAAACTCGGGAACCTACACTGTTCAGACTACGTAGTTCGATGTTCCATGTAGGATCCCGAGTTCAACAAACACTTGAAGTTTGGAGGACATATCAGCTGAAACGTTGTGGAAATAACAATAAAGATGACAATAGTCTGAAAACCCTTAATGATAAAAATCATCAAATATCTCAAAAATTCAGACAACTATTATCTACAAGTGTCATTCAGTGAGGGATTTTTGTGTGTGTGTGTGTGAATCAAAATATTGGGTGGGGGGTGGCCTCATGGTGTAATGGTTAAAGTGATGGACTGCAAAATCGTAGAAAGTGAATCCAAACCCCAGTTGTGCTATTATGTTCACTTTCGAACAAATACTCTAGGGAAAGGCATGAACCTCCTTATCCTCCTAGCTATGGGTTGAATAGTACCACTACTGTTCTTCTTGGAGAATGGTTTTGGCATTAAATAACCTACAACGGTTGATATGCCATTAAACAAAGAAACCGATAAAGATATTTGTCTTGGGGCTATCCAAAATGGTAGTACATTAAACTGTTCCAGGCTTGAACAAGTCTGACCAAATTTCTGGTTGATAAATACAAAAACCCTGTAAAATTTATAGAGCCGTATGTGATGTGTCCATCAAAAAAATATTTAGACCTTGACTAAACATTGGTAAACCCCCTACTGGCTGGGGTCAGTTTAATAAGAGGAAACGAATCCCAGATGAAATAGTTCATGCTGACTCCTAGAAAATGAAATGTCCTATCACCATTTCTTTCCTTGGAAAAAAGGTGCAACTGTAAGCAGTACTTATTGCCAATGCTTTAGGCAAAATTCCCCTTATTGAATAACCCTTTTATATTGTATAGATAATGTGTGTATATCATATTTACCCAACCCCTCCGCTCAATTTTTTAAGCGGAGTTTAACAGGTTTGAATTCAGAGTATTCCTTCTAGACTAGTTGCCTCACCAAGGCTGAAGAACCTAGTCTGCCCTACTATTTACCCATAGCTGGAGGGAGAATAATTGGATTCATACCTTTCCCAAGTGCTATCAGTCTTGTCCTGGATTTGAACTTGTGTCGCTGTGTCCATTTCCTGCGACGATAACCATTACACCACTGGTTACAAATATTTACATTTTAATTGGATGAAATACATTGTATTAGGCCAATGAAATAACGCATATGAAAACTTTTTTTTCACATAAAAAGTATTCTATAGAATTGCTTTTAATACGTTGGAGAGTAAAATATTTGAAGTTAAAACCAAGTAATTATATATGAAACTAATATAAGAAGTCAATTTATTTCCATACTTTTTAGGGAAAAAAGCTCACTTGTGCAAAAAAAATTATTAGATAGTATTACTTGAGACGATATAATTGTATATAAATAAGCGAGAATGATGTCAATGAATGGGTATTCCACATTCTGCAGAACTGGAGCCTCACCACCCGATGCAGTTTAGTGTCATACGGAAATTACTAAATTTCTTAATATTCTTTAGTAATGTACAAAAAAAAAACCCTGAAACATCTGTCTCCAAAAAATCCTTAGTTGGGCACGAGGCCAGAAGTATGGGGCACCCAGTGAGAATCGAAATCATTAAAACGTCTGCTCTCCTATCTCGTTAACCATTACATCAAGCAAGATGCTGGACAACTTATGTCGTAGTCATTTACCAATTTTGTCTAGTTAGGCTCAAGGTAAAAAGTATAGAGCACTAAAAACTATCTATCCTAGTTCGTTCACCATTACACCAGCCATGGTGTCCATAGCTTGTATCAGTGTCATTATTTACTAAGCTTTTACTTTGTCTTGAGGCCAGAATATTTGTCATATGATTAGTTTAAATAAAGCAGAATACCTTTACAGGTGCGGACAAATGTGGAAGCCGCTCCTAAAAGAAAAAAAATGTTCAAACTTCATTACGTCTCTGCTAAAAATAACCACATTCACGCGTCCTTTTCTCACTAAACAATACCACCACATGGTAGTGTAAAGTCACCTAACACGATTCCAGACGAACTGAGTATCCTGAGCGGGTGACAGCTTGGCTTATGGCTGCTTTGTTGCTTGTTTTATGGCATATCAACACTTGCAGATTATTTAATACCAAATCCACTTTATACATATATCTTAGATATATATGGTTTGCTTTGTTTTTATGACATATCAACCATTATAAGTTATTTAATGCCAAATACTGTTAATGCAAATATGTTAAATATATATATAATTCGTAAACCCATTTTGTAGATAAAATTTTTTAATGAACCTGTGTTCTTTTTTTTTTTTTTTTTTTCCAGTTAGATGGTTCTAAGTATTTCTGTCAAACTAGAATAATTTTAATTTAATATTAATTATAGTTTGAACACAATTAAATAGTTTCAAACTATAAAATAATTATATTAATCTTATTTTTGTAACACAGAATGACACATCGTATCGAGATTTATGTTGACACAGTCGCATTAAAATGCCCTTGGAAGAGAAAATCTTCAAAGTAATGAGGGATTCATATTTGCACCTTCTCCAATCGTTATAATTTGTCAAGGAAGATGACTGATAAATGCTAATTATAAAGAGAGACTGAGATTTATCCCATAATTTATTTGGTCGTTGGGTCGCTACTCATCAAAGTTTAAAACTGATTTTGAGTTGTTCTTCTAGACTGGTTGCCATACGAAGGTTGAAGAGTCTTGTCTGCTGTACTGTTTACCTATAGCTGGGGATGAATATTTGGATTCATACTTTTTCCAAAAGTATTAGTGCTATGCGAAATGCATACAGCCTTATCTAGAATTTGAACTCGGGTATCCAGGTACACTTCAAACGACGATAACTGTTATGCCACCAGCGTCTCCATAGTTTTAATGTATCTTGTATAAATTATGATGTGACTCATGTCATTTAGAGGCATAAAAGTGTTCGGAACTGGTTTATTACCGAGCCGACCTACTGTTCACCAGTGGCCCGGGAGACCAGGGTTCAATCTCAGGGCGAGTTATACTTAAGATTTAAAAAATGGTACTTAATGCCGTCTTAGTTATCACAGCATTATAAGGTAAGTATCAAGGGTAAAGTGGAGCAATCCAGCGAATGGAGTAGCACCCTCCCCCACACCTCGATGTTGAAGCTAATGAAAAGGGAGCCTTTGGGTCGCCCTTGGCTACGATTACCAATTTACTTTACTTGCCGACTTAAAAAAGAAAAGGAAAAAAAAAGAAAGTAAATCAAACCGGAAGTTTACGTAGTAAATTAGAGTTATCTCCCTTGGCTCCTGCTTTCGATTGTATTTTCCCCATTTACTATGTACAAGCTTTTATCATTTCTTCCGATTATTTTTTGTCAGTTTAAAGCTGATTGAACTTTTTTTTATTATGTTGAGGATTATGAGATTTACTTGGAATTGCATCCGACTCCTGATGTTTAGCTATTTCATTGGTTTGCTACTTTTAATATTAAATAAACACGTTCCCATTTTGCTTCTCGTTGTGGAAGGGTACTGCAAACGTTTACTGGAAATTGTTTTATGGCCAGTCGTCGATTTTTTCACGGAACTTTCCCGGAGTTCAGATACTCAAGGCAAGATTTTGGATACTAGTGTACAATGGCACCATGTCCTTATTCGGAAAATGGTAAGTTTGATCCGGTGTTTTGGGTGTTTGATTTTTCTTCCTCAACACTATGACCCGGTTTCCCGAGGTTTAAAAAATCTAATACACGTTTTCTTGAATCTGGTCAGATACGCTTATGATTTCCTTACCCTCGAAAATGTTATGTATGTCTACCTGGTGGGGTTCTTTGCAATTAAATTTCTATACGAACCTTTTCGAAAACTTAAGAAGAATCTGAGTGGAAATCTATGTCGCATGACAGCGGATGCTACAAGGACTCGTTTTCGCTCTCATTCACAATCACATCAACAACAAAATAATAACGACGGAGGTTGCATTGTTACTGATGAAGAGGAAGAAAATGATTCTACCTTTCCACTTGTGGTTAATAATTTGGGGTTTCTCCCTCCCCGAAGAAGGAGGAGATATTTTTTAGATCGTATATGTTGCATGTGTAGTCACGACGATGACTATTCAGTGCTTCTTCCATGTGGCCATACTGATCTTTGTTTCCATTGCGCATCAAGGTACCACATTATGAATCTTGCCTGTCCGTTTTGTGAAAAAAACATCCAAAGTTGCCACCGAATTCATTTATAAACTTTCTTCAGTTTTTTTTTTTTTTTTTAATTAAACTTTTTTGTTTATTCATTTTTTGTGAGCGATTTTTAGGATTATGTCGGTGAAATAAAGGAAGCACCCGTTCCCAGTTTTGTTTACAAAATTATACATGTAAATGTTACCGCTAACTTCATTTCGGTTGCAGCAGGTATCTTTAACTAAAAAAAAAAAAAAAAAAAAAAAACGAAAATAAACTATCGGCAAAAACGGTTTAAGATATTAGATGTGTGTGAAAGTTTTCAGCGAGTAAAGATAATATTGGATATTTAAGTTTGCAAGATTTTTAATATAAATTTTCAGTAAAACGAAGATAATTTAAACCTATTATCTGAATGACGTATTACATTTTTATATACTTTTTGTACATTACCACAAACATTTTCCAAGAGGAATATTCTGGACAAGTAGCTAAGTGGGAGTGTTTTCCCATCAACTGACATGTTTTGAAAAATCGTCCATTCTAGTAAAAACCGAGTTTATTCACGCAGCAAATGAAATGAGTTAAGTTGAACACTAATCCTTAAAAAAAAAACTAATAATAAAAGTGTGAATAAATAAGGTTTTTATGTTGACTTTTGCTGATATTCAGTACTACAACTACATGGCTTTTTATTATTCAGAGATCATAACCAACATTTTTATTTTATTTAAACAAATTTTCTTGAATAAAAAAAAAAGAAAGAAAAAGATTGGTGACATACGAGTAAATGTCTTCTTTATTTTTTTTTTTTAAATGATGTTGCTTTGTGTATACAATCCAATTTTATCAGAAATCTTGTTAGATATTCAAGTCTCACTGAAATTATATTTGTTTCTTCTTCTTTCGGAAGTGGTTTGGTTTGGCTTATTTGTTTAACAACATATCAACTCCTTGTCCAGTCAGCTGGGGCTATAGAATACACAGACTGCTTCTCTGCAGAGGGGTAAGACCCCCCGCCCCAACTAGTATCCTGTATATGACACTAAGCAATCTAATGGTGAGGTTCCAGTTATACTGGAGTTTTGGGGGAATATGAAGTACCCCTTCATTACCACTCTGGCCTGGAGTGGTAGCACCTGATTGGATCCTATCTATGAATCAAATAGAACTAAACTGTGAACTTTTGCTAAACTGAATTGCTTGAAATAGGACTGTTTTGACATCTAACTATGTAAACAAAAAACTATACTTATACTAAACTGAATTGTTTGAAATAGAACTGTTTTTGACATTTAACCTGTGTACTTAATGTTTAACTGAATTATTTGAAATAGAACTTTTTTTTATATTTAAACTGTGTACTTAGGCTAAACTGAATTGTTTGAAATAGAACTGTTTATGTGTATAAGATTTACACCATGTCAAGATAGGTTTTCTGAAGATATCATTTCTTCTTCACTCCGCCTCCACAAGGCTGGCACAAGACCAACTTAAAACATTTAATCATCTTCATTACTTCGTGCTTCTTTCATGAGACTTGTACAGGTCAATTCAACTACAGAGGCCTTCACTAGGCGTTTCTATTTTCTTCTGGGATCATATCCACTTTTGACTTAGCGAGTCTTGTGCATTCCAGACTTTTCTCTAACTTTTAACCCATGGCTATCCGGCCCATAGCCAACGCTGTGTAATGTCTAATCTCTCTTCCTGCTCTACTCATTGCTCTAGGGTCGAAATCTTCCATCATTATATATTTTTTAGACACCCACTCACCTAGTGGTTACTCTTTCTTCTGCGGGCCCACACAGCTGGGGCTATACAATACACTGACTGCATCCCTGCAGAAGAGTAAGACTTCCCCAATGAGTGTCCTGTTATGATACTAAACTATCTGATAGTGAGGTTCCAGTAATGCTGGAGCTTTGGGGAATGCGGAGTACCCCTTTATTGCGATCGCTCCCAGGTCCACTCTAGCCCAGAATGGTAGCACCTGATAGGGTCCTATCTATGAGTCAAATAGAACTAAACTGTGTACTTATGCTAAACTGAATTGCTTGCAGTAGAACTGTTTTTACATTTAACTGTGTAAACAAATAACTGGTGTTTAACTGAATTGTTAATGATACATTGCAATACTTAGAACCATTTAACTTTGTTGAGATGCTAAACTGTATTGTTTGAAATAGAACTGTTTTTACATTTAACTGTGTAAACAAATGACTGGTGTTTAACTGAATTGTTAATGTTACATTGCAATACTTAGAACCCTTTAACTTTGTTGAGATGCTAAACTGAATTGTTTGAAATTAAGTGAAACCATTTTGTAATATAATGGCCGAGGGATTTCATTTTATGCCTTTGGGTTTAGTTAGGCTGAGAACCTTTCGGCTCAGTGCATGGGTTACTTAGGTGCAACATTAACACAGGTGTTCACGCGCGTGGGCGGAGCAGACGTGTCACTCAGAGATGTCACAATGGCCCAGATGGGAAACAAGGTTACAGAGTGCGGGTGACGTCACACACCGGAAGCGCACGGAGGATTTGGGGAGATTTTGAAAAAGTCACTTAGTAGAGTTGAGACTAGACATCGGACGAGAAGGGTTGGCTTTCGCTTGCTCACCAAAGCCAGGCCAGTGGCCTTTGTGGCGGTTGCCACATGAGATTGGGGGGGGGGGCAGATGAAAAAGCCAGAATAGAAAGAATGCATATCTCTCTCCTTATGTCGAAGAACCTTTAAACTCAAAGGTAATAAAAAGTTTCGTACCTGAACTGAGAAGTCGTTATGTGTTTTTCAAATTTCGAGATTCCTATGTTCTATGTATATATATATATATATGAACATTATCTGTCCATTTCCCATAGCCATATCATGGCTATGGTACATATACAACTGTATGCAAAAAAACAAGCTAAGGCTTGTTTAAAAATGTTATCTTTAAAATATGTTTAAAAATCATATATTTGATACATGTATAAAAAGGATTTGGCATTAAATGACCTACAATAATTGATATGCCATAAAACCAAACCAAACCAAACCAATCTTCCTTCCAGCATGCAATTCAGCAATTTAAGTGGCCTTTCCACTGTCTTTTGTTTACCTTGAGACACAGGCGCATCCTGTTTTGAAATCCATGTAACTTACTTGGCCAAAGGTCAAAGGTTAAATATGCAACAGTTAAACAAAATAACCAAATCAATTTTATTTCTCAATTGTAAAAGACCAATTGGACTTAGGAATTTCAAAAACTGTAAATAAAAGAAGTTCTTTCAGTTCTTTTTTATTTCAGGATCTATTTCTTTGTCCTATCATTAAAAGTTATCAGGTCAATTTTTATCTGAATTTCTGAGATGAACAATTATAATTATTACAGATTAATGTATTTGCTCAAGTACCCTCATCTTGTTGATTATCATATTTACCAACCCCTCCGCTCGGGCAGGATATGACACAAGGTCAATTTTTTAAGCGGAGTTTAACAGGTTTGAATTCAGAGTTTTCCTTCTCCTAGACTAGTTGCCTCACCAAGGCTGAAGAACCTAGTCTGCCCTACTATTTACTCATAGCTGGAGGGAGAATAGTTGGATTCATACCTTTCCCAAGGGTATTAGTGCTATGTGAAATGCAATCAGTCTCGTCCAGGATTTGAACTCGTTGATTATAGTCACAACATTTCACTTATTTTAGCCCCTACCTTTCTTCAGGTGTCTGTTCAGCAAATCTAATCCCCTTTTTTTAAAAAGAGAAGAATGTAAAAATGAGATACAAAATTGCAGCCCTTTAAAAAAGCATGAACTTACCCTAAAAGATACTCTTCTGCTCAGCTACCCCAATCACTAAATATTCCAAGATATGAAATCCTCACCGGAACAAATTAATTTCGTATCTCGAGGTATCACTGAATAAGTAAGAAATAAATGATAGGAAAAACTTTATAAGCATTTCATAGTTATCTCCCTTGAAGAATTAGTTTACTCAGAAGGAGAAATGTAAAAACGAAATAAAAAATTTCAGCACTTTAAAAAGAGCATGATCTTACCTTAAAAAGATACTCTACTACCCAGCTCCCCCAATCACTAAATATTCTCTTTTTTTTCTTTGGTTTTCTCTTAATTGAAATGTAATGGTAATGACTGGCTATAACATTTGAATACACACATTCATGTCTTATTCTAGTAATATTATAAATTGGGTTAATCTCTATCTTTAGCCTAACAGGGGAGAAGAAGGAGAAAGAATTAGCCTAGTGGATAACGTGTTCGCCAATGGTCTGGGAGACCAGGGTTCAATCCCAGGTCGAGTTATACCAAAAACTCAAAAAATGGTACTTGATGCCTCCTTGTTTAACACTCAGTATTATAAGGCACATATCAAGGATAAAGTGGAGCAATCCAAGGAAAGGAGGTGCACTCTCCCTTACACCTCAGTGTAGTAGCTATTGAAAAGGGAGATTTTGGGTCCTCCTTGACTACGGTTGCCAACTTTATTTTTACTATAAACGAAATACAAAATTTGAGAACTTTAAGGGGAGTTTAAAAAGTTCTCTTTCGCCACATTCTCCAAAATATTAAATGATATCAACTCAAGTGCTATCAAAAAAATTGCAAATGTGAAAGACCAAACACAAAAAGAAAAGAAAAAATGAATTAAATAACAGGAGATATGTTTTTTTATTGGGAATCCTTTTTGAGATGAGGCTTCTTAATCTGAGAATGTTTTAAAATTTTTTAAATTTTTTTATCTATTGCAGACTTTTTGTCCTCATCTTGGTAGTTTTTTTGTTGTTTCTTCTTCACTACGTTTCGGCCAAATTTCACCTCTGGTCATGGTTAATCACCTGAAGAAGGCCAGAGGTGAAATTTGGCCGAAACATAGTGAAGAAGAAACAACAAAATCTACCAAGATGAGGACAAAAAGTCTGCAATAAATAAAAAAAATTAATTCTCAGAACAGGAGATATATAAATGTAATATATTAACGTGACCTGCAGGTGTGAATACAGCGGATGTTGTTGACAGATTGATAAGATAGGATCACCGAAATGTCATCATGTCCACAGGTGCTGTGTATCTGAGGATGTTGACAGGACTACACCTGTTCAAGGATAATATCAACAAGGTGATTGCCGAAATGTCACCATGCCCACAGTTGTTATGTTGAAAACAGGTGCATCCGGTCGAAGATATTGGAATATCACCTGAACAGTGGGTGTGGTTGAATTCGGTGATAGTGGCAGATGCGTACGCCCACAGAACTGGGCTTGGGGAAGTAGCCAATGGGAAGCAGACAACATAACCAATGGAAAGCAAAGAAGTGAGATGTGGACATAACCATGGTTAATGAAAAAGAGGAATTGCTGCAGGTCACGTGAGAGTTGTAGACTATGTAAGTTCCCGAATTTCAGCTAAAGTCAGTTGTTCACTGGCTCTTCCGTCTCCTGACAACTCCTTCATGTGTGCAAACTCTCTGTGATTGCTTTCTGCTCCACACAAGTATCATCGCCAAAAATAAAAATATAATCTTATATTTTCATATACATATGTGTTCCTCATTGTTAATAATGACACAGTGTACTATACAGCATAAAAAGAAACTAGAAATTTACAAAATAACACCAAAGCAATAAATTTCTTAATACAGTACAGTTTGGGGAGGTCTTACTCCTCTGCATCTTAGCAGGGAGGTAAGACCTCCCTAACAAGTGTCCTGGATATAACACTAAACAATCTGATGGTGAGATTCCAGTAATGCTGGAGATTTGGGGAATGTGTAGTACTCTTTTATTGCCATTACTCTCCAGGTCCACTTTGGCCCAGAATGGTAGCACCTGATAGTGTCCTATCGATGGGTCAAATAGAACTAAACTGAGTTCTTATGCTAAACTGAATTGCTTGAAATAGAACCGTTTTAACATTTAAACTATGTACTTATGCTAAACTGAATTGTTTGAAATGGAACTGTTTTTATATGCTAAACTGCATTGTTGAAATGGAACTGTTTTTGACATTGAAACTGGACTTTCGCTAAACTGAATTGTTTGAAATAGAACTGTTTTGGTATTTAACTGTGTGTAAACAAAAACTATACTTATACAAAACTGAATTTTTTGAATTAGAACTGTTTGACTAAATTGAATAGCTTGAAATAGAAATGTTTTTGACAAACTGTGTACATGTTTGACATGTTTTGTTTGTTTAATGGCATATGAACCTTTGTAGGTTATTTAATGCCAAAGACCATTCTCCTAGAAGAACAGTAGTGGTACTATTTAACCCATAACTGGGAGGATAAGGGGGTCCATACCTTTCCCAAGGGTATTTGCCCGAAAGTGAACATAATAGCGCGACTGGAGTATGAACTCGCTTACTACGATTACGCAGTCCATTGCTTTAACCATTATACCACGAGGACCCCCCCCCAAACTGTGTACTTATATTTAATTGAATTGCTAAAAATAGAAAATAGAACTGTTTATTTGTATAAAAATGAATTTGGCATTAAATAACCTACAAAGGTTAATATGCCATAAAACCCAAACAAACATAAATCACAGAACTATAATTTTGTAGGTTAGTCTTTAAATGTTTAAACTTTTTAACATTTAAAGACTAACCTACAAAATTATTTGAATTTATCAGGAAGAGCTGAAAAAAATTCTAATATCAGTGATATCTAAATATATGAAACACTTAAGAAAATATTTAATAGTAAGATGGATTTTTATTTGTTATTTTTAAAGTACTCTTTCTGATATAAGAATGACCTTCTAAATTACTAGATTTCATAAAAAAAATAAAAAAAATCAAATCAAAAATTAAAGAACTTGGCTCTGACAATTTGTAAAAAAAATCTTTCCAAACAAATCCATTCGATTAGTCTATTGACAATTTAATAAGATATTTTTTTTATCATTTCTATTGTCTTCATCTTTATTGTTATATTCACAACATTTTGGCTGATATGTCCTTCAGTCTTTTTCAGGTGTTTCTTGTCGAACTTGGGAGCCCACACGGAACTTCAAACCATGTCCTTTATTTAATCTACTGGGGTCACTTGCTCTGATTTCGTTAACCATTACCGGGTACAAGTGTTAAATATTCCTGTATTGTTACTCACCTGCAGTGAGGATTGAACCTGCAACCTCCAAATGATTGTCTCTTTAGAAGCTTAGGCAACAAACATCTATAACCATTGTGGTATGTGTCCTGCTGAGCAAGCGACCCCCATGGATTAAATAAAGGACATTGTTCAAAGTGTAGGATTCTGATTCTGAGTTTAACAAGAAACACCTGAAAAAGGCTGGAGGACACATCAGCCAAAACGTTGTGAATATAACAATAAAGACAATAGTCCAAAAACCCTGAATTATAAAACTCATCAAGGTTCATTTCAGAAATTCAGACAATTAAGATAATTTTTATACTTTTGTCTAAAGGCATGAACCAGAGATATTGTTTATATTAGTGAGTATTGAAATTTCCTTGAATATTTTTTAGATAAAAAAAAGAATAAGGCCTATTTCTTAATTTGCCTCTAACAACAGTTAAAAGATGTAACTTGATACTCTCATAAGATGTAACTTGATACTCTCATAAAATGATGATTAATTAAAAGTGGGTGCAACATTTTTGTTTTTTTCTTTTATTCTGGTCTGGTATGTGAATGTTTCTCATGACATCTTTCATGGTTAGGGTGTCATGTTTGAGTTTATCCAATCCTCTCTACTCAGGGTGGAATGTAGCACAAAGTAAATTTTTAAACAAAACTTAAGCATTGTCAGAATTTTTGTTCAAGTATTTAAGGAAATTTATTTCAATCTAGTTATGTATACCTCAGTTTGTGAATCTCTCTCTCTCTCTCTCTCTCTCTGTTAATATCTTCTCTCTTTTTATGTTAACATCTATCTATCTATCTATCTATCTATCTATGTTAATATCTATCTATCTATCTATCTATGTTAATATCTATCTATCATACTCCTTTCAAATCTCTGTCTATACTATTTTTTAGGTTTGAATTTAAATGAGATAAAATTTCAGACATTGAAATATAGAATTTGTTTTGCCTATCTTTGATCTAAATAAATATATGGATAAAAGAGTTGACAGGAGGTGCCCATGGTGTAATGGTTATTGTCGTAGGAAATGGACACGAGTTCAAATCTTGGCCGAGACTGATTGCATTTCACATAGCACTAATACCCTTGAGAAAAGTATGAATCCAATTATTCTCCCTCCAGCTATGGTAAATAGTAGGGCAGACAAGGTTCTTCAGCCTTGGTGAGCCAATTAGTCTAGGAGAAGGAAAATTCTGAATTCAAACCTGTTAAACTTCACTTAAAAATTGACCTTGTGTCATATCCTGGATAAAAGAGCTGACAGAATGGATGAAAAAAAAAGATGAGAAAACCAATTTGGTGTTTATAAATTAAAGAGGTGGTCATGATGTAACAGTTGTCATCATAGGGAATGAACTCAGCTGTCTGAGTTCAAATCCTGAATTAGGCTTTTTGCATTTCACATAGCATTAATACCCTTGGGAGAGGTATGAACCTCACTATTCTCCCTCACCTATTAAATAGTAGGGCAAACTGAGCTCTTTAAACTTGGTACGGCAATTTGTCTAGGAGGAAAGTTCCAATTTCACCAAACCTGGAGAGGGATGGGCTCTGCTAGGTGCTAGGCTATTTCTGCCCAAGACACACTACATGAGTAGCACCTCTACAACTATGCCGCTTTATAGGTTAAATTTTTTTTAGTTTCTTCCAGACAATGGCCGTGTCGATACAGCTATATGGATGCACTACTTGGACGCTAACAAAACGGCTGGAGAAGAAGCTAGATGGCAATCACACAAGAATGCTGCAAGCAATATTGAACAAGTCCTGGCGACAACACCCCACAAGGCACCAACTATACGGCCACCAACCTCCCATCACGAAAACTATCCAAGTTAGACGAACCAGACATGCAGGACACTGCTGGAGAAGCAGGGACGAGCTCATAAGTGATGTACTCCTATAGACCCTCACATATGGCCGAGCAAAAGCAGGACGACCAGCTCGAACATATATACAGCAGCTATGTGAGGATACGGGATGTAGCTCTGAAGACCTGCCTGGGGCGATGAATGATAGGGAGAAGTTAAGAGAGAAGGTCTGGGATATCCATGCTAGCGGCACGACATGATGATGATTACCTTTATCAGATAACGAAAATAATAATTTATTTTTGGAAAAATATTAGAGAACATTACTATTTATTTCCGAACCAGTGGTTATAATTTAAACTCCCTTAATGTGGATTGTTATTGTAATATATTAACGTGACCTACGGGTGTGAATATGGCAGATGTTGTTGACTGATAGATTGATAAGACTGGCATGATCACCAAAATGTCATTATGTCTACAGGTGCTGTGTATCAGTGGATGTTGAGACAGCTGCATCTGCTCAAGGATAATATCAACAAGGTGATTGCCAAAATGTCACCATGCCCACAGGTGCTGTGAATACGGTGGATGTTGAAACAGGTGCATCCGGTCGAAGATATCGGAATATCACCTTGACCTGTGGACGGGATTGAATTCGATGATGGTGGCAGATGTGTACGCCCACAGAACCGAGCTTGGGCAAGTAGCCAATGGGAAGCAGACAACATAACCAATGGAAAGCAAAGAAGTGAGACATGGGGATAACCGTAGTTAACGAAAAAGAGGAATTGCCGCAGGTCACGTGAGAGTTGTAGACTATGTAACTTTCAGCTAAAGTCAGTTGTTCACTGGCTCTTCCGTCTCCCGACAACTCCTTTGTGTGCGCGAACTCTCTGCGATTGCTTTTCTGCTCCACACAAGTATCATGGCAAAAATAAAAATATAATCTTATATTTTTATATACATACATGTTCCTCATTGTTAATAATGACACAGTATTCTATACAGCATTATGAAACTTAAAAAGTTAAAAACAAAAAACATTAAAAATTTTTCTTATTGCAATTATTTAAGCCATCTTAAATATTGGTTAGTGGTACAATTTGGAATGCTTTCGTTTTCAACTTAACTATTTCATAATGTTCAGCATTCCTAATTACATTACCATGACAACTTTCTAGTCAGTTGTAACAATCCACAATATTTCCTGTAAAATTTTAAAATATTTCCAAACTTTTATTACTGAGTGAAATGTAATTTAGGATTTTCCTGACTTCCTAACAAATTGGATTTGATACAAGGTCATTTTATTGCAGGGGAAGGCCATGCATGAATCAAGACTCATATTTGTCTATTACCAAGAATGCTTGAGCTGCTCAGCATTTCTCATTTTAGGGTGCCAAGCCATAAACTCAGTTCTACTACAGTTTGATCATTTAACTGTGTAAACTAATTACCGGTATTTAATTGAATTCTTTGTGATACATAGTAATACTTTGTTGACTTGTTTACACATTGTATATATATATATATATATATATAGAGAGAGAGAGAGAGAGGATATGGCATTAAATAACCAAACCAAATTAATCAGCTCTTCAAGGCTGGGAATCAGATGAACAACTTAATATTACCCACCTGACCTTGAATGCCTGCTCAGCCTTGGATATGTCAGCTAAGTTTTAAAAAAATAATAAATTTATAAACACTCCACGAAATTATTTTTTTATACCTTTTTTTTCTTCCATACTTTTGATATGTAAAGTGTTTTATATTTTTGGATTTTTTTTGAGATGGTGGCAAAAAATTCTACAAAAATTGGATAGCACTGAAATCCGGACCAAAAATAAACAAAAACATTCAACATTCAGAAGACCATAAAATACTGAATATCAGGATCAAAATAACAAAGATAAAGACTTAGTCCAAATAATATAGATATCTATTTGCCAACTATAGAATTAGGACTAGGTATCTTTGTTCGATTAATTTCTATGATAATGACGATAATTTCAAGCAATAAAGTCATTAAAAAAATCCATGCTAGTCATTCATCAACGACTCAAAATTTACAAGGTTCAAGGGAAATAACTATGGGAAATTTAAAATCTCAATTGTTAATGACACGTTCCACGGATTATTTCATTTTAAAAGAGCTGTGAATAAATCAATAATCCGTAATTATTGAGTAATTAGTCTGCATTAAAATCTTTTTTATTGAGGAGTGTATTTAAAAATTTCAAGTAAATACTTAAAAATTTTAAATAGTCTTTTTTAACAAAGAAAACATCTTTTTTTAAAATGTAAATTAGAAGTTACTTCCCTTGAGCATTCGGTTGCAAAAGCTTATTTTGTCGCAGGATAAAAAAAAAAAAATTGCTGCCATTATTTTATTGATGGAAAAAAGGCATTATATAGTTTCAAGCATTCCGATCAAATACTAATAATTTTCAAAGAGATCTATTTTGATCCAACACACAAGCAGAAGACAATGAGGTTAAAATGGGCTTCAGAGAAACAATGATGGGAGGTGAACAATTGAATGGAATATACAGTGATGAATAAAAAATTGGCATTAGCCAAGATAATGATATTGGAATTTTTGTCTGGTGTCATCTGTTGAGAGACGGAATGAGGTTCTAGGAATTAGTGGACATTGTATTAATGATTAAATTTTTCTTTTTATTTATAATATATATTCTAAAATCAGACATTATATTTGTTCCCATCTGATATAATTAAGTCTTTCCCTGAGTGGTAGAATAAATAAATAAATAATGTTCATTCATCGATTTGATAATGGCCACTAACTTGACTAAAATTAAGAAAATGAACTACACAGGCTATTTATTTTTAAAGATGGAGGCTTATGTAAAACGGACATAAATTTTGGATGAGCTGATAACAGAAGTATGGTGCACCAGCATGTCAAAGATTCTCTAAACAACAACACTCAAATTTTGAATTCAGTCTTTCCTTCTCTAAGATTGGTTGACCTACCAAGGCTACAGAGACCACTATTTTACTTATAGCTAAACTTAATAAGTGGCTACACAAGTGATTTGTTTATATTGGTGAAGGTTTGTGTAGAACCAGCCACACTTTTTGGGTGAGCTGAAAACAGAGGAATGGTGCACTAGCTAGAGTGCTTACACAGGTGATTTGTTTATAGTGGTGAAGGCTTGTGTAGAACCAGCCACACTTTTCAAATAAAGCTGAAATAGTACTATGAAAGTCATGTGTCTTTGTTAATTTTGTCCTGGCACAAGGCCAATGTGAGGTACACTCTGTAAGGATTCAACTCATTACAGTAAGGCTGTAAGGCTGAACTGTTACTGGGAAAGTCATTTGTCTAAGTTTATTTAGTCTGGCACAAGCTCAAAATGAAAAGCACTCTGTCATAATAGAGCTCATCACAGTAGTAATGGTCTGTCAAGTTGAATTTTTACTGTGAGAATCATGTATCTAAGTTTATTTTTGTCTGGTATAAAGCTTACTGAGTTTACACACTCTGACACAAGGCCAGGTTGTGTAGAGGACTCTATGATGGAAATGTTTTAGATACTTTTATATCCATACTCTATATCTATCAGAATAGAGTATATATATTCTACTAAATTAAGAATTTTTTTTTTTTTTTATTTATTGCAGACATTTTTTTTTTTTGTCCGCATCTTAGTAGTTTTTTGTGTTGTTTCTTCTTCACTATGTTTCGGCCAAATTTCACCTCTGGCCTTCTTCAGGTGATTTAACCGTGACCTTGGATAGAAATGCTGAGTCTTGTAATCGTATCCCGAGTAATTACTGCCTTCCATAGTTGTCATCTATCACACCACGTTCTGGCTGGCTTGGGTAGGAATTGAAACTGCTATCTTCTGACAATGCTCACCTGGAACCGTACAGACTCAACGCCTCTACCCACTGTGCCATGGGCCCCGAAAAAAAAAAGCCGCAATAAATAATTAAAAAAAAAAAATTAATTCTCAGATTAAGAAGCCTCATCTCAAAATGATTCCAATTAAAAGACAATCTACTAAATTACTGTTGCATTTTTAAAAAATAATAGAAGCTAAAATAACCCCAAATTATTCTAGCCATAAAATTTCCTAAAAAGATATATCCTCCATACAGGCCATAACTTTCCATGAGACATATATATATATTATCCCACAGTTAAAAACCTCAGTTGCTATTTATAAACCACACCATTGGAAACATGATATTCTGTTAAGCCCAACTCAACAAAATTTGGCCATTGTGATGAGTTAGTTGAAAATGACCTGATTGTCATAATCAATGAATGTCTCTAAAATCAATAAAATCAATAATATCTCTAAAATCTAGAAATGCTTTAAATCTATTTTTATTTATTGTTAGTTGGATAATTCAATGATTATAGATAAATTTGGGGAGCACTTGAGGCATAATGATTGTCATTGTAGAAAATGGACTTTTCTATCAGAGTTCAAATCCGGGACCAAGCTGTTTGTATTTCACATAGCACTAATACCCTTAGGAAAGGCATGAATCCAACTATTTTCCCTTCAGATGTAGATAAATAGTTTGGCAGACTGAGCTCTTTAATTTTGGTACAGAAACTGGTATAGGAGAAAGAAAACTTTGAATTCAAATCAGTCATAAACCTGGAGGGGGATGGGCTTTGTCAGGTCATTCCTATTAAAAGACATCCTACATGAATGGTGACCCTATGAACATTCTACATGAGTGGTAACCCTATGAACATCCTACATGAGTGGTGACCCCATGAACATCCTACATGAGTGATGACCCCATGAACATTCTACATGAGTGGTGACCCTATAAACATCCTACATGAGTGGTGACCCCATGAACATCCTACATGAGTGATGACCCTATGAACATCCTACATGAGTGGTGACCCCATGAACATCCTACATAAGCAGTGACCCTATGAACATCTTACATGAGTGATGACCCCATGAACATCCTACATAAGCAGTGACCCTATGAACATTCTACATGAGTGATGACCACATGAACATCCTACATGAGTGATGACCCTATGAACATTCTACATGAGTGGTGACCACATGAACATTCTACATGAGTGATGACTCTATGAACATTCTACATGAGTGGTGACCCCATGAACATCCTACATGAGTGGTGACCCCATAAACATCCTACATAAGTGTTTTCTACTTACAGCTAAATATTATATTTATATTTAGCTGTAAGTAGAAAACACTTTTCAAGAAATTTGACCATGGAAAAAACAAAAAAATGAAAACTTAAAACACTTATCTTACTATCTAGTTTCCACTATTCTCATAAAATTAGTCTTCTTGGATGCATATATACTGATTCACACTGAACACTGCTCACAGAAGGTAGTGTCTAAAAGATTTACTACATTCTGTTTGCACTGTGTACTATATGCTGTTTAAATTCCTCAAACTTTTTACAGCTTTGCTGTTGGAGAATAGAATACACTGACTGTATAGCCTCCCAAAGGGTAAGGCCCCACCTAAAGGGTTTTCCTGGATTTGACACTTAATTGTATCTGGTGGTGAAGTTAGAACTCCAGACAGTGTAGAGTTCTCCTTCATTGCCATTACTCCCAGGTCCACTCATGTCCTGGAGTGGTAGTATCTTTTAGGGACTTATTTATGGATCAAATAGATCTGTTTAAAAATTATTAGTATTACAGGGTGTCTCAATATACATGGGGCCCATGTGATTGCTAATAATTCTACTAATAATAATGTTGTATTCTTTTTTGTTTCAGATTTGAAAATAGTATACTATAACAACTGCTAATCCTTGATCACAATAGCTTGGACAAGAGAGGAAAAAATATTTTGCGTCACTATCTATTTGGAGACAAAATCATTCAAAACTGAGTTAGAAAAATTTTGCAGGACATTTAATGATTAACAGAAAAGTCAGATTTATTGTTGGGTACACAAGTTTGAAGCCACGGGGTCAGTAAACAACCTCAACAAGAAGGCAGAAAATTCTAGATCTGGCAGGATGTTAACTGCAAAATGTCCTGACAATGTGGATGTGGTGAGAGATTATGTTAGAAGGAGTCCGAAAAAGTCCCTCTAAAGATTTTCACGTCCACTTTAGGATAAAGTCAATCAATTTCTGCCTTTGTCATCTTGTTTAACCTTTCTAAAGTGATATGATTGCATTTTAAGACTCAAATGAAAGATGACTTGATGCAATATGATTATCATATTAATGGGTTGCATCTATTTTGAGACACCCTGTAGATAAAAATATTCAAAACCATAGAACTGCTTGTGAATTATTTTTCTCAATAATAGTTATTTGAAGCAGTAATTGTTTACTAAGAATTACTATTATTAGTCACTTGAAAGCATATAACTGTGTGCAAACAAATGACTATTAAATAGAAATAATTACTTGAAGCCATAAAAAGATTACTATTTAACAGTGTTACAACTATGGTGGATTTAGGATAGGTGCCTAGGGGTAGACTTAGTCCCCTGCAGTCATAACACAAAAATAAGTCACATGCAAAATAGTCAGGTAAAACAGACGTCTGGAAATACTAAACTAAATTAATTTACAGTGAATGTACAGGGGACAAGGAGGTATACAAAGGTAAAAAAACAAAAACAGTAACACATGGGTAGAAGGGGTGAAAGTAAAAACATTAAGCTATAACCAACATGAAATGCATTTTGGATTAAAGTTTAAAGGATTATTCAAAGTCTGGCCAGTGAAAACAAACACAATAAAAACCTGAATAAAAAGTTGAATACAGCAAGTAAAAAAGTTACCAGTCAGACTTTTGTCCTTCAGGTAGGTCTCACTCTATTCTGACTAACTGGCAGAAACCTCAGGGTCACAAGACCAAAATCAGCAGCAGACTCAATCCAAAAGACAAGGCCAAAGGGGGCTGGGAGACTACAACAATGAGCCGTGCAAGATAGTATTCAAAATGACCCAGATCAAAAGGCAAGGAAAAGTTCCACTCTTAGTTCACAGAGGAGACATGAAGTCTGCTCCCAATGACATGTTGAAAAGGGGACCTTAGGAGGTAACAACAGGAATACTTGAAACTATACAACTGTATGCAAACAAATGACTATTAAATAGAAATAATTACTTGAAGCCATAAAAAAGATTACTATTCAACAGGAATACTTAAAACTATACAACTATGTAAATTATTCATATTAAATAGAAATAATTGATATCTTATATGCAAAAATCTCTGAAGAAACACAAAAATGTAAATATAAACATATAATGAATTGGATTCCCAACCTTTAAGGTGACCCAGTCAGCTGCGGCTATAGAATACATTGACTTCATCTCTGCAGAGGGGTAAGACCTCCCAACGAGTGTCCTGGATATAACATTAGGCAATTGGATAGTGAGGCTCCACTAATGCTGGAGCTTTGGGGAATGTAGAGTACCCCTTCACTCCAAGGTCCCCTCTGACCCAGAGTGGTAGCATCTGACATCTAGGGGTCAAATACAACTGTTTGACATTTAAAATGAGTGCAAACAAATGACTTATGCTAGATTGAATTGTTAGAAATAAAATTGATCATTTAACAGTGTATAAGTAAATGGCTGATGTTTAATTACATTTTTTGGTGATACATAGCAATAATTGGAACCATTTAACTTTTTTGTTTGTTTGTTTGGGTTTTATGGCATATCAACCTTTGTAGGTTATTTAATGCTAAATCCATTTTTATTCACATAAACAGATCTATTCCAAACAATTCAGTCCAGCATAAGTACAAAGTTTCTCAAAAACTTTTCTATTTCAAGTTATTCAGTTTAGTCATTCAGTTTAGCATAAGTACAGTTTCAATGTCAAAAACAGTTCTATTTCAGATAATTCAGTTTAGCATACAAAAACAGTCCCATTTCAAACAATTCAGTTTACCATAAGTATGCAGTTTAAATGTCAAAACAGTTCTATTTCAATCAATTCAGTTTAGCATAAGTACACAGATTAGTTCTATTTGACCCATAGATAGGACCCTATTAGGTGCTACCACTCCGAGCCAGAGTGAATCTAGGAGCAATGGCAATGTAGGGATAGTCCACATTCCCCAAAGCTCCAACATAAAATAACCCCAGATGTGTTGACATTAACAATCAATCAACAAATCTAAATTTTTGGTAGCATCCTGTATAGTATGATGCTATAGTTTGGAAACCCTAAAATCTTAAAAAATGTTTAATTTTTTTATTGTGTGAAAAAACTTTCTTGATAAGAAATACGCATTTAGAGTACAATTTAGATTTTTGTCCTCGTCTTGGTTTTTTAGTCACAATGTTTTGGCCGATGTAGCTTTGACCTTCTGGTGTCTTTTATCATAGTTGGGGCTGAAGACTCTAGAATAGTCAGTGAGAATACTGAGCCTCCTCGTCAAGGGCACCCTATCAGACAGTTTTCTAAAAGAAATTAAGTATAATTGGCTATAAAAGGATGAAAAAGTTTTGCAGATTTTTCACAGCATTTTATGGTAGAATTTTTTTTTTTTCTTGTCATCCAAATCTGAATATTTTTTTACAGCAGGTTAAGGAATATGGTTTTTATTTCATTTTAGTTTGGACTTAAAGAAATTTATTTTTATTTGAATCAGCCCACAGATATCAGAATGGGGTGGGGTTTAGTGATGGGGACAGGGAGGTGTCAATGTTGGTCATAGGTTCATTAGGCAATGTGAACTATGCTAGCCATTATTAAGTCTCCCGGCATGAAGCCAACTAACCTTGCTGGTCATAGATTCACCTAGACTCGAAGGTCTCGTGCAATGTAAATCCATGCCCCAAAACATTTGTAAACAAAGCTTCTCTGTGAATCGTGGATATTTACCCATGCTTCCCACCTGGCAGGATTTGACACAAGATCTTTCTTATAGTAAGGATTTAGCGTAGGGGGAGGTCGAGCATAAACCAAGACTCGTGCGCTACTGGTCAGTGCTGGTCATAGGTTCACTGGGTGCAATGTGAACTTTGCTAACTTTTGCTAAGTCTCCCGGTACGAAGCTAGGTGACTTTGCTGTTCATAGATTCACTCGACCCTGAGGTCTAGTACAATGTGAATCTATGTTCCCAAATATTTGTGCAATGTTTTAAATAAAGTTTGTCTTTTAGCTGCCCGGGCACGAAGCCCGCCACCCACTGAAGATTGTGGTCAGTGACTGTCTTTATATAGAAGAGAAAGCATTAAGGCCACTCCAAAACCTTAAAAACGTATTTGAAATATTTTCGAACTCTTGTTCGAGCAGGGTCCCCGTTTATGTCCACCCCTCATTTTATAGGGCGCTAAAAATGAAGTCCTCCCTTAATGTCGGAGGACTTATCAAAGATGGCCGAGTCACTACGAAGTTCGGCACTGGCTCTTTGAGATAGACCGTCGGCATCCTAACACTCGCGGATTATCGGATGCTGGAAGGCAGTTACGTCGTCCTTTCAGAATTCGGTAACCGTTACAGTGCTGGAGTCTCTCTGCTTGTCGGACTCAGCCTCAGTGCGGATATTAACGTTGTGTTTGTGGGTGACACTGGCCCTTTGATCGTGGCTGATGTTGCCGTTAAAAGTTTTGCTTTCCGGCTGGTCGCAGTTTATGTTCCAAACTCTTGTGTAGAGAGGCACGTCTTTCGATGATTCGGTCGTTTGTTTCGGATCTGAATCGGTTAGTTCTAATGGGTGATTGGAACGCAATCCTTGACTCCAAATTTTATAAGGCCAGACAGGACACTAGCGGGTCGGCGTGCTAGGACAGCAGTCTGTTTGACCTGATGGGCAAACACGACTTGGTCGACAGATTCCGGCTGGACCACTCCGAGAGGGAAATGTGGACATGGATGCATAGTTGCCTCTCTTTCATGGCCAGATCCGACCTACAAAGTGTTAATCAGCCCAATCCAGTGGGCTGACCGACTATGAACTCATCAAGGTTAGTTTGCATTTAGGTAACAGGCCTAGATTAGCCAAGTAAGTAACTAAAGTTGGCAACCGTTAGTCGAAGGCGACCAGAAGGCTCCCTTTTCAATAGCAACTACATGGAGATGTAGGGGAGGGCGCTACTCCTTTTCCTGGATTGCTCCACTTTACCCTTGATACGTACCTTACATCGCTGAGTGTTAAGCAAGGAGGTATCAAGTACCATTTTAAAAGTATGATGCGATGTAGGATTGAACCCAGGTCTCCCGGACCAATGGCGAACACCGGGACTGGCTAGTATCGCTAACGGGCGTTGATGAGGACGATTGTCGGAAATAGTTTGTGGGCATCTCTTAAATACAGAATTATAGATTTTCCCATCAAATATTGCCGACAGCTCGTCTCAACAAGTCGTCGGAATGGGTGGTTTACCCTACGAAATGGACTTGAAGGTGTTACATATATTTGTGCCTCTTCTGACGAATGTTTAACCACTGGTTTGTTCAGGGAGTTATCCCCGGTAGTATTACCAAGAGAGTGATTACATTACTGAAGAATGGTAACAGGCACAGTCGGAGGCGCCTAGATAATTACAGGCCTATAACTTTGCTGAATACAGTGTGAAAGATTTTGACCCGGATCTTAGCGAACCGTTTGCAGATTGTTGCCAGTGATCTGAACAGAAATTTGCTGTGGCGAGGGGAAGATCAATCCAGAACAACCTGTACTTGGTGCGCAAGATCATAGAGGGAACAGAAGACGACACTGAAGCTGCGCTGATCAGCTTGAATCAGTCCAAGGCATTTGACAGGTTCCTGGCGACGGTTCTGGAGACTGCCAGATTCGAACTGGGGTTCCGCAGATGGGTCAGCATACTGTACTATAACCCCACGGCAGTGGTACAAGTGAACGGGAAGCGAGTCGCTCCTTTATAATCAAGCTGTCAGTCAGACAGGGCTACCCTTTGTCCCCATCCCCAATTCTCTATATCCTTGCTCTGGAACCGCTGCTTCGGAGATTTAGTAATGAGAGGGCGGATACAAGCCTGGATAGTATTCCGTTCGTCGAGGGTGTCCGCGTACGCCAACGACATCACCGTTTTTGTACCCTGCCTTCTGGACATAGTGGTGATGAAGGAGGCGGTTGCAGAGTACGAAAGGATTGCAGGTGCCAAGATTAATTTCGATTAGAGCGATTAGAGCAGATGGGTGCTGGGAGAGGCAGCGTCCCTCAACCTGTGTCCTTCCGCTGGAGTGATGGGTTTATCCGCATCTTTTGGTCCGATGTCCAACTTGAAAGAAATTGATCAGAGGTACAGGCAAAAATTGATGCCCAGGTGGGCACTTGGCTTCAGAGGCGGTTGTCCTTAAAGAGCAGAGCTAGGTATGCTCTGTATACATCTTCCCTCTGATCCTTTCCCGATTGTCTGTACTTCGCCTGCTTGCGGACCGTAAGCAGAAGCTGGAACAATCCCTCTTCTCACAACTGTGGAAGAAGAGAAAGCCCATGGTTCGTAGACAGGTTTGATGACAGCGTCTTTGCAATGGAGTCTTGGGGATGCCCGACTAGGAGGTTGTCGTTCCTGGGTCGATCATTAATGGAGCATACGGTGTGGGGCGGAGGATACAATGTGGGATCGCCTTTCCCAACCTGGAATCTAACCTCCGAGCTGAGGGTAGTTGTAGATCACTGGGTGAATCATTGTACCAATTAGAACGCAGAAGGGCTCTTCGTAAACTTCCTCAGTTTAGTGACCTTTCACGAACTCGGAAAGAGCTATATCGGGATTTAGCGGAGGAATCCGCTTGGTTTATCGTTGGGGAGATCCGCTTCCATTGGAGCTGGGCGCCGGGCGTAGGTATCATAAACAATTCCGAGTTTTTACTCACCCGACGGCTAGTCCGAAATTCGTTACCCCTCTCTGACTGGGTCTTCACAGCAGGCCTCGCAGAAATGCTTGATTGCCTCCGCTGCGGCAAAAGAATAGAGGAAACGGCCATGCATGTCTTTTACCCCTGCAAGCGGGTCCGTCCATTTTGGGACCACGTTGCATCGATCCCGAACAGCTAGTGCTGCTCGACGAATAGTTACGTCGTAGACAACATTGATCCTCCGTGGAGAGGTGAAAAACGAAAAATGTTTCTAGCGATCCTAACTGTAGAGTGAATGGTGGCGCCCTCATCTACACCTAGTAGCTATCGAAAAGGGAGCCTTGGGGTCAGCCTCGACTACGGTCACCAAACTTTACTCTACACCCTTAAGTTGTTTTTATTATTTTATTAATAACTTTTCTAATTTAAGTAACAGTTATATTTTCAGTATTTTTTAAGGGAATGGAGTAGCGCCCTCCCCTACACCTTGCTGAAAAGGGAGCCTTCGGGTCACCCCCCTCGACTATATTTTCTGTGGTGATTGTACTTTCTGAGCAAGAGCTTCTCATTCTATCAGAGCATATCTTCCTTGTGTCTCCGTTATTACATAGGATGCAAATGTGATAGATAAACACTCGTCTTCGTGTTAGTGTTCCAGTATAGCACCCGATCTTTTTTTACTTGCATCACATGAGATTTCCGTAGTTCGTTGCGGATTGTTGAATTGTATCGGAAGTTATGATGATAGCACCCTTTCAGTTCGTTAATTTTTTTTTTTTTTTCGTGTTCTGACCACCATGTAAAGACTACGTTAGATTTTAATAGACTTCTCGTGTGAAATGTCCGTTGAGAGAGATTTTCTGTGTATCTAACAAGGTGTTTAACCATGTCTAAAAATCTTGCTACGTCTGCTTGTTCCTTAGTGTTGTGAATTCATCTACTGACTTTACCTTGGCTAGGTCTGTTTTCAAACCATATGCTGCGAGTCGGTCGCCCAGAAATGTTAGCTCTGTCATGCTAACTTGACAACTTCTTTGTTAAGAGTTATATTATTTACCTTGCAGATATCAAGCACTTTCTTTACAGTACGTAAATGTGATTTTGAGTCCGTTCCCCAAATTACTATGTCGTCCATGGAGGTTTCTACGTTCTGCATACCCTCAAAAAATGTGACGTATCGTTCTATGGTATATTTCGGGAGTTTACGATATCCCAAACGGTGATTTTTGGTAGCTTTATCAACCTTCCGGTGTTATGAAGGTGCATAACTTGGAGGTTTCTTCGTCCAGTTGGAGCGACCGGGATCCTTTTGAACTGTCCAAGTTGGCAAATATTTTTTCTCCTGATATTTTCGCCATTATCTTTTCATATGTTGGTATTAATTACTAAGCTTTTTTTTGCTTAGATGTAGCACAAGGCTGCATGACTGGGGCACCCATGAGAATCGAACTCACTCGTGTAGGTTTGCTAGTCTACCTTGCTAACCATTACACCACCCGAGGTGCCCTCTTTTCATATGTTGGTAGTTTGAAGTGTTCGCGGAGGATTGCTTTATACAAGTTTCGTGGGTCCATGCGGAACCTTAGTTTTCCATTTGGTTTGTGTACGATATGCATTCCGCTTACCCATTCTGTCGGCTGAGTTCCTTTTTTTTTTTTATAACTCCTGCTTGTTCCATCCTACCAAGATCTCTTTTGACTTCGTTGAACATGGCGAACGGAATTTTTCTGCATGCTTCAATAACGAGTACAGCGTCGTATGCGAGTTTTATGCTTATTCGTCCCGGTAGACATCCTATTCCCTTCAACAACTCTTCATAGGCTGATAGTAAGTTGTTTTTGTCCCAGTTTTGGATAATTAGGTTCAGTTTATTACATGTCTTTTCCTGGAATTGGTTGAACATTTCTGGGCGTTATGGCAAAGCATAGTTCGATTAACAAACCTTTTGACTGTAATGTTTGTCTTTCTCGTAATAGGTATTCTATCGCCAGTGTACGATGCCAGCCGTATTTTTGTCGGATTTATATCAGGTTTTCTTTTTCTTTTTTTAGTGTAACATCTGAAGAATGTTGACGTTCCCACCAGTGTCAATTTTCTGTGAGACTGTTAACCCTTCAAAAGTCAAATTTACCGCCCACCTCGTGTCGTGAGAGCTAGTCACATGTACCTCCCAAACACTGTCGACAACAAAGTGATTAAAATAGTCATTTTCATAGCCTTTATAGATTCTCCGTGCCGATTGTGAAAAGTTGATATATTGGACTTTCTTCTTTCCTCGGCACATCTTTTTAAAATGTCCAACGTCTTGGCAATTTCTGCATGTCTATCCCTTAGCAGAGCACAATAGCCGTATCTTCGACATTCTTTTTTTTGTTTTATCTCGTCGCACGTATTCCTTTTTCTCCTGATCATTTCTGAGGTCGTTTTTATAGAAATCCTTTTTCTGCTGGTATCCTCGCCTCGACCTATTTGTCTTATGTGCGGTTTTTGTAATTTCATCATTTTTTACAGTTTTATCACTGTGTTCAGGTCTGGATCAGCCAAGTCTCTCCATTTTGACTTGGTTCTTTCACCACATACATCTATAGCGATGGGGATAGCATTATTCTCCTTATTATTATTGGTTTTTTAGGTTTAAGGTTTAAGTTGGTTTTACATTGGTTGCGTTGGTATTTCGTTGGTTGCATTGGTATTTCGTTGGTAGCGTTGGTATTTCGTTGGTTGTTATCCCCTCGCTAAATGTTGATGGAAAATAAAGGTGGTGGAGAAGAACGAAGACGTCGTTAGGTTTTTGTATCAAGGTTTTAATGGCAGCATGAAGTAAAGGGATTTACACTGGTATGCTGCGAGGTCTCGTAGTAAAGGAAAGAAGGTAGGAAGTTGTTAGAGTGTATCATCTAATTTGTTTTTAACTAGAATCCCTTGGTCTAGAAGAATAGACCCAAGGGATCCATAAACTAGATGGCTCTCCTTATAATGGTTGATGCGGCTACTGCTATTCAGGAACAGACGAATAGACGTCCGTTCCCTTTGGGGATTTCTGAGCGAGAGAGAAATTCGCAGGCTTGTTTCAATTTTTGGTGCTGCTAGGAAATATGGTTCGGGCTGAATAGAACAAGTCATCCTGATTGGGTGAAAATGTTCGGCGACTCTAACGGTCAAATTAAATTACGCGCCAAACAAAAATTCAAGTTTCTTTCTGTTACACATCCTATATTCCCTTATTATTTATCCCACATCTTAAATATCGAGTCTCTCTATGAAAGAACTCTCATTTTGCAGGCTTTAATTTGAGTTTCTTTAAAGTACCTAGAACTTTCTGCATATGTTTTAGGTGACTCTCTACCGTGTCTGAAAATGCTAAAATGTCACCTAGAAATATTAGCGCAGAATCTTCCTGACCTTCCAAAGCTTCAGACATTAACTCCTGGAATGATCTAGGTACAAGCCCCAAAGGTATAACGTTGAACTGAAAGAGAGGAGGATACCCTCGTGGTGTAATGGTTAAAACGATGGACTGCGGACTCGTAATGAGCGAGTTCGAATTTCAGTTGCGTTATTACGTTCACTTTCAGACAAATACTCTTGGGAATAGTAAAGTAAAGTTGGCGACCATAGTCGAGGGTGACCCGAAGGCTCCCTTTTCGATATAGGGGAGGGCGCTACTCCTTTCCCTGGATTGCACCTCTTTACCCTTGATCAGTACCTTATAATGCTGAGTGTTAAGCAAGGAGGCATCAAGTACCATTTTTTGAGTCTTTGGTATGACTCGATCAGGGATCGAACCCAGGTCTCCCGGGCTATTGGCGAACACTCTAACCGCTAGGCCAATGGGAAAGGTACTAACCCCCTTATCCTCCCAACTATGGGTTAAATAGCATCACTGCTGTTCTTCTAGAAGGATGGCTTTTGCATTAAATAACCCACGAAGGTTGATATGCCATTAAACAAAGAAGCCTAAACCTTGAATTGAAAGATATGTGATGTAAATGATGGGTTTTCCTCAGCATCTTCATGAAACTCTACTTGACAATAGCCGGATTTAAAATCTAATTTTGAAAAATATCTTGCCGAACATAAAGATGCTAAGAAATTATCAATAACCGGCAGCGGATGGGCATCATTTTTTAGTAATTGAACCAGCAGGACAAATAGTGTAATGGTTATAGTTGTTGGTTCCCTAAGCTTCTAAGGAGAGAATCATGTGGAGGTTGCAGGTTCAATCCTCACTACAGACGAGTAACAATACAGGAATACTTAACACTTGTACCCGGTTATGGCTAACGGAATCAGAACAGGCGACCCCCGTAGATTCAATAAAGGATGTAGTTCGAAGTTCCGTGTAGGCTCCAGAGTTCGACAAACACCTAAAGAAGCTCGGAGGACATATCGGCCGAAACGTTGTGGAAATAATAATAAAGATGAAGACAAAAGTCCGAAAACCCTTAATGATAATAATTATTTGTTTGCACAGTTATATGGTTTCAAGTATTCCTATCTAGTAGCAATAATTTGCAAGCAATTATATGGTTTCAAGTATTCTTGTCAAATTAGAATAAATGCTGGTATCTTTGGTTTAGATGATGACTTTTTATTAAAGTTTTAAAGGGTAATTTGCTACTTCATTACACATGTTTACCCCCCACCTGTGTCTATAAGAAAAGATATTTTTAGATGACGCTTTTTAGTAAAAGACCCACTTCAAGTAGTGGATTTGGTTTGGTTTTGTTTGTTGGGTTTTAAGGCATATCAACCTTTGGAGGTTATTTAACGCCAAATCCGCTTTTATGTAAATAATCTGTTCTATTTAAAACAATTCAGTTTGACATAAGTACACAATTTAATTGTCAAAAACATTTCTATTTCAGACTATTCAAGCAGTTATATGTTACAATTCAGTTAAGTGTAAATACAATTTTAATATCGAAAAACAGTTCTATTTCAAATAATTAAGTTAAGCACGCAGTTAAGCACGCAGTTTAAATGTAAGTACGGTTTAATTTTCAAAAACATTTCTATTTCAAGCTATTCAATTTACTCAAACAATTAATTTTAGCATAAGTATGCTGTTAGTTCTATTTAACCCATAGATAGGGCCCTATCAGGTGCTACCACTCCGGGCCGGAGTGGACCTGGGAGCAATGGCAATGAAGGGGTACTCCGCATTCCCCAAAGCTCCGGCACTGCTGGAACCTCACCATCAAATTGTTTAGTGTCATATCTAGGACACTCGTTGGGGGGGGGTTCTTCTCTGCAGAGGTGCAGTTAGTGTATTCTACAGCCCCAGCCGACTGGGCAATCAATTAGTGGGGGCCTAAAAACTTTAAATTGTTTCGATCCCAGCTTAAAGCGTCCTGCGTATCTAACCACACTGGAGAGTTGTGATACAATGAAACAGTCTGTGGATGACAATATACGTGGTGTATTCAATATGTTTCCAGACTTTTTTGGTACAGGCATTTAAAATTGACGTAGACTCTTGAAAATTCAGTATGTGATAGCTGTACATCTTATGAGATGACTGGCCATTTTTTTATGATTTCAGGTTCAAATGAGCAGCTACAGCAGCAATTGGAATACACCCTACTAAAACCTGATTGTCACAGCTGGTGAATTTCAAAAATGCAATCTGGACATGAGGACACTTTAGAAGAATGATATACAATAAAATTCTGTTTTAAACTTGGAAAAAATGCCACAGAAACGTATGGAATGCTTCAGACTACTTTTCGACCATCTTGCATGAATCGAGCATCAGTTTTTGAGTGGCATAAGAGATTCAAGGAAGGCAGGCAGTCTGTGAGGGATGATGAGAGGTATGGGAGGAGTAAGGAAGTCAATACACCAGAGTTGATTGGACAAAGGGTTAGGGTTAGGGTTACTATGTTGAGGTTTTAAGGGAGTTCAGGGAGAGATTCTGTCGGACGAGGCCAGCACTCTTCAAATCGGGTCAGTGGCATTTCCACCAGGACAATACACCAGTTCACAACTCCATCCTTGTCACAGACTATTTGACCAAGATGGACATCAAGATAGTTCCTCAGCCTCTAAAATTGTGACCTTGCTCCCTGTGACTTTTGGTTATTCCCTAAGCTCAGAGTCTGTCGTTATGAGACAATTGAGGAGATGAAAGAGGCTGTGACGAAGGTCATTGACACGCTTACACAAGAGGACTTCCATGGGTCCTTCCAGAAGTTGTTGGAACGGTACAACAAGTGCATTGCAGCCGGAGGAGATTACTTCGAAGGGGACTAGAGTTTCATATGTGTACTATCAATAAAAGTGCCCATACGAAAAAAGTCTGGAAACCTATTTAATGATCCTCCTATATATATATATATATATATATTGTCATCTACAGACAGACTGTTTCGCTGTATCACATCTCTTCAGTGTGGTTTGATACGCAGGACGCTTCAAGCAGTGATCTAAACTCGCCTAACCTTACGCTAGACTTAGTATCTTACCACTCAGCCATTTAGGTGACCTACGTCAGCTCGGGAATTATAACGTATTTTGTATTAGCTTTAGTTTGTGTATATTTGGATACTGGAACCTTTGCATTACGCGGGTGGTGGCCGTTAATTCCTTCGCCAGAGTGCTCAACCCCCGGAATGGAGCGTATTTATGGTCATTCATAGACTGTTTCGTTGTATTACAACTCTCTAGTATAGTTTTATCGGTGGGTCTAGATTAGAGAGCCCCTGGAGTCTTCCCTAGTCTTGGGGTCCCTGGACTTTAGCCTATATATAAATCCTGTACCGAATGTGCCCCACTCAATTCGGCTAAGAATATGCTTATTGTATTCCCTGAACAGGGGTAAGACTCCCCCTAAAAAGAGGGTGTCCTCATTATGAAAGTAAACTGCTTCTGATGGTGAGTTTCCTAGGTCCACTTTGGCTCAGAGTGGTAGTATTTGTTAGAGTTCCATTTATGGGTCAAATATATCAGTTTAAAAATGAGTCGTATTTGATAGGACTATGTGCATAAAAAAGAAAAGAAACATTTAGACAAAAATGTAAATTTGAACGAAATGTGAACGCTATTCCTTAACATCTAGGCATAAAATAACCCTAGATGGGTTGACAAGCCGTCAAACTCAATCAACCAGTCTAAAAGATGTTTATATTTATGGGTGATAAGTATATTTACTATATTTCCTAGGAAAAAGGCCTTAAAAGAATCCTAAGCATTGAGATTATTTCAAAAGTTTAGTCTGGCACAAGGCTACTGTTAAATATTGACTTGAAGACACTTTTTGACATGCTGTATAAATTGCGTGGGTGGCTCAACAGGAAATAAACCTGTTTCCTAAAGTAAACAGAACGCAAATTCCGCGTAAATTGCGTGAGTGGCATACTAGAAGAGTCGGACGATAGAAGTAGAAAAACAAGAACTACTCCTGTTTCCTAAAGTAAATGGGACGTAGGTATTCCCTCAGCAGAAGAACTGCGTAAGTTGTGTGGGTGGCATGCTAGACAGGAGGTGTGTCTACGTGTAACACGTAGGCGGGAGGTGTGACCACGAGGATTCCGTGGGCGTCCGGAAAATTATATAAACCAGAAAAGATTTCACGCCAGGAGAACGAAGCAGAAAGACAGAGAGGTTTCACAGGTAAAGCGAGCCATCGCCTCTGTGTGTGCATTTCAGCTATCTCAGACACTCTCGTGTAATAAGAGGAAAAGAAAAGAGGAGTGGGTAGAGTGTTCACCAATGGCCCAGGAGACCTAGTTTCAATCCCAGGTCGCGTTATACTAAAGACTTTAAAAAGGGTACTTGATACCTCCTTGCTTAACACTCAGCAATATAAGGTACGTAGCAAGGGTAAAGTGGAGGAATCCAGGGAAATGAGTAGAGCCCTCCCCTACACCTCAGTGTAGTAGCTATTGAAAAGGGAGCCTTCGGGTAACCCTCGACTCAGGTCGCCAACCCCCTAGTGTAGTAGCGACTGAAAAGGGAGCCTTTGGGTCACCCTCGACTAAGGTCGCCAACCCCCTAGTGTAGTAGCTACTGAAAAGGGAGCCTTTGGGTCACCCTCGACTAAGGTCGCCAAAACCCTAGAGTAGTAGCTACTGAAAAGGGAGCCTTTGGGTCACCCTCGACTCAGGTCGCCAACCCCCTAGTGTAGTAGCTACTGAAAAGGGAGCCTTTGGGTCACCCTCGACTAAGGTCGCCAACCCCCTAGTGTAGTAGCTACTGAAAAGGGAGCCTTTGGGTCACCCTCGACTCAGGTCGCCAACACCCTAGTGTAGTAGCTACTGAAAAGGGAGCCTTTGGGTCACCCTAGACTAAGGCCGCCAACTTTACTTACTCTACTATATTCTTATGCATCAAGGTTGTTGTCCTTTGCTATATACAACACTACAAGAAAAAGACTCGCTGTAGCTAAACTTGTAAATGTTCCTCGGGACCCGAGATCACTAACCATTATTATATATCAGATATCTCTCTAATCCTGAAGTGTATTAACTGAAAAGGTCATGTTGTTAGTTTTGGGATTGAAGTTACTCTGTCAACACCTGAACGAAATATACACATTGTATATCAATTGTTCTCGTGTATTAAAGTTGGCAAGTTTATACCAAGAGTGATATGAGCTTAATTTGTGAATGGGGATAAGTTGTGCGTACGTGGATACTTCAAGATGATAAGTCAACTGATTGAGTTCCTACTACTGTTACGGCCATCGGCCACGGTAGGATTATAATGCAGGGAGCAAGAACTACTATGAGGACCGGAAGTGGGAGCAGGCGATTGGCGGGTCTCCGAGCCCTAGCAACAGTGGAAGAAGCAGCCGAGAAGGAGCAAAGGTCTTGACCCAGATAAGGAAAAGACATGCCATTGGTCGAGGCAGGGAGGGCGTTTTACCGCTAAAAAGAAGCGAAACCCAAAAAGTCAGTTTCGAGCTTCGCCAAGGAAGAGAAAGGTTGCCTTTTCACGTGGTCCGGTGAAAGGGGAAATTCTAGTCACAGAATGGCCTAATAGAAGCCGTCGACTCAGTTGGGTAAGAAACTGAGGCTCAACGTAAAAGAAAAGAAAAACAAAAACTGGTGCCTGGCGACTCGTTAATAAGAGATTAACGAATATAAGAAAAAAAATTAACAAAAGAAAGGAAAGAAAAAAAAAGGTTAGTCAAAAATTTTATTACGAATAATATACGTAACCTAAATAAAGGGTCCATATCAAGACTATTCCAAAGAAACATTTTGAGGTTGTTCATTAGCAGCTAGTTTCGGCGGAAAACATATTTGTTTAAAATTTGTATATCCATATTAAAGAAGGATATAATTTTAAAACAAGTGAAAAAAAAAGAGAAAAGAAAAAGGAGAACTTTGTCTTATTGGAAGGACATAGTCAAATACTATTGGAAGCGACTTGTCCTCCACATTTCTGTATATTTTTTTTGTTGTATTTGCTTTGCTCTTTGTTTGTCTGTTGTTGCAATTGTGTTTTCTTTGAAATAAAAAAAATGTAAAAACGATACATGTATAAAGAAAAGAAGAAAAACAACTACGCGTCATATTGTTTGTCCAGTTCAGAATTCCCCACGTGTTCATTCATATCACGTCGACCTCTTTAACCTTGACACACCCTCATTCGTCCGTGATCTCAGTAACCCTCACATAGGACTTCGTCCGTTTCTCGAAAAATTAAACCTATACGCAAGCTCTATACTTAGCTAGTTATATGGGCTTTCAAAGCTATCAATAAAATATAACTAGTTACGGAGAATATTTAGAGCTTGGGTGGTACGGATGCTGTCGACAGAAATTCTCCCCGTCTTTCGAGGATAATGTAATCTCGGAGCAAAGATACAGTAACCGTTACATGGGACTACGTCCGGGAAATTTTTGGGTTTTTAAGAAAATTAAAAAGGACTAAAAATACGTGTAAGAATCCTCCGGGCTTCTAGACAACGAACAAATCACACAGAGGGGGCTCGTTAGCCACAAAAAAATCCATAAAATTAAACGAGAATGGACGGAATAGAGGACTTCCTGAGAGAACCGGCGTTGGAGAAACTAGAAGCAATGAGAAAGAGTTCACTACTAGAAATAGGTGAAAAACTTGAACTGGAAACCAGAAAAGCGATGAGAAAAGAAAGATTAGTCAGAATCATCTCAGAGCACATGGTGGACGAACAAATATTTGAAGTGGAGATACTGGACAGGTTACCGGCAGAATCAACCAACCTCACAGCAGAACAGATTGAACTTGAAAAATATAAGCTACAAACCAGACTAGAACTGGAAAAAGCGAAAATGGAGCAAGAAATTACGTTACAGGAAATTAGGCTAACAGAGATAAGGCAAGAACCAGACCGCAAAGGATTTGACTTGGCGAAACAAGTCAGGCTAGTGCCAAAATTTGTTGAAGCTAATATAGACGAGTATTTCCCTCACTTCGAAATAACTGCAACAAACATCAAATGGACACGAGAAAGTTGGGCTATGCTCTTACAGACCGCCCTCACAGGAAAGGCACAAAAAGCATATACCACGTTGTCAGCAGAAGACTGTAAAAACTACGATACAGTCAAAAAGACAATATTACAAAGCTTCGAATTGATGCCGGAGGCATATCGACAGATATGGGTGGTACGGATGCTGTCGACGGAGATTCTCCCCGTCTTTCGAGGATAATGTAACCTCGGAGCAAAGATACAGTAACCGTTACACTACAAACAACAATAACAAAAAAACAGTCTATGATGATATTGGTACATCTTGTCAGGGAGGTTTGGTTTCTTTATTTAATGTCATATCAACCTTTGTGAGTTATTGTTAGAAATAAATATTCCTTCAATATAATTTTGCAATATAAAACAAAATTACAAAATTTAAATAAATAAATAAAATAAAATAAATATAACTTTTCACAAGTATTAATTTTTAAGAATGATTAAAAGGAAGTTTTTTATTGGTTGAGAATAAAAAGCTGTCTTTGAGTAAATATTAATTTTATAATTATAAATAAGCAGACGTTGTTTAAAAAGACACGTATGACAAATAACGACACAGTCAACAAAAACTTTTCGACATGGAATGACGTTGCTTCAAATAACCAACGTTACACACAAAAAAGTAATGAAACTTCGAAGACAACTATTCTTTGAAAGAAAAGAAAACAAAGAACCTAAGCTAAGTATTAATTTAGTTGTGCTTTTATTTGGGTCTATATATGTATATATGTGTATAAGTGCTTGAATATGTGCAATATAAATTTGACTTAGCTATGAGTTCACTTTTCTTATAGAACTTCACACAAAAAAAGTAAGTATTACGTTGGTTAATGATTAACATAAATATTTTAAGTTTGATTAAATAAATTTTCCAATATTATCTAATGCTAAATCCATCCTTGGTTTGTTTTGGTTTCTTTGTTTAATGGCATATCAACCTTTGTGGGTTATTTAATGCCAAATCTATCCTTTGTTTATTTTTTTGTTTAATGACATATCAACCATCGTGGCTTATCTAATGCCAAATCTAACCTTGGTTTGTTTTGGTTTCTTTGTTTAATGGGATATCAACCTTCGTGGGTAATTTAATGCCAAATCGATCCTTTCTTGTTGAATGACATATCAAACTTCGCGGGTTATTCAATGCCAAAGCCATCCTCGTAGACGGCCAGTTGTAGTACTATTCAACCCTGAGCTGAGGAGGATAAGCGGGTTCATGCCTTTCCTTAGGGTATTAGTCCAAAAGTGAACGTAATCGAGCGGATTAAGTTCGAACTCGCGCACAATGATGTCAATTTCAAGCCACTACAGATGATTAAAAAATGAAATTCAGTGTGAATTCAGACATTACTAAATTAAATTGCAAATTAGACTGGAAAGTATTTTATTCTCTAAATCAGAGCATTCCAAGTACCGTATGTACTCGTGTATCATGTGACTGAGATTTAGATTTTCGTATAATATTAGGAGGTCACCCCATACGCGAGATACAAACTTTGTGTGTAAATGGTTCGCCAAGGCTAAGCCTAGTTTTTAGAAATGGCGGGAAATGTACGATAGGCATTTTAGAATGTGGCTGATATATTCGAAGTCGATCTTGTTTAAGGAAGGTTTGTCAATATATGTTTATATAGATTGTTTTAAGAAGTTGGAGTTTTTGTTTGTTTTTTTCTTTGTGTAATATGGAGATGTTTTCAGTCAGAATATTTTTGTATTAAGAGGTGAGGCACGAATGTATTTTGTTATTAGCTTGCCCGAAGTTGGTTCTAGTAGGAGCCGAATGTACTTGGGAAACATATGGTGCCTTCCGAAATTCATGCTATCCAAAAGTCAAACGGCTCATAAGAAGACCTAAATGGATCAAAAATAAAATTGGCAAACATGAAGTATCAGTCCTATTTAATCAAATATGTTTAAAAGAGAAAATAATACCTAGTATTCTCCAATGGTCCGGGAAACAAGGGTTCAATCATACCAAAGACTTAAAAAATGGTACTTGATACTTCCTTGTTTAACACTCAGTATTATAAGGTACTTATCAAGGGTAAAATGGAGCAATCCAGGGAAAGGAGTAGCACCCTTCCCTTCACCTCGGTGTAGTAGCTACTGAAAAGGGAGTGAGAAAAGGTTCTTTTTGGTGTCGCTGGTTAGTATGTTGCTCCTTGAGTTTGTAGGAAGTGTGTGCCATTGTGTCAACTTTAATATTAATCTGTCAGATGCGCGCACGAAGACATCAACAACTTGGTCAGTTAGCTAGTATTAATGATTCAATTCTTAATGGTTATCAAGTATAACTAGCAGAATATTATTAGTGAGTCTGTTTCTCACCAGGTGCTTCATGCTTCTGGCCAGTGCCAGATGAAACTAAGATCAATAAATGACTCCAATGAACGCTCTACTTGTAAGACCTTGCGCCAGATTTTTTTAAAAATTACAACACACCATCTCGGGTAACCAGTGGCAAAAAAAAATTGTCTGGTCTCATTCAGTATATGCCCCAGGCATTAGACAGTACACCTGTTCCTATCCCTTTTAGATGAAGGTGTGGGGGGCTGATTAAGGATGGGGCGCCCAATTCACTGGAGCGTTATTATTATTTAAACTTTGTCAGTGCGTTTGGGCATATACAAAATTGTTTCAGAAATATTGATATTATTTTGTAATCTAATAACTTGACCGAT
The DNA here is from genome assembly GCA_963585895.1 of Sepioteuthis lessoniana. NCBI lineage: Eukaryota > Metazoa > Mollusca > Cephalopoda > Myopsida > Loliginidae > Sepioteuthis > Sepioteuthis lessoniana. Next base: position 66,967,818 of record OY757930.1, on the reverse strand, counting down.
TTTCCTTGAAATGATCTCAAATGTTAACAAGATGTATAGAAAATATTCTCAGTCCTTTTTTTTTCTTTTTCAGGTATAGAAATACCATTCACTGGAAAATAAAAGGCATTTAAATATTAAACATAGAATTTTGAGTTGTTTTTAAACATGATGTTAAAATGTGAGTTGATTTCAACGAGAATTTGTCAAGTAATTAAATTATGAAATGCTTTTTTTTTCTGAAATACATTTTATATTTGAAATGATATGAACAAATTTGATTGGTTTGGTTTGGTTTCTTTGTTTAATAGCATATCCATATTTACCCAACCCCTCCACTCGGGCAGGATATGGCACAAGGTCAATTTTTAAGCGGAGTTTAACAGGTTTGAATTCAGAGTTTTCCTTCCCCTAGACTAGTTGCCTCACCAAGGCTGAAGAACCCAGTCTGTCCTACTATTTACCCATATCTAGAGGGAGAATAATTGGATTCATACCTTTCCCAAGGGTATTAGTGCAATGTGAAATGCAATCAGTCTCGTCCAGGATTTGAACTCGTATCGCCGTGTCCATTTCCTACGATGATTACCATTACACCACTGGCACCTCCTAATGGCACATCAACCTTTGTAGGTTATTTAATGCCAAAGCTATTCTCCTTGAAGAACAGTAGTGGTACTATTTAACCCATAGCTGGGAGGATAAAGGGGTTCATACTTTTCCCAAAGGTGTATGCCCGAAAGTGAACGTAATAGCGCGACTGGAGTTCGCTTTAACCATTACTCCACGAGGACACCCCCTCAACAAATTTGAAACATCCTGTATATAAACACACGAATATACAGTGTGTGTATGCATAAGTGAATTTGTGTGCGTGATGATCAATCTATTTTTAAGGCAAGGAAGAAAGTTGCAAGTGTTAAATATGAAAGAATTTAATCAAAATACAAGATACCGTGGAGCGAACATGCACCTGTCAAGCAAGCAAGGAAGGTCTTATTGATGGGATTGGTTTGTTACACGGGTAGAGTGTGTCGTAAATTAGTTTAACAAATAACTATAAGAAAATATGGCTTAAATTGGCCTATTGGGTTGAGCGTGCCCCAATGGTCCGGGAGACCTGGGTTCAATCCTAGGTCGCGTCATACCTAAGACTTTTAAAATGATACTTGATACCTCCTTGCTTAACACTCAGCAATATAAGGTACGTATCAAGGGTAAAGTGGAGCAATCCTGGGAAAGGAGTAGCGCCCTCCCCTACACCTCGGTGTAGTAGTTATTGAAAAGGGAGCCTTCTGGTCATCCTCGACTACAGTCGACATCCATTGTAGCAGAAGAGTTTTCTGGTTATGTTCGTTGTTTCATTGCATCGTTATTTATTTGTATTGTCAATTAATTTATAGTGTTATGGAAACTAACTCCCAAACACTAAAATATCAACCCTTGTAGGTTGTTTAACGCCGAATCCTGTTTATATATTTGTAAGCAAATAGTTTGTTAATAGCATTTTTAAACGAGTGGAACACGATTAAATGACTCCAAGCATTACTATGAAGTACTAATAATTCAATCTAATGTTATTCATTTGTTTGCACACTGTTAAATGGTTTAAAGTATAGAAAATTATAAGATAGCATCCCATTTATGCGTTAAATAGAACGACAGTTACTACCACACCTGGTCAGACTGATGGTAATGTGGAGGTACTTTTTCCACACAGTTCCAGAAGTGGAACCTTACTATCAGATATAGTTTAGTGTCATGCCGGGCTGATATATATATATATATATATATATATATATATATATATATATATATATATCCTACGCCCCACCAGCTTACGAATGTGGCACAAGGCCGTTTTTAAGGTGGGTCCTGTCGCAGGCCGAAGCCCAACGCGACAGGCAGTTCCAAAAATGCCTCGGACCCCGTCGGCATTCCCCTTTTCGGGGCGCCTCAGGCGTTGGGCGATAAACTCAATCCCTCCGAAGAGGGTTTAAGCCTTGGGGGACGGCCCCCTGAGGCCAGAGGTGATGTATCCAGTGGTGGAACACCCGAACGAACTGTGCGGCACGTAATCACAGCCGGTCGAGAGCGCCCCACCACAGGACACAAAGTAACGCGAAGAACATTTCCTTGTGCCAAACAATCTTAAACAATTGATGACGAATCAACAATAAAACATTGCTTGCCTGAGAAAACTTAATAGACGAGATCCAAGAATTAAGCGAAATACTAAAAATACATCATAGAAAAAGTTGTGGTTTAAAAATCTACGTCAGAGCGTTGTACCGCGCGTGGTACAACACGAAGACAAAAGTTTTTTTTTTCCCTGTCGGGAGACGTACGCACTCAGGCATGCTTACTGCTAGAGAGAGAGAGAGAGAGGTGGGTGTGGAGACAGATAGACAGACTTCGCCGCACGTTATACAATGTTACTTTGGTCACGCCACCTCACAACCTATAGAAGTACTATTTTGGAGAGCAAGTGATGCAATCTCTACATCCCCATTTATTTCTTGGTGAGAGATAATATTGGGATTTTCCCAATATGATGACAGGTAGAAAATAAAAAAATAATGAATGAATGGACAGGAAAATCGTTTTGAATTGAATTGAATTAAATAGAAGAAGAAGAAGAAGAAGAAGAAGAAGAAGAAGAAGAAGAAGAAGAAGAAGAACAACAACAACAACAACAACAACAACAACAACAACAACTTCTACTTCCTCTTCTTTCTTTCTTTCTTTCTTTCTTTCTTTCTTTCTTAACAAAAATAGGTTTCATGATTATACAATTTTGAATAAAGAAATTTTAAAATATTGCAACCTTCATTTTGTTCTCTAAAAAATGATTTTTAAAAACTCGAAAGTGTACAAGGTAAATACTTCACAGACATGTAAACAAATATTTCTAGGATATTGAAACTTGGCTTGTAGGTCTAATTTCGAGTCTGGGGCGTGATAAAGTTTTTTCCTTTTTTTTTTTGTTTTTTTTTTTTTGTTTTTTTGAATGGGGGGATTCAAAAGTTACAAAAATGACGAGGATCTGTGAGAATTATAAATCAATAAAGTCCAAATGAAAAAAAGGAAACAAATAAAAAATAAAACTTAATAAGATTTAAAAAAAAAAAGTAAAAATATTCCGCCTAAAGTTTAAATTTTAATGGGGGGAAAAAGCAAAAGTCTGTCCTACTATTTACTCATAGCTGGAGGGAGAATAATTGGATTCATACCTTCCCCAAGGGTATTAGTGCTATGTGAAATACAATCAGTCTCGTCCAGGATTTGAACTCGTGTCGCCGTGTCCATACGACGGTAACGACTACACCACGGGCACCTCCATAATTTTTATGATGATAATTGATAGGGTGTCATGAAAAAAAAGTTCACAAGATCTTTGGAAAAGGTTGAGAAGTCCACTTAATGTAGATTTGTACTATAGTTAAATACGGCTATTTGCGAAATGTACATGGGACGTTCATTACATATATACATAACATAGAATACATAAGAATCTCGAAATTCGAAAACACGTAACTTCTTGTTCCGGTACGAAACCTTTTTTATTAACTTTGAGTTAAAGGTTTCGACATAAGGAGGAGAGACACAATCTTCTATGCTGTCTTATTCATTTGGCCCCCATCTCGAGCGGCCCCCATAGGGCGCAAGCTCGCCTCGCGTCCGCGAGCTCCAAAAGTCGACCCTCCTCGTTTGGCGTCCAGTTTTCAACTCTCTAACTTTCTTCAAATCTCCCCCAAACCTCTGCGCGCTTCCGGTGCGTGACGTCACCCGCACCCTGTCACCCCGTTCCGTCATCTCGGGCTATTGTGACATTTCTGAGTGGCACGTCCGCCCGGCGCGGGCGTTACCACCTACATCAAGGTTTGCACCTAACTAACCCATGTGCTGAGCCGAAAGGTTCTCAGCCCAACTAAACTCAAAGGCATGAACCGAAATCCCTTGGCTATTACGTTACAGATTTCTTCAGAAAATGAAATGCAGAAAGTCCAACTGAGTGAGGTCAAATGTGTGAGTTGAAATGGGGAAGTCGACAGAAATGTGTCGAAAATGTTGAATCAAAACGGAGCAGAACAGTCAAGTCATAGCAGGGCTGGATTAACCATTTGGCAAAATAATGACGGGGTTAGGGAATCAAGAAAAGAGGGGGCACCAAAGAAAGGAGGGCACCACTGAAATTTTCCATCGTAGGATTTATCATGGAACATATAGCGCAGCTGAACCAATGATCACAAAAGTTGGCCTAATGAATCCGGAAGACCGGGGTTCAATCCCAGGTCGAGTCATACCAAAGACTCAAAAAATGTTACTTGATGCCGCCTCGCTTAACACTCAGCATTATAAGGTAAGGATCAAGGATAAAGTGGAGCAATTCAGGGGAAGAAGTAACACCCTCCCCTACACCTCGGTGTAGTAGCTATTGAAAAGGGAGCCTTCGGGCCACTCTCGACTAAGGCCGCCAATTTATATAGGAATTTATCAAAATTACTGAGATGAAGCTTGATCATTTTTACCATTTAGTGTATTCGGGCTATTGTCGTCATCTTTTATTGATATATTCACAACGTTTCGGCCGATGCGTCCTTTATCAGATGTTTCATGTCAAACTCAGGAGCCTACGCAGAACTTCGAACCGAAACCATTTTTTAATTCACAAAGGTAGAGTGTTCTAAACCCGTTAACCATAACAGGGCACAAGTATTAAGCTATAGTAAGTATTCATTGTTATTTACCTGTAGTCGAGATTGAACCTGCAATCTTCAGATGATTTTACTTCAATATATAATCATTATTTTTATAATTATAGTTATAATGAAATTATCAGGTAATTTTAAGTTAATGAATGATATACACTTTTTCATGTAATAGATTTTATTTAAATTAATTTTTTTTTATGTCTCAAAAAATCTTTTAAAAATTGCAGACTTTATATGGATGTGGGGCATCATAATCTTTCAAGTTCTTGGTGTATCAACAGGATTTAATACGGATATGAGTCGTTGTTAAGTTAGAAGTATATATATATATATATATTGTCATCCTTAGACAGACTGTTGCTTTGTATCACAACTCATCAGTATTGCTAGAGGCGCCTGTGGTGTAATGGTTATCGTCGTAGGAAATGGACACGGCGACACGAGTTCAAATCCTGGACAAGACTGATTGCATTTCACATAGCACTAATACAGTTTAGTTCTATTTGACCCATAGATAGGGCCCTATCAGGTGCTACCACTCCGGGCCAGAGTGCACCAGGAAGCGATGGTAATAAAAGGGTACTCCGCATTCCCCAAAGCTCCAGCATTACTAAAGCGTCACCATCAGATTGTTTAATGTCATATCCAGGACACTTGTTGTGGGAGTTTTACCCCTCTGCAGATACGCAATCGTTGTATTCTACAGCCCCAGCCGACTGTACTACAGCGAGAAAGAGAAAAGGGGTGTCCTCGTGGTGTAATGGTTAAAGCGATGGACTGCGGAATCGTAGTACGCGAGTTCGTACTCCAGTCGCGCTATTACGTTCACTTTCGGGCAAATACCCTTGGGAAAGGTATGAACCCCCTTATCCTCCCAGCTATGGGTTAAATAGTACAACTACTGTTCTTCAAGGAGAATGGCTTTGGCATTAAATAACCTACAAAGGTTGATATGCCATTAAACAAAGAAACCAAACCAAACCAGAAAGAGAAAATTGTAATACCCGTAACATATTTGATTGGGATGGTGTTGAAATGTTATACTAATTAATATACACGCATAGGTAGACATACTATGAATTGGTGGGTTGAATTGCGAGAGGGCCGAAAGATGGTGGCGTGTGGTCTCACGGCTATCGTCGTAGAAAATGGGCATGATGGCATAAGATCAAATCCTGGACGAGGTTTCACTTCTGCGCTAATGCCCTAGCGACAGACAAAACTCCATTTACTCCCCCCAGCTGTGGGTAAATAATAGGGCAGACCCAGCTCTTAAAACTAGTATGGCAACCAGTCTAGCAGAAAAACTCTAAATTCAAAGGCGAATGAGGGTGGAGCCCACATTCAGACACCAATCCCCAAGAAACTTCACATGTGAATACACGTCTGTTGCCAGCTAAACTTACATCAGGTAAATGCCATTTAAGAGAAGAGAGAATGAAAGAGCAAAAGCAAGCAGTAAGAAGAAATCTATTTGTTATGGGTCATTCATTGACTTTTGAAAGTCGATCTCTGAATAATATCTAGTTGGTTGGTTGGTTGGTTGGTTTCTTTATCTAATGGCATATCAACCTTCATGGGTTTATTTAATGCCAAAGCCATCTTTGTAGAAGAACAGCTGTGAAACTATTTAACCCATAACTGGCGGATGGGGGGGGGGATCATATACCTTTCCCAAGGGTGTGTCTGAAAGGGAGCATAATAGTGTCACTGGAGTTCGAACTCTCAAACTTGGAGGCTAAAGCCAATCACTTTAACCATTACACCACCGGGATTCCCTTATTAAGTCGTTGTAATGTTCCCAATTGTTTCATCAAATCTAAAAATAGAACCAGACCCATGGGTAGTGTATCATAATTTCCAAAAATAAGTTTTCCCAAAGTCACGAAATGCAAGTGTTGCTTTTATGTTTACTTCGAGACGAACCAAACAAATCTCCACTCTTTTGATATTTGAGATGTGTAATTTTAAAACCCCACACGCCCTTATTAATTTTTTAACCCCCCCCAAACGCTCTTATTATCTTTTTAACCCCCCACACGCCCTTATTAATTTTTTACCCCCCCCAAACGCTCTTATTATCTTTTTAACCCCCCACACGCCCTTATTAATTTAAAAAAAAAACCAACACGCTCTTAATTTTTTAAAACCCCTACACGCCCTTATTAATATTTTAAAACCCCTACACGCCTTTATTAATATTTTAAAACCCCTACACGCCCTTATTAATATTTTAAAAACCTCTACACGCCCTTATTAATATTTTAAAACCCCTACACGCCCTTATTAATATTTTAAAACCCCTACACGCCCTTATTAATATTTTAAAACCCCTACACGCCCTTATTAATATTTTAAAACCCCTACACGCCCTTATTAATTTTTACCCCCCCCAAACGCTCTTATTATTTTTTTAAACCCTCACACGCCCTTATCAATTTTTTTAAAACCCCCAACATGCTCTTATTAATTTCTTTTAAAACCCCAGCACGCTCTTATTAATTTAAAAAAAAACCCTACACGCCCTTATTAATATTTTAAAAACCCCATAGGCTCTTATTGATTTTTTTTAAACCCCCATACACTCTTATTAATTTTTAACCCCCCCCCAACACGCTCTTATTACTTTTTTTAAAACCCCTACACGCCTTTATTAATATTTTAAAAAACCCTACACGCCCTTATTAATATTTTAAAAACCCCTACACGCCTTTATTAATATTTTAAAAACCCCTACACGCCCTTATTAATATTTTAAAAACCCCTACACGCCTTTATTAATATTTTAAAAACCCCTACACGCCCTTATTAATATTTTAAAAACCCCTACACGCCCTTATTAATATTTTAAAAACCCCTACACGCCTTTATTAATATTTTAAAAACCCCTACACGCCCTTATTAATATTTTAAAAACCCCTACACGCCTTTATTAATATTTTAAAAACCCCTACACGCCTTTATTAATATTTTAAAAACCCCTACACGCCCTTATTAATATTTTAAAAACCCCTACACGCCTTTATTAATATTTTAAAAACCCCTACACGCCTTTATTAATATTTTAAAAACCCCTACACGCCCTTATTAATATTCTAAAAACCCCTTCACGCCTTTATTAATATTTTAAAAACCCCTACACGCCCTTATTAATATTTTAAAAACCCCTACACGCCTTTATTAATATTTTAAAAACCCCTACACGCCCTTATTAATATTTTAAAAACCCCTACACGCCCTTATTAATATTTTAAAAACCCCTACACGCCCTTATTAATATTTTAAAAAACCCATACGTTCTTATTAATTTTTTAAAAACCTCAACACGCTCTTATTAATTTTTTAAACCACTATATTTCCGTATTATCTTTGTAAATCACCATATACTGTAGATTAATGATGTATGTGGTTGTGTGAAAAAAAACAACCGAAACTAAGATGAAATATGCGCAAAAAATGAATAATTGTTAATAATGCTCTTTCCCCTCATAAAAATTCAAGATATTCCTCATTGAGTGAGTAGTTGAAATAAAAAAAAGAAATAAAATTAAATAAATACTTTACAATATTAATTGATCCGGTTTGCCTCATTTGTTTAACGGCATGTCAATCCCTTATGGGTTATTTAACGCCGAAATTTGATTCATTTGTAAATGTGTGATTATAATCATAAGTATTAAGCTAATTTAAATAATCTGTACACAGTTATATGGTTTTAAGTATTCCTATTTAATGCGAATAATTTTTCAACAGATTTATTTGATCCATAGATGGTATCCTAATAGGTACGACCGCTCCGGGTCAGAGTGAATCTGGAAGTTATATATACGGCGGAGTACCCCACGTTCACAAAAACTTCAGAATTTGAGCCTTACCATCAAATGCAGTTTAGTGTACTAAATGTCCAGGATACCGTTTTTTTTTTGGGGGGGGGTATCCTTCCGTTGGGGATATAAAGTAAAGTTGGCGACCTTAATCGAGGATGACTCGAAGGCTCCCTTTTTAATACCAACTACACCGAGGTGTGGGAAGGGTGCTACTCCCTACCCTAGATTGTTCCACTTTACTCTTGATACGTACCTTATAATCCTAAGGGTTAAGCAAGTCGGCATCAAGTACAATTTTTGAGTCTTTGGTATAACTCGACCTGGGATTGAACCCCGGTCTCCAAAACCATTGACGAACACTCTACTCATTAGGCCAATAAACCCTTCAGATAAGGTCGCTCATTAGTTTCAGAGTCGATAGGTAACAAGAAAGCAAAGAAACAATTGTGTGTGTGGTGAGAGATCTTTATGCTTTTAATATTAATTAGTGACTACTGTCAACTCAAATGTAGACAGTAAGTGAAAATAAATTTCCACCTATCGGAGATTATCATTGAGATTATTATCTTACTTGCACCCAACCAAAAATAAAATAAAAATGCGACTGCTATTATAACTCGAATGTCTCACTCAATTGACACATGTCAATTTTAAGATAATTCACATTGCAACTTAAGTTGTGCATTTCAAGAAATACTGTCAAGTTTGTCTTGTTCTCGAAAGACGTTTCTCAAAAACGTAAAAAATAACCATAGATTGGATGGCAGCAGAAGATGGCCACAACTGATATCTTGTGTCACACTTATCTTTTTCTGTTCAAGTAGTTCTATTCATTTTTTTTTTTTTAGGCTTGACAGCTGTTGCCGTCAACCATATCGATAATTTGTCTGCTTACCTGTTAGAGACTGTGCCGATGTTAAACACAAAATCAATAGCGGCAATGACAATTATTGATTTAGTCATAATAGACAACATAATCAAAGTAACCAAAATAACTCAAGGATCTGAATGACCCTACCCCAAATAGATAAGCATCATACTTAGCATTTCAGCTGGCATTCATATATATATATATATATACCCAACCCCTCCGCACGAGCAGGATTTGTTTGACACAAGGTCAATTTTTTAGTTGAGTTTTAACTGGTTTGAATTAAGAGTTTTCCTTCTCTTATGTTGGTTTCAATACCAAGTCTTCCCTGCTACTTAACCAAAGCTGGAGAGAGAATAATGAGATTAAGACCTTTCTGGAGGGTATTAGCACTATGTGAAATGCAAACAGCCTCGGCCAGATTTGAACAGGGTCGCTGTATCAATTTCTTACCATGGTAACCATTACACTATGAGCGCCTTCATATTTTAGGTGGGGGCCATATGAAATCTCTAAAATGCAGATTTAATTCAGCTTACCCTCCTTAAAAAAACAAAACAAAAATAAAACGAAGCAAACTTTCTCGGGGATTGAAAAATAAAATCATGTTTTTACATTAAGCTCCTTTTTTTTACAACATTCCAGGTAAAGTATTATACTCAGTATTTCTGGACTTGGCTTAAAGCACACAACCACTGGATTAACTCCTACTATTCCGTGTAACTTTTGACAACTCCCTTGAATATATCGGACTCTGGTTTCCAGAAAAGATAACCGTTCCTCCAGCTTGTACCTTCCAGAATTAAATCACCTTAAATAAGATATGGTTGATTGTACTCGTGCAGAAGACTTCACTTTTTTAGAAATATTAAAAAAAAAAAAATCCTAACGTTGTACATTGACCTTCGACCTGGCCAAACATGCCATTCCAAAGTGATGCACCGGAAGGAAGTGACACATTCCGATGGCAGTTATGAGAAGAAATCGCGTAGGCGGGCTTGGCTGACAATATGGGACAAAGTAAAATCCCAAGGTACACTCATAGACTGATGTCAAACACAAACAAAATAAAACAAAACAAAAAGAACCAACGACAAACATCCGTACCACTGTGGGGTTTAACTGAAGGTCAAGGGCAAAGGGCTAAGCTGTGTAGCTGTTTGATATCCGACTCCATTATTACGGTTATTTTATTTTACCCCACGTTGACTGGACGGTGTAACGCCTTGCCCAAGAAAGTCCCAAAAAGAATTATACAAAAGAAGACAGTAACAGATAAAAGACGAAGGCGTTTCTTTCATACTTTCCTTTATTTACTGGGTTTAACAACCATTCCATAGATGTGGGAGTTTTCCCTGAATACATTGAAATGGTTGAATCCCCCAGTTAAGGTGTCAAAAATACGTTAATTGTTTCATGCATGTGTTTGTCCTCATTTGGTATTTCGGGCTTCCATAAAGGTTAGTTTTCTTTTGGAAGTTTGTCAAAGTCTGGTAAGGGTTAGTTTGTAGTTCATTTGTGGGTCTTTTATATTTCAGCATAATGCTGACAGAGAGAGTGAGAGAGAGAGAGAGCTGCTACTGGGTGAAAGGGACTAACCAACGCCTAGCCCAAAGACGTATGGCGTGGCGCCCAGACACCCGTCAGCAACGATGTTGTCAAATCGCTGGTCACCACCTGAAAGAGAAAGAAAGCCTGTTCCTCTTTGTAAAGAGGTTGCCTTTCTTTACGCATGCGTCATCCCTTTTTCCCGTCAGGGACCTCTGGGAGTTTCAGCAAATTTAAGTTTTCCTTTTTTTTTTTTTAAATTCAATTTAAATTTTTTATTTATCTATTCGTTCCCTACACCACTTCCAAAAAGTATCTACAGAATTCAAATCTCTAAATGAAGCAAAAACCATAACAAGAAGATTGCACAGGCCCGCCCACCAATTTCCAAAATGGATAACTCTGGAAAAACCCGTTTAGGATTTACACTTCTATAAACATGTCAGTGAGGACCACGTAGAACAAACAAATTCAAGAAAAATTGGATTCATAACTCGTTAGTTCCCGAAACAAAAGTAGTGGGGCGTCGGTAAATTAAACAGTTTCGGGAATCTGACAGGACAGAGTAGTCACATGCCGTGTGTTTTCAACTACGTCCGTGCATTTTGATTTTGTCCCTTACAAAATGAATCTTGCATTTTGAGCCGGTTACGCGATATGGATACCTGTATATTCTACGCTTTTAGAAACAACTTCCTTTTACATACAGTCTTCTGCCTTTTCGCTGACTCACTCTCAGCATGACAGTTTCTCTCAGACACATGTACCACTGTTTTGTAATTTGGTTTCTCAAGCATACAAACATAGATGCACATATACGTAAGTAAGAACTGCTATATTATAACCCCTAGTTTTAAACAACGAACACACGTACACATAGATATATTCGATCAAAAACACATTTACATTCACATAATATTTGTATCAGCTACACCCACACATAAATATATAACGGTAAAAGGTTATCTTACCTCCTCGTTATATTAAAAGGAAAATAGAGAAGAACGAAGATGCCGTAAGGTTTTCAATTTTAGAAGTTTAATAAAGGTTTGAGTTGAGAGTTAGCCTTTTTATGCTGGTCGTCGTAGTGAGGGGAAAACAGGTATAAAAAGGTTGAGCAGGAATTTGGCGTGTTGCCAGTAGTTGGTAGTCCAGTAGATTTTGGAGTGAGAAATAAGGGTCTCCAAAATAGATGAGCAGAATTGAAGTGACTGGTTGTCTGAGCGGGATACGCTTCGCTGTAGACGTAGCAAAAGTCGTGTTTGCTGTTTAAGGACAGGAATGATGTAGTCACCCATAAATGTGTGGTCGCGGTTGTGTAGGAGAGAGGCATGAAGGTCTCCCAAAAAGGTTGTCCAGGAATGAAGTAGCTGGATGTCTGAGCGAAATTACGCGTCGTTGCAGACATAGCAAAATTTTAGAGGCGACATAAAGGTGTTCCCGAAAGTGGCGGATTAAATGCATCTAATTCATGTTCCATTGGGAATCCTTGGTCTAAGAGCGTAGACTCAAAGGTCCATAAATTAGACGGCTTTCCTCGTGGAGTTGTGATTCTGCTGCTATGAAGAGAGCGGACAGAAAGCACGTCCGTCCTGCTCCTAAAGGTTCTGAGGAAGTTGTTTAGCGGACTTTCACCATTTTTGTGTTGCCCGAGAAAATGGTCCGGGCTGAATAGGATAAGTCGTCCTCATTGGGTGAAAATATGCGACGACCATAACGGTCAAATTAATTTACGCGCCAAACAAAAATACGAAGTTCTTTCAGCTACAAATACCTAACAAATAATATCCGAACACTTTTTCTGCTTTGTATTGTTTTTGCTTATTTGTTAGTACATAAAATTGTCTGTTGTATGTTATCATGTTGTGAATTTTCTTTTGTCTGTGTTGTTCATTTCTTCGTGTTGTGAATTGTGGAACGACTCTCGAAGTTTTGTTTCTAACAAAACCTCGAAAGAATAAAACGACTAATTCAACCTCCACACCCGTATCACAAATTCAAAACGAAACAGAAAAGCCAACAATGAAAATCCAAAGCATATCCTAATCCATAAGGTCGCCAACTTTACTTTGATATACTATCAAACACCAAGCAAGCAAGAAAAAAATATTTTATCTCTCTACAAAGTTTATTGTCTTTTGTGTTGATCTACTTTTTATGATATAAAACTGGGTCTGACTACTCAACCATAAATTGTAACCAACCAGAACAAAGGAAAAAATAATAGAAAATAAAACTCTAACTGCCCCAGCCAAACTTGAACATTCCTTTTAATCCTAAGTAAATCATAACCCAATCAACCGCGGAGCAAAAATTATTGAAAATATAAAACCCCTCAACATCAACAACAAAACTACCTAAAAACTTATCAAATAAGACAATACAAACGAAAACAATGCAACTGTCAAGAATCAACCAAAAGCCTAAATAACTCTTTCTTTCTTTGGTTTTAATGGCATATCAACCTTCGTGGGTTATTTAATGCCACAGCCATCCTTCTAGAAGAACAGCAGTGATGCTATTTAGCCCATAGCTGGGAGGATAAGAGGGTTCATCCTTTTCCCAAGGGAATTTGTCTGAAAGTGAACGTAATAGCGCGACTGGAAAGCAATAAATAAATACTCTAGTGTAGAAAATATGAACACTGAAACTGACAACATAAAAGCAAATCTCAATCTAGTACACACACACACACACGTACACACATACATATACACACACATATGTAGGATACATCAACTATACAAGTCCATCTACACACCTGTGAATAAAATTTGTCAAATAACTTGTCTAGCGCGCAAATAATTCATTTAAAAACAAAAATATTTTCCAACTAACAAATATATATATATATATAAAGTAAGTAAAGTTGGCGACCTTAGTCGAGGGCGACCAGAAGGCTCCCTTTTCAATAGCTACTACACTGAGGTGTAGGGGAGGGCGCTACTCCTTTCCTTGGATTGCTCCAATTTACCCTTGATCCCCACTTTATAGTACTGAGTGCTAACCTAGGCGGCATCAAGTACCATTTCATTGAGTCTTTGGTATGACTCAACCTGGGATTAAACTCCGGTCTCCCGGGCCATTGGCGAACACTCTACTCATTAGGCCAATGGCCCGGTTATATATATATATATATATATATATATATATATATATATATTAGCATTTAGTAACTCACAGAAGTTGATATGATATTGAACACTAAGCAAACAGAATATTTTATATCAATACAAAGTTTATTGTGTTGAGTTACTTTTTATGATATTAAAGTAGGTCTAACTATTCAACCATAAGCTCAAATCAACACGAAGAAATTTTCTTTTTTGTAAATAAATGAAGAAAAAAGAGAGAAAAAAATTGTTTTACATCCTGAACGATACAGCCAATCAGAATGATTTAAAATTCACAATGGTTTTTCTTTTCTTTTGGAAATAGTTTTAATGCTTTCTTTTCTTGTGATTATTTGACATTTATTTATACTCATTGGGTTCTTAAAAGGGATGGTGGTCCCCAATGACGTAGTGCTTAACGTTCTGGACTGTGTGGTAGTTGAGGGTTATGGTAGTGACAACTTGAAGGGTTGGTCTTCGTATATTTGTCGTAAAGTTGGTGACCGTAGTCAAGGGCGACTCGAAGGCTCCCTTTTCATTAGCTATTACACTGAGGTGTAGGGAAAGGCGCTACTCCTTTCCCTAGATTGCTCCACTTGACCCTTAATACGTACCTTATAATGCTGAGTTAAGCAAGGAGATATTAAGTACCATTTATTGAGTTCTTGGTATGACGCGACCTGGGATTGAACACCAGTCTCCCAAGCCATTGGCGAACACTCAACTCTCAATGTTAATAGACCGATGTTTCAAGTACAGTAGATGATAAAATATTTCTATTTGACTCATAGATGGGACTCTAACTGGTACTGCCAGAGTGGACCTGAGCGTAATAGCAATGGAGGAGTATTCCATATTCCACAAAGTTCCAGAACTGGAACCTCTGGATCAGTTGGTTTAGTGTCATATCCAAGATACTCGTAGGCGGGGGAGTCTTACTTCTCTGCAGAGATACAGTCGTCGTATTCTATATCCCAACCGAATACAGAAATCACATGAAATACTTAGAGTACATTACAGGAAAAAATGACATGAAATACGAAGAATATTGGAGGTGCCTGTGGTGTAATGGTTATCGTCGTAGGAAATGGACACGGCGATACGAGTTCAAATCCTGGACGAGACTGATTTCATTTCACATAGCACTAATACTCTTGGGAAAGGTATGAATCCAATTATTCTCCCTCCAGCTATGGGTAAATAGTAGGACAGACTAGGTTCTTCCGCCTTGGTGAGACAACTAGTCTAGGAGAAGGAAAACTCTGAATTCAAACCTGTTAAACTCCGCTTAAAAATTGACCATGTGTCATATCCTGCCCGAGCGGAGGGGTTGGGTAAATATGGAAATACGAAGAATATATCACAGAAAAAAATGACATGAAATATTAAGAATACATTACAGGAAAAAATGACATGAATTATTAGGAGTATAAGATAGAAAAAATCCTATCATATAGTTGAAGTATCTTTTGAGATGTTATCACAACCGAATGGAAATTGTTGCGTGAAGACTTACGTCAAGGTATGGTATAGTGTGTCACACGAAATTAGGTCTGTTAAGGCGAAAGCCACCCCTGAAAGGAAACTCACACACTCGTGTGTGCTTCTGGCGGTTAAGGCAGGACCGAAGACAAGGAGTTTGACCTGGCTGCACCCTTTTATATGCTACTTTGTTCCCGCCATCTAGCGGCCATTAAAAGTGTTGCGGGGCCGATAAGCACGTTGACCTCGCAAATTATTTTGGAGGTTGCTATGCGTGTGAATAATTGACAGCAGGAAGACAATGAAGAGAACAAAGGCGAGATAACAGTATAACAAATTTCAATTTATTTGTCGTAGGTTACAGTATCATTGTTATTGGTAAAGTTCAATTGGTGTGTCGTCGTTGTTGGTGGAGTCAGCTGGATGATCGATGTCGGTAGCTGGTATGGTCGTCGTTAGCAGAGAGACCGTCGGATGATCGATGTCCCGGTTGTGCAGTACATCGTTTTAACCGGGGTGGTGTCAACGTGGTCTCAAATGGTGACGCTAGTCCATACAGTTAATCGTACGTGGACTAGATGTTACTATGCAGGAACTGGTCTGCAGTTGGTGCTGGTAGCTTGGTCACGTAGGATCGAGCAAGTGGGCTAAGACCGTCGTGTCTTAGTTCCATGTCGGCGAGAAACGAATGAACGGGCGAAGGAACGAGTTACTAAGACAATCGTGTCTTAGCGTTGCGGTGCCGAAGAGCGAACAAACGAGTGTCGTGGCTAAGACGACCGTGTCTAAGCATTGCGAACCAAGCGAACGGACAGGGAAACTGTGGCTGAGGCTGCGGTACCTTAGCGCTGCGAAGCCGAACGAACAGACAGGGAAACCGATGGCTAAGGCTACCGTACCTTAGCGCTGCGAAGTTGAGCAAACGGACTGGGAAACTGTGGCTAAGGCTGTGGTACCTTAGCGCTGTGAAGCCAAGCGAACGGACAGGGAAACCAACTGAAATGGTTAAAACCGAGTGGTCTTAGTGTCCTCTTCGTGTTTGCCTCCAGGCCGTCTGCTTCCACGAGTTCGTGAGAACCGTCAGAGATACTCCAACATTTAGGATAGAGATCTCTAATGGTCCTTTTCAGGTCCTTTCTCGCATGTCTATGTAGGTGTAAGGCGAATGCGATCACGAGATGTAGGATTACGCCTTAAGAGCTTCGCTACGAGCTAACGTGCTAGCTAGTTTGACTGCTGATAGGGGCTTGTTTATACAAAGCGAAAGCAGTGTCACACTATAGAGCCGCGTGGAAAAAGAGTTCGTCTATAAAAAAATAGAAGTGGAAATACAGCCCTTCTTTAGCCTGAGGTATAGACAACTTTACAGAAGACTCAATTAAAATAAACGGAAGCCGAGACTTTTCAACGAACTCACAAAAAAGTACTTAAATTCAAAGAACTTTGTTTTACGGACACGGACACACATACACTCTCTTTCTCTCTCAGATAAGTCCTACAAATGCCACCAAATTTTTTTCCCTTGTTTCTTGGTATAAAATTTGTTTCTAAAATTTTGTCGTCTATATTATTTTTTTGAATCAGTATCCGAACAAGAAAACCGCGGAACTTACGGTTTAAATTTACCCTTAAAGTCTCTCTAAAACATTATCCCCTTAAATATCAAATTTGTAATTTCCAATATTCAAATTAAATTCTTTTACATTAAACAAATAAACAAAAACAAACCATCTTATTGTAACAGGATTGTCTTTTCATACGAAGTATCTTTGCTGAAGGGTCAATTTTTAGAAAATCTAAGGTATTATTTCATAAATGCACGCGTTCAAGACAAATAGAGTGTTCGCCAATAGTCCGGGAAATCGAGGTTCAATCTCAAGTTGAGTCATACCAAAGACTAAAAAAATGGTACTTGATGCCGCCTTGCTAAACAATCAATATTATAAGGTAAGTATCAAGGGTAAAATGGAGCAATCCAAGGAATGAAGTAGCACCCTTCCCTATACCTTGGTGTAGTAGCTATTAAAAAAGGAGCCTTCGGGTCACCGTCAACTAAGGTCGCCAACTTTACTTACATTACTTTATTGTTTATATACACATACAACATCCTCCTCCCAAGTACTTTGTTCTTCGGCTATGTTTTGGTCCAGACTTATGGAGTGTATTCATGCATTCTAGGAGGTGGGGGCATTTTTCTTTCAACTCTAGTTCGGACATTTGTTCAGTTGTGGCTGGTTGGTGTTCTGGAATTTCTGGAGGTGATGTGTTTGTACGTTTCGGGATGAAAAAATCTTGTGATTGTGAGATGGTTAACAGATGTCGTCTGTTGCAACGAAGTTTTCGGCCATTCTCTGTTAGAATGAGAGATGACCTAGGTTGTTCACATCCCTTGATTACTTTCCCCTTTCTTGACCAGCTTTTGCCATCATGTAAATAGACATGGTCACCGATGCTCAGGGGTGAGAGTTTTCTTGTGTTTTCTAGGTGTTTGCTTACAGGCCTTGTCCTGGTATGTGGGTTCCTTTATTCTAGGTTGCAATATCCGTAACTCACGTTTCATCAGTTTTGTTGCTGGTGATGGAGCGCTCACCTTGCCTGGTGCCGTGCATAAAGCAAGCAATGCTAGGTCTTTGCCATCCCCTGATTTCAAGCATTTCAATATGGTTCTTTTAACCATTTATATTGTTCTCTCTATCATGCCATTTGACTATGCAAATTCTTGGCTACTAGTGTCATGTTCAAAATACCAGTTTTCAGAGAATTTTCTGAATTCTAGCGAGGTAAATTCTGGACCATTGTCTGAAAAGACTAGTTTGGAGATTCCATCTCTTGCAAACATTGCTTTCATCTTCTTTATCACTATTGGTGAGGAGTTGTTGAGGAGTTTGCTGTTTTCAAAATACTTGGAGTAATAATCCACGACCGTAAATGTAAGAGTTTGTGTTTCAACCGGTATAGTTTTTTAGATTGAACTTTGTGAATTATCTTGAATTGATTCGATTTAAATCATTACTTTCGTTGTGTGTTTCCTTTTGGAACATTTACAAGTGCATTTGTTTTGTTTCAGTTTTCGAGTTGGGGGAATGTATAGTTGGAGAATGTGTACTTGTTTTTACGTTGAATACGTGCGCGAATAACGATATACATCTTCATCAGTACGAGACTCGTGTCTTTGATTTTTGGCCCCAGTTGCTGCCGTTACACACGACAATAAGGTAGGTTGTCCCCTGTATTTTGAACCGGTTCGTACCGACTTTTGTTCAAGGTTTGCCAGGGATCTCATGGTTATACAGCGGTTCAGCACCTTTTGTATTGTTGGCATGTCTCAGAATTTGATATCGTTTCTGTTATGTCAGCATTCCCGTTTGGCCAAAAGAGTGATTGTCTTACTTGTGATTTTGTTTTTTGAATTCCTATGTGGCCTTGGTGTAGGATTTTGCACATTTCCAGTCAGAGTGTTGAGGGCACTACGATTTGTTAGCCCTTGAGAAGAATCCCATTTTGATTTGTGATCATTGAGTTAAGGTGATGGTATGGTCTGAGACAGGGGTCGAGTTTGAAGTGATGTTCCGGCCATCCTGCAGAGATTTGATGTAGTTCTTGTTGTGTGTCGTCCTTTTCTGTTTCAGTTACTGGTTTCTGGCGACTCTTCACTGATTGGGAGAGAAGACATCACAAAGTGGATAAAGTAGTTCATTTCTTTGTCGGAGATTTCAGGAGTGTTGTCTTGTAATGCAGCCCAGTTTAGTGTATCCGTAACCTTTATTAATTGGCCCCTTGTATATTCCAGGTCGAAATCATAATTTGAAGCCTTAAAAGGAAACGCTGTATTCTAGGTGGAACTTTGGCTATTTATTTGTTCATTATGGAGTGGTTTGTGATCATGATGTACAATGAAAAGTAGTCCATATATGTATTCATGGAAATACTGACAGGCAAACAAAATTGACAGTATTTCTAATTCCAGGGGACAGAAGTTTGTTTCTGCTGATGTCAGGGATCTACTGACATAAGCTATTTGATACCCCTCAATTTCATGCAGCTGTTCTAGCAGGGCTCCTAATCCTAGGGTAGATGCATCAGATGATACTGGGAGTTTGGGGTCAAAATACTTTAGTGTTGGGCTCTGAGTGTTCATTTTCTTAAAGTCTCGAAGTGCCTCTATTTAAGGCTTGTCAAAGGACCAAATAGTGTCCTTCTCCTGAAGAAGACATAGGGGTGCTGTTTTGGATGAGATGTTTGTGAGAAATTCTCCCAGGTATTTAATCATGCCTAAGAAGCGTAGTTTCTTTTGGTTGGTTGGTTCAGGCATGTCTGTGATAGTTTTATTATTTTTCTGGCATCAGGTGCTATTCCCTTGTTGGATATTGTGTTTCCGAGGAATGTCAATTGACGCAAGTTGAATTGACACTTGGCTCGATTCAGTTTTAATCCTGATCGTCTGATTGCTTGCAGAACTTCAATTGTCCTTTTTTTCAAGCAGTCCAGGGGTATCTGCTAAGATGATAATGTCATCCTATGCATTCCGACATCTTTCTATGGATTCTATGATCGCAGCTACGCGGGCTTGACACACCTCCCTGGCACTGTGAATCCCATCTGGAATGTGTAGAAATCTGAAACGGCCACAGGGAGGATTGAAAGTGAGAAGTTTGGAGCTTTCTTCATCCACCCTAATTTGCCAGAAGGCATTTGAGGTATCCAGTTAGGTGTAGTACTGTGCTCCTGTCATTTTCTGAAATATGTCAGTTACTGGTTGTAGGCGGTGGTGCTCTCTTTTAATTGCCTTGTTTAGATTTTGAGGGTCTAAACAAACTCACAGATTGCCATTAAGTTTTTCTACCACTATTCGAGAGGAAACCCTGTCTGTGGGTTCATTGACGGGAACATTTATCCATATTTACCAACCCCTCCACTCGGGCAGGATATGACACAAGGTCAATTTTTAAGCAGAGTTTAACAGGTTTGACTTCAGAGTTTTCCTTCTCCTAGACTAGTTGCCTCACCAAGGCTGAAGAACCCAGTCTGCCCTACTATTTACCCATAGCTGGAGGGAGAATAATTGGGGTCATACCTTTCCCAAGTGTATTAGTGCTATGTGAAATGCAATCAGTCTCGTCCAGGATTTGAACTTGTGTCGCCGTGTCCATTTCCTACGATGAGAACCATTACACCACGGGCATTTATGTCAAGCCGAGTCATTCGTTGCAGCTCCTGTTTTAGTCTGTTTGAGGTTAAATGATATTTTGCGTGGTGGGTTTATATTTAGGTCCATCATAATGTGGTGATGTCTCTAGTTCCCCCCGAACAGTATTTAAATTTCGAGAGGAAAACAGTTTCAGCCTTTGAGATGCTGTGAACTCTTTATTAGATGCATGCCAACATTGGTTTTTAGTTCGAGGATTGGAGAGGCATCAGTGTCTGCAACAATTATTGGGACATTATATGTGTTGGTTTTGTGTGAAATTTGTACTGCACATGTTCCTCGTACTGTGATAGATGTGCTGTTGTAGGCTGTTAACCTTGGGTGAGTAGGCTTTAATCCAGGTTTATTTTTCAGTAGATGGTAATCTTTCCTTGAAATGATGTTTACTTGACTTGCTGAGTCAATTTTAAATCTTGTCTTTGTGCCATTTACTTCTAATGTGACAAACCAATCTTTTGACGATGAGTTCACCCCATACATTTTTTGTTTGTGTGTTGGTGACTGTCTTTTGGCTGTGATGCAGCTGACATAAGTTTGTTCATCCTCAGATGCTGGTGAGTCAGAGTCATTCTGCATGATTTCCTTAACGTGTTTGTTTGAGGGGCACATTTTTGCAAAGTGGTTGCGTTTTTGCAGATTTGGTTGTATACGGGGTAGATGCAGCGAAAGTGTGAGTATGGACAGACTTTGCATTCTATTTTTTTTTTTCTGTTGGAGAAGGGAGTTCTGCCATTTGTGAGAGTGAGTTTCCTCAGGCCTTTTTTAACTGACAGGTAGCTAATTTTTTTTTCACTTTTTGTGAAATTTACTTCCTTGGGCTCTCTGTGCAAGAGTCCTACTTGTCATCTTGTAGCCTCGGCGGTTTGACCTGCCTTTATTGCAATTTCCAGCATTAAATCAGTTTCTGAAAGGAGTTTTTCCTGAAGGCGGAGGTCGTTTGTTCCAATAATAATCATGTCCTTGATGAGGCTGTCTCTTAATTCTTTAAATTCACACTCGTGACTCAGCGTTTTTAATTTGTTTACGAAGTTGTCGAATTTTTCTGCCTCTTCTTGTCGAGAGGTGAGAAATTTGTACCACACTAGTGTTAGATTTTTTTGAGGAATGCAGTATTCCTCGAATTTTGTCATTACTATGTCGTAATTAATTTCATCATTCATTGACGAAAATTCAGAATTGTTATAAAATCTGGCGGACTTGTTTTCCAATGCAATTGAGTAGAATTCTGGTTTTAACTTCACTTGGTTTCTATTGCTTTTCTGTGCCTAAGTTCTTGTTTAAAAAGTTTCTAGTTTTCAGAAATATTTCTGTTGGAAAAGTCTAAGGGTTCTAGGAGATTAAATTGAGAAACCGTGTTGCCTCGTCCGACGACTAGAATGTGAGAATGAGTGAGTAATAGTTTTACGTTGGAAAAGGGTTTAAGATTCTGATACTATATTGTATTTAAAGAAGAAAGTGAGATAAGGCTTACCAGAGTCGTGTTCGGACTTGGACCTATGAGAGAAAGATGATTTCCCAGCGCCTGCATAAAGATAACCACAAAGCACATGTGTCAAGCCGTGGCCATCTCTATAATACCAAGGCCTGCTCAATGAAATGTGACGTCATGTTAGTGGATCTATGAATCTCTCACTTCATGATAATGTTGAATTATAATCTCCAAGTCATTTTTTTTATAAAGATTTCAAAACTTTTTAAAATGTAACAAAAAAAAAAGAAAGAGACATGTTTTAATTTATACTGGTTTTTATTAATTTTAATTAGAATTAAGAAAAACAATAAAAGAAAATATAAACATCACTGACTGTCGGTCGTGTTTGTAAATATACACGGTTTTAAAGACAAAATTTTTCATTTATTTATCTAAATTTTAAAAACAATTTAACAAACACTGCTTAAATTTTCATATTTTTAATTTAATTATGAAAAATCACAATCACTTTTGTTTTAATTGCAAGAATTTTTAAATCTGAATCCCTCAAATATAGCAATCAAGCAACCAACAATAGTATCATTAGAATTTAGGAACAAACAAGAAGTAACAATAAATAAGTAAAAATTATTAATTAAAAATATTTAAAAATGCAACAAATTAAATTCAATCAAATTAATTCAAAGTAAATAAGTTTAAGTTACTGTTTTTAAAAATCAAACGTATAAAAGTCTTTTTGTCTCAAAATTCAGTTGAATGTTTGAAGTTTTCTTTTTTTACTTAACTCCTTACAAGTAATATTATCATTTTCCTTGTTAAAAAAATGATTTAATAATGCATTAGAAGAGCTCCAGAGAATCATTTCTTCAATGCTGTGACCTTCACCACATGAGTCAACATGAAAGAGAAGTTCATCATTAGCCAAAACATCCAATGTTATGTCCATAGACAATTTTCTTTGATTGATTGAATGAAGAAAAGAAGGATTCTTTACAAGTTTATTAATAATAATATAATTGTATAGTACTAAATTTGTTGTTATATCATTGGGATATAACAGAGAACCTCTATTGATTCCTTGAAAATAACTGTTTATATCAGGTAGCATATCATCTCTTCCTGATACTAAACTTTTGCAACTATAACATTTCATTTTTTTAAAAATGGTATTACAGCAATAACCCGCTAAATATATTATAATAGGCAGGACTTCTTTGCACCGATGAACATCATTATCAGTTAAATCTATGTTAAATTTTATAAACATCTACATTTTGTTCCTCTGTCACTTCATTCCAATTCACTTGTAAATTCATCAAATTAATACTTTGATTATTAAGAGGCAGGCTAAGTTTTAAAACAGACAACATTCTTTTTTTTTACATTCAAATACTTGACATATAGAGATATTATATTGATCACCACTAAGTTGTCGGTACTGGCCAAATCTTGCCTCCAGATGATCAGTTTGAAATTTTCCAGGAAATATATACACCATTTTCAATTCTTCAGTACAATATTGTTAAAGTTCTAAAATGGTGTGAGTGATATGGTGTAAAGCAGTAAAAGTTTCCTTTGTTAATTTACCACTTTTTCCAGGAATGCTATCCCAAGATTCCAACCAGTTATAAAATATTGTCAGAAATGAATAATTTTCTTCATTTAATTTTAATGGATTGCAATATTTATTTTGAAGATTCCAACTTTTAACCGGTGTTTTCACATTCATTATATTCCAAATAAGAAATATGTATATAAATCCCACAACATCAGAAAAATTGGGCAAATATTTTTCTTTTCCTAAAGTTAGCAATCCCTGAATAGTATACCCATTAAATATTTGTAACACTAAATTAAAATTTTGCCTTTCAAGATTACTAGGAGAAAGGGCTTTGGCAGTCATTTTGTAACAATGTTTTAGAAGTGATTGCGATTCCAGGACATGAAGTTTCTGTAAGGTACAAAATCGAGCACTTTGGACATTATCTAATTCATGATTTCCATTGAAACAAAACTTTGGAAATATCATGCATTTACTTGCATCTTTTTGACCAAGCCAGTTGTTTCTGATACATTTTAAAATATGGACTGAGTCAAATATGAAAAAAGAGGTCTAGACTTCAGAACTGGATGTGGATATACAATTGAAAGTTTTGCTGGGGTACAAAATAAAGACATTGCTTTTTTATTGATTGCATTGTTATCCATTATTACACACAATACTTTAAAGCCTATTTCTTCCAACCCAATTATCAAACATTTAATTATGTTGAATAAATTTTCTGCTTTTAGACATTTAGTCGGCATTATATGTATAACATCCTTATAATGCGATAACACACTACTAAGCATGAAAACAAATGCACTTGTTGTCACCTCATTGGTGTTATTAGCTAAGCCAACAACACTGCCACCTTTATAATCAAAATAAGGTTTTAGATGAATTTCATCAATAAGTAAAGATACTGTGATATCTTTCCGCACAAGTAACTTGAACTTATTTTTTATATACACGAGAAAATTGTTGTTATGTTGCTCAACAACAGGATTCATAAAGGTTGATAGGGTAAGTTTTCTAATGGTTGAATAGCTTGGTAAAATTACATTTTTTGAATCTCTTAACAGTCTGTGTTATATTTTGACCTTCGGCCCGAGCAAAATGCCATTCAAGGTGATGCACCGGAAGGAAGTGACACATTCCAATGGCAGTTATGTGAGGAAATCGCATGGGTGGAAATTGGCTGATGAAATGGGACGAGCTTAAAAATTCCCATGGTACACTCATAGACTGATGCACCGGAAGAGAGTGACCTCTGAACTGCATGACAGTTATTTCCACTTGATGACGATTAAACATTCGATTTCAAAGATCGAGTGGACGTCAAACGATTATATAATTCAGTTGAGTTCAACGAATGAGAGGAGTTGCCAGTAGAGTTCCAGACAGTTGGAGACGAGATGTGGTGGGGAAAGCCACATCAGGCCGAAGGGGCCCTCGGGAACCCCGATGGAGTTTGGGGACCTGAGAAGTTGCTGATAAGATGTAGCAGATCACCCAGCAGAGTGAGCCTCTAGGCCTCCGGTTGAGCATCAGGAGAACAAGAAAGTCACAACGTGATGGCCATAAGAGTGAGGGGTCAAAATATTACAGTTTATGTTCGGTCTCCTGCTCCCTCTCACAGTAAAACCCCACACAACCTTTTCGAACCCTTGCAATAAAGTGAGAGGTAAATATTTTGTTCAAGAAGTCTTCCTGCGTCTTTATCACTGCATGCATCTGTTTATTTATTGTGTCATATGATGCTGTAGATGATGATATAACATCTGTATCCAGTTATATAATAATGAAGAAAATATCATCATTTCTGTTGAATAATTGAACTTATTTAATGTAGTTAGGTTTATTTGTTCATATATAGATTTAATTGCACTGTAATATTTATTTGACTCCTCTTGCAGTAATAACAGAAATGACATGATCAATTTTAATATTGAAATATCATTTTGTGGTTTGCTTTATAGTTCTTCCATGTCCATTTTTTGAAGGTTTGAGATCAAAATTTCAAAAATATTCATATCTGTTACAAAGTTAGGAATCTTATACTCCCCTATTCTGTGAATTTCCACATCATTACAGAACATATGTGCTGAAAAATCAGAATCAATTACAATAGACAGGGTCATTTTAGGATATGGATATTGGATGATATGGCAAATAATAAATTTATCCTGTTTCCTAATAATGGTCCAATAATTTTTGTCAATAGAATTTAATTTATCTTCCATATCATTAGTGTTATGGAACATTTTTTTGTTTTTTGTATTCTAGGTCATCTGCAATACTTTGATCTAAAGCTCTTTTCAGATCAAAATTTTCCCTTTGAATTTTCTTTGAGTTTGGTGACTTTCTAAAGGAGATCGATGAAGTTAAATAGGAGGGACAGTTTGGAAGAATCCTAGGTATAGCACCATCATAAAGATATGGTCTTTCAAGTTTCACTGTAATAGTTTTACCAGTTTTTTTTTATCAAATGCTGAAGATTCTCTTTTTATGTCTTCAGGTCGAAAATGAAGTTCACATACCTGAAAAATAATTTAAAAAAAAAAAAAAAAAAACACAACATAGTTTACATCTTATTAATTGTTAAATGAATGAATGAATGAATCGTTAATGATATATAGTTAAAAAAATAGTCATCGAGGTTAATTTAGTGGAATAAAGAAATATGCCTATCAAAAACTCATGAATTAATTTTTTCGTTTACTTTTTTTTTTTTTTTAAATACCTATCACCCTTTTTAAGTCATTTAATGCCGAAAGAAAAAAAAATTAAACATTTTTGTCAATCCACAGTTTTTGAATAAGCATTATATAATCCATAGCAGAAGGGAATAATTATTTATACCTTTCCTAAGGATATTATCCAAATGTGAACGTAAACGGAAAGACTGTTATTCGAACTTTCGTATTTCTATTCCAAAGTCCGGCTATCCACTGAATCAATTGAATCTTCCTATTTTAATTTAAAGTTAAAATATATCTTCATTTATTAGAAAAACAAAGTCTTTAGGGAAATTCTGCTAAAAAGCAACGGAGTTCGAATTTTAAAATAATATTTTGAAATATTTTGAATCCATTGTTAATCCTCCTGGATGAAATAAAATATTTTTACCTTTCAAAAAAAAAAGATACACTTAAAAAGTTCTCGGATATTTGGTAATTCAATTGCGTTTAGAAATATTTTGATATTAAAAAATGAAAAAAAAAGTAAAAATTAACGTTTCTATTTTCTATTTCATTCATGTTAAACTGTTTATAAATAATCATTTTTTGCAAAAATATTTTTGGTTTAATGTTTACTTACTAACTAATTTTTTAAGGATTAAAAACCCTAAACTAACCATAAAAAAGATTATACATAAGTTAAAAATTTAATTTCTTTTTATTTCCAATTTTTTCTACGGATTAATATCGATGATAAACTTTCAAATTATCAAAAAAGGAAAAAATGTTTGGAAAATATTTTTGAGTGTGTTACCGTGTTCATTTTGTGCTAAATATTTTCCAAAAATTATGTTTTAAATTTCAAGTGTGGTGGTGTGATTTAAACCTATGTTTCAAATAAATTCAAAACTTATTCACAAATAATAGGTTTAAGCAAAGTTTAAGTCATCATTTTCAAATTTAAATTTTCGGCAATAGTGACTTGACTTTTGGTACAAATAATTTTACAATTTTCAAATAAAAAAACCTTTAAAATAAAATAAATTCTTTTAAAATTGACTAAAGAATGAATTTTGTAGTTTTTTGTCATTCAAGAATGAAAAAAAAATTAATTCAGGAATATTTTGTTTAAAAATGATTCATTAAGTTTCAAGTATAGAAAAGTTTAAAGTTTTTACGATCGTTTTCTAAGAATTTTTTAAAAATATTTCATTGAAAAGAAAACACAATTTTCTTAGATAAAATATCAATAAAAATAATTAATTCAAATATTTTTAGAAATTATAATGTTTAACAAGTTTTTTCGGCTTCAGTTTAAATTTTAAAACTGCTTTCTTGTGCTACAGCAAAACTAATTTTTTAACAAATTTTGATTTTAGCGCCTGTTGAAATAAATGGTGATTAAAATTTTAACTACTTACCTTGCTAAATGAACTTGGGGTCAAATTCTCCCTTTTAATGGCATGTTTCTATTTATCAAATAAATGCTTACTTCTTGGAAACGAAAAACAATGAACTCTGGGGCCATTTTTATAATTCCCTTTGCATTTTGGTACTACACATGGGGAAGACTTGTTTGGTTCTGAAACAGAGTCAACACTGAAAGACGCTGTGTAGTAAATAAAACAGATATCTACTGATAGTGACGTCAGCTAGAAAGCCTAATCATATGACAGGTCTTGGTAATATATATCGCGCAGGCCCCCGTCAAGCGAGTCTTTATTTCTACTGAGTATTTACAACTTTAATTTCAAGGGAGTTAACTCTACATTAGTTTATTGTTTATATACTCATACAACAGGGGTCAAAAATTATTTAACCATTTAACTGTGTGCAAACAAATGACTGGTGTTGAATTGAATTGTTAGTGTTAGATAGCAATACTTGAAGCCATTTAACTATGTACAAACAAATGAACACTGGCTTGTTTAAAACGTTACTTGCAGGCTATTCGGTTACTAATTATATATATATATATATGTGTATAAGCAGGATTTGGCATTAAATAACCAACAAGGGTTGATATACTATAAAACCCAATCAAACACCTAATAAAATTTGAATTAACTTTCTTTTTAAATCACAGTGTGCTCGAATCACAAAATAATAACAAAAAAAGTAAAGTTGGCGAACTTAGTCGAGGGTGACCCGAAGGCTCCCTTTTCAATAGCTACTACACCAAGGTGTAGGAGAGGGCGCTACTCTATTCCCAGGATTGCTCCATTTTACCCTTGATACTCACCTTATAGTGCTGAGTGCTTAGCAAGGCGGCATCAAGTACCATTTTTTAAATCTTTGGTATGACTCGACCTGGGATTGAACCTCTGTCTCCCGGACCATAGGCGAACAGTCTACCCATTAGGCCAATGGCCCGATATCCCGGTGAACTTTAAAGGATGCACGTATAGAATTTACCAAATAAAAATTTTGTTACTGTAATTATTTTTGTGTAAGACGTACAATTTCCCAGATTTTTCTGCCCAAAAGTTAGGTGTGCGTATTATATATGATAACTATATAATTAACCTTTTTTTTTTCGAGCCACATGCCTCATCATATTCAGGATAGGATGACTAAAAGTAAGTTACGTCTTATTGCCTACGCTTAGTTAAGACAACACTATTTTGAATGGAAACAAGAACAGAGACAGCATAGTTAAAACAAGATAATAATATATATGGTTGTGAGGAATCTAGGGGAAACAGGTTCATCTAAGAAGAGTTATGCGTGCGAGGAAAAGAGCTCTTGTGACGGTGGAAATTTACTAAGCTTTTTGCTTAGATGTGGCACAAGGCCATATGAAAGGGGGCACCCAATGAGACTCGAACTCACTCGTGTAGGTTTGCTAGTCGAACTTGCTAACCATTACACCACCAGAGGTGCCCTAGAGCTCTTGTGACGGTGTTCCTTTGGGTATACGTAAAGTATGGCGGATTACGTCTCTGGAGTTAAATTCTCTGAAATTGGCAGTTTGGGGTTATAGCCTGAAGAAATGTGTAATAAAAGTGGATTA
Source organism: Sepioteuthis lessoniana (assembly GCA_963585895.1). NCBI lineage: Eukaryota > Metazoa > Mollusca > Cephalopoda > Myopsida > Loliginidae > Sepioteuthis > Sepioteuthis lessoniana. The sequence continues at coordinate 66,938,408 of OY757930.1, read as the reverse complement.
CTTACTTGTGACGTTTTAGTGATGTTTGAAGTGAGTATTATTGTTTAGCGAGGGGAAACCATTTTTGTAGCTGGAGTTTTTGTTGTTGGTAGCGAGGAAAAGTTTGTTTGGTTCAGCGAGGAAGAGGGTGTAACGTATGTGTCTTTACGTTGTGCCGTTTCCTCGCTGAGTTTGTAAGGCCCTCGCTAATGCTTGTTGGAAATATAAAGGTGGTTGAAGATGAAGTAAGATGGCGAAGGTCGAAAGGTGTTGTTATGAATAGTTTTTATGTTTCGCAATTCAGAAGGTGCCATGCAGGGTCGCCAATTTATAGCGGTTGGTGAGATTGTTATTTGTTTAACACTATATTTTCTAGGCAACACAAATGAATTACGAAACTCTGCTTTAACAACACAACAACGAAAGTTCTTCATTTGCAGCTTTGAATATTTGGTTTGCTTTTGGTGCTGCAAGACTCGTGGAGTTTTGGCTTGTTAGTGTTGTAGACGAAATGGCGTAGCGAGATATGATGGCAGCGTGTGTGCTGGACGTGTGAGGGATGTGTTTAAAGTCACCGTGTAGTTTTGTATCTGGTTTTTGGAGGAGAGTCTGCGATATCTCCATGTTGTCGAGAGCGGAGTTATGCTCGGATCGACATAGTCAATTTTTTGGGGTGACATGAAGTGGTGCCTGTGGAAGGCATGCTGAATGTTTCTAATTTATGTTCAACTGGGATTCCTCATAAAGAATCCATAAATTAGATGGTTCCCTCGTTGAGTGTCCATGTTGCTGCTGCTAGTGTTAAAGCCACAGTGAGATGTCCACACTGGGTGGTTTGTCTAGCTAAAAAGCATCGCTAAGCAGGGACGACCAGAAGCACGTCTGTTCTCAAGCCGAAGAGAGTGGGTTTGGCCGCTCACCCGTTTTGCTAGCCGGAAATGAAGGTCCGGGCTGAATAGGATAAGTCATCCTGATTGGGTGAAATTCAGTGTTGAATTAAATAGTGCGCCAAAACAAAATACGAGATTTTCCTCTTCTCTACAACGTTATGGAGTGATGTAGTTGCGACCAGGGTCTGTGTAGTTGAAATGCAAGCGCGTGTGTAGCAGAGATGTGTTTTGCTGACGGTCGAGCTGAAAAAGAGAGAACGATTGGCACCCTAAGGGTATTATAGCGACTGGAACTTTAGCGCCCCCTCGTGTGTGTGTGTGCATGTGAGTTGATGTATTAAGGGTAAGTAACTACTGTGTTTTATGCCGTTACATAGAAATGTCCATTGGATTAGTTTGGCTTGATGGTATATCAACCATTGATGATTTTAGAAAATTAAAAGGGATTAAAATTTGCAATATAAAGGAATTTAGAGAGAATAAAATTTGATATAAAGTGAATGACACTAAAGCCAAGTTTAGTATTTAACTGGGTAATGTTTTTAGGGGGCTTTAGTGTGCAATATTAAACGGTAAGTTCCGCAGCTTTCTAGTTCGGATATTGATTCGAAAAGATAACACAGAAAATAAAGTTTTTAAAAAGGAATTTTATACATAAGAAACAAGAAAGAAAGGGATAGAAAAGATAAAGTGTTGCAAATTTTAGTGCAATTTGCTGGAACTTATCTGACAGAGTGTCCGGGAAACAAAGTTCTTTGAATTTGAATATTTTTCTTTTGATTATTTGGTTTTATCGAAATGTTTCAGAGTTCATTAAATTGGGAGTCTTCTTTAAAGTTCTTTTCAGCAGGATTCTCGGTTGAATTTTCTTTCAGTTGTTTAACTTGGAAGAATTTCAGTAGACTTTCGTTTAATTTTACCTTTTATTTCTTGGGAAGTTCCATTCAAGAAGCGAGTGACGAAACCTTTCTGTTGGCTTAAGTTTTTCGTGTCTTCAGTTTGGTCCTAGAATTCGTACTTTCGTTTGATTTTCGTTTTATTTCTTGGGAAGCTCCATCCAAGAAGCAAGTGACGAAACCCATCTGCTGGCTATTTTTTCCTGCAGCTTGTTGCATTTTTGTGTAATCCTGTTCGTGTGTTTGTGCGAAATACTGTGTAAATTTTGGAGATTCTCGTGGTGTAATGGACATCATCGTAGGAAATGGTCACAGTGATCTGAGTTCAAAACCTGGACGAGGCTGTTTACATTCCACAAAATGCTAATACCTTTGGGGAAAGCGTGAATCCAATTATTCTCCTCTTAGCTATGGGTGAGATAGTAGGGCAGACTTGGCTCTTTAACCGTGTTATGGCAACCGGTCCAGGAGAAGGAAAACTCTAAATTCAAACTTGTTAAATTTTACTTAAAAAATAACCTTGTGTCGCCTCACCAAGGCTGACGAACTCAGTCTGCCCTACTATTTACCCATAGCTGGAGAGAGAATAATTGGATTCATACCTTTCCCAAGGGTATTAGTTAGCCCTTACTTCTCCGGCAGTGCTCTGCATGTCTTATTCGTCTTACTTGGAAGATTTATGAGATAGGCGGTAAGTGGTCGTACAGCAGTTGTTTTGCGGAGTGTTTCTTCCAGGATTCGTTCAAGACAGCATGTAATATAAACTATATAAATTCTTATTTTTAACCGTCCATTGGCATAGTGGGTAGAATGTTTGCCAATGGTCTGGGAGACCGGGGTTCAATCCCAGGGAGAGTCATACCAAAGATTTTAAAAAATGGTACTTGATGCCGCCTTGCTTAACACTCAGCATTATAAGGTATGGATCAAGGGTAAAGTGGAGCAATCCATGTAAAGGAGTTGCACCCTCTCTAACACCTTGGTGTAGTAGCTAATGAAAAAGGAGCCTTTGGGTCACCTTCGACTGTGATTGCCAACTTTATTTATGGCACTGCACTAGTCACACTTGGGCAGTGTACATTGAGAATTTGTAATGACTAGTTGATAGAATTCTCTTCATTTAATCCAAAGAAAATAGTTGGGATACCTTGAAGCTCGCTGCTGGAAGGGAATCAAAGTTGTAATTTTCTAAGCATTTTTCTTAGATGTGGCACAAGCTCGCTTGAATGGGGCACCTAATGAGACTCAAACTCTCTTGTGAAGGTTTGCTAGTCTAGTTTTCAAACCATAACACCACTTGAGGTGTCCAAAGGAAATGAATCAAAGTTAACAGCTGCTTTAAGAGGGCTTCACTCTGGTTTGAAATCAGAGTTATCTGTATCCACGATTGGTTTCCAACCAGAGCCAGAGTTCAGCCCACTCTGCTTTGTACCTGTAGCTAGTGAACAGGGAGATGGATTCATGCCTTCCATAATTATAGATAGGATGGAATTAGGGAACCAGGTTCAAGCCATGACTGAAGCAACTTTGTTTTTACTTTTTTACATTGCCATGATGGTTAGAGTGTTAATCAATGGCCAGGGAGACCTGGTTTCAATCCCAGGTTGAGTCATACCAAAGACTCAAAAAATGGTACTTGATGCTTCCTTGCTTAACACTCAGCATTATAAGGTATGAATCAAGGGTAAAGTAGAACAATCCAGGGAAAGGAGTAGTACTCTCCTTTACACCTCGGTGTAGTAGCTATGGAAAAGGGAGTCTTTGGGTCACCTTCGACTATGGTCCACCAACTAATATATATGTTGTTTATTTTTTATAATTCCCGACTTAATTTCAGAGATGAGTGTCCAGGATATTACACTAAACAATCAGATGGTGAGGTTCCAGTAATGCATGAGCTTTGGGGAATGCAGAGTATTTCTTCGTTGCCATTGCTCCCTGGTCCACTCTGGCCTGGAGTGGTAGCACCTGATAGGGCCCTATCTATGGGTTAAATAGAACGAGACTGCATACTTATGCTAAACTGAATTATTTGAAATAGAACTATTAGACTAAACAGAATAGCTTGAAATAGAAATGTTTTTGACAATTAAACTGTGTACTCATGTTAAACAAAATTGTCTATAATAGAACAGATTATTTGTATAAAAATGGATTTGGCATTAAATAACATACAGAGAATGATATGCCATTAAACCCAAATAACCAACCAACCAACCAACCAACCAAAAACATATCTTGCTAAAGGTGAATGTGCATTTGATGCTTGAAAGGTGAATGTGCATTTGATGTATCAATGGTGAATGTGTATTTGATGTATCAAAGGTGAAAGTGCATTTGGGACCTCAAAGGTGAAGGGACATTTGACATATAAAAAAATGAAGGTGCATTTGATGCATCAAAAATTAAGGTGCATTTGACCAATCAAAACTGAAGGTACATTTAATGAATCATTGGTGAAGGTGCATTTTAGGCATCAAAGATGAAGGTACATTTAATGCAAGAAAGGTGAAGATTCATTTGATTCATCAAAGGTGCATTTGATGCATCAAAGATTAAGGTGCATTTGATGCACTAAAGGTGAAGTTGCATTCGATCACAATGCAATTACCTGATCATTCAAGAAATTTTATTCAGGTCAAGAACCTCAACAATCAGGAAAGGTCAGGTAAGCCTAAAACTGTAGATTCTGAGGCCAATCTGGCAAGTAGTTCTTGGAGAGTATCAGGTGAGCTTGGCATCTCACAATGCAATATGGTTTATCACCTTCGCAACCTTATCAAAAGCGTCCAGAAATGTGGAATTTATGCCTCATTTTGACTCACCTTATTATTTTTTAAAAAGTGAAAACAATGTTGCTTTAGTCAGGGCTTGAACCAGGTACCCTAGTTTCCTTCCATGTGTTGTAAACAACTAAGACACCCAGCCTGCTGATCAATAAACAGGAAAACTGAATTTTGCTAATATTTTTATCTTTCCATCTTGCTTCGTATCAAATATTAATCACCCCAAAATATCTTTTTTGAAATTAGCTCGGTCTTCTATGTAAATATTTGATAGGTTTAATTGAAGGTGTTTATTGAGATGAAAATCTGGCCATCATCCAATATTTGTTCTTAACTTCCTGAGAGAATCTCTTAACCTGCAGCCCTCATCATATAAAACTTTACAGAAAAAAAGATACCATACTTAGTGCATTAAATAAGCTTTAAAAAATACTAATATGTTAGCCCTTCAGAGGTTCCCCATCAACTCTCAGTTGATTAAAAAATTTAAAAAATGTTGATATATCTTAATATAAAAATGCATTACAAATGATTTTACTATAAAAATACATTGCAAATGATTTTACTATAAAAATGCATTGCAAATGATTTTACTATAAAAATGCATTACAAATGATTTTACTATAAAAATACATTGCAAATGATTTTACTATAAAAATGCATTGCAAATGATTTTACTATAAAAATGCATTACAAATGATTTTACTATAAAAATACATTGCAAATGATTTTACTATAAAAATGCATTACAAATGATTTTACTATAAAAATGCATTACAAATGATTTTACTATAAAAATACATTGCAAATGATTTTTACTATAAAAATACACTGCAAGTGATTTTTATGGCAAAAATGCATAACAAATGATTTTACTGTACAAAAACATTACAAATGATTTTATTATAAAAATACATCACAAATGATTTTGTAATTAAAATACATTTCAAATGATTTTATTATAAAAATGCATCGCAAATGATTTTATTATAAAAATGCATCACAAATGATTTTATTATGAAAATGCATTGCAAATGATTTTATTATAAAAATGCATTACAAATGATTTTGTTATAAAAATGCATCACAAATGATTTTATTATAAAAATGTATTACAAATGATTTTGTAATTAAAATACATTTCAAATGATTTTATTATAAAAATGCATCGCAAATGATTTTATTATAAAAATGCATCACAAATGATTTTATTATAAAAATGCATTACAAATGATTTTATTATAAAAATGCATTACAAATGATTTTATTATAAAAATGCATTACAAATGATTTTACAATAAAAATACATTACGAATGATTTTATTATAAAAATACATTACAAATGATTTTGTAATTAAAATACATTTCAAATGATTTTATTATAAAAATGCATTACAAATGATTTTATTATAAAAATGCATTTCAAATGATTTTATTATAAAAATGCATTACAAATGATTTTATTATAAAAATGCATTACAAATGATTTTATTATAAAAATGCATTATGAATGATTTTCCAATAAAAATGCATTGCAAATGATTTTATCAAAGAATGCATTGCAAATTTGTTGATCTTTTTTTTCGTTTCAACATTAACATCATTTGCTTATTTTTATTGCTTATCAAAAACTTTCTTTGTTTGAATATTACTTATCATTCTCATATATATCTGTTTTAATAATGGATTACAAGTTTTCAGTTGGATTAAAATCTGTAGTTCATATTGTTGAGAAACTGACAGTCACCAAGCATTGTTGACAGTGTATATATACTAACCTAACTTATATATACATATATATATATATATATATATATATATATATACACACAATATGATGAACAGTCCTCAACTTGCACACTAAAATCTCACATCACCAAATAAAGTGTAAATATTTCTATTTGAAAGCTGATATCTATAGATCATTAAAATTCTCATTATATTTGTGTGGGTGTATGAATGTATTTATATATGTAGGAGGTAAAAGGATTGTTTAAGGGTTTTACTTAAAACAGCAAATATCTCAGTTGATAAATGAAAGTTTCAGGCAATTAGTCATGATCATTGGAGGGAGCTGGTTTATCTTGTAGTGGGTACATGTAATTGTTTACTGGATATGTTACTCTCCAATTTGTAGTGAGTGAGTGAGTGTGAGTGAGTTCCCATCTGTATTATACGGGTATTAATTTCTCGTTTAATTCCCCCACAAATACAACATAAATTTTACAAGCACGTAAACAAATGGAATATAACAACAACGGACATTAAGAAACAAACAATTTGATAATCATAACAAACAGGATAAAAATAATTAGAAATACAAGGTTCATGTTATGTATGAGCGGCCTTTGTAGAAATACAGCTATGGCCAGTTGAATGAAAATAGGATTGTTTGCTCGTGTATGTGTGTGTTTACAGGTTAATAAAGTCTATCAAATAAATGGGTCCATAGTTGGCCGAAGTAAAGAAGATAAAAATTTGACTTTACTTGCATACATGGGTATGTGTGTGTGTATATAAGTGATGGACTATAAATATGGGTCTTTGTTTTCTTAAGTTTGCATGTGTGTTTTCTTGTGATCTTGGCGACAACTAGTCACATTAGTAAAAGAAGGTTGCATGCCTCTTCCCTTTGAGTCTTATGATGTGGCTCCCTGCTGTCTGTACATGACTCCTTGTGGTGGAAAGAATGAATGACCTGGTTGATTAAATTCTTCATTATTTATACTTTTTAGGGTCACTTAAGTGGATCAAAAAATAGTTTTATTGCAGGTCCTAAAATTCAAGTGCGCAGACATTTCTTGACCAATCAGATTCGTATATTTACTTATTTGTTTTAGAGCCTAAAAATTTTCTGTTAATTAGTTTCTGAGCCAGATTTTTTAGAATGTTCTGATTTTGTGTTTTTAGCTGATTGGTTGAAAAATATAAAAATGTAACTTTAATGTTAATGCAATTTTGATCCAAAATTTCTAGAATGTTCTTATCTATGTTTTTGGAGTTGATTATTTTAAGGCTAAAAAATGGGTATTCTATAATCTTGAGAAAAATTGTTTTTGAACAATCCTGGATGGGAAATGAAAAACTTAAAAAGAAAGGCTTTAAATTTGAGCTTTATCCTCTAAAAGGTGACCACTGAGAACTAACTTGCCATATCTGTGAAAGGATTTTCATAAGTAGAGCTGGAATGATGCTCATGAATGAAGACCACAGGTGGTTTGTTAAAGAACAACAAATTGTAACATCAGTCACATCAGTGGAAAAGAGGGAGGGCTTAAAAGGCAAATCAGAATAGATAGGAATTGTGTAACATTAGTTTCCTATAAGAGTAAATCTCATGTGTGCAAAGTTTGTGCTTGTGGCTTTCAAAGTCTTTTCATGGTACAATTAATTATCCTTTTATAGAATGATATCATGTTACGACTATACTATTTTCATGTACACAACTATACCCCAGCAAAAATAGCACATAATAGAAAGAGTTTTGTTTGAGCAATACACTTAAAATGCTCTAACTTAAAGAATAAAGCAATTCTCTGTTAAATTTGCAATTGAAGGATAATTTTGTAGGGGATTATAGTTGTGCTCATTTTTTATCATAATGTTTTTTTTTTTATCATAGAAATTCTGCTAATTATTGCTAAAATACCGGACATTGGCATAATGGTTAGAAAGTTTGCCAATCGTCAGGGAGACTGGGGTTCAATCCCAGGTCGCGTCATACCAAAGACTCAAAAAATGGTACTTGATGCCTCCTTGCTTAACACTCAGCATTATAAAGTACGCATGAAGGGTAAAGTGGGTCAATTCTGGGAAAGGAATAGTGCCCTCCCCCGACACCTTGGTGAAGTAGTGATCAAAAAGGAAAGCTTTCGGGTCACCCTCGACTATGGTTGCTAACTTTACTTACGACTTTACTTACTTACAACTAAAATCAATCTAAATTTATAAAATACGCCACAAAAATGAAGAGCAATAACATGATATTTCAATAATCACAATATATATATATATATATAGTGGATTATTGTATAAATGATTGAATAAAACACTGATCTACAAAATTGATAAATTTTATTTTTTAAACTTGAATGAAAAGTTTGTTGAAAAACAAAAATTACAAAGTCTTTTGTCATAAGAAAAGATAATTTTAGAGCAGAAATATTCTCCAATATTTATATTACAAAAAAGAAAAGTCCATGCATTAAATCTAGTAGCAAATCAGATGCCATCAAAATATTTCATCTGCAGAAGAAGACTGAAATGGTAGTGCGAATATTTAAATAAACAAAACATTTATGTTCAATTTAGAATAATTAAGCAATATTGAATTTAAATGCAACCTTGAAAGAACAAAATGTTAGATTTTCACCCAAAAGAAATAATGCTGAAGGTTTGAGTAGATTTATGGAATGGATCTATAAACCCACCGAAGATATTATCTATTTTATAGCTTATTTATAAAACTGCAGTAGGCTCAAAATTAGATTTTAAAAAGTTGATTTGTCTTTTATTCTAATTGGTTAAAAAAAATGTATTTTTAACAAGATCTTAAAAAGTACTATGGGTTTTGATCCTTCAAATTTTGCTTGACAAGTTTGGATATTCTCGCCTGCGAAATCTTAAAGAAATTTTAAAAAGAATATCCAAGTGCCGATTAATCAATAAATGCAAAAATACCGATACAAAAATGATAGTGTGACGGTTACTATATCCTTGTTCCGAGGTTACATTATCCTGTAAGGTCAGGGAGAATCACCGACTATAGTACCGGACCACCCAAGCTCTATATATTCTCCGTAACTGGTTATATTTTATTGATAGCTTTGAAAGCCCTACAACTAGTCAAGTATAAAGCTTGCGTATAGGTTTAGTTTTCGAGACATGGACGAATGAGGATGTGTCAAGGGTCGAGATGGCGATGCAATATAAATGAAAACGTGAAAAATTCTGAACTGGACGAACAATATGACATGTGGTTATGTTTTTTTCTTTTCTTTATATATATATCTTTCTTATATATTTTCTTTCAAAGAAAGTAAAATTATAACAAAAAAAACAAAAACAAAAAAACAAACACAAAAATATACAGACATGAAGAGGACAAGTCACTTCCAATTTTGTTTGACTATGTCCTTCAAGAAGCAGAGTTCTCTTTTTTTTTGTTTGACTTGTCTTAAACTTGAACCAGGATTCTTTTGTTTACTTTACACTTAAAGGGAGGGAACTTCCTCGCTTTCTCTCTATATTTATTTTCTTATTTCTTTCTTCTTTCTCTTCTTTTAGTGAATAATAAAAGTCTCTACTCTTCGCATTTGAAGTGGACATAGAATTTTAAACAAATATATTCTCCACCGAAACTGGTTACTAATAAACAACTTCAAAAATGTTTCTTTAGATATTCTTGATACAATCCTTCGTTTAGGTTATTGTAATATCCTAACTAACAAAAGGGAAATAACCTCTGACGCCACAGGGGTTATGGCCCCTACCACATCCGGGGGATTTGGTCAATAAAGGAATATATCAGGCATAGCAGCAGATGTTCGTTTTCCCTCTGTCTTTAATCATCATCCATCTTATCAATTCATCTTGGTAATAGTCCATACCTAGCAAGTACCCATTACCTCAGATATAAAGACTTTACAGTTATGAGTATCATTTATAAGAAAATTTTTGACTAACCTTTTTCCTTTTCTCTCCTTTCTCTCTTTTTGTTTTTATATTCGTTAATTTCCCATTAACGAATCACAAGGCATCATTTTTTTACGTTGAACTTTAGTTTCTCATTCAATGGAGTTGACAACCTCCATTAGGCCATTCTGCTACCAGAATTTTACTTTCTACCAGACCTCGTAAAAAGGCAACCTTTCTCTCCTCTGGCGAAGCTTGGAACTGACTTTTGGATTTCATTCTTTTTGGCAGTAAAACGTTCTTACTGCCTCAACCAATCCTATGTCCTTTCTCTATCGGGGTCATGACCTTTGCTCCTTTTCAGTTGGTCATCGCAGTTGCTAGTGCTCGAAAACCCGCCAATCGTCAGCCTCACTTCTGGTCCTCGTATAGTAGTTCTTATTTTCATACATTTTAATCCTGTAGCTGCCACTGGGCTGTCACAATAGCTTCTTGAGTGTATTTTTATACAAGAATTAACAAATTTTTAAAATAGAAAAATCAGTTGATTTTCTTTCTCTCTCTCACTCTCTCTTTATATATATAAATAAATATATATATATATATACACACCGGTCCATTGGTATAAGGGTTAGAGTGTTCGGCAATGGTTCAGGAGATTAGGGTTCAATTTCCGATCGAGTCATACCAGAGACTCAAAAAATGGTAATTGATGCTTCTTTATTAAAGACTTAGCATTATAAGAAACGGATCAAGGGTAAGTGGAGCAAAACATTGAAAGATATTGCATCCTCTCCTATGTAGTAGCTATTGAAAAAGGAGCCTTTGGGTCACCCTTGTCTACAGTCAACCAACTTACTATATATATATATATGTTATTTGAAATTTACCACTAAATCACTTTAAATCAGTAAAATGCCGGGCTCTATGCACAAGAATGCAGAGCAATATCATGATATTTCAACTATGAAATGAAATAAAACTGGATAAAACCTCATGACCGAGTTTCAGGTGGCTGATAGTCCATTTAATTAAACTGAATTCAACTGAATAAATATCAGTATTCAATGAAATATTTTAGTCACGTGATTCTTACATGGCTGGCATATAAGTCATGTGGCTCAATGTGACATCAAATTACAAAGTCAATATTTACTATCATGGTGACATTTAGCGACCAGTTCTGATCTTTTATTTAGCAGATTACGAGAATTCAGAAACATATAATACAATATTATTCTTCCAAGCACAATTTACAATATTTTGAACCCTCATTACAAAAATACATTCTTTTTAGGATGGAACACTTAACCTCTATTTCTTCCTCATACTTTTCTTTATATTCTCAGATGTACTGAGACAGTCTTCTGTTATCTGTGTATCATTCGTTCTTGAAAGAAACTTGTAATTATTGTATCTTTACTTCCACAGATGCTCAGTTGATCCAATAAAGACTATCTTCAGTCTGTTTTTAACTCTCCATTTGTCTCAATAAACCACATTTTTAATAAGTCATTTATTTTTCAATGGACACTCATTGTTCAATTCCTCATTTTGGTTTGGTTTGGTTTCTTTAATGGCATATCAACTTTTGTAGGTTATTTAATGCCAAAGCTATCCCCTTAGAAGAATTGCCCAGTCAGCTGGGGCTGTAGAATACACCGACTGCACCTCTGCAGAGGGGTAAGACCCCCCCCCCCAACCAGTGTCCTGGATATGACACTAAACAATCTGATGGTGAGGTTCCAGCAATGCTGGAGCTTTGGGGAATGCGGAGTACCTCTTCATTGCCATCGCTCCCAGGTCCACTCTGGCCCGGAGTGGTAGCACCTGATAAGGGTCCAATCTATGGGTTAAATAGAACTACGTGCTTCTTTTACTATACTGATTTTTGCATTTAAACTGCGTATTTATGCTAAACTGAATTGTTTGAAATAGAACTGTTTTGACATTGAGATTGCGTACTAGTGCTGAACTGAATTGCTCGAAATAGAACTGTTTTTGATGTCTAAACTGTGTACTTATGCTGAACTGAATTATCTGAAATAAAACTGTTTAACATTTAAATCTGTGTATTGCCCAGTCAGCTGGGGCTGTAGAATACACTGACTGCACCTCTGCAGAGGGGTAAGAGCCCCCCCCCATAACGAGTGTCTTGGATATGACACTAAACAATCTGATGGTGAGGTTCCAGCAATGCTGGAGCTTTGGGGAATGCGGAGTACCCCTTCATTGCCATTGCTCCCAGGTCCACTCTGGCCCGGAGTTGTAGCACCTGATAGGGCCCTATCTATGGGTTAAATTGAATTAACAGCATACTTATGCTAAAATGAATTGTTTGAGTAAAACTGAATAGATTGAAATAGAAATGACTTTTACAATTAAACCGTACTTACATTTAAAGTGCGTGCTTATGCTTAACTGAATTATTTCAAATAGAACTGTTTTTCGACATTAAAACTGTATTTACACTTAACCGAATTGTTACATACAACTGCTTGAATAGTTAGGAATGGAAATTTTTTTGACCCATTAAACTGTGTACTTATGCTAAACTGAATTGTTTTAAGTAGAACAGATTATTTACATAAAAATGGATTTGGCGTTAAATAACCTACAAAGGTTGATATGCCATAAAACCCAACAAACCAAACAAACCAAACCCTTAGAAGAACAATAGTGGTACTATTTAACCCATAGCTGGGAGGATAAGGGGATTCATACCGTTCCCAAGGGTATTTGCCCGAAAGTGAACATAATAGCGCGACTGGAGTATGAACTCTCTTACTACGATTCGCAGTCCATCGCTTTCACCATTATACCACGAGGACATCCCTCATCATTTTGGTTTGTTATTTACATAATTTTCTGGTTATACCTTCGTATCATTTTATGCATACTATCCATACAGCTACACTTTATTTTTATAATTTTATTAAGTATTATAGTATATATCTATATCCATATCTATCAATCTATTGGTTGGTTGGTTGTTTTGTTTTATAGCGTATCAACCCTTTTCGGGTCATTTAATGCCAAATTAAAATTTCAAACAATTCAGTTTAGTATAAGTGTTATATATTGACACTCGACCGAGCTGTCAATCAAGAGATACACCTGTGTAAATAAGCAGAAGAACAGCAGAAGCAGGTGGACGTTGGAAAATAATATAACCAGGTGCCTGGGCGGTTTTAGTCAATTGGAGACAGGATGCCAAAGTGAGAGCCAGCTACAGACAGAGGGCTTTGGGCCCTTAGAGACCCCCGGTTGAGCAACCCAAGCCAAGATGCAAAAAAAGTGCTGCTATGGTCGAGAGAGGAACTTGGGTCAATATAGCAGTCCGTCCTTGTCTCCAACTCATTTCTCACACACAACAAACATCACCTTTTCGAAAATAAAGTGTGAGAGATTTATATAAAGAAGTGTATTTGTTCGTTATTGAAGTCATCATTATCAGTTTATTATGTTCCCGTGTATATTTGTATACGTGTAGTATATTATACAACATTATTAAAATTTGGTGCCGAAGGCCAGTTCATGCTCGCATGGCGTGGTATCGAACCTAAATTGAACTAAACAATCAAAGAAATGGCCGATAAAGATTTTGAACCTTGGAGAAAGAAGAGAAACCAAGAAAAACAAAAAGAAAAGAGAAAAACTTCAAAGTCTGTGAGTAGATTGCTCATTCATTATAATTGCTCTCTCTGTCTAATATATCAATGTTACTTGGCCTTTCTAAACGATACATTGAAAATAATTTTAGAAAAAAACTGATTGAGCTCTGCATATAAAGCATAGAAAAATGAGTTGATACAATTACTACAATGTGTAATGAAGAAACGAAGTAAGGGAGGGGGAAAAGGAAGAAGAAAGATGGCCTGTGGACATACTGTTACTGTGTTAAAATGATTGATGGGTCATAATGTAAACTTTCACTTGGGTTTTGAGTTTTAATTTTTATGAATGAATTTGATAATAAACAAAATTCTGATTTGATATTAAGTTTATGAAGATTTTAAAATTATGTTGATTCTAAATTTTGAAACAAAAAATATCCTAAAACTTTATGATCTTTGTTTTTTTATTTAATAACTTAAATGCCCTGATAAAGGTCTAAAAGCCAAAATGTTTAATGTAGGCAATTAATTCTATAAATAAAATCATCCTCTAAATGCCTAGTGTTTTCTCATCTCTGTACATTTTCATATATATATATATATATATATATGTGTGTGTGTGTGTGTGTGTGTGTGTGTGTATGGAAATGGTAGATTTTGGTAAATTTGACAAGATGATAAAAAGTGGATAAACCAACACTGAAAACGGACTCAGCAATGATATTTCGTTCTTTTTTTTTAAAAAGAACTTCATCAGATGATGGATGATGGATGAAGTTCTTTTTTAAAGTGGTTTTTAAGTGGTTTATCCACTTTTCTTCTTATTCTTATCATCTTGTCAGATTTACCAAAATCTACCATTTCTATACACACACACACACACACACACACATATATATATATATATATATATATATATATATATAGAAGGAAGTTACTTACCAAGTAACGGAAACTCACCAGAAAGTGGGCGGGTAGAAATCCCTCCTTTAGCTCTTCTCATTTCCACTGAGCAGTTTCACTTTATGTTTGTTTTGGGGTCATCAGGAGAGAATGTGTACAAACACATACACACACACCCACCCACACACACATATATATATATATATATATATATATATATATAAAAGTTGGTGACCGTAGTCAAGGGTGACCTGAAGGCTTCATTTTTGATAGCTACTACACCAAGGTGTAGGGGAGGGTGCTACTCAATTCCCTGGATTGCTTCACTTTATCCTTGATCCTTACCTTATAGTGTTGAGTGTTAAGCCAGGTAGCATCAAATACCATATTTCGTGTCTTTGGTATGACTTGATCTGGGATTGAACCCAAATCTCCCGGGCCATTGGCAAACACTCTAAACAATATGCCAATGCCCGGTTATATATATATATGACATTGGCATGATGGTTATATATATATATATATATATATATATATATATATATATATATATATATATATATATATATATATATATATATATATATATAACAAAATGGTGACAATTCTATATTGTATATATTTTAACCTTTATATATATATATATATATATATATATATATATATATATATATATATAAAGATTAAGATATATACACTATAGTATTGTCACCGTTTTGTTATATAACAAAACGGTGCCAATTCTATATTGTATATATTTTAATCTTTATATATATATATATATATATATATATATATATATATAAAGGTTAAAATATATACAATATAGAATTGTCACTGTTTTGTTGAACAATGCAAAGACAATATAAAATATATAAATTATTGTTGCTTTGTGGAAACAAAAAAAAAAAAATTTCAAACAAGGTAAAAATAACAATTATATAAGCCAAGTGTTCTATAGAAATTTAGAGTCAATTAAAATATAAAAAGACATATTTATCCTATTCAGGTTTCATCATAACAGATCTTCAGTAAGAAACTATATGAGACGTATGGAGTGAATCATTATATATATTGTTTTTTATTCGTGGAAATCTATAACAAACTCATGTGAAGTGGAGTGTATCAGGTTAATTTCCCTGTACCCTGGCCTAATGAGTAGAGTGTTTGACAATGGTCCAGGAGACAGGAGTTCAATCCCAGGTAGAGTCATACCAAAGATTTTTATCATTAAGGGTTTTTGGACTATTGTCTTCATCTCTATTGTTATTTCCACAAAATCATCAAGCTTCATCTCAGAAATTTAGACAATTCATACCAAAGACTCAAAAAATGGTACTTGATGCTGCCTTGCTTAACACTCAGCATTATAAGGTGCGGATCTAGGATAGAGTGGAGAAATCCAGGGAATTGAGTAGCATCCTTCCCTACACCTTTGTGTAGTAACTGTTGAAAAGGGAGCCTTCGGGTCACCTTCGACTAAAGTTGCCAACTTTTCTTTTACACTTATATATATATATATATATATATATATATATATATATATATATATATATATATATATCAGGAGGAGCCAGTGGGTCAATGGTAATAATTGTAAGAAATGGACAGGGTGACCAAGTTCAAATCCTGAGCAAGGCTATTTGTATTTTACATATCACTAAAACCCTTGGGAAAGGTATGAATCTAACTACTGTCCCTCATGTAATAAGTAAATAGTAGGGCAGACTGGACTCTTTAACCTTGGTATGGCAACCAGACTAAGAGAAGGAAAACTCTGAATTCAAACCGGTTAAAACTTCTTGAAAATTGACCTTGTGGTACATGTTGCTTATACAGAGGGGTTGGATAAATACTTATATAATGATTGACTCCATACATCCTTATACATACAGTGTCCCTTGAAGATCTGTTGTGGTGAAACCTGAGTAGCGGAAAAGACTATATATATATTATATATATATATAATGAAAGGAACAAATCATTTTAAAAAAGTTTTTTTTTTTCATTAAACAAAAAAGTGCTCAAATACTGGTCTGTAGAGCAGGATAAACTTAAAAGAAAGAAATTTTTATTCCCCTCCTCATGACAGTCTCATTACTATACAATCATCCGATGAAATATTGCTTTGGAATATATTAAGTAATTAAATTGGATAATGTCCATCTAAACAGGTTTATATTATGACTGAAAAAAAAAAGATAACAGCTTAAAACAATAGATGATAATTATCTGATCTTTCCATAATTAAATAAATAAGTCATGTATAAGAACTATTTTTTAATCAGTCAGAAGTATATATATATATAAGTGATTGTTAAATAGGAAGCATTTGCATCACAGGAAAAAAATTATGTACATATCACTGACATATATATATATCATCATCATCATGTCGCGCCGCCTGCGCGGATATCCCTGACCGTCTCTCGCCATTTCTCCCTATCACTCATCGCCTCCGGCAGGTCTTCAGGATTACAACCCGTGTCCTCACATAGCTGCTGTATGTAAGTTCGTGCTGGTCGTCCCACACTTGCACATCCATGAGTGGGGGTCCACAGGAGTACATCGCTTATATATATATATATATAAGGGATTCTTAAATGGGAAGCACTTGTATCACTGGGAAAAATTATATATATATATATATATATACTCTTTAAGAAAACAGCAAAACCGGTCACATAGGATTATAAATTTATTTCCATCCTGTTACGCATTTTTGAAATTTCCAAAAACACGAAAAAAAATTAACAGGACTTCTTCAGATCTTTTAGATAAAAAAACTAGAATAGACACAGAAAAGTGGGAGGGGATAGAAGAGGGGTGGTTTAATATATCTATTACTGTATCATTACGTAAGGTTATTAATTAAAGTTTAAATCTAATTCAATATAAAATCTGTAATTTAGGTCAAAATGTAATTAAAAAATAAAAAATAAAAAAATTTTTTAAAATAAATTTACTACATTTCTAACCGAAATTAAAATTTAAAATGGAAGTGGGCTTAATGAGGAGATAACTCTTCACTCCTCTTCTATCCCCTCCCACTTTTCTGTGTCTATTCTAGTTTTTTTATCTAAAAGATCTGAAGAAGTCCTGTTAATTTTTTTTTGTGTTTTTGGAAATTTCAAAAATGCTTAACAGGATTGAAATAAATTTATAATCCTATGTGACCGGTTTCATTGTTTTCTTAAAGAATTTATTGCTGTGTATTATTGTTACATTGAGCTCTTTACCAGGAAAATTTAAATATTCACTCATGAATAATTTTTTGCCCTGATGGAATTACTCCCAACTCTGGTTTAACGGGACCAAAGAATACTATATATATATATATATATATATATATATATATATATATATATATATATAAATCACTGATATATATATATATATATATATATATATATATATATATATATATATATTTTATTGTATTGTATTAATCTAGAGGGCTATTGCAATGTGAAATAATAATTATTTGAGTCTAATTAATTTCAAAATAAAAACTTCATCATCAAAGACATTTTTTTAAAAAGAAACACAATGTTGGATTTTTAAGAAGAAATGAACAATTATTATTTCACATTGCAATAGCCCTCTAAATTAATACAACACAATGAAATAAAATAATTTGTGCAATGCTTCAAGCAAATTACAAAATACTTATATATATATATATATATATATATATATATATATATATATATATATATATATATATATATATCAGTTATATATATATCAGTTATATATATATATATATATAATTTCTTCTCTGTGATGCAAATGCTTTGCATTTAAGAATCGCTTATATATATATATATATATATATATATATATATATATATATATATATATAAAGACCGCGGAAGGTCTTTAGTTTTCTTCTGACTAACTGACTGTGTATCCCTTGATTTTTTTCAAGGGGTCGGACGAGGTTGGCCTTTTCTTTCTTTTTGACCCATAATTTTTTCTTTTTCCCCCCGGGCAGTGATTCGAGATACTTTTATCTCTTGTTCCTGACGGGGGTTTTTTCGTTTTTTTTCTGGTACCATGAATGGTGGTAGATATTAGATTAGTAAATACATATATATATATATATATATATATATAATATATATATATATATATATATATATATATATATCACAAATTTATATATATATATCATTGATATATATCTATATCTATATCACTGATATATGCATATATATACATATAAGTAAAAAAAGAAAAGATGAAAATTACATGTGCTACTTGAAAATAATCAAGTAGCATGTATGTCAAGTCAAACAGAAAAACACCAACAGAATTACTTAAGCTAAAACGTGCTCAATACATGAGATAGAATTAATATCATGAATATAATTCCTAAATGGCTAAGAATGAGTCAACCTAGGTTTCACCAAATGGCTCTTCAGGATATATATATATATATATATAGTATTATTTGGTCCAGTTAAACCAGAGTTGGGAGTAATTCCATCAGGACAAGAAAATCCTCCAAAAGCTGAATATTTAAATTTTCCTGGTAGAGACATCAGAAACGCAAAACAGGATGGAAATAAATTTATAATCCTAAAATCACCGGTCTTTGGTTTTTTTCTTTTTCTTTAAAGAAAATATATATATATGTATATATATATATCATTGATTCTTTAATGGACTGTACTTGGCATCTCAGGGAAGAAAACTTTAGCAAGGAAAGGAATTTCAGCCATTTCTACTATGCTGAAAAATTATCATTCTAGATAAGTTATATATATGTGTGTGTGTGTGTGTGTGTGTGTGTGTGTGTGTGTGTGTGTGTGTGTACATGCATGCAAGTGTGTGTATGTGTGTGTGTGTGTGTGTGTGTAATGCAATGAAGGAATTATTTCAAAATCTTTTTTGTAAATCAGAAAAATCCTCCACTTCTGACCAGCAGAGCTAGATAAAACCTTAAATAAATTTTTTCTTGCCTCCTTATTTCAATCTCATTACTTCTAGTTTTATATACTTTCACAAAAAACTTACAGTTCATCAGATGGGATGGGCTTATTGAAAAACACATTGAAAGCAGTAAGAAATCCCCACTAAAAAATATTTTAATAAAAAAATATTAAAAGAAATCCCTTATCATAAGCAGTTGGTCTTTTAACCTCTGTGCTTATCAAATTTCTTACAGTTTAGATTAAATATAATAATCTGGCCAGATGTCAGCAAATATCTACACTGACATTGTACAGTTCATAAACAAAAATTTACTGAGTAAATGTTTTCTCAAATACTTAACATTATATTGATTACAAATTGGGTAGTCTTCACTAGTACAATTGATTTATTGCTTTTTTTCTTTGCTTTTTAACGCCAATGTATGAGTATTTCAAAGCTCCTTGTACTGCATTTTCAAGTAAAAAAAACATTACTTAAAAATTTTTAAATCACCATAAAATGATATTGCCAGGAATAATAGTTATCAAGCTAAGCTAGCAAACCATTAGTAGTGAGTTTATTTCTCACTAAGTGCTATTATTTTTGGCCTTGTGTTAAATTAAGGAACACAGGCAATTTGTTATACTCCTTGTTTAACTCCAAGCAATATTCCTTGTTTTGCTCCTTGCAACAGTCCTATTTGGTCACTGCAACCCACTCTTTGTTTTGCTCCTTGCAAAACATTATCTAGTTAGTGGGAGCGATAAGTTCAAGATACTGAAACATTCCTTGAAGAATTAGATGAATTAAAACTGGAATTTTTATAATATAAGATTAAAAAATTTACCTGGAACGGGATAGAAAATATAGACACCATAACATTCATATGCACATAGGCAAAAAGAAAAGAAATTCCCTTTCTAGGTATCATTATAAATCTATTTCAGGTTCTTACAAGTTCTTATAAGTTTAACTTATAAGTTTTTTTTATAAAAACCTTCTACACGTTGAGTGTTGATGTATCATTAATCCCAAATTAATTATACATCAATAGCCATTAGTATTGAGCACTCATATTGGATACTCCTACCCCTTAGATTTCCTCCTTAGATCATATAAGAATATATATACATATAGGAATATATATATATACATTAGTATATATATATATATATATATATATATATATATATATATACTCCCCTACCCCCGTGGGGTTGAGTTCTCTGGCGAAGAAGTAATCGTGTTGCCATTAGCATCTATTGCAAGCCTCTTTGTAGATGAATTGAGGTCTCGGTAACCATTGAACGGATGTATGTAAACAATATTAATTGTGATTCATAACCGTTTAAAATTTACTTCACAGCTAATATCTCCTCGTGGCTGAATGGTTAGAAGCTTTGACTTGGCATGTGAGTCAACCGGGTTTCAATCCCAGCTACGGGAAGATACTGTCTTGCCACACTGATGAGTTCCGATAGAACAAAACAGATCTGTCTGTGGATGACTATATATATATATATATATATATATATTACATGGTGGTATCTAAGACCGCAGGTTTCATGCCTTATGGATTCTTCAGACAAACAATATATATATATATATATATTGTCATCTATGGACAGACTGTTTTGTTGTATCACAACTCTTCAGTGTGGATAGGCTCATAGGACGCTCGAAGCTGGGATCAAAACTCACCCAACTTTAAGGCTGCATGCTGTCTTGAACAAATCGTAAAAGCAACACCCCGACAAAACATCTCACAAACTATCCAAATAAGATAAAAAAGACATGCAGGGCACTGCTGGAGAAGCAAGGACAAACTCATAAACAATGTTCAGTTAGAGATTCTTTTTGGTCAACTCGCAAGGACTTACATCAGCTCTGTGTGGACATAGGATGTAGTCTAGAAGACCCTTCAAGAGTGATGGATAATAGAATCAGGGAAGTCTGTGCTGTCAGCATAATTTGATGATGATGATAATGATATATTGGCCTAATGAGTAGAATGTTCATCAATGGTCCAGGAGACCGTGGTTCAATCCAAGGTCGAGTCATACCAAAGACAAAAAATGGTACATGATGCTGCCTTGCTTAACATTCAGCATTATAAGGTGTGGATCAAGGGTTAAGTGGAGTAATCCAGGGAAATGAGTTGTGCCCTTCCCTACACCTCAGTATAGTAGCTATTGAAAAGAGAGCCTTTGGGTCACCTTCGACTAAGGTCACCAACTTTACTCACTACTTATATAGTACACAGGGGCACTGTGAGAACATAGTTTTTTTTAATCCCAATTAGGCATCTGACCTGGTAAAGCAAAGCTGTGTATTAATAGTTTTAAAAAGGAATGTATTTCCGTTTTTGTTTAACATAATAGAGAATATAGAATAAATAGTTTTTCTCGTAATCGCTTGAAAACAAAAGCAAAAAAAAAGAAGAAAAAAAAGCCAAACATCTCGTATGAAACAAAAATTAAAAACCAATTTGATAAAATTTTAGATTGTAACACAATAGTAAGATAATTCTCTAATCATAAACTAATAAAGTCGCCTGAACCCCTCCAAGTAGTGTCATTAGTTAACAATCTAACCTGGGTCAAAGCAGGAGTGGTGGATTGAATGCTGATTTTCATGGGTGACTGGCCTATCCCTGCCTTAAATGGAATATTCCAACTATTCCATTTCTTCTCATTTGCCAATGCCTAATAAGCTGAGGTTAATAAATTTAC
This sequence comes from Sepioteuthis lessoniana, assembly GCA_963585895.1. Lineage (NCBI taxonomy): Eukaryota > Metazoa > Mollusca > Cephalopoda > Myopsida > Loliginidae > Sepioteuthis > Sepioteuthis lessoniana. The sequence continues at coordinate 66,916,051 of OY757930.1, read as the reverse complement.
TTATCAACCTATCTCAGACTCTATCTATCTATCTATCTATCTATCTATCTATCTATCTATCTATCTATCTATCTATCTCAGTCTGTTCATTATCTATCTATCTATCTATCTATCTATCTATCTATCTATCTATCTCAGTCTGTTCCTTATCTATCTATCTATCTATCTATCTATCTATCTATCTATCTATCTATCTATCTCAGTCTGTTCATTATCTATCTATCTATCTATCTATCTATCTTAGTCTGTTCATAATCTATCTATCTATCTATCTATCTATCTATCTATCTATCTATCTATCTATCTCAGTCTGTTCATTATCTATCTATCTATCTATCTATCTATCTATCTATCTATCTATCTATCTCAGTCTGTTCATTATCTATCTATCTATCTATCTATCTATCTATCTATCTATCTATCTATCTATCTAACTCTGTTCATTATCTATCTATCTATCTATCTATCTATCTATCTATCTCAGTCTGTTCATTATCTATCTATCTATCTATCTATCTATCTATCTATCTCAGTCTGTTCATAATCTATCTATCTATCTATCTATCTATCTATCTATCTATCTATCTATGTCTCATTCTTTCTATCTATCTATTTATCTGCTAATATCTATCTACATCCAGCCCAGACAGCTGGGGCTGTAGAATACACTGACTGCTTCTCTGCTGAGGGGAAAGACCACCCCCAACGAGTGTCCTGGATATGGTATTAAACCATCCAATGGTGAGACTCCAGCCTTGGAGATTTGGGGAATGTGGAATACCCTTTCATTGCCATTGCTCCCAGGTCCATTCTGGCCTGGAGTGGTAGCACCTGATAGTGTTCTATCTATGGGTCAAATAGAACTGTTTGACATTTAAGCTGTATGTAAACTGTGAGTAAACAAATAACTGATGTTTAATTGAATTGCTACCGATACGTAGCAAAAGTTGTGTGCAAAGGATTGAGTAACACTGAATAGAATTATTAGTGTTTAGTTGTAATACTTGAAACTCTTTAGCTGTGTGCCTCAACTGAATTATTGATATTAAATTGCAATACTTGGAACTATTTGACTGTGTGCAACCAATGATTAATATCAAATAAAATTATTAATGTTAGATAGCAATACTTGAAACCATTTAACTGTGTTGAAACAATAGCAATACTAGTGTACAAACAAATTCATTCCAACTCATTTAAAAATGAAATCACGTACAAATTATGTGTACAAACAAATCATTGCTACTAAATCATAATTGTTATATAGCAATACTTGAAACCATTTAACTGTGTGTAAAAAAATGATTAATTGTAAATAGAAATACTTGGAACCATTTGATTGCATCCAAAGAAAATAAGCTCAGGCTTGTTTAAAAATATTATCAACAAAATGTGTTAAGAAACCATATATATTTAATGTCTATGTAAAAATAGAATTTGGCATTAAATAACCTACAATGGCTGATATACCATAAAACCCAACCAAAGTAAAGCAAACCAAATGATGAATAGTAAATAGAATTATTTGTTTGATAGAAATACTTGAAACTATTTAACTCTTTGCAAAAAAAGGTCAGGCTCATTTTAAAAATGTTGCTAATCATATATATTTAATATATATGTATAAACTGGATTTGGCATTAAATAACCGACAATGGTTGATATGCCATTAAACCCAACCAAACCAAATCCTATTTATTCAACATATATGTATAAACAGGATTTTGCATTAAATAACAAATAATTGTTGATATGCTGTAAAACCCAACCAAACCAAATCCTATATATTTGATATATATGTATAAAGTGGATTTAGCATTAAATAACTTACAATGGTTGATATGCCATAAAACTCAACCAAATCAAATCTATATATTTACTAAATATGTATAAAGAGGATTTGGCATTAAATAACCTATAATGATTGGTATGCCATAAAACCTCAGGAACCAACCAATCAATAATTGAAACTATTTAACTGTGCAGAAACAATAGCAACACTAATGTACAAATTAGTTTTAACTCATTTTTAAAAAATTACTGACAAACTAATCACTTAGAAATCATATGCATATCCATTTAACTGTTTGCTTACAAATGATTAATAATAAATAGAATTATTGCAATTAGATAGAAATACTTGTAACCATTTAACTGTGTACCAAGAATGAGCTTAGACTCTTAAAAATTTTATGAACAAAATGTGTTTAGAAATCATATATATTTAATATATGTGTAAAAAACAGATTTGGCATTAAATAACCTATAATGGTTAATACGGCATGAAACCAAACAAAACCAAACCAATCTATCTACAACAGTCTGTTAATATCTATCTATCTATCTATCTATTATAATGTTTAGCAAGTTTAACTAGTTGATAATTGTTTGTAAGTTTGATTCTTACTGTGTGTCCCATATTTCTGACCTAATGACAAACTAAGCTAAGCTTAGTAAATGGCATCTAGCTATTTAACGTGGGCTTGAACTCTTCATATCTATCTATCTGCTCATATCAATATATCTATCTAATATAAAAAAATGTTAAACTAAAACTCCTGTGATTGGCACATCTTTTTAAATTAACCAATCACTGGTCTCCAAGATGTTGATGCCAGATATCTTAGATATGTCTAGCCCTCTTTTCTATTAACAAGCTTGGTAACAAGCAGACGATAAAATTGTCGCTGCTAAAATTCCAGCAGTGAACTGGAGCCGTATGAAGTACATTAAACTTTTGTATACATGACACAAGGACTTCAGTTAAGTGGATTATAATATGTTTATTTGTATAATATTATATAGCCGCAAACAGAACATTTGCAACAGTAATATAATACTTTTAAAATACTTTTGTGTTCCTGTTTTTCCCAACACTAACTTTCTTCTGTTTTCAAGATATTTGCAGCACAATTTGTTATTTTTTCTTTACTATCTATCTATCTATCTATCTATCTCATTTGTTTCTATCTATCTCATTTGTTTCTATCTATCTATCTTTCTTTCTTTCTTTCTTTCTATCTATCTATCTATTTCACTTGTTTCTATCTATCTATCTATCTATCTCATTTGTTTCTATCTATCTATCTCATTTGTTTCTATCTATCTATCTATCTATCTATCTATCTATCTATCTATCTATCTATCTCACTTGTTTCTTTCTATTTATCTATCTGTCTATCTATCCATCTATCTCATTTGTTTCTGGGTGGATGTCTTTGTGGTGTAATTGTTAAAGCGATTGACTGCGGAATCGTAGTAAGCGAGTTTGTATTCCAGTCGCGCTATTACCTTCACTTTCGGGCAAATACCCCTAGGAAAGGTATGAACCCCCATATCCTCCCAGCTATAGGTTGAATAGTACCACAACTGTTCTTCTAGGAGAATGGCTTTGGCATTAAATAACCTAAAAAGGTTGATATGCCATTAAACAAAGAAATCAAACCAAACCAAACCATTTGTTTCAATCTATCTATCTATCCATCTATCTATCTATCTATCTATCTATCTATCTATCTATCTAAGCTCGTATGACAAAATAAGAAAGACATATTTCTATGTATATGTATGTAGATTTCTTCATATTATATAAAATTAGTAAAGATTATAACGATGTTAAATAAACATATAGCTTTACATGAAACCCAATTAAAATTTTGTGACATTCTTTCTCGATTAAACTAACTTATTGATTGTTAACTGCTGATATACATCCGGCAGTAAATAGTGGAAAAGCAAATTATAAAAGGCCAAATTCTGTTTATTCTGTACATAGAAAAAAAAAAAAAAAATAACAATGTGATAGAATGCAAATACAAGGGAAGAAATAGAAAGAAAATAAATTTCTGTCAATAATTTGGAAAAATCAGACTACAGCAAATATTTTTCCTTGATTTTTTTGCCAACTATTCTTGAGTTATTTTTCACTTTTAAAGAAAGATGACAATGCAAGCTGTCATCGTATGCAGAAAAGATATTCCCAAAGATATAAAATTCTATTTAAACAATCCACTTGAAAGAATGAAAGGAAATAAAGGTCATTGTTGTAAAAAGAAGAGGAAAAGGAGGAGAAGATGATGGAAGGAGGGTGTTGAGAAAATGGGATGTGAAGTTGGGAGAGCAAAAGTGGCAGAAAAAGAGGAGGAAGAGAAGAAAACATAGCGGGTAAAGATTTGAGAAGTCTGTGGGAGTGTGTGTGAGAGAGAGAGACGGAGACAGAGAGAGAGAGAGAGAGAGAGAGAGAGAGAGAGAGAGAGAGAGAGAGAGAGAGAGAGAGGAAAGAATAAAAAGGAAAAGTCTAAATAAGGAGAAGTTAAAAGATTTAGAGCAGGCGGAGGAAATGATGGTAGGAAAGTGTGGAGAAAATCAAGAGAAATTAGAATAGAAGTGGCTGAGACAGCAAAAAGGAGAGAAGAAAAGAGAAGGGAGAGGAGGAGGAGGAGAAAATATAGAGAGTAAAGATTTGAGGGGAAATGTGAGAGAGAGTAAAGAATAAAAATGAAAACTTGAAATAAAAAGAAAAAAAAAAAGATAAAGCAAAAGGAGAAAATGAAAATTATGGAGAAGGGGAGGAGAAATCAAAAAACTGGAAAAAGGGTTTATTTCTAAAAAACGAGAAAGAAGGAAAAAGTTTTTAAAGTTTGTAAAACTGATTTTTACATGAGTTCATCATTATGAAAAAGATTGGATAAAAATATTGCAAATCTCTATCTTAGTTTGAATAAATCTATCTATCTATCTATCTATCTATCTATCTATCTATCTATCTATCTATTTCAGTCTGTACGTACCTCTATCTATCTATCTATCTATCTATCTATCTATCTATCTATCTATCTATTTCAGTCTGTACGTACCTATATCTATCTATCTATCTATCTATCTATCTATCTATCTATCTATCTATCTATCTATGCAAATTCTATCTATCTATCTATCTATCTATCTATCTATCTATCTATCTATTTCAGTCTGTACGTACCTATATCTATCTATCTATCTATCTATCTATCTATCTATCTATCTATCTATCTGTGCAAATTATATCTATCTATCTATCTATCTATCTATCTATCTATCAATCTATCTGTGCAAATTCTCTCTCTCTCTCTCTCTCTCTCTCTCTCTCTCTCTCTCTCTCTCTATCTATCTATCTATCTATCTATCTAATATAACCGTGAGCAAACTAGGCTAGTTGATAATTGTTTGCGAAAAAAACAAAGATAGAAGGAAGAATTGGGAGTAGAAGGAGGGAGAGATTTTATTAGGCGGAAACATAAGGTGAAAGGGAGAAAATAAAAGGCAAGGTAGTTGGCAGAGGGGTAAGAACATCCTACTTCCAATGAGTGTCCTGTATATGGCACTAATCTGAAGTTGATAGTAAGGCTCCAGTCCTGGAGCTCTGTGAAATTACTCCTAGGTTCACTCTGATCCAGAGTAGTAATACCTGTTGGGATTCCATCTGTGGGTCAAACAGAACTGTTGAATCTTTTACAAGGGATTACAATTAATATTAGATAGAACTATTATGTTTAGATAGCAATACATGAAGCCATTTAACTGTGTGCAAACAAATGATGATATTTGATAAAATTATTAGTGTTTGTAATACTTGAAATCATTTAACTGTGTGCAAACAAATGATTAAAATTAAATAGTATTATTATGATAGTAAAAGTGGAAACCATTTAAATGTATGCAAAAGGCAGAGGGAATGTTACCTACAGACTATTAACGTACAAATCCCATACTATATATATATATATATATATATATATATATATATATATATATATATATATATATATATATATATACAAGTATGTATAAACAGGATTTGGCATGAAATAACCCACAAGGGTTGATGTACCATAAAACAACCAAACCAAATCAGTAAGATGGGAAGAAGTGATAAAGAGAGAGAGAGGGAAGGAGGAGGGGTGTTGGAAGTTATAAATTTGGCAGGTAATGTCTTGTAAGAGCAGCAAAACGGCAAAGCACTGCAACATCTCAATAACACAAACATAATTTGAAACTAAAAGCTTCACCAAAAATATTTGACACTGATTGCATGTAATTAAGTTTCCAAGTGTCTTCCAAATTAGTTTGGTCTAGTTTTATGGCATATCAACCTTTGTGCCAAATCCTATTTTTACATATATATCAAATATATAGGATTTGTTTTGGTTTGGTTTTATGGTATATCAACCTTTGTTGGTTATTTAATGCCAAATCCTGTTTTTACATATATATCAAATATATGTTTTGTAAACACATTTTAGAGATACACATAGTTAAATAATCAAACAGTTCTATTTCTAACAATTTGAGTGGGCGAGCTGCATCACAGACACCTTGCCGTCCAGTTTAAGCTATCATATTTATCAACCCCTCCACTAAGGCAGGATATGACACAAGGTCAATTTTTAAGTGGAGTTTAACAGTTTTGAATTCAGAGTATTCCTTCTCCTAGACTAGTTGCCTCACCAAGGCTGAAGAACCCAGTCGGTCCTACTATTTACCCATAGCTGGAGAGAGAATAATTGGATTCATACCTTTCCCAAGGATATTAGTTCTATGTGAAATGCAATCAAATCTCGTTCTGGATTTAACTCGTGTCGCTGTGTCCATTTCCTACAACGATAACCATTACACCACAGGCACCTCCAATTTAAGCTATAATCAGGCATACGTGCCTGGACCCAGATTTGGGTTTAAGTCCATCTAAGCTCATCAGACCCACATTGCACTAAGTTGGCTGAAGACCAGCATTGTCCAGCAGGGCTTGAGCCTTGGCTTGTGTGCAACCTCCCCCTTCCCTAAATCCGCACTATAATTGACCTTCTAGTCATTGACCTTGTGTCAAATCCTGTCTGGTGAGAGGCAGAGACAAATATCAGTTCTATTTCTAACAATTCAATTTATCATAAGTTATTTATTTTCACAGTTTAAATCTCAAACAATTCTGTTTGACCCATAGATAGGACTCTATTAGGTGCTACCATTCCAGGTCAAAGTCGACCTGGGAGTGATGGCAATGAAGGGGTACTTTGCATTCCTCAAAGCTCCAGTATTACTGGAGCTTCACCACCAGACTGTTTAATGTTATATCTAGGACACTCATCGGGTTTCTTACCCCGCTGTTGAGATGCAGTCGGTATAATCTACAGCCCCAGATGACTAGGCTTTCTTTCAAATCAAAAAAAGCATTTTTCAAAGAAAAGAATAACTTGTTATAAACTTATTGTTGCCACTATTGATTCACCTGGGGAATCTTGGTTTCATGAACATCACATCATCAATATTTTAAGCAAACAAAATTTTCCACTGCAAGCCGGAAACGAATCAGAGATATCAACACTTTTTCCAGTTAATGGAATTTTCTGTTTCAAACAAAAAAGTTTTCTCGAGATAATTAATTCTGCAAGTCATCTCAGATGTATTTTCTGACTGCTGCATATAGCAAGTAATATTTGCAAACTTCTCTGAGTCGTATAGCAACCTGTTTCATTATACATAAAAGTTAAAAAGAAGTTTCCCACCCCCAAATCTGATGTATCTTAAGTCAGCCTAAAAAGTGACCAGCTTCGCTATAAAATCAGTGGTCACTGATGATATCAGTTCAGTAGGGAAGCAAACATAGCCCATGGCAAAATGATTGACTGGTATGAGTTCCAGATGACCAGACGCCATCATCTCCTTTTTCAGGCTGTTCAGTGGACACAGCAGTTGAGCCATTTATTTCCACTATCCTTTTTAGAGCAACCTCAAACTATTCTTGTTAGTGGCGAATATTCACCAGAAGACCCCTTTTGACATGCCACATAAATTGTATGGGTTGAATAACAGGAAATAGACCGGTTTCCTAAAGTAAACTTAATGCAGATGCTTCCTCAGAGGAAGTGCTGCATAAGTTGTGAGGGGGGCATGCAAGACTGGAGGTGTGTCCACTCACAATGCTTAAGTGGAAGGTGTGACCATGAGGATTTGTATGGGCATCTGGAAAAATATATAAACCAAGGAAGATTTCAACCCTAGAGGAGAGACGAGCAGAAGAGCTACTAGATGTTATGCCACTCTGGGTGCTGGTTTTATGCCAGATTGCCCAGGGCTGAAAGGCAGAGAAAAGCCTGAGCTGTTCCAGACTCGCAAAAGCAGAGAAGCGAAGATAATCTTAGATGATTCAGTGCCTTGAGATGGGCCTGTACAAGATTTATGAAAGTGAAGAAATTGAGGAGAATTTATGATGATTCAATGTCTTGAGGTAGCTTTGTACCAGTTTCCCGAAAACAGAAAGAAAAGGAAGCAGTTCAATGAAGATTCATATCTCACTCTGTGTGTACATCTCAGCCATCTTTGACCCTCTCCCTCACTCTACCATTTTGTACATTTTGGATAATAAAAGGAAAAGAAAAGAAACAGATTATATTTTGGTATATCTGTGTTGTTGTTGGTTCCTCCCTGTATACAACATTAGGACAAAGGTTTTATCTTTCTAAATAGTTAACTACATCCAGATCAACATCACGAGGACAATGTCCTATCAGCAAACTGCTAGATGCAGTGAATACACTGCATAATCTACCAGTTTATGAGCTGATAACACTGCTTGGACTACTATCAACTTAACTAGTAGATCAGCGTTGCCAAGCGACTCTGGCCTGAGAACTGCTGGTCTCATGACACCAGTCCACAAGCAAACAACTCTACTTGGACTGATGAGACTTAATCAACTCACTTGTAGCTCACACTTATTTTGAATTTATTACCAAATAAAAATTGACTTTAAAATTACTTATCGTTATCATCTTTGCCTTTTCTGTGTCACTTCGCTCATTTCTAAGCCTTTGCAGGATTGTCATATTCATCAGCCCTGTAACAAACTTATCATCATCATCATGTCACACCATCAGCACAGATATACCTGACCCTTTCTCACCACCCTTCTCTATCCATATTTACCAACCCCTCTGCTCGGGCAGGATATGACACAAGGTCAATTTTTAAGTGGAGTTTTAACAGGTTTGAATTCAGGGTTTTCCTTCTCCTTGACTAGTTGCCTCACCAAGGCTGAAGAACCTAGTCTGCCCTACTATTTATCCATAGCTGGAGGGAGAATAATTGTATTCATACATTTCCCAAGGGTATTAGTGCTATGTGAAATGCAATCAGTCTCATTCAGAATTTGAACTCATGTGTCCATTTCCTATGACGATAACCATTACACCACGGGCACCATTCTCTATCGTTCATTGCTTCCGACAGGTCTTCAGGGCTACATTCTGTATCGGCACAGAGCTGCTGTATGTAGGTTCTAGCTGGCCATCCTGCCTTTGCTCATCCATGTGAAGGGGTCCACAAGAGTACATCACTTATGAGTTCGTCCTTACTTCTCCAGCAGTGTCCCGCATGTCTGGTTCATCTAACTTTGATAGTTTTCGTGATGGATGGTGAGTGGCCGTACAGCTGCTGCTTTGTAGGATGCTGCCTCCAGGACTTGTTCAATATTGCTTGCAGGATTCTGATGTAGTTGCCGTCAAGCATTCATTTTTATCAGCCTCAAAGTAAGCAAAGCTCAAACTCCAGTCACACTATTATGTTTACTCTCAGACTAATACCCTTAGGAAAGGCATGAACCCCCCTTAACCCCCCAGCTATGTTTTTCTTCTAGGATGGCTTTGGCATTTAGTAACCTGCCAAGGTTGATGTACCATTTAACAAAGTAACCAAACCAGTTGTTATCAATTGTCTTAATAAAATTTTTTATATCAGCTTTTTTTTCAGTACTGTATACTAATATATGGAGAAATGGTAGATTTTGGTGAATCTGACAAGATGGTAAAAATTAGTGGAAAAGTGGATAAATCAAATACTTACAGTCTAATGAAGTTCTTCTGTTCATAAAGAAGGAAATATTACTACTAAACCTGTTGTAAGCATTTGTTTTATCCACGTTTCACTTATTTTTATGAGTAGAGTGTTCACCAATGGTTTGGGAGACAGAGGTTCAATCTCAGGTTGAGTCATACCAAAGACTCAAAAAATGGTTATTGATGCTGCCTTGCTTAGCACTCAGCACTATAAGGCGAGGATCAAGAGTAAAGTGGAGAAATCCTTGGAATGGAGTAGCGCCCTCCCCCACACCTCAGTGTGGTAGCTATTGAAAAGAGAGTCTTCAGGTCGCCCTCGACTAAGATCGCCAACTTTACTTTTACTTTATATATGAAAAGTTTACAAAAGAATATGGAGTGGAACTGATTCGAATAGCCTGTTGTACTTTAATAGTTTATACCCATTATGACAGATCTTCAGCTTGCTCCCCAGAAACTCTTAGAAATTCTTGATATACCTGTAGATCTGGTTGTAATACCATGCGGTGTTTTGGGAGGAAACATGATTTGACTTGTTCTCTAGTTTGTTCTCCTATTAAGTCATTTGCGCCAACATAGCAAATGTAGCGGATGAGACAGATTCTGAGTCTGATCATGATAGCCAGTAATAATGTCGGTTATGCCAGTTGCAAACTGTTGAAACTATGAAACATTCCAAATTACAAGTATTTCATGCTTTGCTTGATAATTTGGCCTGATAGTGTCATCTGTGTTTTATGTACGGTTGTTATGCGAAAAAACATGGCTGAAATTAAAAAAAAAAAAAAATCAAATGTAGTCTGATTTTGTCACCAGCAGCTCTGTCAGCAGTGAAAAAAAATCATAAAAATTTTAACTGACTATTTGAACCTGTTCCACTGTAACGTTAAAAAGTAACCATTATATTTTGGCCATTGTGTCCTATTTCTTTAAATGAACTATCTATAATCTTAAATATATAAGAGAGATGTTCAAAAAGTATCGTATCTGAAGCTGTATTTACTGAGAACAGAAATGAACAATGAATGAATCATTAATTTTCAGTGTGATTACAGGCTCCACAGAATTATCATTTGGTCACAAATTGGACTGACAAATGATTTATTTTCTAAAATTTTAAGTGTATTGCTCTAATAAAAAACATGCTATAATGTGCCATTTTTGCTGGGTTAATGGAATGCTAATTTTCTCCAAAATAGTCCATTTAGCATTCAGCACACTTATTATATGGAGTTTTTCATTGGTTGAAGCATCACTAAAACCACTTTTTTGATATGGCATAAAGCTGTACGGTCTTCTTTCTTTGAATAGCTTACTCATCCTCAAATCTTACTCTCATGACAAATCAAAGAAACAAGTTGAAATAACAAGAAAATATCAAAGGAAGTGTTGTCTAGTCTATATGGTGGGGAAGGGATGCATTTTCCCAAAAACTATGAACAAAAAAGGATTGTTTGGGTTTTATGGCATATCAACCATGATATGTTATTTAATACCAAATCCAGTTTATACATATATATTAGATATATATGATTAGTAAACATATGTCAACAAAGTTAAATAGACTAACAATTCAATTAAACATCAAACATTTGATGTTTAACACACAGTTAAATGATCAAATAGTTCTATTTCAAACAATTCAATTGAGCATAAGTCAAAGTTAAATAGTTCCAAGTATTGCTATGTCTCACTAACATCAGTCATTTGTTTACACACAGTTCTATGATCAAACAGTTCTATTTCAAACAAATCAATTGGGCATAAGTCAAAGTTAAATAGTTCCAAGTATTGCTATGTATCACTAACATCAGTCATTTGTTTACACACAGTTCTATGATCAAACAGTTCTATTTCAAACAAATCAATTGGGCATAGGTCAAAGTTAAGTAGTTCCAAGTATTGCTATGTATCACTAACATCAGTCATTTGTTTACACACAGTTCTATGATCAAACAGTTCTATTTCAAACAATTCAATTTAGCATAGGTCAAAGTTAAATAGTTCCAAGTATTGCTATGTATCACTAACATCAGTCATTTGTTTACACACAGTTAAATACTCAGTTTAAATGATTGAACAGTTCTATTTGACTCATAGATAGAACCCTTTCAGGAGCTACCACTCCGGGCCAAAGTGGACCGGGGATTGATGTTAATAAAGAGGTACTCTACATTCCCTAAAGCTCCAGCATTACTGATTGTTTTGTCATATCTAGGACACTCATTGTGGGGAGGGAGTTTAACCCTCTGCAGAGATGCAGTTGGTGTATTCTACAGCCCTAGCTGGCTGGGCCAGATCAAAAAGGATTCAAAGTTGTTTCTGACTTGTCTAGACAGTGTCTAGACATCATTCTGCTATATAAGTTGCTCTGCTGTCTTGCATTAGTTTGCAAAATGAATTGTTGCCCTTTGGCATGTGCTTTTCTCAGAGAAGTTTCAAGAGGAAGAAGGATATTGATGAGGGTTGTTTTAAAAAGAACGAGAGGGTGATAAGGAAGAAGAGTCAGAGGTGTTGTAGTAGTAATCCAAAGAGGAGGAAAATGATAAAGAGAGTGGGAACAGTTATGAAGAGAAAGAGGAGAAGGAATTATTAAAAGGGGAGGTGTTATAGAAAAGAGAATTGAGAATCAAAGAAAGGAGGAAAAGGTTTGTAAGAGGAGGAGTAAGAGGAGGATAGGAAGTGGAGAGAACAAAAGATCATGAAAAAGAAAAACTAGTAATGAGGAGGAGAAAGAGGTAGAATAAGAAAAATTCTGAATAAAATAAATTTTCCTGAGAGAAAAAAACACAAATACAAAATGAACTAAAAGTTGAATTTCTGTTGAAGTCTTTTATGACTATTGTGTCGATTTTCAATAGCAAATTCACAAAGAAAGTAAATCAAGAAGCAGACAATAATTCATGGACTCTTGGGGGAGCTACTTCATTTGTCGATATGCCACAAAGTTTAATATTAGATCATCAATATTTGTCTTTGCATCATCAGTTGCATTTTTTCAATCAACTCATGTATGTGGGGATCTGGTTCACTTGATTTCATTTTATTTAAGAAATGACTGGACTCTGTCAAGGTTGCTTATAGAGATAACAGCTTCAGGTTGCTATTGCCTGGAGAGATAAAGTAGTTATGAGAGATTAGTTTGCCCAAGTCCTTACTCAGCAAACTCTCTTCTTTATTAGATAGTGTGACATGCCAATGATGAGACACGACATCAAGATATCTGGTGAGGAAAAAGAACACAGAAAAAATGGATTCATGCCTTTTCCTAAATGTGAAGAGACCCCGACCTCAGCTTGAATTTAATTGTGTCTAATTGAACACTTTAATCTATTTGCACTGTAAACTTATACAAGGAAATTTTCTTAAATAGTTATATACTAAGTCTGACATAAAGCCACAATTGTGGGAGCACTCTGTTAGAATTAAATTCATTACACTATCAAATTGATCCCCAAGATGAACCTGCCAAGCATTATACTATTGCAGGTATCTTTATTTATCAAGTTTGATCTTGTCTGGCACCATATGATAATCAAACTCAATATACTAGCAAATTGGTTCTCAAGTTGAACTAGTTAATCATCATATTACCGTAACTACATTCATATATGAAGCTTAGTTGAGTCTGTGAAAAAATTTTGAAATTGCAGCACTTCTGTAACCTTAAATATAATTGCCCTTAAATATAATTAACCTTAGGTAACCTTAAATATAATTGCCCTTAAATATAATTAACCTAAGGTAACCTTAAATATAATTGCCCTTAGATATAATTAACCTTAGGTAACCTTAAATATAATTGCCCTTAAATATAATTAACCTTAAGTAACCTTAAATATAATTGCAGCACGTCTGTAACCTTAAATATAAGTAAAGTAAAGTTGGCAACCAAAGTCAAGGGCAACCAGAAGGCTCCCTTTTCAATAGCTACTACACCGAGGTGTAGGGGAGGGTGCTTCTCCTTTCCCAGGATTGATTCACTTTACTCTTGATACATATCTTATATTGCTGAGTTTTAAAGTCTTTGGTATGACGCGACCTAGGATTGAATCCAAGTCTCCTGAACCATTGGCGAACACTCTACCCACTCGGCAAATGAGCCGGTACCTTAAATACAATTGCCCTTAAATATAATTAACCTCAGGTAACCCTAAATATATTTGAGTCCGCCCTGTTGGCTGGGGATGTAGAATATGCTGACTGCACTTCTGCAGAGTATTAAGACCACCATTTCCAGAGAGTGTCCTGGGTATGACACTAAATCATCTGGTGGTGTGGATCCACTTCCAGAGCTTTAGGAAATGTGGAGTACCCCTTCATTGTCATTACTCCAAGTTCCTCTTTGGCCTGGAGTTGAAGTACCTGTTAGGGTTCTATCTATAGTTCAATAGATCTATTTAATCTTTTATCATACTTGAAACAATTTAACTGTGTGCAAACAAATGAATTATGGATTATGAATAGAATATTTTGTGTTAAAATGCTTGAAATCCTTTAGTGTCCTGAGTATGACATTAAACTGCATCTGATAGTGAGGGTCCAGTTTTGGAGTTTAGGGAATATGGAGTACTCCTTCATTACCATTACTTTCAATTGCACTTTGACCCAAAGTGGATGTACTTGATAGGTTCCCATATATGGTCAAATAATACCTGTGTCCTGAGTATGACACAAAATTACAGTGAGGCTCCAGTCCTGAAGCTTTAGAGAATGTAGAGTACCCCTTCATTACCATTACTCTCGGGTCCACTTTGACCCAAATTGGAAGTATCTGATAGGGTCCTATTTTTGGGTCAAATACTACTAACATTCTGAATACACCACTAAACTACATCTGATGCTGCAGCTCCAGTCCTGAAGCTTTGGGGAATGTGGAGTACCCATTTATAAACATTATTCTCAGGTCCACTCTGATCCAGTGGAAGTATATGTTAGGGTACCATTTATGGGGAGCCCAGTCAGTTGGAGCTTTAGAATACACCAACTGCATCTCGGCAGAAGACTAAGACTTCCCCAATGAGTGCCCTTAATATGACACTAAACAATCTGATGGTGAGGCTTCAGTATAGTTGAAGCTTTGTGGAATGTGGAGTACACCTTCATTGGCATCACTCCCAGGTCCACCCTGACCCAGAGTTGGAGCATCTGATAGGGTCCTATCTATCAGTCAAATAGAACTAAACAGTGTAATTACACTAAACTGAATTGTTTAAAATTAACAGTGGCCTAATGAGTAGAGTACTTGCCAATGGTCCAGGAGACCAAGGTTCAATATCAGGTTGAGTTATACCAAAAACTCAAAAAATGGTACTTAATATCTCCTTGCTTAACTCTCAGCATTATAAGGTAAGGATCAAGGATAAAGAGGAGCAATCCAGGGAAAAGAGTAGTGCCCTCTCCTACACCTTTGAGCAGTAGCTATTGTAAAGGGAGCCTTTGGGTCATCCTCGACTAAGGTCACCAACTTTACTTACTTTACATTTCACACTGTGTTTAAACTGCGTACTTATGCTAAACTGAATTGTTTGAAATGGAACTGTTTTGATATTTAACTGTGTATAAACAAAAACTGTACTTATACTAAACTGAATTGTTTGAAACCTTTTTCAAAATAACTGAATTCGGCGTTAAATTACCTAAAATGGGCTGAGATGCCATAAAACAAAACAACCAACCAACCAACCAAATATTTATAGGTCAAATAGAACTGTTCAATCATTAACTGACGATTATCATTATTATTAGTTATTTGAAACTATAAGGCTATAAGCAAATTCTATTAAATAGGAATACTTAAAAAAATAGAATTACTTATGTTAAATACCAAAACTTGTAACCATTTAACTGTGTGCAAACAAATGAGCTCCAGTTGGTTTAATAAATATGTCACCAACAAACTATTCATTTACAAATCCCATATATATAATGTATATATGTACAAACAGGATTTGGCAGTAAATAACCCACAGGGGTTGACATGCCATTAAACAATCAAACCAACTAGACCAAATATAATGAATGTTTTGGTCTGTTACATATTCATATTGTTGTGTCCTTTGTATAACACAAAACTGCATCTTCAGTTCTGTAGCACTGGCAAGTATGAAGACACACCTTTCCTGCCATTACTCCCAGGCCCACTCTGACTCAGAGTGTTAGTATCTGTTTGGTAAGCTCTATCAGCAAGGCTTAGAATATACCAATTGCATCTTCTGCGAAGGGGTAAGATTCTCCATAAAGGGGTGTTCTGGGGATGACACTACACCGCATCAAATGGAGAGACTCCAACTCCAGGCATTTGGGGAGTTAAGTCATCTCATCATTGACATTACTTCCATGTCCACTTTGACTTGGAGTAGTAGTACCTGTTAGGGTGCTATCTATGGGTTAAACAGATCTTTTTAAAAGTATTTGTATTTGATAGAAATACTTGATACCATATAACTGTAAATTATTTAGTTTTAGTTTCTTTGCTTCAATGGCATATCAAACTTTGTGGTCTATCTAATGCCAAGCCATTCTTGTCAAGCAACCATAGTGATACAATTCAACCCACAGCTAGAGGCGGTTTAGGGGGTTCAAATCTTTCCCAAGGATAGTGGGCTGAAAGTGAACATAACGGTGTGACTAGAGATAGAACTCACTTACCACAATGTTGCAGTCTGGCACATGAGCCACTAGGCCATAGTAACTCCTCTCCCCCATAAATAGTTTCCTGAAGTTATAATTGTTTACTAAGGATTATTATTGTAACATCCCTTAGGCTAGTGACTGCTAGTCCTACTACTACTATCCCTTTGCACGTGATAACAGGGTTTGTTTACTTCCACCGAGCCTCGCTCTGGGGCTAATGATCAACACGCTAAGCTGAAAACATGGGAGTAATAGATGTTAATAAAGGTATGCCCATGGTGTAATGGTTATCATTGTAGGAAATGGACACTGCGACACGAGTTCAAACCCTGGATGAGACTGATTGCATTTCACATAGCACTAATACCCTTGGGAAAAGTATGAATCCAATTATTCTCCCTCCAGCTATGGGTAAATAGTAGGGCAGACAAGGTTCTTCAGCCTTG
>OY757930.1:66801600-66894100 GCA_963585895.1 Sepioteuthis lessoniana | reverse complement strand
AAACTACACCCCAAAATGTCCAAATTGAGTACTGTTTGTCATTTTCCCTCCAAAATGTCTTGTGACTCATTAGTGTTACTAGGCCCATGTGTGCATAGGGAGCAGGTGTGTTCAAATTTGTAGTGCAGCTCTCACACTCTCTCATACTGGTCACTGAAAGTTCCAACATGGCACCACATGGCAACGAACTCTCTGAGGATCTTAAAAGATATATTGCTGCGCTACATGAAGATGGCAAAGACTCCAAGAAGATTGCCAACACCCTGAAACTGAGCTGCAGCACAGTGGCTAAGATCATCCAACGTTTTAAAAGTGTGGGGTCCACTCAGAACAGACCTCGGGTAGGTCGTCTAAAGAAGCTGAGCACACGTGCTGAGTATTACATCCAAATGCTTTCTTTGAAAGATTGGCGTAGGAGTGCTGTCAGCATTGGGGTAAGGAGGGGTCACCCTGTTAATGCCCAGACCCCACACCACACTCTACATCAAATTGGTCTGCATGGCTGTCACCCCAGGAGAAAACCTCTTCTGAAGACAATACATAAGAAAGCCTCCAAACAGTTTGCTGAAGATGTGTCAATAAAGCACATGGATTACTGGAACCATGTCCTATGGTCTGATGAGATGAAGATTAATTTGATTGGTTCTGATGGCTTAAAGCATGTGTGGCGGCGACCAGGAGAGGAGTACAAAGATAAGTGTGTCATGTCAACAGTCAAGCATGGTGGTGGGAATGTCATGGTCTAAGGCTGCATGAGTGCTGTAGGTGTTGGAGAGTCATATTTCATTGCGGGAAACATGAACTCCAACATGTACTGTGAAATACTGCAGCAGAGCATGATCCCCTCCCTCCAGAAACTGGGTAGCAGGACAGTGTTCCAGCGTGACAATGACCCCAAACACACCTCCAAGACGACCATTGCTTTACTGAAGAGGCTGAGGGTAAAGGTGATGGACTGGCTAAGCATGTCTCCTGACTTGAACCCAATAGAACATCTTTGGGGAATCCTCAAGCGAAAGGTGGAGGTGTGCAAAGTCTCAAATATCTGCCAGCTTTGCGACATCATCAGGGAGGAGTAGAAGAGCATTATATATATATATACAAATATATATATATATATATATACTTACATATATATACATATACACATTGTGGCATTATATATATATATACAAATATATATATATATATATATATACTTACATATATATACATATACACATTGTAATCACACACTCAAAGAGTTAGCAGGATCGCCTCGTCAGTGATGTTCTTGAAGTTCTTACAAGTCTCGGGTCTTCCAACATCATACTTGCTCTCCCAAAAGGCCCTGCTGAAACTATTATTCCGGCAGGTGATCCTGCAGTAAAAAGTTTGCCAAGTATGCAAAACCGCAGAGAACACAACTGAAATGTCAAAATGCTACTGCTATTGAGCTTTAAACTGGAAGTGGCCAATGAGAAACATATATATATATATATATATATATATGTGTATATATAAATATATATATATATATATATATATATATGTGTATATATATATATGGATATATATATATGCATAGGCCTCCATGTCAGTGCACACAAAATGGAATATATGAGCTATAATCAAACAGGTGACATCTCCACTCTAGACAGAACCCCTCTTAAAATAGTAGACAAATTCACTTACCTAGGAAGCAGCATCTCATCAACCGAAAAGGACATTGACACGCGGCTAATGAAAGCATGGACAGCTATCAATAGGCTATCGATCATATGGAAATCAGACCTAACTGATAAAATGAAATGCAGTTTCTTCCAGGCAGCGGTCGTATCGATACTGCTATATGAATGTACTACATGAACGTTAACAAAACAGCTGGAGAAGAAGCTAGATGGCAATTACACAAAAATGCTGCAAGCAATATTGAACAAGTCTTGTGGCAACACACCACAAGACACCAACTATACGGCCACCTGCCTCCCATCACAAAAACTATCCAAGCTAGATGAACCAGATATGCAGGACACTGCTGGAGAAGCAGGGACGTGCTCATACATGATGTACTCCTATGGACCCTCACATATGGCCGGGCAAAAGCAGGATGACCAGCACAAACATACATTCAGCAGCTATGTGAGGATACGGGATGTAGCCCTGAAGACCTGCCAGAGGCGATGAACGATAGGGAAAAGTGGCGAGAGAGGGTCAGGGATATCCGTGCTAGTGGCACGACATGATGATGATGATGATGTATGTATATATATATGCATATGTGTATATATATGTGTATATATATATATACTCTTATGTATGTATATATGTATAAACACTCACATATATATATATATATATATATATATGTATATTCATATATATACATATGTATATATATACATACATATGTGTATATATATATATATATATATATATGTGGTATGAAATCTGTCAGTTTCAAAAGACTATAGATTTGAGCACAGATCATGCCATAGACTTGCACAAGTTGCTCATGTTGTATGTTTTCTTCTGTTCATGTAGAGTGTTCGCCAATGGCCCGGGAGACCTGGGTTCAATCCCAGGTCGAGTCATACCAAAGACTTTAAAAATGGAACTTGATACCACCTTGCTTAACACTCAGCATTATAAGGTATGGTTCAAGGGTAAAGTGGAGCAATCCTGGGAATGGAGTAGCGCCCTCCCCTACACCTTGGTGTAGTAGCTATCGAAAAGGGTGCCTTCGGGTCACCCTCGACTATGGTCGCTAACTTTACTTACTTATATATATATATATATTCTTATGTATGTATATATAAACACATATATATATGACACTAATGTTGTCTAAATGAAGGGCAACTTAACATCAATATCACTACACAAAATAAAGGGCAACTTAACATCAATATCACTAAACAAAATAAAGGGCAACTTAACATCAATATCACTACACAAAATAAAGGGCAACTTAACATCAATATCACTAAACAAAATAAAGGGCAACTTAACATCAATATCACTACACAAAATAAAGGGCAACTTAACATCAATATCACTAAACAAAATAAAGGGCAACTTAACATCAATATCACTAAACAAAATAAAGGGCAACTTAACATCAATATCACTACACAAAATAAAGGGCAACTTAACATCAATATCACCACACAAAATAAAGGGCAACTTAACATCAATATCACTACACATAATTTTAGATAATTATAATAGTTACAAGAAAGAGGTTGAATACAATGTTTCACTGTTTGTGAGACTTCAATCTCCAGGTATTACCACCCTGCGAGAGTTATCCTTCCATGCTAGTCGGGAGGTTGAACTCAGTATTTTCCTTCTTGATCAGAGCTTGTTAAAGTATTCCATATTGACTCCTTGGTGGGGTCAATAATATTTGCACGTTAAATAAAAGCATAGAGCTCCACAGAAGTTATTGCATTATGTAGACTGTTATACACCGAGCAAAATGCCTGATTGGGATTAGTGATATGTCACATATCATCCTCATCATCATGTCGTGCCGCTAGCACGGATATCCCTGACACTCTCTCGCCACTTCTCCCTATCGTTCATCGCCTCTGGCAGGTCTTCAAGGCTACATCCCATATCCTCACATAGCTGCTGAATCTATGTTCGTGCTTGTCGTCTTGCTTTTGCCCGGCCATATGTGTGGGTCCATAGGAGTACATCACTTATGAGCTCGTCCCTGCTTCTCCAGCAGTGTCTTGCATGTTTTGTTTGTCTAACTTGGGTAGTTTTCCTGATGGGAGGCAGGTGGCCATATAGTTGGTGCCTTGTGGGGGTGTTGCTGCCAGGACTTGTTCAATATTGCTTGCAGCATTCTTGTGTAATTGCCATCTAACTTCTTCTCCAGCTGTTTAGTTAGCGTCCAAGTGGTGCATCCAAAGCTCACTCCATCCTATCCCACAACTCTTATGTTTTGAACAGGTCATATGTGAAATACTGCTGTATGTCACATATGACATGTTCAAAACATATGAGTTGTGGGATAGGATCGAGTGAGCTTTGGTATCGATGACTTGAAGGTTTGTCTTCATTCATAGTTGTCGTATTCGAGAACCAAAGTACTATTTTGAAAAGCAAGGGAGAGAAACCCTTCAGGGTCATTTAAATGCACAAACAATCCAACTCTGACCCAAATGACCTTGATCTTTTCAGGACTGTTAACAATGGACATAATCAGATTTTCATGAAATAAGATGTTCAAAAACAATTATATTTAAAAAAGATTATTATATAAAAATACTGAATTCTAAAATTTCCTCTTTTATAATAAGTTATGAAATATCTTTTACAAAAAAAAGATTATATAACAATAATAAGAATAAAAATATAGATTTCAAAAAGAAAGAAAAATAATGAAAAATGAAATTCAAATACACAGTGAAATAGAGTTAACTATTTATTAACTGAAGTGGTACAGTCCAACAAATATTATAAGTTTCGTGCTGTTGGTATTACGTCCGAAGTTGGTCTTACAACTGGGTTCTTTTAAGAAACACAATGCTTAAGAAACACAATGTCTTTTATTCCTATGTCGCAGAAGCCAGATAAATATACCGGTCCCTGCAAACTTTTGAAATATAAGTGATTGACAACGAACTAGGCAAGAATGACAAAACAAGGATGTTGCTTCGAAAGGCCAAACTTTATCATGGTGAATCGTAAATCGGAAAAGCGTATGGCAAACAATCACCGCGGCCGAATGGTGATCGTTGGAGCAGGATCTAATTTCTAGATCAGGTCTGGATAGCTGGTAGGAGACTGGTATTCGTTGGATAGGTGGTCGCTGGTGCAAGATAGGTTTCTACTGGTGCAGGAAAGTGGTCGCTGGTTCAGGACTGGTAGTTGCTGGTTCAGAACTTGTAGTTGTTGGTGTCTGCTGGCGCAGGAAAGTGGTCGCTGGTTCAGGACTGGTAGTTGGTGGTGTCTGCTGGCGCAGGAAAGTGGTCGCTGGTTCAGGACTGGTAGTTGCTGGTGCAGAACTGGTAGCTGCTGGTGCAGGAAGGTGATCGCTGATGCAGGAAGGTGATCGCTGATGCAGGAAGGCGGTCGCTGGTTCAGGACTGGTAGTCGTTGGTGCAGAACTGGTAGCTGCTGCAGGAAGGTGGCCGCCGATGCAGGGCTGGTAGTTGCTGGTGCAGCACTGGTAGTTACTGGTATCTGCTGGTACAGGAAAGTGGTCGCTGGTTCAGGACTGGTAGTTGCTGGTGTAGAACTGGTAGTTGTTGGTATCTACTGGTGCAGGAAAGTGGTCGCTGGTTCAGGAGTGGTAGTTGCTGCTTCAGGGAAGTGGTTGCTGGTGCAAGAGTGGTAGTTGCTGCTGTAGGGAAGTGGTCACTGCTGCAAGGAGGTAGCTCCTGGTACCATCTCAAAAGGGTGTTAGGTTAGACTTTCTGAATTAGCCCTGAAAAGGGCTGTTAAATTGAGAGGCTGGTAGTTGTGTCTGCTGCATTGTGCCATCTCCGGAGGTGTTTGGATAGACTTTCTGAGTAGCTCTGAAAAGGGTTTTTTAGCTGAGAGGCTGGCAATCTTCCTGCATCGTCTGCGGCTGGAATCAGGACGTCGGCTTTAGGGGAAACCGTGAGTATTCCTTGTGGGCAGCTGCTGCTGATTAGGCTTTGGTCGTAAAATGACCAGGGGAGAATCTGCTTTCTCCTGCACCCTTGGCTGACGTCCAGCCCAACTGATTTTACCCGGTTTGATACCACTGCTTTTATAGCTACTGTGCGCTTTGCTATTTATTACAAAATAATGGTGAGAAGCTTCATTCTACTTTGACAATGTGTTTTTTAATACTACCTCTTTTGTCCATTAGTTGAGGACTGTCCTTAGAAAGACACGCTGAATTTAATATCTAAAAAAGAAAGTTCTGTGCAGAGCAATTTAGTCCCTGAACGACTCATTCCTAAATACTATTGGCTGATGACATCATGACTCATCACTTCTTGGAATGAGGTTTGTTTGTTTTGTTTTTGTTTGGGTAATGAGTAGTCGGTTGACTACGATACCTCTGAGATACCGGAAGTCATGTGGCACAAGCCACTATACAACAAATACATTGACAGAAATCTTAATTCTTATCCAAGATAAAAGATTTTTAATGAAATTGGTCTTACAACTGGGTTCTTTCAGTGCTCACTATTCTTAAGAAACACGTCTTTTATTCCTCCGAGATACCGAAAGTCATGTGGCACAAGCCACTATACAACAAATACAATGAGAGAAATTTCAATTCTTATCCAAGATAAAAGATTTTTAATGAATGAAATTTTGATTAGATTATCATTATCAAAAAATCATGCTCTGGCAGGAGAGATCCAGATCTTTACTTGAGTCCATTTCAGTATTGCCAGGTTTTTATAGGTGTGTTATTATATGATTAAATATTCCATTTATAAAAGTTTTTCTGAATTTCATAAAGATTTTAAACTTATAACCGCAAACATTTTTAAAAATCAACCTCACCAAACCAATTTTTCTCATTAAAAATTATCCAAGAATTAAATAAACTGAATTGTTTGAAATTGAACTGTTTTTGACATTGAAACTGTACTTACACTTACCTGAATTGTCATATAAAACTGTTTGAATAAACTGAATAACTGGAAATAGAAATGTTTTTGACAATTAAACTGTGTACTCATGCTAAACTGAATTGTTTTAAATAGAACTGATTATTTACATAAAAATGGTTTTGGCATTAAATAACCTACAATGGTTGATATGCCATAAAAATCCAACCAACCAACCAACCAACCAACAAACCAACCAACCAAGAATTAAAGGTGTATTTGCTTAGATATGACACAAGGCCTTATAAATGGGGTACCCAATGAGACTCAAATTCACTCGCAAAGGCTTTCTAAGTCTAGCTTGCTAACCATTACACAACTAGAAGCGCACTTGCATTCATAGTTTACTGATGTTTTTCTCATGTGAATCATATTAAACATGGATAAATTAGTAATATTTTCTAATTTAATATTCAATAAATTTCTGGCCCAGTCAGCTGGGGCTGTAGAATACACCAACTGCATCTCTGCAGAGGGGTAGTGTCCTGGATATGACACTAAACAATCTGATAGTGAGACTCCAGTAATGCTGGAGCTTTGGGGAATGTGGAGTACCTCTTTATTGCCTTCATACACAGGTCCACTCTGACCTGGAGTGGTAACACCTAATAGGGTCCTATCTATGGGTCAAATAGATATAAACTGTGTTATTACACCAAACTGAATAGTTTTAAATTAACTGTTTTTACATTTAACTGTGTGTTTAAACGGCATATTTAGGCTAAACTGAATTGTTTGAAATAGAATTGTTTTGACATTTAACTGTGTGCAAACAAAAAACTGTGTTTATGCTAAATTGAATTGTTTGAAATAGAACTATTTATATGTATGAAAATAGATTTGGCTTTAAAACCTACAATGATTGATTTGCCATTAAATCAAACGAATCACCCAACCAACCAAATCAATTAATTTCTATGGAGGGGAACAGAAATTAAATTTGTTTACTAGGGGTGCATCAAGTAAAAAGCATGAAAAGCCCTATTATAGAATAAGTTTAGAGAACCAATCTAACAAGACAGCAATACGAGGGTGAATAAAAAGTTTTGCAATACTTCACATGACCAGGTCGAGTCAAAATTATTTTTTGAACTTTCACTGATGATTTTATGCAACTTGTATCTCCATGTTATAACCAGCCCATTAGCCTATGGCCGGGAGATCGGGGTTCAATCCCAGGTCAAGTCATACCAAAGACTTAAAAAATGGTACTTGATACCTCCTTGCTTAACACTCAGCATTACAAAGTACAGATCAAGAGTAAAGTTGATCAATCTAGGGAAAGGAGTAGTGCCCTCCCCTACACTTCGATGTTGTAGCTATTGTAAAGGGAGCCTTTGGGTTACCGTCGACTACTACGACTATGATATAATTAATTTGATCCAACTTGTTGTTTGGTTGTTGCTGAATTATTCATTCTTTATTTTCAGATATAATATGTAAGCAATAATTGCTTATTCTTTATTTTATACTTTGATTATGAGTAGTGAAGAAACTGCAATTGGAACCATTTTATGCTGCTGGTGAAAAAAAAAAAGACAGCGTAGTGTGCAAGGCCAGTGGCAAAAGAAATGAATCATTAGGAAAACACAGAAACTGTCAATGAATGTAAAGCATAAAACTAGTTCAGACATTTCAAGGAAGGTGACACCAGCCTCAAGGTCAAAGGTCAGGGAGAGCTGTAATGGAAGAGGAAACATTGCCAGAAATGGCTGAACAGCAGCTATTGTAAAGGGAGCCTTTGGGTTACCGTCGACTACTACGACTATGATATAATTAATTTGATCCAACTTGTTGTTCGGTTGTTGCTGAATTATTCATTCTTTATTTTCAGATATAATATGTAAGCAATAATTGCTTATTCTTTATTTTATACTTTGATTATGAGTAGTGAAGAAACTGCAATTGGAATCATTTTATGCTGCTGGTGAAAAAAAAAAGACAGCGTAGCGTCCAAGGCCAGTGGCAAAAGAAATGAATCATTAGGAAAACACAGAAACTGTCAATGAATGTAAAGCATAAAACTAGTTCAGACATTTCAAGGAAGGTGACACCAGCCTCAAGGTCAAAGGTCAGGGAGAGCTGTAATGGAAGAGGAAACATTGCCAGAAATGGCTGAACAGCAGCAAGGCAAAAGCACTGGTACATTATCAACAGAACTTAGTCCTTCACAAAGTAACATCAATCGACACATCCATAAGCTCAGCCTTGTTAACTTGTTAATTTCAGCTGAAATACTGCAAATACAAAATTTCAGCTGAAATACTGCAAATACAAAATAGCTTGAAATATTGTAAACCTTTTAACTCATCATAGTATTGCTGCATATTGACCCTTGACTGAGCTATCAATCAGTGATTTCTCTGCACAGGACGCACCCATGTAAATAAGTGGAAGCAGTGACATGGTTGAACAGAAATGGTAGGCATAGTGAAAGGATATTTGCAGATGCCCACGTGAGATACGGTCAGCCTTGACTCAGTCTCAGCTTGTGGCCAAAAGAGATTCGGTCAGTCACAGAGAGTGCCAGTGAGTGGCTGGGCACCCCGCTGAGGCAGCATCCCACAGACTGGCCAAGAAGTAGAAGAAATGCCAAGTGGGGCCTTGAAGATAACACAGCATGGTATGGTCAAGAGAAAAAGTTATGGGTCAGTATATCTCTCTCTCACACTTATCATATTTACCAACCCCTCCACCCGGGCAGGATATGAAACAAGGTCAATTTTTTAAGCGGAGTTTAACAGGTTTGAATTCAGAGTTTTCCTTCTCCTAGACTAGTTGCCTCAGCAAGGCTGAAGAACCCAGTCTGTCCTACTATTTACCCATAGCTGGAAGGAGAATAATTGGATTCATACCTTTCCCAAGGGTATTAGTGCTATGTGAAATGCAGTCAGTCAAGGATTTGAACTTGTGTCACCGAGTCCATATCCTGCGGCGATAACCATTACACCACGGGCACCTCTCTCTCTCACACTTATGCCAGCTGCGACTTCTTTTCAAGAATAAAGTGTGAGAGTTATATTTTTGTAACCAGGTATTATTATTCCATCGTTCATCATTTTTCCTCATCATGATTATATGACAGTATTAATGATAAGTTTTTGAAAATTCTCAACTTTATCAAAAAGAGGGGAAAAAAGCCCCCCCCCAAACTCTTAAGAAACAATACAAAAAATGCAGACATGAATGTATCATCATCCTCATCCTCATGGCATGCTGCTAGCATGGATTTCCCTGATCCTCTCCCTCTGCTCATCCCTATTGTCCACTGCTCTCAGCAGGTCATCAATGCTACATCCTGTATCAGTACAGAGCTGTTGTAGATAGTTCTAGCTGGTCACCCTACCCTTGCTCGTCCATGTGAAGAGGTCCACAGGAGTACATTGCTTATGAGCTCACTCTTACTTCTCCAGCAGTGTCTTGCATGTCTTGCTTGTCTAATTTTGATAGTTTTTGAGATGGGTGGTAGGTGTCCATACAGCAGCTACTTTGTGGGATGCTGCTTCTAGGACTTGTTCAATACAGTTCGCACCATTTTTATGCAATTGCCATCAAGTTTTCTCTCCATATGCTTAGTCAGTATCCATGTGGCGCATCCATGGGATAAAATCAACTAAGTGACCATCAAAAAAAAAGGAATGTGTGGGTATAAGCCATGACCAATGAAAAACAAGCATTGTGTGGGTGTAAACCACGGCCAATAAAAAACAAGCATGGGTGTTTTAAGACTATATAAGGTTTTGAATTTTGGATGAAGTCAGTTCCTGCAGGCTGTTCCAACTCCCAACAACTCTTTTGTGTGTGCAAACTCTCTCTGACTGCTCTCCTGCTCCACACAAACTTTATCATCAAAGAATAAAGATATAAGATTATATTTTCATATATACAACTTTGTTATTTGTCAAAATCCAGCATTAGTATACTGTGAACCCTAAATGGGTTTAAGTGGAGTTAAAATCAATCAATTTATCCTGTTATTTGTTTTCTGTTTGCTTGTTTCATCTATAATTCCCATAAGCGTTAACCTTTCATCACAGTGAACTAGTGTAATATAATTGCGGAGGGATTTCGTTTTATATATCTTGCCTTTCGGTTCAGTTAGGCTGAGAACCTTTCACTTAGTGCATGGGTTAGTTAGGTGACACATTGAGTGCAGGTGTTCATGCGCGCGCGGGACGGATGTGACAATCACAGATGTCACAATAAAAAACCCAGATAGGAAATGAGACCGTGGACGTGAATGACATCATGCCCGGAAGCGCTGAGGATTTTGGAATTTGAAGAAAAAAAAAAGCAGTAAGTTGAGATTTAAACTCCGAACAAGAGAGTTGAGATTTGGGGCTTGGACAAAGCAAGTCGATTTTCGGAGCACGCCGAGGCCAGACCAGTAGTTTGCGGCGGGGGCCGCACGTGGTGGGGTTATATGGGAAAAGTCAGCATAGAAAGAAATTGTGTCTTTCTCTCCTCATGTCGAAAAACCTTAAACTCAAAAAGGTAATAAAAAAAGTTTCGTGCTTGAACCAAAAAAGAGAGTCGTCAAGTGTTTCGAGTGTTTTCGGATTCCTATGCGTATGAACATTCTTTGAACATTTGTGAACGTTTTCCGTATCCGTATGAATATGTCTATTTCACATATCCGTATCATGGGTATATTACACTAGAAGCCCCTCTGCTGTAACATTAAGCTATATTTTCTTATTGTAACTTATAATGCTAATCTAATACACTGAGACAATCGGTGGTCCCAACTACACACTCTATCCTCATAACAAACCAATCCCACAAATAAGCCCTTTCTTGCTTGACAGGTTCATATTTGCTCTACAGTCTCTTGTATTTTGACATTTGACTCTTGTAACCTTCTCCTATACTTTAAAAATAGATTGAACGTTACACACACACACATACACAAATTCACTAATGCTACAGATTTATTGATTTTAATGACATATCAACCTGTCGAGGGCTATTTTATCCCAAGAGGTTAAGGAAGTGCATTAATTAAATATTCGAATTTACATATCTTGGATAGATGTTTCTTTTGAGTTTATTTTCACACACGGTCCAACTGATTAAGAATAATTTTCACACAGATCTGTTATTTTCAACAAAATATGCCTCAGAGAATCTGCTGTCTAAATACACATTATATATATATACTCAGATAAGGAACTTGTGAGTAGATGTTTATCTTTAGACACAAATATGCATGGCTCTGAGTTGATATCCATATTCATCTATATAGATATTTGCATAACTCTACAGACAGACACACACACACACAAAGACACACACACACACACACACACACACATATATATATGGCCCTGTTGGCTGGGGCTGCAGTATACACTGACTGCATCTCAGCAGAGGGGTTAGACCCCACTAAATGAGTGTCCTAGTAATGACACTAAATAATCTGATGGTGAAGCTCCATTAATGATGCAGCTTTGGGGAATGCTGGATACTCCTTCATTGCCATTGCTCCCAAGTTCACTCTGGCCTGGAGTGTTAGCACATGATAGGGTCCTTATCTATAGGTCAAATAGCACTAAACTGCATCTTTATGCTTTACTGAATTGTTTGAAACTGAACTGTTTTTACATTTAACTATGTGTAAATGAATGACTGATATTTAATTGAATTGTTCGTGATACATGACAATTCTTGGAACCATTTAACTCTGTTAACTAAATTGAATAGTTTGAGATTGAAATGTTTTTGACATTTAAACTGTGTACTTATGCTAAACTGAATTGTTTGAAATAGAATTGTTTATATGTATAAAAAGGGATTTGACATTAAAAACTCACAATGGTTGATATGCCATAAAACTAAACCAAACCAAATATATATATATATTTATATATATATATATGCACACATATAAGGAGGTTGTGAGTGGATTTATCTGAAAATGTTTATCTTTGAACATAAGCATGGATAGGTGTGAGTTGATATCTATATTTATCAATATAGATATTGGCATAACACACACACATACACACACACACACTCACACATGTATATGTGTAGACATAGATATAAAGTTGGTGTTTGGATAATTGATTGTCTGACTGTCAACTTCTTTGAGAAAATCAATCATCTTAATTTAGATAACCTTATTAATGATTATAAACAATTGCTGTCTCTCATCAATGAATTTATCAATAAAGAGATAAAATCAAAATAAAAAGTCCTTGGAATATTTGATTGTACTTGAATATCTTTGCTTGATGAATCAAATTCATCAAATTCTATTAATTTCAGGAACATTTCTCAGAAATCTTCTCGTTGAAAAATCAGATGTCAAAAGTAATCAGTTTTCTCTGTTAACAGCTTTTTTTTCAGTATTTTCTATTTTCAACAGAACATATGAATGAAGACAGATATGCACAGACTCACAGCCATTCAAACGCACAGATATTTATATACAGTCATACATTAGTTTGGTTTGGTTTCTTTGTTTAATGGCATATCAACCTTTGTAGGTTATTTAATGCCAAAGCCATTCTCTTAGAAGAACAGTAGCGAAACTATTTAACCCATAGCTGGGAGGATAAGGGGATTCATACCTTTCCCAAGGGTATTTGCCCAAAAGGGAACATAATAGGGCGACTGGAGTACGAACTCGCTTACTACGATTCCGCAGTCCATCGCTTTAACCATTATTCCACGAGGACACCCCTATACATCAGTACTGAGCTGACTGCCTCTTTGCAGACGGATAACACCCCACCCCAAAATATGTCTTGGATATGATTTTAAACTGAATTTAGTAGTGAGGCTTCAGTACTAGAACTCTAGGAAGTCTTGATTTTTCCATTGGCATTACTCCCAGGTCCACTCTGACTTGGATTGATAGTACCTGTTAGGGTCAATTGAATCAGTTTGAAAATTAAGCTTGAAACCATATACCTGCATGCTCATTATTCGTATTAGATAGGAATACATGAAACAATAGAACTGGGTAAACAAATTATTATTATTTCTCTTCTTGCAAGTTTTTCCCACTAGTTGGTTGGTTGGCTGTTTTGTTTTACAGCATATCAACCCTTTTTATGTCATTTAATGCCAAATTAAGTCCTTTTGATAAAAGTTTCAAACAATTCAGTTTAGTATAAGTACAGTTTTTTGCTTACATACAGTTAAATGTCAAAACAGTTCTATTTCAAACAATTCAGTTTAGCATAAGTACACAGTTTAAAAACACAGTTAAATGTAAAAACAGTCAATTTCAAACAATTCAGTTTAGTGTAATTTGACAGTTTAGATCTATTTGGCCCTTAGATAGGACCATATTAGATGCTCCCACTTCAGACCAGGGGTCGACCTGGGAGTGATGGCATCCTCTAAAGCTCCAGCATCAGATTGTTTTGTGTCATATCAGGACACTCATTGGAGAGTCTTACCCCTCTGTAGAGATGCAGTCAGTGTATTCTGCAGCAGCAGCTGACTGGGTCATTTCACACAAGAGTCAGCTGGTTGTTTGTAACAGTATTTCTAAATGACAGCAAGTTTTCTCTAGGATCCAGAACTCTTCTTAGTATTCTAACTGATATTAACAATGCTATGGTCTATATGACCTTAATTCTTCCTGTGATTTCCAATTCAGCCAGTTTCTTTTCCAAGCCCTTGGGGACTGTTCCTGGTGTGCCAACTATAATTAGTATCACTTGGAATGAGCAGCCGCAGGCATAGGCCTCTATGTCAATGCACACAAAATGGAATATATGTGCTATAATCAAACGGGGGACATCTCCACTCTAGACGGAACTCCTCTTAAACTAGTAGACAAATTCACTTACCTAGGAAGCAGCGTCGCATCAACCGAAAAGGACATCGACACGAGGTTAACGAAAGCATGGACAGCTATCAATAGGCTATCGATTATATGGAAATCAGACCTAACCGATAAAATGAAATGCAGTTTCTTCCAGGCAGCGGTCGTATCGATACTGTTATATGAATGCACTACATGAACGTTAACAAAACAGCTGGAGAAGAAGCTCGATGGCAATTACACAAGAATGCTGCGAGCAATCTTGAACAAGTCCTGGCGGCAACACCCCACAAGACACCAACTGTACGGCCACCTGCCTCCTATCATGAAAACTATTCAAGTTAGATGAACCAGACATGCAGGATACTGCTGGAGAAGCAGGGACGAACTCATAAGTGATGTACTTTTATGGACCCCCACACATGGCCGTGCAAAAGCAGGACGACCAGCATGAACATACATTCAGAGGATACAGGATGTTGTTCAGAAGACCTGCCTGAGGTGATGAACGATAGGGAAAAGTGGTGAGAGAGGGTCAGGGATATCCGTGCTACCAGCACGACATGATGATGATGATCATGTTCATGTTCTACAGCTTTCTTCATTCTTTGGCAAGATGTCAGGTTATCATATTTTCCCAACCCCTCCGCTCGGGCAGGATATGACACAAGGTCAATTTTTTAAGCGGAGTTTAACAGGTTTGAATTCAGAGTTTTCCTTCTCGTAGACTAGTTGCCTCACCAAGGCTGAAAAACCTAGTCTGCCCTACTATTTTACCCATAGCTGGAGGGAGAATAATTGGATTCATACCTTTCCCAAGAGTATTAGTGCTATGTGAAATGCAATCAGTCCAGGATTTGAACTTGTGTCGCCGTGTCCAATTCCTGCGACGATAACCATTACACCACGGGCACCTGCAAGATGTCAGGTTATTGTTTTGATTTCTTTCATTTTCACTCTGTAGTCCACCGTTTTTATTTTTCAGGTTAACTTTTTTTGTTTTTCATGTTAATTAACTCTAAGTCTGACCATCTAGCCAGGATTAAATAATTCTTTTGTATCTCAAAGCTCCAGAGAATTTCATGTGTCTGATTTTCTTGGATAGATTCTGGTTTGTGCACAAATTATTTGTTTGTATTTTGAAATTTTGATCTCTTGCAGAATTCTTGGTAGATCACCTTTCCCACCCAGTCATGCCTAGTCATGTACTCCTTCTGTGCTAGTTAGTTGCATTTGCTTATTATCTAATTAACCATTTCATTTCTATCTCCAAATAATCTACACATGCTATTCCACTGTGTATTTTCAATTTTAACTTCGGTTGAACTGGCCCTTATGACATTATTTTGTGCTGCTGTTAAAAGAGATTCACTTTCTTTTTTGAAATTTCCCTTCTTCACCATTTCCAAATCATCTTGTGTGCAATCTCCTCAATTTGTTGCTTGAAGTATCCATACAGTTGTTTTTCTTCCAATTTTTGTTTTTGAGATTTTGTTGTTTTACTGTTTGTTCTTTGGTTGACATTGCTGCAACTGGCTGCTGCAATTTGTCTTTCTCTGCTGTGTTTTACATATCCCTTCAGTCCTCATATTGCTACATTTACACAGTCCGCAAAGCTGCTGAGGCATCTTCCTCCTTCTTTTTTGGCGCATATAGTCTGCCTATGTTATATATCTTAAGTATAAAGTTTTCTTCTTCTTCTTCTTCTTCTACTTCCAAAGTCTTCCAGTGGCTTTATTTACCCTTTGGTGACTGTGCCAAAAGTACCAATAACAATTAGTCACTATCATGTTCCACAGTTTTTTCAATTCCCTAGCTATGTCAAGGTTATTATTATTATCATCATTATTATAAGATAGAGTAGTTCCTCAAAACCATATAATTGTGTATAAATTATTAGTTTTAGATAGAAATACTTGAAACTATACAATTATATAAAAACAATTCTGAAAGTGCACTGAAGTTAAGCAGTAATAAGTCTATTCAGTTCTGGAATGGGTGACAACTTAGAAACAGCGGATATTATAAGTAACCCAAGGCCTGTTAGTAGAACTAAGCAAAGTTTAGTAAATAACAACATTAATGGTGTCGATTCTGAAGACACAGTGAAGTTAAGCAGCTATGAATGTGTTTAGTTCTGAAATGGGTGACAACTTAGTAACAGCAGATACTGTAAGTAACCCGAGGCCTGTTAGTAGAACTAAACAAGGTGTCAATTCTGAAAGTGCAACCAACTTTGGTTTATGGCTGATTGTGTAATTGTAACATGCATTATTTTTTTCATTAAAGCATTCTTATAAAAGCTTTATCAAAGGAATGAACTTTTCTGCTGGTAAAGTTTAGAAGACTAGTCAACAATAGTAATAGATCTTGTTTTTTATTACACTTTTTGTTATTTATATCTGATCACTGAATAAAACACTATAAAAGTATTATAAATAAAGAAAATTGATTTGATAGTCAAAATTTCTTAAATAAAGAACCTTTATTCAAAACCGTTTTTTATAAGTCATAAAACTTGTATAACAAATGGTCTGTGCAATGTATTTATCCAATACTTCTACAATGGACAGGATGTGACCCAAGATCAATTTCAAAATAGAGTACAACTGATTTAAATTCAGTGTTTACCATCTCCTAAATCAGATGCCACACCAAGGCTAAAGAGAGTGGTCTCCGCTAGCATAAGAGGTGAATTCATGTCTTTTTTAAGAGTATTAACACAAAGGGAAAGACAAAAAGCCTAGTCTAGGATTTGAACTTGGCTCACTGAGTCCATTTCCTGTCACAATCCTATTTATCAACCCCTCCGCTCGGGAAGGATATGACACAAGGTCAAATTTTTAAGCGGAGTTTAACAGGTTTGAATTCAGAGTTTTTCCTTCTCTTAGACTAGTTGCCTCACCAAGGCTGAAGAACCCAGTCTGTCCTACTATTTACCCATAGCTGGAGGGAGAATAATTGGATTCATACCTTCCCCAAGGGTATTAGTGATATGTGAAATGCAATCAGTCTTGTCCAGGATTTGAACTCGTGTCGTCGTGTCCATTTCCTATGACGATAACCATTACACCACAGGCACCGCCTGTCACAATAACCATTTGCCAGAGGCAGATCACTGAATCAAGAGGGAGTTGATGCTTGGTTGGTTTGGGTTTTATGGCATATCAATCCTTGTAGGTTATTTAATGCCAATTCCTCTTTATACATATATATTATATATGATTTGTAAACACATTTTTTTGATAACATTTTAAAATTTGCTTGAGCTCTTTTTTTTGAACAGTTAAATGGTTTCAAGTATTGCTATATAACCATATTTACCAACCCCTCTGCTTGGGCAGGATATGATACAAGGTCAATTTTTAAGTGGAGTTTAACAGGTTTGAATTCAGAGTTTTCCTTCTCCCCGACTAGTTGCCTCACCAAGGCTGAAGAACCTAGTCTGTCCTACTATTTACCCATAGCTAAAGGGAGAATAATTGGATTCATACATTTCCCAAGGGTATTAGTGCTATGTTAAATGCAATTAGCCTGGTCCAGGATTTGAACTCGTGTCACCGTGTCCATTTACTACAACGATAACCATTACACCACAGGCACCTCCATAAAAAGTTTTGCTATATAACAGTCACAATTTAACATCTGACATTTGTTTGCACATAGTTTGTTATATTTGGCTCATTGATAGGACCCTATCAGGTGCTACCACTCCAGGACAGAGTGGACCTGGGAGCAATAGCAATGAAGAGGTACTCCATATTCTCCAAATCTCCTCACCATCAGATGGTTTAATGTCATATCCAAGACACTTGTTGTGGGAGGGTCTTACCCCTCTGCAGAGAAGCATTCAGTGTATTCTACACATCCAGCTGAGTCGACTGTAAGAGAGAGTTAAGTGGAAGAATAGCTTTTCAAGTTAGATCACACTTCCTTTAAATTGTATAAATTTTGTGTTTCATTTTTATCTTAAATAAAGCTATTTCTGCTGAAAACTGATTTTTTCATAGATTTTGTTCTGGAGAACATTCAGTATCTAAATTGGTTTATTTGTTAAATGGCATATTGGCTCCTTATAGGTTAGTCAATGCTGAAATTTGATTAATTTGTAAATGTTTGATTGTAATCATAACTGTATTATTAATGTCCTATTGCATTTTTAAAAAATGTACTTTTTATTTGTCTAGAATTAATTTGAATATTAAATTGGAATATCGATTATTCTTTGTAATATAAATGGTTGGTTGGTTGGTTGGTTGGGTTTTTATGGCATATCAACCTTTGTAGGTGATTTAATGCTAAATCTATTTTTAAACAAATAAACAGTTCTATTTCAAACAATTCAGTCCAGCATGAGTACAAAGTTTAATTGTCAAAAACATTTCTATTTCAAGCTATTCAGTTTAGTCAAACAGTTCTAATTCTAACAGTTCAGTTTAGCAAAAGTTCACAATTTAGTTCTATCTAATCCATAGATAGGACCCTATCAGGTGCTATCACCTAAGGCCAGAGAGGACTTGGGAGTGATGGCAATGAAGGGGTACTCCGCATTCCCCAAAGCTCGAGCATTACTGGAACCTCACCATCAGATTGTTTAGTGTCATATCCAGGACACTTGTTGGAGGGGGGGGGTCTTGATTCTCTGCAGAGGTGCAGTCAGTGTATTCTACATCCCCAGCCGACTGGGCTAGTAATCCAAAGAGTTTTCAAACAGATGTATTTGACCCATAGAAAGGACCCTAAAAGGTTCTACCTCTCTGGGTCAGAGTGGACCTGGGAGTAATTACAATAAAATGCTTATTTACATGGGATACTTTATATATAAATGTATGAGTACATGCATTTTTTTCTATCACTTTATATATGTATAGATACACCCATACACATATTGCCCAGTCGGCTGGGGCTGTAGAATACACCGACTGCTTCTCTGCAGAGAATTAAGACCCCCCCCTCCAACAAGTGTCCTGGATATGACTCTAAACAATCTGATGGTGAGGTTCCAGCAGTGCTGGAGCTTTGGGGAATGCGGAGTACCCCTTCATTGCCATCGCTCCCAGGTCCACTCTGGCCCGGAGTGGTAGCACCTGATAGGGCCCTATCTATAGGTTAAATGGAACTAACAGCATACTTATGCTAAAATAAATTGAGTAAACTGAATAGCTTGAAATAGAAACGTTTTTGACAATTAAACTGTACTTACAGTTAAACTGCATGCTTATGCTTAACTGAATTATTTCAAATAGAACTGTTTTTCGACATTAAAACTGTATTTACACTTTGAATTATTACATATAACTGCTTGAAATAGTTTGAAATGGAAATGTTTTTGACAATTAAACTGTGTATTTATGCTAAACTGAACTGTTTTCAATAGAATAGATTATTTACATAAAAATGGATTTGGCGTTAAATAACCTACAAAGGTTGATATGCCATAAAACCAAGCAAACCAAACCATACACACATATACACAAGTAAATCAATAATTCTGTAACCTAATGTTGAAAAAATCATTTATTTCATGGAACAAATATTCATTTTCAATATAATCTCTTTCTTTGTCAATTCACTTTATTTGATGGTGGCTATTCATAACACAAATTGAATGTTATATAGTGAAAATTTCAGATCCAAGTTAAACTTATAATGATGTATAAGGCAATAGTCTTATTCCACTCTCATACCTATATATCTATGTATATGTAGTTAGGTAGCAGTCGTTCATTTAAGCATGTTTCATTAAATCATCATCATCATCATGTCGTGCTGGTAGCATGGATATCCCTGACCCTCTTTCGTCACTTTTCCCTATCGTTCATCACCTCAGGCAGGTCTTCTGGACAACATCCTGTATCCTCACATAGTTGCTGAATGTATGTTCGTGCTGGTCGTCCTGCTTTTGCACGGCCATGTGTGGGGGTCCATAAGAGTACAACACTTATGAGTTCATCCCTGCTTCTCCAGCAGTGTCCTGCATGTCTGGTTCATCTAACTTGAATAGTTTTCATGATAGGAGGCAGGTGGCCGTACAGTTGGTGTCTTGTGGGGTGTTGCCGCCAGGACTTGTTCAAGATTGCTCGCAGCATTCTTGTGTAATTGCCATCTAGCTTCTTCTCCAGCCGTTTTGTTAGAGTCCATGTAGTGCATCCATGTAGCAGTATCGATGCAACCGCTGCCTGGAAGAAACTGCATTTCATTTTATCGGTTAGGTCTGATTTTCATTAAATAATCAAGACAAATTTTGTCTGTATAATCTATTTAAGATCCTTTCAAGTTTTCTGATAAGTGTCTTAGTTTCAGGTTGGAATTGGTTTATGAATTTCCCAAAATTGTCCTGAATGCTTTCTATGTATATACATATGCATGTTCAGATCGGCTCATATATCTCCACATAAATAAACAAACATGCTCTGTGTTCATGAATTTGCAAAGATTATTGTATGAGCATGTATATCTCTCTGGATGTAAATAATGTTATTAACAAACAAAATGTATTTAGTTTGTGATTTAAAATCTTTTTTTTTCCAAACTGACCAGATGTTATTTTTTCTGTCTGTTTTTATATTGATCTTGCTCTAAAAGAAGTGTCATTCCCTATTTTTTTTCTTATCATATTCAGGTTGGTTAGTTGGTTGGTTGGTTGGTTGGTTTGGTTTTTATGGCATATCAACTCTTGTGGATTATTTAATGCCAAATATTGTTATATATATGATATGTTACCTATATGATATGGAAGAAAGTGTCAATAGCGACCTGTGTGGCTGAACATGGATCTCTAGGCAACAAACATAACTGTCAAATGAATTGTGCTATTGGGGTCACATGACCATAAATAATTTAATACATAAATTATTCAGACAGAAGTCTGAAGTATTTGATTCAGTATTCAATTCTGGTTCTGGATTTGGTATCAAGTATTCTGCATTTGGCATTGTACGTCAGTGAAGAGATTTTTTGGAGTAATTTATTGAAGAGCATTATTGCGTATTATTTGAAGGATTTGACAAGTATGTTGACTTTTTGTGAAGATACGAGGATATCATGAATGGTTAATAGTGAGCTATAAAGTTCCCTTAAGAATAACGTTATAAAAGTCAGACAAAGATTTTGTCTGAACTAACATATATATATATATATAGTTTGGTTTGGTTTGTTGGATTTTATGGCATATCAACTTTTGTAGGTTATTTAACACCAAATCCTCTTTTATGCAAACAGTCAGTTCTATTTCAAACAATTCAGTTTAGCATGAGTACACAGTTCAATTGTCAAAAACTTTTCTATTTCAAGGTAGTCAGTTTATTCAAAGTTCTCATTCAACTAGCTCAGTTTAGTATAGGAACAGATTTTGTTTACACACAGTTAAATGTCAAAACAGTTCTATATTTAGTATAAGTACAGTTTCAATGTCAAAAACAGTTTCATTTCAAACAATTAAGCTTAGCATAAGTACACAGTATAAATGTAAGTACACAGTTTAATTGTCAAAAACATTTCTATTTCAAGCTATTCAGTTTAGTCAAACAGTTATAATTTAAACAATTCAGTTTAGTTTTATTTAACCCATAGATAAGACCCTTATCAGGTGCTACCACTCCAGGACAGAGTGGACCTGGGAGTGATGGTAATGAAGGGGTACTTCACATTCTCCAAAGCTCAAGCATCACTAGAACCTCACCATCAGATTGTTTAGTGTCATATCTAGGACACACGTTGGGGGGAGGTCTTACCCCTCTGCAGAGAGGCAGGAGGTGTATTCTACAGCACCAGCCAACAGGGCAATATATATATATATATATATATATATATATATATATATATATATATATATTTCTATAATGATTTGTAAATGAATAGTTTGTAGGTAAAATTTTTAAACAAGCCAGATTGCATTTGTTTGCAAACAAGTGGTTTCAAGTATAGTAAATGATTAAAAGTTCTATGGGACCCTAACTGGTACTACTGCTCCAAGTCAGAGGAGACCTGGGAGTAATGGCAGTGAAGGGGAACTCCATATTCCCCAAAATTCCGGGACTGGAGCCTCACCATCAGATGCTGTTTAGTGTCATATCCAAGACACTTGTTGAGGAGAGGATCTTACCTCTCTGCAGAAACGCAATCAGTATATTTTAGAGTCCAAACTGACTGAGCTAACCATATTTGGTACATTTGTATGCTTGTAAAATCTTAAGTCTGTCAACGCTCTGGTTATCTGGACTGATATTAGATCCATAGTTTGCTGGAGGTAGATCTTTAAGCAAAGAGAGAGAGAGAGAGAGAGAGAGAGAGAGAGAGAGAGAGAGAGAGAGAGAGAGAGAGTTACTATTGAAGAGAATGTGTAGGAGGGGTTTTCTGGGAATGGCTTTCAGTGTCAGATCTCTTTGTTTCTTGAAGAAATTGGATCTGAGGCAAAAATAAAAATACAAAAAATAGTAAAATAGAATAAAGTGAAATAAAAATTAAATAAAAAACAAAACAAGTCTAGGTTAAAAATGATGATTTTTTTAAACATGAACTTTAAATCAAGCTTACATTTTTTCTTACTGTTTTATTAGGTTAAAACTGATTTAGATGTGTCTAAATGCAAATAAACATATCTTTGTATTTTTAGTTTAAAAGAAAAATCTATCATCACTGATATTTTTTCCACTTGTAAACACACACACACACACACACACACACACGCACACACACACACACACACACACACACGCACACACACACACGCACACACACACACACACACACACACACACACACACACACACACACCTATCAATCTATCTATCCATCAAAAACATTATACATATATATACACCAACAAACATTCACATATATGTTAATATATATATATATATATATATATATATATATATATATATATATATATATATATATATATACTCACACATATATACATATAAACACACATATACATTTACAAATATATTTATACTTGAATATATATATTTATATATGAATATACATATATGCTTATATGTTTATATATATGTGTGTGTATTTATGCATGTGTAAATATAGGTATTTGTGTGTATATATGTATATATGTATGTTTATGCATAAGTATATAGACATATAAATATGTATACATATATATACACAAATGTAGATATACATATATTGAGATACAAATATATACATACATACATATATATGTGTCTATATATATACATATATGTACATATATATATATATATATATATATATATATATATATATATATATATATATACAAACACACACATACATATATATATATATATATATATATATATATATATATATATATATATATATAAGTTGTCCTAAATTCTAGATGTATCAGGGTCTAATTGATAGAGAAGTTGTCTTAAATTCTAGATGTATCAGGGTCTAATTGATAGAGAAGTTGTCTTAAATTCTAGATGTATCAGGGTCTAATTGATAGAGAAGTTGTCTTAAATTCTAAATGTATCAGGGTCCAATTAATAGAGAAGTTACCCAGGTCTTGTTCCCAAGTACTTTTGATCATATTGATTTATCATCTTCAAGCGGATTTTATTTGTTTGTATTACTAGTTTTTGTATATTTTGGGTGCAATATCCATTCTGTTGGAAGGTTTGGATTAGTTTGGCTTTATTGAATATCAACCCTTGTAGGTTATTTAATGCCAAATCCTCTTTATACATACATTAAGTATATATGATTTATAAAGAAAATTTTCTTGGTAACATTTTTAAACAAGCTTGAGCTCATTCATTTGCACACAGTTAAATGGTTTCAAGTATTGCTATGTATCACCAACAATTCAATTAAACATCAGTCATTTATTTACACACAGTTAAATGATCAAACAGTGGAGGTGCCTGTGGTTTAATGGCTATCGTCGGAGGAAATGGACACATTGACACAAGTTCAAATCCTGGATGAGACTGATTGCATTTCACATAGCACTAATACCCTTGGGAAAAGTTTGAATCCAATTATTCTCCCTCCAGCTGTGGGTAAATAGTAGGGCAAACTAGGTTCTTCAGCCTTGGTAAGCCAACTAGTCTAGGAGAAGGAAAACTCTGAATTCAAACCTGTTAAACTCCGCTTAAAATTAACCTTGTGTCATATCCTGACCGAGCAGAGGGGTTGGTAAATATGGTTAAATGATCAAACAGTTCTATTTCAAATAATTCAGTTTAGCATAAATCATCATTTGCACTCAGTTTAAATGTCAAAAAGTTTAGCATAGATGGGATCCTTTCAGATGGCTACCACTCCAGATCAGAGAGCACTTGGAAGTCAGGGCAACGAAGAGGTATTCTGCATTACCAAAACCTCCAGAATTACTGGAGCCTCACCATCAGATTCTTTAATATCACATCCAGGACACTTGTTGGCGGGGTTCTACCCCTCTGCAAAGATTCACTTGGTGTATTTTTTGTGATGCTGACAAAAGAAAGACACGGGCAACACAAAAAGGTTTGATAGAAAAACATACATATTCAAGTAACAGAAACAAGATACAAGATATGCAGATATTATTTATCATTGAATTCTATAGGGGCCCAGTCAGCTGGGGCTGTAGAATACACCGACTGAATCTCTGCAGAGGGG
The DNA here is from genome assembly GCA_963585895.1 of Sepioteuthis lessoniana. Classification (NCBI taxonomy): domain Eukaryota; kingdom Metazoa; phylum Mollusca; class Cephalopoda; order Myopsida; family Loliginidae; genus Sepioteuthis; species Sepioteuthis lessoniana. The sequence goes on along the minus strand of OY757930.1, from coordinate 66,869,119 downwards.
TCAGACTCCCCCAACGAGTGTCCTGAATATGACACTAAACAATCTGATGGTGAGACTTTAGTAATGCTGGAGCTTTGGGTAATGTGAATACCCCTTTATTGTTATTGCTCCCAGGTCCACTCTGACCTGGAGTGGTAGCATCTGATAGGGTCCTATCTATGGGTCAAATGGAAATAAACTGTGTACTTATGCTAAACTGAATAGTTTAGAATAGAACAGTTTATTTGTATAAAAAGGGATTTGACATTAAATAACCTACAATGGTTGATATGCCATAAAACTATCATCATCTCATCATCTTGTTGTGCCATCGGCACGGCTATCCCAAACCCTTTCTCGCCACCTCTCCCTATCGTTCATCACTTCCGGTAGGTCCTGAGCTACACCCCGTATTCTCACAGAGCTGCTGTATGTAGGTTCAAGATGGTCGCCCTGCTTTTGCTTGGCCATGTGAAGGGGTCCATAGTAGTACATCACTTATGTGCAAGTCCTTACTTCTCCAGCAGTGTCCTGCATGTCTGGTTTGTCTAATTTGGATAGTTTTGGTGATGGGTGGTAGGTGGCCGTACAGCTGCTACTTTGTGGGGTGTTATCTCCAGGACTTGTTCAATATTGCTCGCAAGTCCTACAACATTGAAATTTTGTAACCAAAAATAAAATTGCTTAAATATATAAAGAAATGTACTTATTTTGAACAGCTACATATTCATATTTTTGGATTGATTAAATTATCGATTTTGATGGGATAAATCTTTAATCTAAATTTATATTTACTTTTCTAAAGAAGTTGCTTTTAAAGAATTTTGGTACATACATACATGTTATCAAATATTCTGATTTAATACAAATAATTTGCACATAGGTGAATGGTTTCAAGTATTCCAATCTAATACAAATAGTAAAGTAAGTAAAGTTGTCTCCCTTTAGTCGAGGGCGACCAGTAGGCTCCCTTTTCAATAGCTACTACACTGAGGTATAGGGGAGGGTAGTACTCCTTTCTCTGGATTGCTCCACTTTACCCTTGATACGTACCTTATATTGCTGAGTGTTAAGCAAGGAGGTATCAAGTACTATTTTTAATATCTTTGGTATGACGCAACCTGGAATTGAACCCAGGTCTCCTGGGCCATTGGCGAACACTCTACCCACCAGACCAATGAGCCAGTGGTTTCATGTAACTAATTCTATTTGATGAAAACTATTTGTTTGCACACAGTTATGTGGTTTCAAGTAACTAATAACAATAATCTTTACTCAAGAACAGCTTCAGGTAACTATTTTTAATACAGACAATTTACACACAGTTATGTGGTATCAAATATTTTTTACCAAATACAAATAATTTTTAAACTGATACATTTGATTCATTGATGGGACACTACAAGGTATTAAAACTTTAGATCAGAGAGGACCTGGGAGTAATGGCAATGAAGAAGTACTCCAAACTCCCCAGAAATCCAAAACTGGATCCTCACTATCAGTTATAGTTTATTGTCATATTTGGGACTCCCTTTTTCAGAGTATTTCAAGCCCTACAGAAAGGGCAGCATGTTTTTGGTGAAAATAAGCTTGTTATATAAAATTATCAAAAGAATACTTATTTATGGGCATGTTATATAATCAGGCAGTCAGAAAATACTGGATAAAAATGGATTTGTCAGAATGAGGAGTCTTTTTTCTTGCTTATATGCATAATTATATATGTAAATACATATTATGTATATACCTCATCAGCTCATCATGTACTTAAGATATATATATATATATAGTAAGAGAGAGAGATAGAGAAAAGAGAGAGAGATGGATGATTGGGATGGATAGAGAGAGAAAGTCAGGAAAATCCTCGCTAGCAGCTCAACTTGATTGTTTTCTTGTTTTTTGGGGAAGTGGGGTTTATGGCATATTAACCTTTGTAGGTTATTTAATGCCAAATTCATTTTTATAAGAATAAACAGTTCAATTTCAAACAATTCAGTTTAGCATAAGTACACAGTTTAATTGTCAAAAACATTTCTATTTCAAGCTATTCAGTTTAGCATGAGTAAACAGTGTAATAGTCTCAAACAGTTCTAATTCAAACAATTCAGTTTAGTATAAGTGTAATTTGTTTACACTCAGTTAAATGTCAAAAACAGTTCTATTTCAAACAATTCCTTTTAGCGTAAGTACAGTTTCAATGTCAAAAACAATTCTATTTCAAACAATTCAATTTAGCATTAGCATGCAGTTTAGTTCTATTTGACACATAGATAGGACCCTATCAGGTGCTACCACTCAGAGCCAGAGTGGAGTTGGGAGCGATGAAAATGGAGTACTTCACATTCCCCAAAGCTCCAGCATTACTGGGACCTCGCCATCAGATTGTTTAGCGTCATATCCAGGACAATCATTGTGTGAGAGCAGTCGGGGTATTCTACAGTCCCAGCCGAATGAGCAACTCGACTTGATATATATATATATATATATATATATTAAATGATAGCCCTTATGGTTAAAAAAAACCAGCAAGTGATTTGAAGATGAAAATTTACAACGCATCACTGTCAAGGGAAAAAAAATATATATTGATAAAAAAAAGAAAAGACCAACCTGGTCATACCAATTGAAAAAAATCAAAAGACACGCAATTGGTTGGTCAAAAGAAAAAAACACCGTTAGGGCTACTAAGCTACAATGCAAAAAGTGCTCAATACTAAGAAGAGCAAAATAGTAACGATAATTACTTACTAAACGGCTCATCATCCTCAGCATTATAAGGTAAGGATCAAGAGTAGTGGAGCAATCCAGGGAAAGGAGTAGCGCCCTTTCCTACATCTTGGTCTAGTAGCTATGGAAAAGGGAACCTTCGGATCACCCTCAACTACGGTCGCCAACTTTACTTTACTTCATCATCATCATCATCATGTCGTGCTGGTAGCACGGATATCCCTGACCCTCTCTTGCCACTTTTCCCTATCGTTCATCGCCTCAGGCAGGTCTTCTGGACAACATCCTGTATCCTCACATAGTTGCTGAATGTATGTTCGTGCTGATCGTCCTGCTTTTGCACGGCCATGTGTGGGGGTCCATAAGAGTACATCACTTATGAGCTCGTCCCTGCTTCTCCAGCAGTGTCCTGCATGTCTGGTTCGTCTAACTTGAATAGTTTTCGTGATAGGAGGCAGGTGGCCGTACAGTTGGTGTCTTGTGGGGTGTTGCCGCCAGGACTTGTTCAAGATTGCTCGCAGCATTCTTGTGTCATTGACGTCTAGTTTCTTCTCCAGCCGTTTTGTTAGAGTCCATGTAGTGCATCCTTACTTACTACACACACACATATATATATATATATATATATACATACACATATACATATTGAATTGAAAAACATAGTCATCTGAAAGTGATGAAGGTTCATTAAAACCGAAACATTTTAATCTTAACTTTCGTAATAAATTCATCACTTTTGAATAACTTTGTTTTTCATTTTTCTCAATTCTGTCGGATTCCTTTCCATTATTTACTTCGACACATATAAATATATTTATACACATATATACATATATATGTCGGGGATATTACGAGATGTGTCTAATGTATAAAATAAAGTTTTACATGTGCGATTCTTGTCTTTTACTAAAGGAATCGAACGAACCTGGTGGGGCGGCGGATTGGTCTGCCAGATTTAGTGTGTGGTTGGGGTGTACTTGTGGGTGCCCTGTCTGTAGCTGAAGGTGTTTGTGGTGGTGTGGTTGGTGTTGTTGTTGCTTTCTCCGGTGTGGTTGTCGTTGTTGTTGTTGTTGTTTTCGTTTTTGGTGTAAGGAGAAATGGGAATGTCTTTGCTAGACAGCGTGGCGCCTCTCAGGTTTTGGTGGCGTAACGTAGCGTAGTTTCGTTGTTGTTAGCGGCGAACTCTCAGGTGAATTGGTCCATCGCTTTCTTTTTATAACTCCTAAGAGCATCAAAACGGGTATGAATGTTTTTTTTGGGGAAGTACTTGATTGGTTAAAAAATCTATGGGCGCGAATTTTGTGTATGTGGTTTGGATCCTTTTTTTCAAGAATATTCTAATGATTGTTGATTGGTTTAAAAATGTGAGTGCGAATTTTGTGTATGCATATGAAATTTACGCAACATATATATACACACATACATATATATATGTATATATATGCGCATACATATAACTATATACATATATACATGCATATACGTATATATATATATATATTCACACACGCGTATGTGTGTGCGTGTGTGTAGCCCATTTGTAAAGATTGTTTTGACTAAAACGTGTTTCTCTGAACACACCACACATTGTTCTGTAAATTTCATGTTTTGCATTTCTCGGCTAGCAAATATTTGATGACAGACCTCTGTTCAAGCCTGGAGCACTGTTTGATTTGCAGCATTTTGAATAGTCTTAAAACCAATATTTTTGCGAGATTAAAATAATCTTTCTTATAAACCACTTCCAAGAAATGCAGAGTTTACATTTACGGGAAAAAAATTCAGAAAAAAAATCTCCTCATTAATTGAATGACACTCATATATATATATATGTGGGTCAAAATGTTCCATCAGGTGACTCCACTCCTTTAGTGACAATGAATTGTCTTCTAGGTTGGTTACTGGAACGCGTGGAATAGATAATTGATAATTAACTTTCCATTGTTTTTGACGTCATAGCTAAGGTTCAATGTTTCAAAATACATCAAAATTGACATTGATTTCATTTATTTATTGTGGCTTGAATTGGACTTTAAAAAGACCTGAATTAATTTTTGAAACTTTAGTTTCTTTGTTGATTGACATATCAACCTTCACAGGTAATATAATGCTAATGCAACCTAGTGGTACTATTCTAACTCATAACTGGAGGGATAAGGGAGTACATGCCTTTCCCAAGGGTACTAGTCCGAAAGTGAACTTAATAGTGCAACTGGAGTTCGAACCCGCTCGATGTCACAGTCTAGCACGTTAGCCACAACACCAATGGGACTTTTTTCCCTCAAGTTGTTGCTGGCTTTGTGTATAAATAATTTTTTGAATTAAGATATGTTCAAGCATAATAAAATTTGTTTTCATTTATAGCAAAGGGACGAAAAGTAGAGAATAAATTGTTATATTTATTTACTCAGGGTCTGATGGACCAGTCGGCTGGAGGCTGAAGAATACACCGACTGCATCTCTGCAGAGGGATAAAACTCCCTCCACAACGAGTGTCCTAGATGTGACACTAAACAATCTGATGTCCAGGCTTCAGGAATGCTGGAGCTTTGAGGAATGCGGAGTACTCCTTCACTGCCATCGCTCCCAGGTCCACTCTGACTCGGAGTGATAGCACCTGATTGGGTCTTATCTATGGGACAAATAGAACCGTTTGACATCTAAAGTGAGTGCAAACAAATGACTTATGCTAAATTGAACTGTTTGAAATAGAACTGTTACATCATTAATCTTTGTGTAAACAAATGACTGATGTTTAATTTAACTGCTGGTTATACATAGCAATACTTAGAATCATTTAACTTTGTTGACATGCTAAATTGAATAGTTAGAAATAGAACTGTTTGATCATTTAACTGTGTGTATCTATAAAATGTGTTTACAAATTATATATATTCAAAATATATGTAAAAACAGGATTTGGTATTAAATAACCAACAATGTTTGATATGCCATAAAGCCTAACAAAACCATCTGGTTGTGGTTTAATGGTATATCAAGTTTCGTCGGTTATTAAATGCCAATGCCATCACAGTCGTGATACTTTTTAACCCATAACTTGGGGGATAAGGGGGTTCATGCCTTTCCCAAGGATATTTGTCCAAAATGGCCCGGGAGACCGGGGTTCAATCCCAGGTCGAGTCATACCAAAGACTCAAAAAATGGTACTTGATGCAACCTTGTTTAACACTCAGTAGTATAAGGTAAGGATCAAGGGTAAATAGAGCATTCCAGAGAAAGGAGTAGCGCCCTTCCCTACACATTAGTGTGGTAGCTCTCAATGGCCCGGGAGACCGGGGTTCAATCCCAGGTCGAGTCATACCAAAGACTCAAAAAATGGTACTTGATGCTACCTTGCTTAACACTTAGTATTATAAGGTAAGGGAGCAATCCAGGGAAAGGAGTAGCGCCCTTCCCTACACCTTAGTGTATTAGCTCTCAAAAAGGGAGCCTTCGGGTCACCCTCGACTGCAGTCGCCAACTTTCCTTTTTTTTAGTAATAATAATAGTACGACTGGAGTTCGAACTCGCTATTTACAAAGTCATATTTTAGTCCCTACGCTACGGAAACCCCCTTTTAATTACTGAATTTCAGTAATGAAGTGTCATTTGATCTCAATAGTTATATAGGAATTTGAAGAATTACAGATTCGCTTTAATTAGAGCATTTTAAGTGTGCTGCTATGATAAAAAGGTCACACTGATGAGCCATCTTTTTATGAATTATTATATAGATTGGAAATATAATTCTTTGCTTGCTTGCTTGCAAACTAAGGCTTATGGGAGCTCAGTCGGCTGAGGCCGTAAAATACACCGACTGCATTTCTGCAGAGGAGTAAAACTCCCAAATGAGTGTTCAAGATTTGACATTAAACAATCTGATGGTGATGCTCCAGTAATACTGAAGCTTTAGGGAATGCAGAGTACCCCTTCATTACCATCGCTCCCAGCTCCATTCTGGCCAGGAATGGTAGCACCTGAAAGGGTTCAATCAATGGGTCGAATAGAACTGTTTGACATTTAAACTGAGTGCAAACAAATGACTTATGCTAAATTGAATTGTTTGAAAAAAAACTGTTTGATCATTTAACTGTGTGTAAATAAATGACTGATGTTTAATTGAATTGTTAATAGCAATACTTGGAAATATTTAACCTTCTTGACTTATGTTTGTAGGGAACGAATAAATAAATTAAAAAAAATTAAATTAAAAAAATAAATAAATAGATAAAAAGAAAACTATTAAATTTGAAGAAACTCCCAGAGGTCTCTAACGGAAAAGGAGATGACGCATGCGTAAAAAGAAAAAGGATTTTCCTCTTCAAAAAGGAGACAATATTATCTTTCTCTTTCAGGCAATGTCCGTCGAACCAACAACACCATTTTGCTGTCTGGTGTTTTGTGCACCACGCTACGTCTTGGGACGTAGCGTCGGTTAGTCCCTTCACCAAATAAATAAAGGAAAGTATAGAAGAAATATTTTCGTCTCTTATCTTTTTTTCTATCTTTTCTTTTTGTATATTTCTTTTGGGACTTTCTTTGGGCAAGGCATTGCGCCAGCCAGTCAACGTGGGGTGAAACAGTGTAACCAAAATATGGAGTCAGATATCTTACGGCAACACAGCCTTGCCCTTAGCCCCTGACCTTCAAAGCCTTCAAATCCCACATGTTTACAAATCACATATATAATACATATGAATAAACCGGATTTGGCATTAAATAACCTACAATAGTTGATATACCATAAAACCAAACCAAACCAAATCATATATATTTAATACATATGTATAAAGAGGATTTGGCATTGAATAACCTACAATAGTTGATATGCAATAAAACCAAACAAAACAAAGGCTCATGGGTCAACACAATAATAAAAGAGACATTCTTTTCGGACCAAATCTCTCATAAGTGAAGCATGTAGGTTCTTTTTGATATCTGGTTTTATTCAATGGTTATATTTTGCTTTCTGTATGTTTTAATTTCCATGAAAGTAAGGAGACTACTTTCTGAGTGTCCCGATAAAACGAATTGTCTATATCTAGGTTTAAGCAGTGATAACTGAAATGGTAGAAAGAAAAATCACTGGTTTATGAGAGATAAACGTACATCTATTTTGGTTTATTGTCTTCTTTCTTTCTTTCTTTCTTTCTTTCTTTCTTTCTTTCTTTCTTCATCGCTCTCATTTCTTTCTTTCTCCTCCCCTTCATCACTATGTTTCTTTTTTGTTTCTTCCCTCCTTCATCGACTTCTTTCTTTCTTTCTTTCTTTCTTTCTTTCTTTCTTTCTTCCACCCAAGTACTTTGTTGTTAACTCATCAAAGGCAACAACTAAGCTTTTGTAATCCTTCAAGCTTTTAAGTGAACATTATCAATCTAGAGTGGCCCTTTGTACGAACACCAGGTAACAATGTTTCCTTTCAGCTGCATTTATACGCGGAAGAAAAAAATGCTATTTGTCCAGAATCTCCTTTTAAGGAAATATTTGCGGTAATATATATATATATATATATATATATATATATATATATATATATATATATATATATATAAGTAATATTTACACACAACACTCAGATAAAAGTAAGTTTCTGCCATTTCGTTATTTTTTTAAAAAAATATTTACATTTTAGTCTCCAAAATCAGCTATCGGCTGTAAGTCATCGTCTGGGTTGGAGAGAAAGATTAAAGAAATATAGCGAGTGGGTGAGTTAAAACTCTAGTTGCCACGTCCATTTTATTCAACGATAAACATTAAAACACCCACACTAAGTTCAAATCTTGGATGAGACAGCTCGTGTATCCCTGCTCCTGAATGTTATTGAGAACGGCAAACTTTCATTTTTACTCCACCCATATATGGACAAAAAACAGGGTAGATAGAATTCGCTAACCTTGGTCTAGAAGAGAACTTCTCAGACTTTTTACTCTAAGCACTCCTTCTAACCAAATCTAATTTCCATTCACTCTCAAAAAAATTAATTGAATATTAAATAACAAAAAAAAAAAAAAAAAAAAAAATAGCAGCGTTTAACCCCTTATAACCTAAATTTAGATTTTTAATTTTCCGATTTATAACGAAATTCTTGCCAAGAAACACAGAACAATGGATAGTAATGACATTGAAACGCAGAGTGGTGGCACTTGATACAGTCCTATCCCTGGGTCAAAAAGAATGGTCTGACATCAAAACTGTGTGCAAACAAATGACTTGTATTAAATTGAATGGTTAGAAAAAGAACCATTTGACCATTTAACTGTGTGCAAATAAAACTACTTGTGTTGAATACGTGAAACTATTTAACTGGGTACAAAAAATGAGCTCAGGCTCATTTAAAAATGTTATCAACAAAGTGTTTACAAATCATATATATATATATATATATATATATATATATATATATATATATATATATATATATATAAACATGATTTGACATTAAATAACCTACAATAAAACCCAACCCAACCAATACTGAAACATTCATTTAACCTTTATCACTGTAAATATAAATATGAATTTTATTAATGCAAAGTGTATATTAAATTAATCAAAATATAAGTATTTAATGTGATTTTCCTATTTATTTTAACTGTCCTCAAACAAGGACTGAGTAATAATAAGTTAATCGTATTCACACGAGAAAAGAATCAGTAAACTGAAACAGAAGCTATGATGATAACGTCGACTGAATATTGTCTTTGTAGGTTTGTCGTGTTCGAGTACCAGATGTATTTACCCAACCCCTCCGCCAAGGGCGGGATGTAACAGAAGAGTTTGAACAGGTTTGAATTCAGTCTTCCTTCTCCAAGACCGGTTACCATAGCAAGGTTAAAGAGATCAGTCTGCCCTACTATTTAATCATAGTTGGAGAGAGAAGAGTTGGCTGCATACCTTTCTCAAGAGTATTATATAAAAATTTATTTCTAAGAAAAAAAAATCAAGCTGAACACGTTGGGCACTTGATTTGGCCTGAGTGGAAAAGGGAGAAGTAATCCCAGACAATACGGCCCCAAAAAGCTACCTCCCTCTTTTTTGTCGAGAACTAATATTCAGACCCTCAGTTCGAATTCGGGGACCGAACTGAAGGCAGGAAAAAATAGCCAACAGATGGTTTTTGTCACTTGGTTTTTGAATGGAGCTTCACAAGAAATAAAACCAAAATCAAACGAAAGTACAAATTCGGGGACCAAACTGAAAGCACGAAAAACTAAAGCTTGCAGAAAGGTTTCGTCACTCGCTTTTTGAATAGCCGCTACATATTTTTAACAGGCAAGAAGCTTCCCAAGAAATAAAAGTTAAATTAAACAAAAGTTGACGACTGAAATTCTTCCAAGTTAATATCGACAAATATCAACCGGCGCCGGGCGTACGTGTCCAGAGGAGAGGGATCTGTGCCTCTCCCAGCGGCCGATGTGGGATTCTCTCCCAGCAGTTAGTAGCCGACGTGGGATTCCAACCAATCACAGCTGTAGACCCAGGACAGCTGATGCCAGATTCCAACCAATCACCGGAACTCTCTCAAACGGCTTTTTCAGAGCTAATTTCTGAAAGTCATAATCAGCCCCTTTGAGAGCTAATTTCAGAAAATCTTCTGAGTATCACCTATGGTCTCCTCACTACACTCCTTTACAGATAGCTCGAGATGACGACGCTGGAGCCAGTCAACACTACGCTTGTTCCAGCATCATCAAGTAGCAAACACCTGCATCACCAAGCAACAGACATCTGCGGACCAGCACCTGCATTTTCTGTTGGAGCAGACAAGATCATGCAACAGCACCCTGCTCCCGAAGCGAGATAGTCCGAACAGTCGGACTATCATCAGCACTCCGAGGCTAACGTCGACATTTACCCGGTTAACCAAGGACTGGATAAACCGAGACATCGATCGTCCTGCATTTGCAACCGATGTATCTATATCTTCGACCGTCTTCAACTACGCCTACGACCTGACAATACAGCTACACCTACCATATGCACCAAGCACCGAAACCATCCTGATCTTCTAGACGCGCTGAAGCCAAGAACTTATAGACTGACGAGTCTACGTCTTTCTACAACACTGACTTTAAACACAGCAGAGAACTACATAGACATTATACAGCAACAGCGATTCCATTCCCATGCACACATTTCGTGTACGATTCGCTCAATAAAGATTTGACATTTTAAATTTGACCACTTGTCCTTGTCATTTATCTAGTCCTCTTTCAATCAGATATTAATTTATAAACGTTTGCGAGATCGATGCATTTATCGACCCCGCAACAGGTTCAACGATTGTACAAAGTTTGGTCTATTTTGCAGCATTTTTTTTTTGTTGTTGATCCAGTTATATACAACGCCTTTAAATGTATATGTAGACTTCACTTTAACATTGAAAATCATTTCAATAAATTCTTTAAGAAAGATATCTAAATTTGTACTTTTTACTTTAACATCGTTCATTCGTGTCAATGACTAGTATGTTTTGAACGAGACGTATGTGAATGACACATCACTAGTAGCCGTCAGGCATTCTGGTAGGTGCACGATATCTGCCAATTATGTTTTTATTCCCTATGCTAAAATTTTATTACCCCCTCCTTCCGAAGTCTATATGGACGACTTTGAGAAGCCCTGGTCTATACCATTAATATAATTTGTAAAATGGTCTCAACAGTTTTATCAAGTATGGAATATTTTGCTATATTTTGTCGGTATCTGGCAACTACATGATCCAGCGATTTTTGTTGTTATAACACTTGTTTGTTTGTTTGTCTGTTTGGGTTTTATGTCATATCAACCTTTGGAGGTTATTTAATGCCAAATCCATTTTTTACAAAAATGAACAGTTCTATTTTAAACAATTCAGTTTAGCATAAGTACAGAGTTTAATTGTCCAAAATATTTCTATTTCAAGCTATTCAGTTTAGTCAAACAGTTCTAATTCAAACAATTCAGTTTAGCGTAAGTATAGTTTTCTTTTACACACAGTTAAATGTCAGAACAGTTCTATTTCAAACAATTCAGTTTAGCGTAAGTACAGTTTAAATGTCGAAAACATTTCTATGTCAAACAATTCAATTCTGCATAAGTACACAGTTTAATTGTCAAAAATATTTCTTTTTCAAACTATTCAATTTAGTCAAACAGTTCTAATTCAAACAATTCAGTTTAGTATAGGTATAGATTTTGTTTACACACAGTTAAATGTCAAATACAGTTCTATTTCAAAAATTCTGTTTAGCATACAAAAACAGTTCCATTTCAACAATTCAGTTTAGCATAAGTACGTAGTTTTAATATGAAAACAGTTCTATTTTAAGCAATTCAATTTAGCATAAGTACACAGTTTAGTTCTATCTGACCCATAGATAGGACCCTATCAGGTGCTACCACTCCGGGCCAGAGAGGAACTGGTTGCGATGGTAATAAAGAGGTACTCTGCATTCCCCAAAGCTCCAGCATTACTGGAACTTCACCACCAGATTGTTTAGTGTCATATCTGGGACACTCATTGGTGGGGGTCTTACCCCTGTGCAGAGATGCAGTCGGTGTATTCTACTGCCCCAGCCGATTGGAAAATCTCTTATAACGGGATTCATAGATACAGATTTGTAAATTCACCCCTATAGAACCCTATTCTTTTATTCCCCACCCAACAAAAATTTCAATCATCTCTCTCAAGGGGTTCCTTCTATGTGTACAATACAGTGTAACCCTGATATAAGAGACCCTGATATAAGAGAGATTTGTTTTTTTATCTTGTCCCAAATTAGAGGCTGTGTTAATGTATATAAAATAGACCCGGATATAAGAGACCTTTTATCTTATATCCGGGTTACACTGTATCTGGAAACTCGTCTACATGATCCAGAAATTTTTCTTCTGTTATAAAGCGATTTGTAAATGCAATTCTCTTCTGCGATCCTCGGTGTTGATATTGACTATAACAATTTTTTTATTAACCCCACCATTATTTATAGACTATTTTGAGAAGCCCTGCAAAAGTTTTATGTGACTAAGTCCTCGTTAGTATAGTGGTAAGTATTTCTGAATGACAAGTAGATTGAGGTTTGATAACAGAGGCACACTCAATTTCAATTTTGAGGAGTGAATGCGTCGTAAAAATTGAATAAATCTGGGACAGTTAAAATCGCTATTACTGGAATTAGCTTAGCTTAAATTCATTGAGTAGTGGGTGTTACACTATAAATGATAACGGTAACAGCCTGATTATTGCTCTTGGGCTAAAATAGACGGTAGTCCATTAGACTGAAGATCTAAAGGTTCTGTTATTGATATCACGTCCTTAGTATGACGCAAATATTCTTTTTGTTGTTTGGTTCGCCTATTCTTTGGTTATGGTTTACTGATTGAATTTAACGCCATTTCAACCCGTCTGGGAGTTATTCTATGCCTCGAAAATAGATTATTGCCTATGTTTATATTTATATTTTTTGTGTAGTTAAAGAGTTTTTTGTTATATGATATAAGGTATTCCTATCAAAATGAATAATTTGTAAATTGATCTATTTGAACCATAGATAAGATTCTAATAGGTACGGAGATATCCTCGTGGTGTAAATCGAAGGACTGCAGGATCGTTTTAAGCGAGTTCGAACCCCAGTCGCGCTATTACGTTCATTTTAGGACAAATACCATTGGGAAAGGAATAAACCCACTTATCCTCCCAGCTATGTGTTAAATAGTACCACTACTGTTCTAGAAGGATGGCTTCGGCATTAAATAACCTAAGAAGGCTGATATGCCATTAAATAAAGAAACCATCAAATAGGTACTATGACTTCGGGTCAGCGTGGAGGTGCCCGTGGTGTAGTGGTTATCGTCGCGGGAAATGGACACGGCGACTCGAGTTCAAATCCTGGACGAGACTGATGGTATTTCACATAGCACTAATACCCTTGGGAAAGGTATGAATACAATTATTCTCCCTCCAGTTATGGGTAAACAGTAGGGCAGACTAGGTTCTTCAGCCTTGGTGAGGCAACTAGTCTAGGAGAAGGAAAACTCTGAATTTAAACCTGTTAAAATCCGCTTAAAAATTGACCTTGTGTCATATCCTGCCCGAGCGGAGGGGTTGGGTAAATAGGATCTCCATTACTGGATCGTTACCATCAGATGTTGTTGTCTTACCCAGGACACCCCTGGGGTGGGGTTAATACCCTTCTGTAACAGATCGTCAATGTATTCTAAGCCTTGCTGACAAGACGAACATATTCTTTTAATGGTCATGTTAGATTACTCTAAGCAAAAGAAATTAGCTTAATATCAGTCGATATAGTTCAGTTTGTAGACCATTAGACTGAAGATCTAAAGGTTCTATTTCATATGAATGATATTTTATTAAGTTGGTTCATCAATTCTTGCAACGGTTCTGATAGATTACAGTCATCATGCCTTGCTGACAGCACGGAGTTCTCTGTCTCTTTCTCGCCACCCGTCCCTATCGCACTTGGTTGGTCTTCAGGACGGCATCTAGTGTCCGAACAGAGATGATGTATGTAAGTCTTTCCTGGTCAACCAACACTGGTGTGTCCATGCGTAGGAGTCTATAAGAGAATGTCGCTTATGGGTTCGTTCTTAAGCAATTATAATTAGTACAATTCTTAATATCAGTTTTAGCGAGAGGAATGTTTTTGTTATAATTTATGGGCGAAGAAGAAATGTATCCTTGCGCGTGTGTGTTATTCCCTCGCTAATTGTTGCTATTAATAAAGGAGGATGAAGAAGTAAGAAAACGAAGATGCCGTAAGATTTTACATGAAGGTTTTTAATGGCAGCAAGGAATAAAGAGTTTGCTTTTGTGCTGCAAGCCTCGTGGGAAAGGAAAAAAGTAAAGAGACGAAATGGAGTTATGGGAGAGTAGAGAAAGCAGCGCGTGTCGTTGGCCTTGCGAGGGATAATGTTCGCCGTATGTAGCAAAAGTCGTGTTTGCTGTTTGAGGAAAAAGACGTTGAAGTCACCATTAGTTTGTGATTCTGGTTATTCGTGGAGAAGCGTGAATGTCTCCAGAAAATGTTGCCCAGAGGTGAAGTAGTCGCTAGGTGTCGGAGCGAATTCGGCATCGCAGTCAACATAGCGAATTTTGGGGGTGACGTAAAGTTGTTCCTGTGTGTGGCGTATTGAATGTATCTAATCCATATTCAACTGGGAATCCTTGGTCTAAGAAAAATAACCAAGGAGTCCATGAATTAGGCTGCTTCCCTCATGGTGCCCTGCTGCTGCTGCTATTAGAGAGCAGACGGTAGACGTATGTACAGAACGAAGTTGTTCTACCAAAGAGGGTGTTTGACGGTTTTCCCCAATTACTGCTGCCCAGAAAGGTGATTCGGACCGAACAGGATAAGTCATCCTGATTGGGTGAAATTATGCGTCGAATTAAATTATGCGCCAAACCAAAATACGAAAATTCCTTCTGCTACACAGTCATTATAGCTCAGTTAGCAGAGCATTAGACTGAAGTTCCAAAGGGTCTGGTATTGATATAAAATACGATTTCATGTGAATATTTCAGTTGGTTGGTCTATTCATTCTTTCAATGATTTTGATAGATTACTTTAAGCAAAAGAAATTATTACAATTCTTGGTATCGGACTCCCCCTTCATTGCCATCATTCCCAGGTCCACTCTGACCCGGAGTGGTAGCACCTGATAGGGTCCTATCTATGGGTCAAATAGAATTAAACTCTGTAATTACGCTCAACTGAATTGTTTGAAATAGAACTGTTTTTACATTTAACTCTGTGTTAAAAAATTATGCTAAACTGAATTGTTTGAAATAGAGCTGTTGGATCATTTAACTGTGTATAAATGACAAATGACTGATGTTTAATCGAATTGTTAGTGATACATAGCAATACTTAAAACCATTCAACTTTGTTAACATGATAAATTGAATTGTTTGAAATAGAACTTTTTTTTACGTTTAACTGTGTCTAAACCTAGATAGATAAATAAATAAATAAATAAATAAAACATAGAAACTATTTAAACCAATGACGAATAGTGAAAACAAAAAACTGTACCTACGCTAAACTGAATTGTTTGAAATTCAGTTAACCATTTAACTGTGTGCAAAAAAAAAAAAAAAAAAGAAAAAGAAAAAAAAACGAGCTCAGGCTTGTTTTAAAATATCATCTTCGAAATTTGTGTAGAAATCATGTACTAGATATATGTATTAAAAGGATTTGACATTAAATGACCTACAATAGTCGATATGCAACAAAACCAAACGAAACGAAACCAAAATCGATATAGCTCATTTGGTTGAGCATTTGACTGAAAAACTAAAGGTTCAACCTGGAACTTATAGATCTTCGATCTAATGCCCCACCAACTAAAACTTTTTCATATGAGTAACAACTGATTCGACTGGTTAACCTATATTTTCAATGGTTGTGATAGATTATAATAAGCAAAAGTAATTAGTACGATTTTCATAAGTTTGTTAATATCAGTCCAGTCATATCTATCTTTTTCAGTCTGTGTCTCTAGCAACTATAAATTGCGACATACAGGTCAACCTTTTAAGCCAGAAACAAACAAACAAACAAAAAAAAAAAACTCTACAAAATTAAGAGTCAACTTATACAGATAAAATCCAAACCGTTACTTTAGAGTAGTCAACTCGTAGAACAATGCTTTAATGATCGATTTACGCTACTTATTGTAACTCCAGCAGACTGCAACAAAGATTTCCAACTTCAACTCGTGTTTGATAAACATATTTTACAAATCAACACAGAGATTGAAATAAAATTACAAAACTGTAATACAAATGAACTATTATATTAATGCTATATCACACACCATTTCCAACAGCTGGTGCACTGACTGTAAACACTTTGTGGAACGTCAAAGCATGTAGGCGGCCAGTCAGACAAGCACAGTATTTTATGATTTCATGTAAACATAAGCTTTAATGCATAAGATTTGCATGTTTTATATATGATAGATATAATTCTGATTTCACAGAAAAATTATCTACAGCATACACTGTTGTGGCAGTTTATCGAATATATTCGTATTAGTATTATTATTGTACTTATATTGGCCTAGCGGTTAGAGTGTTCGCCAATCGCCCGGGAGACCTGGGTTCAATCCCAGGTCGAGTCATACCAAAGACTCAAAAAATGGTACTTGATGCCTCCTTGCTTAACACTCAGCATTATAAGGTACGGATCAAGGGTAAAGTGAAGCAATCGAGGGAAGGAGTAGCGCCCTCCCCTACACCTTGGTGTAGTAGCTATCGAAAAGGGAGCCTTCGGGTCACCCTCGACTCCTGTCGCCAACTTTACTTTACTTTATATAGCACGAAATTAAAAAAAAAGGTTAATTGAAAGTTATTTTGTGGACAATCAAAACTTTGATTCCAAGATACTACACTATGATTTTAAAAGTATTTCCTCATTTATATTTATTAAGTTGAACTCCAATAAACTTATAATTTTACTACAGGTTACTAAAACCTATCCTCATTTATGCCAACTGAGTCAGGTTGGTTGGTTGGTTAGTTGGGTTTTATGGTATATCAACTTTTGAAGGTCATTTAACGCCAAATGAATTTTAAAGCAAATATTCAGTTCTATTTCAAACAATTCAATTTAGCATGAGTACACAGTTTAATTGTCAAAAACATTTCTATTTCAAGCTATTCAGTTTAGTCAAAACAGCTCTAATTCAAACAATTCAGTTTAGCATAAGTACGCAGTTTGTCAAAGACATTTCTATTTCCAGCTATTCGGTTTAGTTAAACAGTTCTATTTCAAACAATTCGGTTCAGCTTAAGTACGCAGTTTAAATGTCAAAATTTCTATTTTAAGCAGTTCAATTTAGCATAAGTACACAGATTAATTGTAGAAAAATATTGCTTACTGAAGTAAGTTTTGTCTTACCAGTACGCTACCCTATGTTGACCTATACAGCAAGTATAGGTTTAACATGGGATCTTGATCTAAAAATTTTGAGGTTAACTCATGTGCCAGATTGACTTGTAAGTTACAATTTACAGTATCTCTCTCTCTCTCTCTCTCTCTCTCTCTATCTATCGCAGTTTGTTGATATCTTTCTTGCTCTTTCCATTTCTATCAATCTGGGGTTGTCCTCGTGGAGTAATGGTTAAAGTGATGGACTGCGGAATCGTAGTGAGCGAGTTCGAACTCTAGTCGCGCTATTACGTTCACTTTCGGGCAAATACTCCAGAGAAAGGTATAAACCCCCTTATCCTCCCAGCTATGGGTTAAATAGTACTACTACTGTTCTTCTTGGAGAATGGCTTTGGCATTAAATAAGCTAAAAAGGTTGACATGCCATTAAACAAAGAAACCAAACCATCTATATATTTTAGTCTGCTTATCGATCTATCAGTAGGTTCATATCTATCTACTCATGCGTATCTAACTTAGTGCATACATTTGAAATACAAGAATATTTTTTCTTGAAATTTCATATATTGGTTCAATCTTAAACTTAATTTAAAATAGACCAATCAATTCTCATTATTTTTAGCAATTGTTCTTTTCTAAAAATTTCTTAAGATTTAATTTTTCTTTTAAATATGCTTAAAAGAAAATTTAATAAACATCTTTTGCAAACAACCAGGAAAAACTAAAGAAAAATAAATTGTTAGACATCAAAACAAATAGGTATTAAGATTAGCAAAAAGACATTCAACATTCCAAATATGAAATATAAAGATAATTACGTGGTACCTTCAATAAGTTTCGAGACTTTTTTTGTACCGGCATTTAAAATTGTCGTAGACTCTTGAAAATTCAGTATGTTATTGCTATATATCTTATGAGATGACTGACCAATTTTTATGATTTCAGCTTCAAAGGAACAGCTACAGCAGGAAGTCTGGAAACTTATTGAAGGCACCTCGTATATATGTGCATACACACACATATATATATACACACATATATATATATACACATACATATATACACATACATATACACACACATATATATATATACACATGTTTTTAAGTGTTTTTCATTCCCTTGTTTCAAAGTTTCGAAATGATTGGCATTCTTAATTGTATTGTTCTGACAACCTTGTAGACAGTGTCAAAATCCCCAGTATTCTTTCTTGAAATGTATATGAAATTTATATGCTAAATATTCACAGGCCAATATGAGACGTGAAAAATCTTTTGATTCACCCTTGTACATATAACACATACACACACTAACATATATATATATATATATATATATATATATATATATATATATATATATATATATAACTCTTCCATACCGTTTTATATATAACATCTCCAAATATATATGTACATATACAGACACTCTTTAAAACACATACATATCCAGGGTAGTATCAGGCCATTTTAATTTTCAAGACCTTGATGTAACAGCAACTAAATGGAGATGATCTTACAGCACAATATGCGAACACTCTCCTGTGGAGTTACTCAGTTCGCATTGAGATGTCATTGAGTCAGCTTCTGTACAGTGTGACTGTAACGTAATGGCCGAGGGATTTCGGTTCATGCCTTTGAGTTTAGTTAGGCTGAGAACCTTTCGGCTCAGCACATGGGTTAGTTAGGTGCAACATTGAGGCAGGTGTTAACACGGGCGCGCGCGGGCGGATGGAGGTGTCACTCAGAGATGTCACAATAGTCCGAGACGAAACGGGATGACAGGGTGCGGGTGACGTCACGCACCGGAAGCGCGCGGAGGTTGGTGAGAATCTGAAGAAAGTTAGGGAGTTGGAGACTAGACACTGAACGAAGGAGGTTCGACTTTTGGGGCTCGCTGAGGCGAGACGAATTTGCGCGCCGTGGGTGCCGCACGAGATGGGGGCCAAATGAATAAGACAGCATAGCAAGATTGTGTCTCTCCTCCTTATGTCGAAACCTTTAACTCAGAGTTAATAAAAAAGTTTCGCATCTGAACAAGAAGTCGTTACGTGTTTTCGAATTTCGAGATTCCTATGTTCTTTATATGTTCGATGTATATGTGTTACCAACATGCCATGTCTATTTCGCACATGGCGTTAATTGTGGTAATTTACTAAGCTTTTTGCTTAGATGTAGCACAAGGCCGCATGAATTGGGCACCTAATGAGAATCGAACTCACTCGTGTAGGTTTGCTAGTCTACCTTGCTAACCATTACACCACCGGAGGCGTTAATTGTGGCTATAGTACATGACCATTTCTCATAACATTGCTGTTTCTGATTCTTCACATTTCAAGCTAGGCAGTTAATATATTGTATATAAATTTTCTATTGATTTCCAGAAATGGTGACATTGTCTATGAGGTTGACAGAGTAATGTGATTAGGAAGGCAAATCAATTTCAAACTTTAAATGAATGAAAAATGATTGAATGTATAACACACACACACACACACACACACACACATACACACACACACATATCTTGAACAAGTCCTGGCGGCAACACCCCACAAGACACCAACTGTACAGCCACCTGCCCCCTATCACGAAAACTATTCAAGTTAGACGAACCAGACATGCAGGACACTGCTGGAGAAGCAGGGACGAACTCATAAGAGATGTACTCTTATGGACTCCCACACATGGCCGTGCAAAAGCAGGACGACCAGCACGAACATACATTCAGCAGCTATGTGAGGATACGGGATGTTGTCCTGAAGATCTGCCTGGGGCGATGAACGATAGGGAGGAGAGGCGAGAGAGGTTCAGGGATATCCGTGCTACCAGCGCGACATGATGATGATGATATATATATATATAAAGCACACACGCACACACAACCACACAATAGCTGTATGGCCACTTACCTCCTGTCTGAAAAAACTACCCAAATAAGATGAACAAGACATGTGGGACACTGCTGGAAAAGCAAGGATGAATTCATCTTTCTATGGATGTGCCAGTGATGGCCAATCAACAATAACTTATTTTTATCAGCTCTGTGTTGACACAGGATACAGTTTAGAGGACCTGCCGGGAGTGATGGATGATAGGGATGGATGAAGAGAGAGAGAGTCAGGGAAATCCATGCTGTCAGCACGATTTGATGATGATGATTTACATATAACAAACAGGTACACATACACACATTTGTCCAGTCAGCTGGGGTTGCAAAATACTCTGACTGCATCTCTGCACAAGGGTAAGACTCCCCCAATGAATATCCAGGATATGACACTAAATAATCTGATGGTGAAGCTTCAGTAATGTTGGAGCTTTAGGGAATGTGGGGTACCCCTTCATTGCCACCACTCCCAGGTCCACTCTGACCCGGAGTGGTAGCACCTGATAGGGTTCTATTTACGGGTCAAATAGAACTAAACTGTGTACTTATGCTAAACTGAATTGCTTGAAATAGAGCTGTTTATATGTATAAAAATGGATTTGGTATTAGATAACCGACAAAGGTTGATATGCCATAAAACCAAACCAAACGAAACGCACACACACATATATAAAACACATACACACTCACAGACTCATATATATCACATATGCATATATATATTGTTGATAATTGAGTTCTGGACAGTTTCTTCGGCGCAGTTGTATAGTTGGATGTTCATCTGTGTGTCATAAAGGTTGGTTATCTTTGTGAATACATCCCAATCTATCTTAAACTTCCGAAACTGCTGTGGTGTCATTTCTGAGTTAAGTTGAGGAGGCTTGGCGGTCGGTTTTACATGAGTGGTTGGTGATGCCGGATTTTCTTTAGTCAACTTTAGTATGATGAGTACGTCTCCCATGCTTTTTATACCCAGCTCCTTGAGCATCGTCCGGTCCAGCATATGCATAGCGTCCCTTGTGATGCCCTCGCTTGAAAATGTCTGCGCATAGATCTTTGCAGAGGCCATGGTTATGCCTGCATTGGTGAATATGCTCTCCCAGTCAGTCAGGTCGGGTCCTGCTCGCAGCGCCATGTTGAATCACGAAACACACTTGTAGTCAGTAGCTGGGCGAAGAGCAAAGGCTTTAGCCTTGCTAAAGACTTTGCTCTTAGCCCAGCTACTGACTACAAGTGTGTTTCGTGATTCAACATATATATTTGTGATACACACACACATACAGAGAATATACACTTATTTTAACTTGCAGTTTCTTGATGTTTCTTGGCATCTAAGCAGAGAGTATCCTATTGTACAATATGTGAACACTCCAATGGAGTTACTCAAATGAGTAACTCACAGTGATGACATTGAGTGAACTTGTGTACTGTGTGACCATTCCTCATGACAATTCTATTGCTGATTCTTCACATCTAATGTTTGACAGTTAATATATGATATATAAGTTTTATATAGATTTCCTCTTTGTTGAAGAAACCGGAATTTTAACGGTGTTTTTTTTTGTTTTTTTTTAGAAAATCAGACAAATTCTTTTTTGCAATGTTCACCAAGAATGGTTGATATATCGTTGATTTTAATGAATCTTTTCTGTAAGCAATTTAATAATCTAATGACTTGAGTATTTTTTTTTTCTTTTCTTAATAGGAGGAATGTGAGAATCAACCTCCCTTCCCCTTATGATTTTTGAACCTTTGAAAGCCACTGCGCTACTTATTATTAAACATTGGTATCAATTTCATTTCTTGGTCACCATCACTGTTCTTTCATGAGTGTTTTAACAGAACACTCAGGAAATGGCAAATGTTTTCACTTTTGGCATGTCTAGCTGAAAACCCTTCTTTAATTAATTGCAAAACCTGACTCCCTTACAAAAAAAAGCAAAAAATCTTTTACTCTTATCATTTTAAATCACTTACTTATTGAATAAATAATATTGGTTTCAGTTTCTTTGTTTAATGGCATATCAACCTTTGTGGGTTATTTAATGACAAAGTCATCCGTGTAGAAAAACAGTAGTGGTAGTATCTAACCTGTAGTTAGAGGGGGATAAGAAGGTTGATACCTTTCCTTAGGGTATACGTCTGAAAGTAAAACATAATAGTGGGATTTGAGTTCAAATTTGCTTACTATGATGTCAGAGTCCAGGACATTAGTCACTATACCATGGGACCCCCCATATAATATAATATTGCACAGAACATATCATCATCATCAATCATCATCATGTCGTGCTGGTAGCACGGATATCCCTGATCCTTTCTCGCCACTTTTCCCTATCGTTCATCGCCTCAGGCAGGTCTTCTGGACAACATCCCGTATCTTCACATAGTTGCTGAATGTATGTTCGTGCTGGTCGTCCTGCTTTAGCACGGCCATGTGTGTGGGTCCACAAGAGTACATCACACAGAACATATACAATATTCATATACAGATCAAATTTTCTTTAATAATTCAATAGATGGTTCTTAAATAAGTCAGTTGGCGACCGTAGGCGAGGGTGACCAGAAGGCTCACTTTTCAATAGCTACTACACCGAGGTGTAGGGGAGGGCACTACTCCTTTCCCTAGATTGCTCCACTTTATCCTAGATACGTACCTTATATTGCTGAGTAATAAGCAAGGAGGTATCAAGTACCATTTTTAAAGTCTTTGGTATGACGCAACCTGGGATTGAACCCAGATCTCCCGGACCATTGGCGAACACTCTACCCACCAGACTAATGAGAATGGGCTCTCTTAATTTATTTTCCTTACCATTATTTATGAACTCATTCAATTCAATCTTAGAATTTTTAACGCTATTACTGTTTTTGATCTATTTAGGTAATTTGTTCCAAAAATCTATGACTTTATCAACAAAAAAACATCCTATTGGTCAACAAGAGTTGGTAAGGTCATTTATTACCAGAATACAAATTAAAATCTTGTGATTAGACCACAGAAAATAATAACAAATCAACCAACAGCTGTTCCATAAAAGGAACATAATTAAATAAACGGATCAATGTAGATAGACTCAAATACTGATTTGGTCAGGTAGGATAAGCAATAAAACTAGTCATTTTAAATAAACAAAAACAGAAATTAAATTCCTCCCATGAGTTTAAAAACCAAGACGTGTATCTTTAATTTTTAAAAGCAAATATGACTAAAAATATCAAATTGCATAGATTTTTCTGAACAATTTGAATTTAAGATTTTAACTCTTTTCATTATTTAAACTTTATTCTTGGTTTTAATAAAATGCTGGTAACTTTAGTTTTTAAGAAAATTAACTTTCTATTAAAAAATAATGTTTGAGGTATACTTAATTATGGGCAATTCTGTATTATTCAAACTTTATTCTTGCTTTTAATTTGTTATGACATATTTTTCAGCTTTTTTGTATAATTACATCCAAGTTCGGTTTAAACCGGACATTGGCCCGGAAGACCTGGGTTCAATCCCAGGTCGAGTCATACCAAAGACTCAAAAAATGGTACTTGATGCCTCCTTGCTTAACACTGAGCATTATAAGGTACGAATCAAGGGTAAAGTGGTGCAATCCAGGGAAAGGAGTTTCGCCCTCCCCTACACCTTGGTGTAGTAGCTATCGAAAAGGGAGCCTTCGGGTCACCCTCGACTATGGTCACCAATTTTACTTTACTTACATCCAAGTTGGTGGTGCTTAAAATATGAAACTGCATCCCCTGCAGTGGAGATAAAACCCCCACCAAAAAAGAGGTCCTGAGTGTTACACCAAAGAGTATCTAGTTCTAGAGCTCTGAAGAGTGTGGACTGCTCTTTCATAGCCATTACTTCCAGGTCCTCTGGCCTGGAGTGGTAGTACCTGTTAGGATCCTATCTATGGATCAAATAGATCGATTCAAAAATAGCCCAGTTGGTTGCAGCTGTAGAATACACCGACTGCATCTTTGCAGAGGGGTAAAGCTTCCCCAACGTGTGTCCTGGATATGGCACTAAACAATCTGATGGTGAGGCTCCAGTAATGCAGAATACCTCTTTATTGCCATCACTCCCAGGTCCACTTTGGCCAGGAGTGGTAGCACCTGATAGGGTCCTATCTGTGGATCAAATAGAACTAAACTGTGAACTTATGTTAAACTGAATTGTTTGAAATAGAACTGTTTTTACATTCAACCGTGTGTAAATAAATGACTGATGTTTAATTGAATTATTAGTAATATATAGCAATACTTGGAACCATTTACCTTGTTGACTAAACTGATTAGCTTGAAATAGAAATGTTTTTGACATTTAAATTGCGTACTGAATTTTTTGAAATAGAACTGTTTATAAAAACAATGGTTGATATGCCATAAAACCAAACCAAACAAAACCAACCCCTTTTAAAATTATTTGTATTTAACAGGAATACTTGATACCATACGATTATACAAATAAATTACAGGGTGGAACGATAAAATTGTATTCATAAAGAAAACAACACTACAGCTTTATTTTAAAACTTTTATTGAAAACATCAATTCAGGTAACTTGATTATGTAGTAAAGCTGACATCTATTCAATGTAGCTGCCTTCAGCCTCAATCATCGCCTCGATACGAATCCGGAACTGGGAGCTTGCCTTTTCCACAAGCGCCGTCGGGAGCTCGGCGAATACTCGGCAGATGGCGGCGATCAGGCTGGCTTTGGTGTTGTGGAAGGTCATGTTGGTGATGTTCTCGACGTATGACCAAACGAAGTAGTCCAGCGGGTTCAGGTCGGGAGAGGAGCGGGGCCAGTGAGAGAAGGGTACAAAGTCTTAGCACACCTTCTGAAGCCAAGCCTGGGTCTCTTTGGACTTGTGGGCCGGCGCCGAGTCCTGCTGCCACACCCAGGGTCTG
Organism: Sepioteuthis lessoniana; assembly: GCA_963585895.1. Lineage (NCBI taxonomy): Eukaryota > Metazoa > Mollusca > Cephalopoda > Myopsida > Loliginidae > Sepioteuthis > Sepioteuthis lessoniana. The sequence continues at coordinate 66,843,723 of OY757930.1, read as the reverse complement.
CCACCGGCCACCTGATTGCACCAGGGGATCACCACACTCTTCAGCACATCCAGGTACACTTTGGTGTTGACTTTCAAGCCGACTTCGAAGATGTGAGGTGGCATGATGTGGCCTTCCGCTCCACCACCTCCAAAGGGTCATCCGATGCGTTGAGTTGTGCCCTCAAGCGTTGAACCGTCCGGATTTGCATTTTGAGGGTGCTGGCAATGGTCCTGTTGTCATAACTTGGATCGATAGAGTGCATGAGTTGTACAGCGGCGCATCTCCGATCTCGCTCGTTGAACATTGTGTCACTATCAGACATCATAGAAGGCTCCTATCGCTCTTGGGATTTGTACACAACTAGCCAACAAGTAGATGGTCTGCCACAAAAAAAGAAAACCGGTTTTCATTAAACGGAAATGGAATCATGTCGTCTTTTCTAGGGTGACAATTTTATCGTTCCACCCTGTATTGTTTACTTGAAACCATATTATCATAATCATCATCATCAAGGGTGCTGACAGTATGGATCCCTTTCACTATCTCTCATCATTCATCTCTGTCAATAACCACTTTTAGCGAGTCCTTTAGACTGGTGCGTCCATGTGTAGGAGTCCATAAAACAATGTTACTTATGAGTTTGTCATTACTTGTCCAGCAGTGCTTTGCATGTCTACCTCGTCTTACTTGAATGTTTTGTGAGAAAGTGGCCGTACAGCTGTTGTTTTGTAGAGTGGTGCTTTCCAGATTTGTTCAAAACAGCACACAACATCCTTGAATAGTTCCCATCTAGCTTTTTTCTCCAAGCATTTCATTAAAGTCCAGGCGGTGCAACCATACTAACGGGACTAAGGCTTGAGGAAAGTTTTAGATAGGAATACAAATATGTGCAAATTATTTGCATCAACTTTTGGTTTTAAATAACCCATAAGGTGTTGACATACTGTTAAATAAATCAAATCTTTTTTTCTTATTCATAGTTAAGATTCAAAGTCTTTTCATTATCCCATAAATTATTAAAACTTCATTCTTGCATTCAATATATCTTAACTGATAAATTTTTTGCCCTCTCTTTATTAGCAGACTTACTTGTACGTAGGTACAAATGAAAAAGAAACACTAAAAATCTGAATCATAATATCAACAAATAATTGATTAGTTTTAAATGTTTTTGTTTTTATTGGAAGATTAGTTTTGAAGAAAAAAAAAGAAAAAGAAAAGAAGTGGATGAATTGTTGTTCTGTTATGAATTGATGTGATGTTGGGTAATCATTGATTTTCAATTTTTTAGATTATTATTTAAATCCAAGTATTCATAATTAAACATTGAGGACATGTGAATATTTCAATAAATTTTGTTACAAAACAAATGAAATAGGCAATCTTATACAATAATGCTGAAGATTTCATGTTTCCTCAGAATGTTCACCTCTCCAATATAATATATACGATAAGTTTCCAGACTTTTTCGTATGGGCACTTTTATTGATAGTACACACATGAAACTCTAGTCCCCTTCGAAGTAATCTCCTCCGGCTGCAATGTACTTGTTGTACCGTTCCAACAACTTCTGGGAGGCCCCATGGAAGTCCTCTTGTGTGAGCGTGTCAATGACCTTCGTCACAGCCTCTTTCATCTCGAAGCTTAGGGAATAGACTATAGGGAGGGTGAGGAACTGTCTTGATGCTTATCTTGCTCAAATAGTCTGTGACAAGGATGGAGTTGTGGACTGGTGTATTGTCCTGGTGGAAATGCCACTGACCCGATTTGAAGAGTGCTGGCCTCTTCCGACGGAATCTCTTCCTGAACTCCTTTAAAACCTCAACATAGTAACCCTAACCCTAACCCTTTGGCCAATCAACTCTGGTGTATTGACTTCCTTACTCCTCCCACACCTGTCATCATCCCTCACAGACTCCCTGCTTTCCTTGAATCTCTTATCCCACTCAAAAACTGATGCTCGATTCATGCAAGATGCTCCAAAAGCAGTCTGAAGCATTCCATACGTTTCTGTGGCATTTTTTCCAAGTTTAAAACATAATTTTATTGTATATCGTTCTTCTAAAGTGTCCTGAAGTCCAGATTGCATTTTTGAAATTCACCAGCTGTGACAATCAGGCTTTAGTAGGGTGTATTCCAATTGCTGCTGTAGCACTTGATTAGAACCTGAAATCATAAAATATGGTCAGTCATCTCATAAGATGTATAGCAATAACATACTGAATGGTGGGGCTTCAGTAATGTTGGAGCTTTAGGGAATGTGGGTTACCCCTTCATTGTCATCGCTGCCTGGTCCACTCTGGCCTGGAGTGGTAGCACCTGATAGGGCCCCTTTGGAGGTGCCCGTGGTGTAATGGTTATCGTCGATGGAAATGGACGCGGCGACACGAGTTCAAAACCTGGACGAGACTGATTGCATTTTACATAGCACTAATACCCTTGGGAAAGTTATGAATCCAATTATTCTCCCTCCAGCTATGAGTAAATAGCAGAGCAGACTAGGTTCTTCAGCCTTGGTGAGGTAACTAGTCTAGGAGAAGGAAAACTCTGAATTCAAATCTGTTAAACTCCGCTTAAAAATTGACCTTGTGTCATATCCTGCCCGAGCGGAGGGGTTGGTAAATATGATAGGGCCCTATCTATGTGTAAAATAGAACTAAACTGTGTACTCATGCTAAACTGAATAGCTTGAAAGAGAGCTATTTATATGTATAAAAATAGGTTTGGTATTAGATAACCTACAAAGGTTGATATACCATGAAACACAAACAAACTAAATTTCTACCAATAATACCAACCACAGTAAGTACCATCTATAACTTGAACTGCTTTGGTCACATGATACAGAGATGTAAACTAGTATGTACCAAAATATTGCAAAACTTTTGACTCACCCTCGTATATATTGTTTGATTTGGGATCTTTTTTTTAAATGGCATATCAATCTTTATGTGTTATTTAATGCCAAAGCCATCCTTTAAGAAAATCAGTAGCAATGCTATTCAACCAATTGATTGCATACATTTTCCTGGCGAGGACCACAGACAATTTTGCAGCCAAATATCCATTATAACGGAACTCCAGTGTCCCTGGCGACCACAGAGCTTGTGAAATATTGCACGATGAAGAATGCCCTCTATACACTATGCGAGAGCAGGAACTGTGAATGGACAGACGTCCTCAAATCCTTCACTTCATCGATGAATGCCACGATCACCAGTGCTACAAGTGTATCTCCACTTTACACCATTACTAGTTGCAATCACAATATCGGTTTGCCCAAACTACACAAAACGAAGATTGCAAACGACGACCCGTGAGGTTATTGTATGCAAATAAATGCTCTCCTAAGGCAAGTACACTACCGCGTCACCCTAGCTAACGATGAAGCCGACCACAAAATGGAAGCCAGTTTAAACCGCCTCACTTACAAGGACCCGATACAAGTCGGCGACAATGTTTTAATTCATCAGCTACAATCAACTATAGCCCAGTTATCACATCTACTCTGAATAGGAGAATTTACAGTCGTAAAAACAAACGACATGATGTGTCAGGTGGAAAACGAAAATGGTGATATTCACCACGCACCTATTTGCCGCCTTGCACCACGACCAACACATATCCGACATAGCACCACCACTTCCACCGTGTGACACTCATCAAAATAGGTAAGATCATTCGTCTCCACGCACTTCCGGTGGCGCATAACTCAACACAAACTCCCAGACCAAGCAATATAACTGTTGTATATTGACCTACGACCTGGCCGGGCTGTCAAAATAGGAAATGCACCTATGTAAATAACAGGTGCATCCGGTCGAGGAATATCAGAATTATAACCTTGACCGTGGATGGGTTGAATGAGTGCAATTGTGACGCCCACAAGAAGAAGGGGGCGTTGAACTATTATATAACTCGGTGAAGACAGGAAGTCAGTTAGTTTGGAGTACGGACCAGTTGGAGTAAAGATGCTGTAGAGGAAGCCAGCACCCAGCAGAGTGGGCCCTCAGGCCCCCGATTGAGTGGTTAGTTGGAGACCAGACCAGTTGGAGACAAGATGCGGTAGAGAAAGCCAGCACCCAGCAGAGTGGGCCCCAGGCCCCCGGTTGAGCAGCCCAGGAGAACGGAAAAGAAACGCGGTTATGGCCAATAGAGTGGGGGTCAATATGTTGCAGTTCTGTTCGGTCTCCAACTCCCTCTCACACACAACCCTTTCAAATAAAGTGAGAGGTACATATTTTTCTAAAAGAACTGTGTCGCTCGTCTTTATCATTGCGTCTTTATTGTGTCTTGTTATGATTCTGCATGCATATGTAGATGTATATGTATTATGTGTTTGTATAGTTGGTCATGGTGGTGGCTATACAACATAACTCCACAACAAACATAAAAAGAAAGAAGACAAATGCCGATAAGGCTAATACGAGGATAAATCCCCTCATGTTTCAAAGATTTCAGCGTACATCAGATCCCTCAATACACACACTTACTCGTACATACACATTGTAAATCAGAACGAGATCAGGGGGAGATCTGTTATATATAGAAATGTTTTCTGATTTACTAATACATTTCAAACCAACTCACGAGCTAGGGGAATAAATAGACAAACAAACAATAAAACCACGAGCATTGGTTTCAGTTGAAAAAGGTAGCATTAACCGGATGTTGTCAAGATGATGGCTTATAACAAAATGAATAAAACACGTCACTGTGCAGGTAGGCTCCTCGCATCCATTTAGTTAAAATGTAAAAGTAAATTTACAATTAAAAAATACTTTTTTTCAACCAATCATGAACTTTCCCCCCAAGGTTTTTCGGATGCGATTCAATCCTATATATAGCTTTAAAACAGTCAACAAAATTCATAAAGTCAGTCAATTCCGGGGACAGCGAACAGAGAGAACAGTTACACGTCATATTTTGGACAAGATCAAAGAGCGCTGGTGCCCTATCAATTCACATCACAATCAACAAATTAGACTACCAAGTCCCGGCATTTCCAATACTAGACAATGATCGTTCATACTTTACCAACTCATGCCACCCTACCATGCTCCAAAGAAACAAACCAGCCGCCTAAGAACAACTTACTCCCACTCATCTCCTGACCCTTATCCGGTGGAAAAAGAGAGCCTGTATTTCTTTTGATATACTGACTTTTATTTATTTGAAAAATAAATGAAATTAAATCCATTTCTCTCGTCCGTTGTCTCTTGCAATCATACGCTTGTTTATAACGCTATTTTTATTCTTCCAAAGAATTTTCACAGTTTCTGGTTCGATGCATTTGAGTAGCAGAGCTTTATAAATCTTAGTCGCTTTGGAAGTAAGGGTTTTACTTCGGTAGTTCTTGGCAATTCCGAGGTCGCCTTTCTTGGGGAAAGTGATGTAACATAGCCAGATACGGCTATGCGTGAAACGTACATATAATGTTCATAAAATATATACATAGAACATAGAATCTCTAAACACGAAAAACACTTACGACTTCTTAGTTCAGGCACGAAACTTTTTATTACCTTTGAGTTTAAAGGTTCTTCGACATAAGGAGAGAGATACACATTCTTTCTATTCAGGCTTTTTCACCCCCCCCCCATCTCGTGCGACACCTGCCCAAGGCCTCCGTGAGCAAGCGAAAGTCAACCGTCTTCTCCCGGGGCAGGACTCAACTCAACTGACTTTTTCAAAATCCCCCAAATCCTCCGTGCGCTTCCGGTGCGTGACGTCACCCGCACTCTGTAGCCCCGTTTCCCATCTGGGCTCTTGTGACACCTCTGAGTGACACGTCCGCTCCGCGTGCGCGCGTGAACACCTGCGTTAATGTTGCACCTAAGTAACCCATGCACTGAGCCGAAAGGTTCTCAGCCTAACTAAACTAAAAGGCATAAAACGAAATCCCTCGGCCATTATATTACAGAGAGAATGCAGCCTTTTGTCTATCTCTCATTTTTGTTCTGGTTATATACGGTGCTGCAGTATCGGAGCAATAGGTTGTTGAATTTCCTTGTCTTCCATACTTCTGGTGGTATTTCATCAACACCAGACGTCTAGTTTTTCTGGAGTAAACTGTTCTAGTTTGATGTCTATGGAAGTTAGACCTGACCGATAAAATGAAACACAGTTTCTTCCAAGCAGCGATCGTGTCGATACTGCTATATGAATGTACTACATGGACGCTAATTAAACGGCTGGAGAAAAAGTTTGATGGCAACTACACAAGAATGCTGCAAGTAATATTGAACAAGTCCAGGAGGCAACACCCCACAAAGCAGTAGCTGTGCAGCCACCAACCACGCATCACGAAAACTATCCAAATTAGACGAACCAGACATGCAGGACACTGCTGGAGAAGTAGGGACGAGCTCAGAAGTGATCTACTCCTATGGACCCCTTCACATGGCCGAGCAAAAGCAAGGCGACCAGCTCGAACCTATATACAGTAGCTCTGTGAGGATACGGGGTGTAGCCCTGAGGACCTGGCGGAAGCGATGAACGATAGGGAGAGATGGCGAGAGAGGGTCAGGGATATCTGTGCTGATGGCACGACAAGATGATGATGATGATGATGAGGATTATTAATAATTTGTGTGATAGGTTTATTTGTAACTTCGGGGATTTTCAAAGCAGATTCTTGAAATGTTCTTCTTACATGTGTTGCATACATATATATACTGGATACATACCGACGCAATGATAACAGACGCAGTAATAAACAACGCATGAAGAAAGGACGCAAGAAGATTTCTTTAACAACATTTACCTCTCAATTTATTGCAAGGGTTCGAAAGGGTTGTTGAAGGTTTGCATGTGCTGAGGATGTTGGAGACCGAACATAAACTTCATATTTTGACCCCACTGTTATGACCGTCGCGTTGGGTCTTTCTTGTTCTCTTAGATGCTCAACCAGAGGTCTTGGGGTCCACTCCATCGGGGCTTTTCCGAGGGCCCCCTCAGTCGGGTGTGGCCTTCCCTACCACATCTGGTCTCTACTGTCTGGAAGTCTGCTGGCAACTGCATCGGGGGTTTTCCGAGTGCCCCCTCGGTCGGGTGTGGCCTTCCTTACCACATCTCGTCTCTAACTCTCTGGGAGTCTGCTGGCAACTGCTTCGGGGGTTTCCGAGGTCCCCCTCGGTCAGGTGTGGCCTTCCCTACCACATCTGGTCTCTACTGTCTGGAATTCGACTGGCAACTGCTCTGGGACCCAAACTCAACTGAGTTAAATAATAACTCAATGCCCACACGATCACCCACTGGATCTTTGCAATCGAATGTTTAATCGTCATCAAGCGGAAATAACTGTCATGCAGTTCAGAGGTCACTCTCTTCTGGTGCATCAGTCTGTATTGGCAAAGTGGGACCTTCACCTTGTCCCATATCATAAGCCTTAATCCGCCCATGCGATCTCTTTCGATTACTGGCCGTTGGAATGTGTCACTTCCTTGGAATAGTATTTTTGGGCCGGGTCGAAGGTCAAAATATAACATTTATCCGTAAATTATTTTTCAAAATTCCACATGTGGAATTTTCTTCACGTTCGTCTCCATCACCCTCACATATATTTTACAGAATGATTTATAAGGACAATGATGGCTGAAAACACAAAAAGAATCACTTTAACTACAGCAACCAAAATCTTACTAAGAGGGCGACCTTCTCTCTATGTAACACTTGCCCAGCTAATTACTTTTAAAATTTTGTTTTACTATCTTTGCGTGGTTGGCCATCTTGACATGTGTGCATCAAGGTACAATACGGATGCATTTTTTTATCTTCTCAACACAACGGGCCCTCCATAATTCCTTGAAGAAATTTCAAAACCCTAAAAAGGACCATACTCTGGTCCCATATCCTGGTCACAAACTTAGTGACCCTGGTCATTCCAGCAATACATTTCGCCTGGATTCCCCATGATCACACTCCAGTTCTTTGCTCAACAGGTTCCTACCTGGAGTAACCGGAGAATTTCATAACTAAAACACAATATCTTCAAGGCTCAAAGCATTCCACAAAAATCATGGCCCAAAACAAAGTATCACAATACATCCGAATGTATCACAATCTGGCACGCATGCTGTAAACCACCTAAAATAGTCCAAGCAAAATACTAATTAGCAATGTGTTACCCATTTTTTTTTCATTAATTTTCTGTTTCCATACACATTGGTTTGCAAGCCCCCGAGGAAACATGTTTTACCTGATCAAACCCGCGCCAGGTTTCTTTTCAATTTAATCAGGAACCCTCGTGGCTACCAATATATAGGCACCTCGCCTTTCCCAGATTCGTTTCACTTTGCCAAATCACACACGAATCCAAAACATCATCGTGACTGAAAGACATAGACATCATCCACAAAATTTTGGAGTAGGCCACGCCTTTTTTCTTTTATTCCATTCTCGGAACTCCAAACTAAAAAATAGAACAGCTTCATGGGCCGGCGAATTCTTCGATAGAATTGCTTTCTTTGCCGTCTACCCATCAACAATCTGAAACCAATTGGATGAATGTCTGTCCTATTCTCGAGTCAGCCACCGATTTTCTCAAAAACAGAACCCCCCCCAAAAAATATTTCCTATTCCACGAAAACCCCAAATTCTAAAAAAAAAAAAATATTTTAGAATCAATATAATTGCAAATATTAGTAAACCTAGAATAAAATCCTCTGTTAATGGTTTTCGTCAAATTTCATAATATGAACAGGAAAAAATTTTTTTCCTAATGTCGCCTTTAAACTCAAAAAGTTTCACTTTACAACAAGTCAAAACAATATTACAATCACAGTTCAAAAATGTTCTGTTTTCTTTTCTTCTTTTTTTCAATCTATGTACTGATGTACTGTCTATTTACTAAAAATGTCTGTTCTTTCTTTCTTTCTTTTTTTTATATGCTGTGTTCAACAATGTTCAAGTTTCTCTTTCTTTTTTTTTTTCTTTTTTTTTTGTTTCTCTCCATTTTCATTGTCCTGTAGCTTTTTGTTTTTGTTTTGGTTTTTCATTTCTTTTTTTTTTTCATAATAAATTGCTCATTCAATGTCCCTTTTTTTTCCAACCTCATATCTACCTCTCTGTCTTTACCTTAACACGATAACTATAGGTTCGCTTCCCAGCTTATTCAATTTCAGTCTATAGTACCATAAATTACAACTTTTTCAATAGCTTACGAGCATTCTTCTTCTTCCTTTTTTTTTCTTTTCACAAAACATCCCGGTTTTTTTTTCTAAACAACCTAAACTTTTTTAAATTCTGCCAACATTTCCCAATTCAAAATATTTCCGAATCTGCGAATCTTCGCCACACTTGGTTCTGTCAAAATTTTGCGCATCTCTTAATTACATCCAAAACCCTGTTTCAAAATATCTTCCCCAATAACAATCTCAAAGCTTCACTCCAGGGGGAACTCATAAAATACCTGTCTGCATCGTCAGACACAAAAAACATCTGTCTCTTAGTTACTCTGCCTCCACGGCAAGACCGTTTTCAAGACAATACCTATGTCTTCAATAATTCATATCCACAATTTCCACCGCAAAACAACCGGCCTGATTCTACCAGCGCCGAAAATATCGATTCTCCCGACTTCATAAATATCGAAAAATTATATGCGCATTCTTCAGACAAACACCAATGTGAGAAATTCATGGACAATACCATTAATGCTCCCAAGATTCCATCTCTCGGATTAAAATTCTCATTTCCAATCCACAAGTTCCAAACATGAAAACCTGACCAAAAGGTCTTAACTACAGATATGCGGGATTCCAAATCTTGGACTGAAATTCTCATTTTCAATCACCACTTGTCTGGGCCAATGAAAAGTTACAACGATTTTTTTTTCTCACAAGGACCTATTTACGATAAAAAATCCCATTGATAAAATTTTTCATAAAATTTATTGTTTACGATAAGCTGTCTATCAAAAAATGGACAATGACTGTCCCACAGCCATCTTTTGTTTTCTTTCTCTCTTCTTTTTTTCCTCCCTCACTTCGATACAATATTACACATAGCAGTAATTTCAATTTTTATCTAGGGACCACACATTTTAAAAAAAAAATTATTTCCAATTTTATGCTTCTAGAAAGGCGCTTGTCATTACAACTAATCTTTCACAATTATAATCAATTTAAATCCTTTTTTTTTCTTTAACCAACCAAAATTAAATGACAGAGAGAGAGAGAGATAGAAGTTATATAAATGAGCGCTCTACTCACAATTTTTTTTTCTCTTTTTCTCTTTTTTCTTTCCGTCTTTTTTCTGTTCTTTTCGTGGCGGTCAGTTCCTTTCTCCTTCCTCTTTTTTTGTTGTTAGTTTGTTCTTGTTTTTTGTATTTTTTTTTTACTTCTTTCCATTCCAGCATCCTTCTTTGTCCTCTTCGTTGCTGTCGTGTTGTGATGCTTAAAACTGCAGTTTACTGTAACTAGGTTCATTCTGAGTCCTTGAAGAACTCGCCTGGCACAAGAACCAAATTAATATATGTTATATTGTCACATATGCAGATTCACATCTACATACGTGCACATCTACAAATACAGATGCATGAAGGATAACGCAGGATAAAGACGCAAGAAGGAAGACACAAGAAGACTTCTTTAGAAAAATATTCACCTCTCACTTTATTGCAAGGGTTCGGAAGGGTTGTTGAAGGTTTGCATGTGAGAGGATGCTGGAGACCGAATATAAACTTAATATTTTGACCCCACTGTTATGACCGTCACGTTGTGTCTTTCTTGTTCTCTTAGATGCTCAACCAGAGGTCTTGGGGTCCACTCCATCGGGGCTTTTCCGAGGGCCCCCTCGGTCGGGTGTGGCTTTCCCTACCACATCTCGTCTCTAACTCTCTGGGAGTCTGCTGGCAACTGCTCTGGGACCCAAACTCAACTGAGTTAAATAATAATTCAACGCCCACACGATCACCCACTGGATCTTTGCAATCGAATGTTTAATCGTCATCAAGCGGAAATAACTGTCATGCAGTTCAGAGGTCACTCTCTTCCGGTGCATCAGTCTGTATTGGTAAAGTGGGACCTTCACCTTGTCCCATATCATAAGCCTTAATCCGCCCACGCGATCTCTTTCGATTACTGGCCGTTGGAATGTGTTACTTCCTTCCGGTGTATTACCTTGGAATAGTATTTTTGGGCCGGGTCGAAGGTCAAAATATAACACATGTGTAATCGTTTTTCTTGACAGGCAGTTTTTAGTTTAGCTCTAGAGGTGTTCTCCTTTTTACTGTCTGCCACACTATTCGAGATTGTCTATCTTCTACTGAATTTCGAATTTTATTGATCTGGCTTTGAATGTATTCTATTTGTTCTTTTTGGTATGTGTTAATTAGTTCACTGTGCTTTCTTAAGTTTCTGGATATTGGCATTAATTGGGATCCTTTTATTACTTAGGGATGCTGTTTTCATGTTTTTTAAAATTTTTTCTTAATTGCAAATGTCTCACACGAAACTCTAGTTTGGTTGGTATGCATTCTGCTGCTGCTTCCGTGTGGGCATTGATAAAGTTCTCATATTTGTCATTCAGAGTTTCGGATATTTCCTGAAGAGTATCAAATTTGTTTCTTAGTGTTATCGTATATTTATCACTAATATCTCAATTGTTAAGCAAGGACCAGTCATAGTGTGTAGTTTTGGCTGTTTGTGTCATATTCCTGTGCAGGCTCAGATGTATCTTTATTGTAACAATTCTTTGATTGGAAGACACACCTTCAAAAGAAGAATATGCCTCACAATTCAAAGAGCTATTAATCCATTTCTTATTCATAAGGATGTAATCTGTGATTTAGCATTATATATATACATATATGTACTCGCTCATTGGCCTAGTGGGTAGAGTGTTCGCCAATGGTCCGGGAAACCTGGGTTCAGTCCCAGGTCGTGTCAAACCAAAGACTTTAAAAATGGTACTTGATACCTCCTTGCTTAACACTCAGCAATATAAGGTAAGTAAGGGTAAAGTAGACCAATCCAGGGAAAGGAGTAGCGCCCTCCCCTACACCTTGGTGTATTAACTATTGAAAAGGGAGCCTTCTCGACTATGGTTGCCAACTTTACTTACTTATATACATGTATATATATACTTGCTGTGCTCCCGTAAATTCCATAGAAAAGATAATTGGACAAATTTAAATTATGAATCAGAGAAATTGTCAATTTCTATTTAAAAATTCGATGAATTAATAACACATAACAATTAAATATAACTTTATAATAACAAATAAAAATTAGCTTATTTTTGTAGATAAATATATTTATTAACTTTTTAAGACCATTGGCCTTATCAGTTGAGTGTTTGCCTATGGTCCGGGAGACCGGGGTTCAATCCCAGGTGGAGTCATACCAAAGACTAAAAAAATGGTACTTGATGCCATCTTGCTTAACACTCTGCATTATAAGGTAGGGGTCAAGGGTAAAGTGGAGCAATCCAGGGAAAGGAGTAGTGCCATCCCCTTCACCTTGATGTAGTAGCTATCGAAAAGGGAGCCTTCGGGTCACTCTCGACTAAAGGGAGACAACTTTACTTATTTACTTTTTAAGAAAAATTTGGTTAAATTTTTAGGTGGTTTGATAGCATAAGTTAATATATTTGCTGGTTTACAAGGAAGTCAATAATACAATCCAAGAATAATTAAGAAAGTTTGCAAGAAAATTATTGATTTTTTTTTTAAATGGGTTAATCATATTTACCAACCCCTCCGCTCGGGCAGGATATGAAACAAGGACAATTTTTTTAAGCGGAGTTTAACAGCTTTGAATTCAGAGTTTTCCTTCTCCTAGACTAGTTGCCTCACCAAGGCTGAAGAACCTAGTCTGTCCTACTATTTACCCATAGTTGGAGGGAGAATAATTGGATTCATACCTTTCCCAAGGGTATTAGTGCTATGGGAAATGCAATCAGTCAGGTCCAGGATTTGAACTCGTGTCGCCGTGTCCATATCCTGCGACGATAACCATTACACCACGGGTTAATAATGGGTTAAGATCATTCTGTATCGTTTTTTGATGAAACGACATTCTATCCTTATATTGTGAGTGTTTATTTCTTTGTGATATTGTGATCGCATGGTCTTTTACAACAGTCATGAATCTTTCCTTGTGTCATTTGAATATTCCCATAAGTGCATTGTAAGTAATATTTTATATACCATATTTACCCAACCCCTCCACTCGGGCAGGATATGACACATGGTCAATTTTTAAGTGGAGTTTAACAGGTCTGAATTCAGAGTTTTCCTTCTCCTAGGCTAGTTGCCTCCCCAAGGCTGAAGAACCTAGTCTGCCCTACTATTTACCCATAGCTGGAGGGAGAATAGTTGGATTCATACCTTTCCCAATAGTATTAGTGCTATGGGAAATGCAATCAGTCTCGTCCAGGATTTGAACTCATGTTGCCCTGTCCACTTCCTACGACGATAACCATTACACCATATTTTATATACAGGTCTGTAAATAGTTTGCTAAGGCTAGGCCTAGTTCATCTGGTACACCTCAAATTTCCATCTCCAAAGGGTCTTAATTTAGATCTCTGAAAGTTGCAGGAAATGCGAGTATTTACAGAACATCAAAAAGCTTCAACATTAGGCAGAAGTTGCATCTGTATGGATCTAGTATTCTCACACTGTTAAGTAAAATAAACAAGGCCTGGTGCTATTTATTGTAAGGTACATTCTTAAGTAAGAGGTAATGATGTTTTGAGTCTGAAGCATGCCTAACCCCAGAGTCATCATTTGATGAAGAGGTTTAATTGGTTAGGGCTGCAGAATACACCAACTGCATCTCTGCACAGGGGTAAGACTCCACCACCAAGTTCCCTGAATACAACACTAACAATCTGATGGTGAGACTCCAGTAGTGCTGGAGCTTTGAGCAATGCAGAGTACCCCTTTATTGCCATCACTCCCAGGTCCACTCTGGCCCAGACTGGTAGCATCTGATAGAGTCCTATCTTTGGGTCAAATAGAACTAAATAATGTACTTATGCTAAACTGAATTTTTTGAAATAGAACTGTTTATATGTATAAAATGGATTTGGGATTAAATAACCTATAATGGTTGACATGCCATAAAACCCAACCAAACCAAATCCTATCTATTTAATATATATGTATGAAGAGGATTTGGCATTAATTAACCTACAATGGTTGACATGCCATAAAACCAAACCAAAGCAAATCATATATATTTAATATATATGTATAAAAAGGATTTGGCATTAATTAACCTACAATGGTTGATATGTCATAAAACCAAACCAAACCAAACCAAACCAAAATAACTTAATTCGGTGTTAAATGACATGAAAAGGGCTGGTATGCCGTAAAACCAACCAACCAACCAACCAACCATTGGATGAAGGCTTTGTGGTTGGCACTGTTGCTGTTGTCTTTGTGGTTGTAGTTGTATAAATTCATACAAACACCAGTGTCTATTTCTTTAAAAACGTCACATATTTTTGTTATTATCTTAGAGTCTATGTATATACCTATGCCTATCAACATATTATCACATCTAAGAGTGTAGATCTGGCATATTTTCATAAATAGCCACAAAGACCAAGTCTGCATTAAAAAATTTTAAGCCAAAAACCAATTTCTTTAAATTCACCAAAAATCAACTGTCACTTTTATTTGCTAAATGAGCTAACAAAATTACAAAGTTTCCAAAAAGAACAATATTTTACTTTATTAAAGAAGAAAAAATATCTTATATTTTGAGTGAGCAAATGAAATTTAAAAGTTTCCAAAAAGAGAAATATTTCATTTTGTTAAAAAACAAAAAAAGAGATGAGACCAAATAAAACAAAAATGTAGCAAAGATATATCTTACTTTATTTTCCAGCTTAAGACCTGTGTGTATATATATATATATCTTTTTTTTTCCTGGGAATTTTTTATGTAAATTTGGTCAGAGCTATAGAGAGGTTTTATAATTTTAAAAATAGTCACTGTATATGAAGTGAGCAATTTATTGAGTTGGGAATTCATTTTCTTTTCTTATGTTTTCTAATAATATTCCTAAAATTAAGATTTTTTTCAGAATCATCAGATTAAGTTGATGCAGAATGAAACATCAATCAATATTTCTCTCATATGGAATTGGTTGGCATAGTGACAATTTCATGACAATCCCAGAAAACAACTTGACCCTCCTTCATCCCTGTTCTTTAAATAAAAGATATGTCTTTTTTACCTCTGTTCTTTGTACAGAGAGACGTGTGTCCCACCTGGCTATGATAC
The DNA here is from genome assembly GCA_963585895.1 of Sepioteuthis lessoniana. NCBI lineage: Eukaryota > Metazoa > Mollusca > Cephalopoda > Myopsida > Loliginidae > Sepioteuthis > Sepioteuthis lessoniana. Next base: position 66,828,497 of record OY757930.1, on the reverse strand, counting down.
AGTAAAGCTAGCACAGCTTTACCATATAATTTTTCTGTCGTCCACATCAAGTATGCCTTTTGTCATTTTTATAAACCTTTTACATACACATGCAGATTTTATCTGTTGGAATACGTTTGTGTATTCATGTTAATTCTTCTCGTATGTTTATTATGTGTGCGTTAAATGTTTGCATATGTGTAAATGAGCTTATGGTGTCCTTCCTTTGGTTTATTCAGTGTTAGAGTATCATTGGATATACTAATGCTAATATTGGCTTATGGTGTCCTTCCTTCCGTTTATTCAGTGTTAGAGTATCATTGGATATACTAATGCTTATATTGGATCTTGGTGAGTGGAGAGACAACTGAGAATCCTCCCTAGCACTAACTACCCAATATAATTATTAGATAAACCACTCCACCAAAGTGATTTTCATGTCTTTTCCTCTTCCATAGATATATATATATATATATAGAATTAACTTAAATCGCTAGTCGAAAATCTTCTACTAAAGTTTCACCTTAACGGATCATCAGGAAGTTTACCCTCGACTAAATTCTAAGGAGAAATTGCTTTGCTTTATTCATCAAAAACCCCCACCTATCCTAGAATTTGCATAACAAAAAAAAAAAAAACCCCTAAAATAAAATAAAGTTAAAAAATGTTATGTTGAGCACTTTAGTATTTGTAGCAATGCAGCATTCGCGGAGGGTTTTTTGGTTTTCTTTTGACCACTGACTAAGTACCCCTTGATTTTTTTTCAAGGAGTCGGACGAGGTTGGTCTTTTCTTTCTTTTTTACCCAAAAAACTTTTTTCTTTTTCCTCTGGGCGGTGATTCGAGATATTTTTATCTCTTGTTCCTGGCCAGGGTTTTTTTGTTTTTTTCTGGTACCGTGAATACTGGTAGATATTAGATTAGTAAATATATATATATATATATATATTGTCATCCACAGACAGACTGTTTCATTGTATCACAATTCTTCAGAGTGGCTAGACACATGAGATGCTCCAAGCCGGAATCAAAACCTGCCTAACATTACATCATACCGCTAAGCCAAGCCTGCAAATCAATGTAAGCTCGGAAATTAACGCATATGTATTAAATTTTGTTTTGTTTACATTTTGTGCAATCAGATGCCAGAGTGCTCAATTCATTAGAAGAGCTTTGTATTACACGAGTGGCAACTATTCTGTTCCCTTGCCAGAGTGCTCAACCACCTGTGGGAAGGAGCGTATATATTGCCATCCACAGATAGACTGTTTTGTTGTATCACAATATGTTTTCATTATCTTCTCTTCCATATACACACAGTAGTTCTAGAAAAAAAAAAAATTCAATAGAAATAAAAAAAGGGTTATCTTTTTCTTGATTGGGTTGAGAAATTCTCAGCAATTTCATGAATAGTGCTGAATGAGTGTGTGTGTGTGGGGGGTGCGTGTAGGAGAGTGGGTAAGTTAATTATTTTTTTATTCATACTAATTTCATAATTGTAATAATTAATAATAAAAATGTTAATGAATAAACGAAAGAAAACTTGTGCATATTTTGTTACAGAACAAAAGAATGTTTACTCATAAGCAGTCGTGCAAAGTAATGACATTGTTATATCCTGAACGAACACCTTGATATATCTATAGATAGTGATAGAAGAAATAAAGAGAAAGGTAGAGAGGAAGAGAAAGAGCTGAATACATCTAATATTTTCGTAAGTTCTTTTCACCTCATTATTGTTTATATATATATATATATATATATATATATATATATATATATATACATATATATATATATATATATATATATAGTAATGTAGTACTGTTTATTTATATATATATATCTATATACATACATATAGTTATGTAGTATTGTTTATATATATATATATATATTGTATTATATATATATATATATATATATATATATATATATATTGTAATGTAGTATTATATATACATATATTGTAATGTAATATTATATATATATATTGTAATGTAGTATTATATATATATATATTGTAATGTAGTATTATATATATATATATATATATATATTGTAATGTAGTATTATATATATATATATATATTGTAATGTGGTATTATATATATATATATATATATTGTAATGTAGTATTATATATATATATATATTGTAATGTAGTATTATATATATATATATATATATATATATATATATACTGTAATGTAGTATTATATATATATATATATATATATATAGTAATGTATTATTGTTTATATATGTATATATATATATATATATAGTAATGTATTATTGTTTATATATATATATATATATATATATATATATATATATATATATATGTATATAAAATGTATTGTTTATATATATATATATATATATATATATATATATATATATATATATATATAAAATGTAGTATTGTTTATATATATATATATATATTTATAGTAATGTAGCATTGTTTATATATATATATATATATATATATAGTAATGTAGTATTGTTTATATATATATATATATATATATATAGTAATGTAGTATTGTTTATATATATATATATATATATATATATAGTAATGTAGTATTGTTTATATTATATATATATATATATATATATATATATATATAGTAATGTTGTAATGTTTATATAATATATATATATATAGTAATGTAGTACTGTTTATATTATATATATATATATATATATATATATATATAGTAATGTAGTACTGTTTATATTATATATATATATATATATATATATATATATATATATATATATAGTAATGTAGTACTGTTTATATAATATATATATATATATATATATATAGTAATGTAGTACTGTTTATATAATATATATATATATATATATATATATATATATATATATATATATATATAAAGTCTTTGTTGTTTTATCATTAATCAAATGAAGGTTTCCTTTTACAATTAAATTTTAGATGGCTATTGTCATAGAAAATGGACACGGCAAATCCTGGGTGAAACTAATTGCATTTCATGAAGCACTAATACCCTGGGGAAATGTATGAATCCTCTTATTCTCCCTCCAGCTATGAGTAAATAATAGGGCAGACTGGGTTCTTCAGCTTTGGTTAGGCAGCCAGTCTAGAAGAAGGAAAACTCTTAATCCAAACCTGTTAAACTGTTTTAAAACTGACCCTGTGTTATATCCAGCCCAGGTGGAGGAGTTGACATATATATATATGCAGTATTGTAATGGGTTATGGTCACTTGGTGAGTTAATGGTGAACCAAATTTTGTGGTATAATTAAATAGAGCTCAATATCAATGATAGAGCTGTTTTTATATCTATATATATATATATATATATATATATGCATATAATCGTTATCGTCGTAGGAAATGGACACTGTGACACGAGTTCAAATCTTGGACGAGACTGATTGCATTTCACATAGCACTAATACCCTTGGGGAAGATATGAATCCAATTATTCTCCCTCCAGCTATGGGTAAATAGTAGGACAGACTAGGTTCTTCAGCCTTGGGGAGGCAACTAGTTTAGGAGAAGGAAAACTCTGAATTCAAACCTGTTAAACTTCGCTTAAAAGTTGACCTTGTGTCATATCCTGCCCGAGCGGAGGGGTTGGATAAATATGATATATGCACATAACCCATCCACCATATCTATACCACATTCATTACTAAAAATCTTTCACACTGCATCATGAATAACCCCACAAAACACCTGAAGTACCGCAAGTACCACTTTTCGCCATTCAAAAACACACCCAATGCACCATAAGTACCACTTCCCTCCATTAAACCTTTATCCATCTCCAAGCCCCCTTTCCACCTGTTGACATAATTTTAGCTGTTTTCATGAATTCACACTGTACATTTACCATATTCCTTATGCACATACCATCATAGATTACAATAACGTATACGTAATATATCATTAAGACAACATAGACAGCTAATACAAATTTATTGTAACCCAATAAAGAATATATTCCAACATAATACTAGTATTACATAATACCCCATAATATATTACAATATAATATAACTTGTATCTACACTATAATATTCCCTCCTGACCTATTATACTTACATTCCAGATCCAATATCCAATGTACATTTTCATCTATCATACTTACACGTCAAATCAAGAATTCATTTTCTTAATAGTGCAATGATGATGGTAATTTGCCCTTAAGTATTGTTTATATATATATATATATATATATATATATATATATATATATATAGATAGATTGATAGATAGAAATGTAGTATTGTTTATATATATACAGATAGATAGAAATGTAGTATTTATATATATATATATATATATAGTAATGTAGTATTGTTTATATATATATATATATATATATATATATATATATATATATATATAGTAATGTAGTATTGTTTATATATATATATATATATAAACAATACTACATTACTCTCTATATATATATATATATATATACATATATAGTAATGTAGTATTGTTTGTTTTTATATATATATATATATATATATAGTAATGTAGTATTGTTTGTTTATTTATATATATATATATATAGTAATGTAGTATTGTTTGTTTATATATATATAGTAATGTAGTATTGTTTGTTTATATATATATATATATATATATATATATATATATATATATATTATTAATATAGTATTGTTTGTTTATATATATATATATATGTAGTAATGCAGTATTGTTTATATATATATATATATATATATATATATATATATGTAGTATTGTTTATATATATATATATATATATATATATATAGTAATTTAATGGATTATAGTTATCACTTGCTCACTTGGTGAGTTAATGATGGACTAAATTTTGTGGTATTATTAAATTGTGCTCAATATCAGTGATAGAGCTATACATATATATATATATATATATATATATATATATATATATATATAAGTCTTTTTTCTTTAATCATTAATCAAATGAAGGTTTCCTTTTACAATTAAATTATGTACGAGTATATCATCATGGTGCATACAACAACATAACCAATGCAAACAATTATTGCAACGCCTTATGCAACACCTTTTATTCACCGTATTCCTTATGCACATATAACCATAGATTACAATAGTATATATGTAATATAACATTAACACAACATAGACAGCTAATACAAATTATTATTGCAATCCAACACAAAACATATTCCAACATAAAATACTGACATTGAATAATACTTCATGATGCATTCCCTTTTCACTCATTCTTATGTTTTAGACCCCCCCCCATACATTTTTGCCTCTTAAGTTTATTTTCTTTGTAATGCAATAATGATGATAATTCATTCCTTAGTTATAATCATTAACACGACATAGCTAATACAGACATTATATCCCTTATGTACATACATAGATTACAATAACATATACATAATATAACATTAACACAGCATAAATAGCTAATACAGTTTAATCGCACTCTAATTCAAAACAACATAAAATACTAATACTGCATAATACCCCATAATATATCTTATCTTTCGGACCTACCATACATTTTCGTCTATCATGCTTACAAATCAAAATTTATTTTCTTCATAATGCAATGATGATGATAATTTGTTCCTTAGTTAAAATCATCACTACACACACATGAATGCATTAAAAAAATTTATTCGGTCAAATCCTTTCTACTAAGAACCTTTGCTATACTTTGCTACAACAATATCCAGGACACAACCTCAATCCTGCCACGAGATGCATGTATTATCACATATATACACACACTAACAATCTCCAATACAAATTTAACTCTCACACACACACAAGTCATATAAACCTAAATGTAAACATTTGCTTGACTGTATATTTTTATTTTTTTCGATTTCTCAAATATTTTTCTTTCTCTGCCTGATGATTGTTGTAATAAGGCAGCATAAAACCCTAGACCACAGATAAACATCCATGGTATTAAATACATATACATATATATTTATTTATTATTATTATTTTATATTAGCCCTATCACAGATATTGAGCACTCTCCAAATTGTATCACATTTGGTCTGCCACAAACTCACCAAGTGAGACAGTGACAAATAAACACTGTTATATATATATATATATATATATATATATATATATATATATATAAGGCTCATTAAGTAAGTTTCCGGACTTTTTTCGTATGGGCACTTTTATTGATAGTACACACATAAAACTCTAGTCCTCTTTGAAGTAATCACCTCTGGCTGCAATGCACTTGTTGTACCGGTCCAACAACTTCTGGAAGGCCCCATGGAAGTCCTCTTGTGTGAACATGTCAATGACCTTCGTCACAGCCTCTTTCATCTCCTCAATTGTCTCATAACGACAGCCTGTGAGCTTAGGGAATAAGCAAAAGTCAGAGGGAGCAAGGTCTGGACTATAGGGAGGGTGACAAACTGTCTTCATACCCATCTTGGTCAAATAGTCTATGACAAGGATGGAGTTGTGGACTGGTACATTGTCCTGCTGGAAATGCACTGAGCCGATTTGAAGAGTGCTGGCCTCTTCTGATAGAATCTCTTCCTAAACTCCCTTAAAACCTCAACATAGTTTTCTTTGTTACTGTCTGTCTAGTGGGAACCCAGTGCATGTAGATCATACCTGAGCTGTCATAAAAAGTTTGTGGGTGAATTTGCTGTCTGGCCTTCTTGGGTCTGGGAGAGCCAGCATGCTTCCACTGGGAACTCTGTATCTTGGTCTCTGGGTCATAGCAGTAGATCCAGCTTTTATTGCAGGTCACCAGAGCATCAAGAACTGCGGGATCTGAATTGATCAGCTCGACCATCTCCCTGCTGTCATGATGATGTCTTTCTTTCTGATCATCTCTGCCACACCCTTGGGACAAACTTTGCACAAATCTTCTGCATCTTCAGTTCCTTGCAGGTAATTGTGTGTACAGTTGCCACACTGACATCAAGCTGTATACTTATTGTCTTTATTGACACACGACGGTCCTTATCCATAAAATTCATTATTTGGCCAATCAACTCTGGTGTTCTGACTTCCTTACTCCTCCCACAGTCTGAAGAATTCCATACGTTTCTGTGGCATTTTTTTCAAGTTTAAAACCGAATTTTATTGCATGTCGTTCTTCTAAAGTGTCCTCACATCCAGATTGCATTCTTGAAATTCACCAGCTGTGACAATCAGGCTTTAGTAGGGTGTATTCCAATTCCTGCTGTAGCTGTTCATTTGAACCTGAAATCATAGAAATTGGTCTGTCATCTCATAAGATGTATAGCAATAAGATACTGAATTTTCAAGAGTCTACAACAATTTGAAATGCCTGTACAAAAAAGTCTGAAAACTTATAGAACGTACTATTTATATAAATATATTACATGGTGGTGTCTGTGATATTGGGTTTCAGGCTTTATACATTCATCAAAGTGAAAAGTTTTCAAAAAAGACTGATTAATATGGTTGATTTTTTGTTTTGGTGGTGTTGGAAGGGGGATTTTGTTTGTGTTTACATGTGCCTAAGTTTGTGTGTGTTTGAATGTTTGTTTGTGTATGTGCAGTATGTATGTATGCACTAGTGACAGCTTCAACTGCTTCATTTCATGTGATATAAGTTGTCGACCCTTTTCAATAGCTATTACACTATGGAGTAAAGGGGGACACCATTCCTTTCCCTTAATTGCTCCACTTAATCTTGACCTAATAATGTTGAGTGTTAAACAAGGAGATATTAAGTACTATTTTTTGAGTCTTCAGTATGACTTGACCAGGGATTGAACCCTAGTCTCCTGGGCCATTGGTGAACACTCTATGCATTATGCCAATGAACCAGTCTCAGTATATATATATATATATATATATAGACTGTTTCACTGTGTCGCAAATCTTCAGTGAGGTTAGACACGCAAGAGACTCCAAGCCTGGATCAAAACCTGCCTAACTTTACATCAGCCTGCAACTCAACGTCAATTTGGGAATTAACGCATATGTATCAAATTTCATTTATTTACATTCTGTGCTCTCAGATACCGAAGAGCTCAATTTGTTAGAGGAGCTTTGCATTACTCGTGTGGCAACCGTTAATTCCTTACTCAAAGTGCTCAAACCCCACGGGCGGAGTGTGTGTGTGTGTGTGTGTATATATATATATATATATTTATGACAAAGAAAAAAGGTCTCCTTCATAGGTATGGTGCAAATTTTGATTGATTGATTTTAAAGACAGTCAACCCATCTTGGGTTATTTTATGCTCTCGGTTAAGGAATCATATTTATTTGATGTTCATATTTGTATTTTTGTGCAATTGTTTCTTAAGAGGTTTTTTTTTTGCACACAGTCTTATTGAATATGAATAATTTTAAAACAGATCTATCTAATTCATAGATGGGATCTTAATAGGTACTACCACTCTGGGTCAGAGTGGACCTGGGAGTAATGGCAATGAAGAGCAACTCCACTCTGCCCAGATCTTCAGAACTAAAGCCTCAACATCAGATGCAGTTTAGTTTTATACTGAAGACACTCCTTTCTTTTTTGGTGAGGGGGTCTTACCCCTCTGCAAGGAAAACAGTATGTTCTAAACTCTGTATGCAAACAAATGAGACTTTGGATTGTTTAAAAATCTTACAAACAATTTATCTATTTATAAATAATATATATATATATATATATATATATATATAGGATTTGGCATTAAATAACAGTCAAGTTTTTATGAATAAAGAAAAAATGTAAACAAAACTAAAAACAGACAGACTTGTGGATGTACAACAAAACAATTAGGTTTATCAACAGACAGAGACATGCATCTATTGACTTGGAAAAGAAGCTGTTTTAACTTTGTGTGCACCCGTAAAATGTATGTCCATGTGTCACGGTTGATTTCAAGTCTCCTCTGTTTCATGTGTCTCCATTCTTCCAGTCCCTACAACCCCACAATACAGGGTGAAATGATAAAATTGTCATCTTAAAGAAAACAACACTACAGCTTTACTTTAAAACTTTTATTGAAAAAATCAATTCAGGTAACTTGATTATGTAGTAGAGCTGACATCTATTCAATGTAGCCACCTTCAGCCTCAATCACTGACTTGATACGGATCTGGAACTGGGAGCATGCCTTTTTCACAAGCGACGGCGGGAGATTGGCGAATACTTGGTGGATGGTGGCGAGCAGGCTGGCTTTGGTGTTGTGGGAGGTCATGTTGGTGATGTTCTCAATGTATGAACAAACAAAGTAGTCCAGTGGGTTCAGGTTGAGAGAGGGGTGGGGGCAGTGAGAGAAGGATACAAAGTTGTAGCACTCCTTCTGAAGCCAAGCCTGGGTCTCTTTGGACTTGTGGGCTGGCACCGAGTCCTGCTGCCACACCCAGGGTCTGCCACTGGCCACTTGATTGCACCTGGGGCACACTCTTCAGCACATCCAGGTAAACTTTGGAGTTGACTTTCAAGTAGACTTCAAAGATGTGAGGTGGCATGATGTAGCTCTCACATGAAACCACACCAAAGACCATAACCATAGCAGGAAACTTTGTTTTCATCACCCTGGGCACATCCCCATTATTCATGGCAATCCAGATTTGCATTTTGAGGGTGCTGGCAATGGTCCTGTTGTCATAACTTGGATCGGTAGAGATCATGAGTTGTACAGCGGCGCATCTCTGATCTCACTCGTTGAACATAGTGTCACTTTCAGACATGATAGAAGGCTCCTATCGCTCTTGGGATTTGTACACAACTGGCCAACTAGTAGATGGTCTGCAACAAAAAAAGAAAACCGGTTTTCATTAAATGGAAATGGAATCATGTCGTCTTTTCTAGGGCAACAATTTTATCATTCCACTCTGTACACTGTCCTCTGGAGGCAACCCTCTTTCTATCCCTTAGGGGGAGTAACTTTGACAGTTTTTTCATTAAGTCTGATCCCTAACAATAACCTTCAAAAGATTGATATTGTTGTGCACCATGAAAAAATGAAACTATAATACTTGGTAATAAAAATAAAACTCTCTCATCTTTATTTCTCAAAAAGGTCTGAAGTTGACTGTCAGTGTGAGAGTGACAGGGAGATAGAGACAGACTGTTATATTGACCCTTAACTTATTAACCGTGCTGTACTCAGGGCCCCACTCAGCACTTCTGCTTCTCTGCTGGAGTGGAACACTGCCTCCCTCTGGGCACTTGCCAGCCACCCGAATGTGTCTACTGTGGGTGACCGCATATATGATTTCACAATACCTATGTGTTTCTGGTGTGTCCTTCTGGCTGTAAACCTGTGTGATCAGCTTCCACCCATATATTGCTGTCTTCCTGTTTATACAGCTGGAGCATGACGGTTCTGTCAAAGGTCAATATTCAACAATATGACATAAAACCAACCTAACTCTATTTTTCTGAGTTTTTCACAACAGTTTTAATGGATGGTCACTGAAATCTAAGAAACAACAAGACTTAGGTTTCCAGGACTCTTCTGAGTATTCTAGCCCCTCTTAACAATGTTATAGCGTTGGTGGTCTTGATTCTTCCACTGATTTTCCATTCTCCCAGTCTTTTTTCTAGGCTTTTGGGGACTATTCCAAGAGTTCCAACTACAATTGGCATAACCATATTTACCAACCCCTCCACTCGGGCAGGATATGACACAAGGTCAGTTTTTAAGTGGAGTTTAACAGGTTTGAATTCAGAGTTTTCCTTCTCCTAGACTAGTTGCCGCACCAAGGCTGAAGAACCTAGTCTGCCCTACTATTTACCCATAGCTGGAGGGAGAATAATTTGATTCATATCTTTCCCAAGGGTATTAGTGCTATGGGAAATGCAATCAGTCTTGTCTAGGATTTGAACTCATGTCGCCGTGTCCATTTCCTACGACGATAACCATTACACCAGTGGCACCTCCTACAATTGGTATAACTAACACCTTCATGTTCTACAGATTTTTCAGCTCTCTAGCAAGATCTAAGTAATTGTCTTTCTTTTTGCTTTATTTTACTTTTACTCTATTGTCTGTTGAAATAGCAAAATTCACAAAATGACAAGTCATTTTCTTCTGGTAAATTAGTTTTGGAACTGGTCTTCTGTCTGCGATTGGGTTAATCATTTGTATCTCGAAATCTCAGAGAATTTTATGGGTCTCATTTTCTCAGACAGTCCTCGTTTGTGCATATATATTTTATTAGCTTGGTTAAATTTTAATCTTTGGCACGATTCCCAGTAGATCACCTTTCCCACTCAGTCATGCTTAGTCTTATATCATTTTTGTGTTAGTTTGCTGCATTCACTTATATTATTAACTGTTTCATCTCTCACCACATAACCTACACTTGCTATTCTTCCGTGTATTATCAATTTTTGTTTTAATATAATTAGTCCATATGACATTATTTTGTGTTGCTATTAATAGAGATTTAGTTTCTCTTTTTAGCCATGTCTAGGTTATCCCATATGCTATTTCCATCATTTGTCACTTGAAGTATCCATACAGTTGTTTTTCTTCCTATTTTTGTCCTCTAGATTCTTTGATTATTGTTTTTCTGTTTGTTTGGTTTGGTTTGGTTTCTTTGTTTAATGGCATATCAACCTTTGCAGGTTATTTAATGCCTATGCTATTCTCCTAGAAGAACAGTAGTGGTACTATTTAACCCATAGCTGGGAGGATAAGGGGGTTCATACCTTCCCAAGGGTATTTGCCTGAAAGTGAATGTAACAGGGCGACTGGAGTACAAACTCGTGTACTACAATTCAGCAGTCCATCGCTTTAACCATTACAACATGAGGACACCCCCCTTTTCTGTTTGTGTCTAAGTTATTACTGTTGATATTACTGTTACTAGCCACAGTAATCTATCTTTCTTTGCTCATTTTTTTGTATATTCCTCAAGTCCCTAAAATTGTTGCATCTATGCAATTCCCTATCTTGGTGAGTCCTCTTCTTTATTTTCTTGACACAGAGGATGTCAATGTCATCTCTCAATTGTAAAGACTTATACATTGCCATCAATTTTTAATGTAACTGAACAGCTCATAGAAAATGAAAAAATTAATAATAAATGAATAAAAAAGAAGACAGTCACCGAACAGCCAGGCCAAAGCTAGTGTCATGATTAAAAATGACGAGAAAAAAAATCAAGGAGTTTGAAACCTGTGGAACCAGTGGAAACGGATGTTCCTCCTACCGACATCAGGCAGAGGGAAGGGGCGACTCATTTTGAAGGAGTAAAGTTTGAGACGTGAGGCAGTAAAGACAGTCAGTTGAACTCTCGCCATGAAGATGTAAGGAGATGAAAGTTTACGAACCTTATTTTTGGGGGTGGGATCTAAAGGGGCCTTAGACTAGATATGACCCAGCGGTCAAGCATGTTAGAACTGCAACAGAAAACCCAGGAAGAAAATTCAAGGTCCGTGTCTGCACTCTCTTTCTCATCATGATGTGTTGTTTCTCTTTGCCCAGCTAATGCGGTCACCTCAATTTTCATGCTCTCTTTCTTTCTGCCAGCGACTACTTACAAATTGTTGTTGTAAATAAACCTTTGAGCAGTTAACTAAAACAGAATTTCATGTGTTCGTCAACTTTTGTCACAACAGGGTCACGGAGACACAAATGTCTATTTAGTGCTGTTATGTCACAACTGTCTTTTTGGTACTGTAATGGTACAAATGTTCTGGTGATTTCCTGATTGGGCAGTTTTACTCCTGTCGTTTCTGATTCAGTTGGTAGGGGCTGTAGAATACACTGACAACATCATTGCAGAGGGGTAAGATCCCACCCCACACTACCAAGTGTCCTGTATATGACACTAAACAATCTGATTGTGAAGCTCCAGTAATGCTGGAGCTTTGGGGAATGTGGAATACTCCTTTATTGTCATTGCTCCCAGGGTCACTCTAGCCCAGACTGGTAGCACCTGATAGGGTCCAATCTATGGGTTAAATAGAAATAAACAGTGTACTTATGCTTAACTGAATTATTTGAAATGGAACTGTTTTTACATTTAACTGAGTAAACAAAAAGTTTACTTATGTGTTATGGTACCTACCTTATGGACTATAATGGACTCTTCCTCTTACTATGAATACCGGGAGAATATTCATCTCGGAGTTAACTTAACTCCAGTCTAATACTTTGGCAGTCAGACTGACATTCAACACTCTTTTACCTATGCTGTATTTATACTTTCATTCAATATACTTGTTTCACATAATTCCGAGTTCGTGTCTTTCTTCTGGACCTTTTACTGGTTCACAACATTATGCTAGACTGAATTGTTTGAAATAGAACTGTTTTTGACATTTAGATGGTGTACTTATGCTAAACTGAATTGTTTGAAATAGAACTGTTTATATGTATTTAAAATCAATTCAGCATTAGATAACCTAGAATGGTTGATATGCCATAAAACCAAACCAAATCCTATTGTTTCTTTTGCTTCTTTTTTCATTATAAGCATGACACATTCTTCAATCCCAAGTTTCATTCTTATATCTTGACTGTAGATTCTAAAAGTATGAGAGTTCCTAGCTTTTTTTTCATTCTTGATAAATAACAAATATCCTCTCTATACACAAGGTGGTTTGATCTATTCTTGTGTAAATTTTCAGCCTTTTGTGTATTTTCTATAATTGTGTGGCATCATCACTATAACAAATAGAAGTGGTAAGAGTGAATCCCCCTGGAAGATGCCTCTTAGGATTTTCATCTCTGCCAAGGTCGGTCCTCCTTCCACTTTCTAGTTTTCCATGGCTTTTGTGATAAAGTTTATGACTTTGTCTGATATTTTGGACATTTTCAGATATTCTATTATCCAAGTTTGTACGATAATATAAAAGTAGTAGTCTACCTTATGCCATGGATACATTTTTCTGCCTTGAGGATGTGCTGATCTATACATAGTAGGTCATCTGTTCTTTTTGTTCCTTTGTGGTATCCTTTCTGTTCTCCTGGAAATAGTCCATGGCATTATCATTATTATGATTATTATTATAAAGGATGACTGAATTTAAAATAATGAGACATTAGGTTAGTTTGCACTTTAGACAACTTGTAGGTGACAGCAGTGGGTATCAATTACATTTTGAAAAACCATAACCAAAAAAACATGTCATTTTATGCTATTGACTAAATGGCATAAGAAATAACTTTATTAGAAAAGACTACACCACAAGTCAATAGTTGAGGTAAAATAGTTGTTTACTTTGATATACCGGATAATATTTACTGTACCGGGGATATAAATACTGAGTTGAATAAACAATGAATCTGATTGAAGAAAAAGCTCGCTAACTTGTTTTTCTTGTATGATAATGTTATACTAGAGTAACCTTTTTTTTTTTTTAATTTGATTTGTATAAAGATTTAGAAAAAAAAAAACAACTGAAATAAAAGAATTAAAAAAACAAAAACAACTTTGGATATTCATTAAATTTGAACTATAATCCCTAATCCCCTGATAAAAAAAATATAGCCAGACTTTGAGAAAAAAAAAAGCAGGAATGGGTAAGAAAAAAAGAAAAATTATTTTATAAATCAATTCCTTTTCTGTGATTATCTTAGGACTAAAGGTCAACTACTATATGCAAGTATAAGGTTTGTTCAGAAAGTATCTTGTTATTCAGTATATCTCAAAAACTGGTTGTTCAGCCTAATGAATGCATTTTTCCAAGCCCTCTGACATTTGTAAGTGGAGTAAATTCCTTCTTCTAGGCTGGTTGCCTAACCAAGATTAAAGAAACCAGTTTGCCCTACTATTTACCCATAGATGAGGGGAGATGGATTCATGCCTTTCCCAAGGGCATTAGCATGAAGCAAAATGTAAACAGCCTCATCTTGGATTTGAACAGCAATTTTGTCACAGATTCTATTGATAAACTAAGCACACCTTGATGTAACTAAGCAACCAGTCAGAAGGGACCTTACAATACATTTATAATCAAATGCTCTCCTTTGGGGTTGTTCAGTCACCTGTGAAGCATAAGAGAGTGAACTTGTGTACTATGTGACCAGTGCATTTATCAAAAGAAAATAGTGACCTTGTGCTAGATTTAAGCAATACTCAACTATAATCAGTAAATAAGTATTTGGAATGAGAACAGTGCTTGGCAATTCCCATCTTCTCTATAAGTAACCAATGACAAGTTATACTGATTTACATGGTACCAATTGTAAGGTATCATCTCTGACTTGACTTAATGATTCCTGAACAAGAAGCTGATTCAATCATAAGTTACCCTGCCATGCTGGCACATTGGTGGGGGGTTTGAATTCAGTTTTCCTTCTAGACTAGTTTGCCAACCTACAAAGCTAAAGAACCCAGTCTGCCTTACTATTTACATCTAGAAAATAGAGGTGGATTCATGCCTTTCCCAAGGGCATTAGCATGAAGAGAAAAACAAACAATCACATCCAGAATCTCAATTCAAGTTTCTGAATCCTATGATAATAACTGATATGCTATATGAAAATCTATTAAGAAATGTTACAAAAATACTATACCTTTGTCATTTGTAAATTGCATTTTTGTGTCATAAATTAATTCTGAAGAATCTATCCTTATCGTGAAACATGTCAATTTGATTTGACATATTATCTTCCTTTTGACATTATATATATATATATATATATATATCTTGTCGTACGGGCAAAATTTAAATAATGCTCTTAAAAGAGTACTCATGTTTAAAATGAATAAGATATTTCAAAAGTGATTAAAATATTTTAAAATTCTTAAAAAGGGACCGTTTATTTTGATTATGTCTCTTCAGAGAATTGTGTCCATAATACTTGAGTTAATATGTGAGGAATTCAAATTTTGAATAGTGACCAATAAAAATATGAGGAGGAGGGAAGGAAAAAAAAAAAAGAACAATTTTTTTTCTCTGAAGAGATGTAATCAAAATAAAGGGTCTCTTTTTAAGAATTTAAAAATATTTTAATCATTTTTAAAACATTTTATTCATTTTAAAAATGTGTATGCTATTAAAAGCTTTATTTAAATATATATATATATATATATATATATATATATATATATATATATAGAGAGAGAGAGAGAGAGAGAGGGGGGGGGTGCTTCTCAACTATTGAAACAAAGCAGCAGCCTTCAGATCTTCCCAGTTAACATTATTTTCTTCCTCTTTTCGGATTATTGCTTGAAAATATTTTAATATTGTCTTTATTGGGAATCCTTTTGAGATGAGGCTTCACAATCTGAGAATTAATTTTTTATTTATTGTGGACTTCATCTTGGTAGTTTTTTTTTGTTGTTTCTTTTCACTACGTTTCAGCCAAATTTCACCTCTGGCCTTCGTCAGGTGATTAACTGCGACCTCGGAAAGGAATGCTGAGTTTTGTAACATTTTAATATATTTAACCAAATATAGCAAAATCATACCTTGGATGATGAAACTTTTGTGTGAAGATGTATTATGAAACAAAGTTTTTCAAGAAAGTTCAATTTCTACACATTTCCAAAAAGGTGTCAGATTTTCAAGTTGTGAAGAACTTTGAAGCGAGTGGCACTCGTCAAGCTTACAGAGCAATAGGTTTCTCACCATTTGGGCCATGAATCACCCAGGAAGAATATGCATATGTTATCAACAACTTAGCATGCTGCATTTAGCAGAAACTTCAAATGAATGATAAATACCTGGAGCATGTAATCTAGGGTTTCTCTTGATATTTTTCATACATGTTTGAGACAAAATAGTTGTAGATGCTAAAATGTGGTCCGTTTACCTTTCAATAAATGTTATTTTGATTATTTTAACATTTGTGGTTTTTCACTTGAGCCCAATAATTTTATTTCAAATTTGTGAAACACCATATGTGTGTGTGTGTATATATATATATATATATATATACATATGTGTGTGTGTGTGTGTGTGATAATTAGACCAAGAATTAGATGCATAAATACATAAGCAAAAAAATGGTAGTCATCAATCATTTGTAACTCTAAGCCAACACTAACCTAACTTATATATATATATATATATATATATATATATATAGATAGATAGATACACACTCTTACCAATATTCTGTTTTCTTTTTTCCTGAATATACCAAACTATATATATATAAATAAAATGTAAAAAATTTTTTTGTTGGTCCATATATATATACATATATATATGTGTGTGTGTGTGGTGCATTCAATAAGTTTCCAGACTTTTTTGTACAGGCATTTAAAATTCTTGTAAACTCTTGAAAATTCAGTATGTTATTGCTATACATCTTATGAGAAGACAGACCAATTTTTATGATTTCAGCTGCAAATGAACAGCTTCAGCAGGAATTGGAATACACCCTACTAAAGCCTGATTATCACAGTTGGTAAATTTCAAAATGCAATCTGGACGTGAGGACACTTTATGAGAATAATATGCAATAAAATTCTATTTTAAACGTGGAAAAAATGCCACAGAAACCTATGGAATGCTCCAGACTGCTTCTGGAGAATCTTGCATAAATCAAGCATCAGTTTTTGAGTGGCATAAGAGATTCAAGGAAGGCAGGGAGTCTGTGAGGGATGATGAGCAGTGTGGGAGGAGTAAGGAAGTCAATACACCAGAGTTGATTGGACAAAGGGTTAGGGTTAGGGTTAGAGTTACTATGTTGAGGTTTTAAGGGAGTTCAGAGATTCCGTCGGAAGAGGCAAGCACTCTTCAAATCGGGTCTGTGGCATTTCCAGCAGGACAATGCACCAGTCCACAACTCCATCCTTGTCACAGACTATTTGACCAAGATGGGCATCAAGACAGTTCCTCACCCTCTCTATAGTCCAGACCTTGGTCCCTGTGACTTTTGCTTATTCCCTAAGCTCAGAGGCTGTCATTATGAGACAATTGAGGAGATGAAAGAGGCTGTGATAAAGGTCATTGACACGCTCATACAAGAGGACATCCATGGGGCCTTCAAGAAGTTGTTGGAATGGTACAACAAGTGCATTGCAGCCGGAGGAGATTACTTCGAAGGGGACTAGAATTTCATGTGTGTACTATCAATAAAAGTGCCCATATGCAAAAAGTCTGGAAACTTATTTAATGATCCTCGGTAGTATATATGATATATACTCAACATTTCATTAATTTATTATTGTATTTTAGCCCAAATCTCTTCCTTACATATAATACCAATATTGTACAATATTCCATAGTATATTGTAATACAATATATCCTTACTCCACAATATTCCATGTGATTCTGATCTACCATACTACACTTGTTTTAATACGCTTACAAATCAAATCTTTTTTTTTTCCCCCTCGACATGCAACGATGATGTTTTGTTCCTTAGTTATAATCACCTACACATACAGAAATGGATAACGAATATTTCCTGACAATACTGTAGCAAAATCAGATACATTGACGCCTAGCATCTGGTAAAAACAACACGTTGCGCATGTACCTTCACATACACATGCACTTTATACCGCTTACACATACACACACAATAATATGTAACTATAACCCATACAAACACACATACACACTCACAAGCACATGTAAAGATTCCTACACAAAACCCAAGGTTTTTGACTATATTTTTCAATTTTCAATTCATTTCATTTCGTTATCTACCTGATGATTGTTGTTGTGTAAAAACTTCATGAAACCCAGGGGTTGCAGACAAACTTCCATGGCATTAAATATATAAATCTAAAAGTATATATAGGAGCAACTGAAAAAACAAGGAAAACAGGATACAATTACCACAAGGCTTAATGCCTAACCATGCTGAAAGTACCAGTTTGCATAAGATCTCTGAAGTTAAATATTGGAGAGCATGCTCAGTAACTAGATAGATGAGCATCTTTAAACAGCAAGTACTGTAAGCAATGTGAAACCTGTGGGCCAAACTAAGGAAAGATTAGTAAATGATAAGATACAATTACTAGAAAATGACATTTAACTATTGTAATTCTAAAAATACCCAGATCATCGCAATGCATACAGAAATTCAAAGAAAAAAGAAAAAAAATAATTCTACTGTAGAACATAATTTCAAATATCTAAAAAGTTAACAATTATTTACCATAAACAACAAAAAAGAAGTGAAATATTATCTAAATGTTGGCATCTAAACAAATACATATTAAGATAATAAATTTGATGACTAAAGATAAACACCAACATCTTTTAAAACGAAAAAATTGAACCAAGAAATTAAGAATAATTTATTATATCAGACTGTATTAGATAAAATTATAGTTTAATTTTAACTATCTTCATAAGAAAAAAAAGTGGTTCTCCATACTACAGAATTATTAAAATTGACCAGAATTCTGAGAAGTGTCCTGAAGACTTGCTGTTTCTCAAACTCCAGTTGAAGTCCATTGGATAATGGTTGTCAGCTAGTGGAAGACCATCACTCTGAATGGAATAAATATTTTTCATCATTTTTACATTGATTTTACACTAGCCTAATAGGTTTGGTTTCTTTGTTTAATGGCATATCAACCTTTGTAGGTTATTTAATGCCAAAGCTATTCTCATAGAAGAACAGTAGTGTTACTATTTAACCCATAGCTGGGAGGATAAGGGGGTTCATACCTTTCCTAAGGGTATTTGCCCGAAAGTGAACGTAATAGCGCGACTGGAGTACGAATGCACTTACTACGACTCTGCAGTCCATCGCTTTAACCATTACACCACGAGGACACCTCATAGCCTAATAGGTTTTATTGTGAATATGATCTGATCACTATAAGACCTAATACTTTCATAAGAAAAAACATAGTGGTTCCCCAATCTCTTTTGAAGTCCTAAGCACATGCTTATATTACTTAATCATTTATCCTGCCCTGAAAAGCCACAGGAAAGGCTTGGATTGAGAGAAGTCAGTTTTTGTGAGTTCCCCAGATGCCAGCAGGTACCAACAAATCACAAGAAACTGAACACAGTTCACCTATAATTAAACTAATTACATTAGTTTAATTATAGGTTTGAAAATATGAAAAAATATAAGTAATTTTAAACAAAATAAAATGCTGGTGTTACAAGCAAAGTAATCAAACAGACAAAGTTTAAATTTCAAATGTTAAGATTATATTATTAGGCTGAATGAAGAGATGATATGTTGAAACAGTTTTTTTAAACTGTTAAGAGTCCATTTATAACAAATATAATATCTATTTAAAACCTGTCTTGAAAATATAGAACACTATATTTCATGACTCCCTGTCCCCTAAAAAAGAGACAACAGAATTCTAATATTATTAGTTTGGTTTGACTTTATGGCATATCAGCCATTGTTGGTTATTAAGAGCCAAATCCGGTTTATACATATATATTAGATATTCATGATTTGTAAACATAAGACAACAAAGTTAAATAGTTCCAAGTTCACGAACAATTCAATTCAACATCTAATATTTCATCCCTCATTGAACACTGAACAAGATTTAGGTTTAGGGTAGGCCATAAGATATTAGGATTGTTGGGAGATGTTCAATGAGGGATGTATAGGTTTAATGGTTCTTTATGAGTTTTTTGAAAAGTTTGTTGAAAGAAAAACAATTACATACCTTGCTACTCCCACCACAGCAATAAAATCAAAACAAGGCTTAAAATTGGCTTTTATCTAAGAGCATTTAGAATATGTAGCTCACAACATGTAGATGTATGAAAACATACCTATGTATAGATACATGTGTGTGTGTATATATATATATATTTTTTTCACAGTATACATATATATATATATATATGTCTGTTTAGAATATGTAGCTCACAACATGTAAATGTATGAAAACATATCTATGTATAGATACATGTGTGTGTGTATATATATTTTTTTTTTCCACAGTATACATATATATATATATATATATATATGTCTGTTTAGAATATGTAGCTCACAATATGTAGATGTACATAAACACATCTATGTATAGATACATGTGTGTGTGTATATATATATATTTTTTTTTTCACAGTATACATATATATATATATATATATATATATATATATATATATATATATGTCTGTCTGTTTAGAATATGTAGCTCACAACATGTAAATGTATGAAAACATATCTATGTATAGATACATGTGTGTGTGTATATATATATATTTTTTTTTTCACAGTATACATATATATATATATATATATATATATATATATATATATATATGTCTGTTTAGAATATGTAGCTCACAATATGTAGATGTACATAAACACATCTATGTATAGATACATGTATGTATATATATATATATATATATATATATATATATATATATATATATGCGACTGCCTGCATATATATTTTTTTTTCACAGTATATATATATGTCTGTATGTATTTATATGGATGTATAAATATGTATATATGCATATATATATATATATATATATATATACACACACACACACACACACACATACAGCCATGTGTATGTTTGCCCAGTGGGCTGGGGCTGTAGAATACACCGACTGCACTTTTGCAGAGGGTTAAGACCCCCCCCATCAATGAGTTCCTGATATGACACTAAACAATTTGATGGTGAGGTTCCAGTGATTCTGGAACTTTGGGGAATGTGAAGCACCTCTTCATTGCCATCACTCCCAGGTCCACTCTGGCACGGAGTGGTAGCACATGAAAGGGCACTGTCTATGAGTTAAAAAGAAATAAACTGTGTACTTATGCTCAATTGAATTGTTTAAAATGGAACTGTTTCGACATTCAACTGTGTGTAAACAAAATCTATACTTAAACTAAACTGAATAGCTTGAAATAGAAATGGTTTTGACAACAAAACTGTGTACCCATGCTAAACTGAATTGTCTGAAATAGAACTGATTATTGTATATAAAAGGATTTGGCATTAAATAACCTACAAAGGTTGATATGCCATAAACCCAACCAACCAACCAATGATGTGTGTGTATATATATATATGCATATATTTACACATAGTTTGTATATAAGTATTAGTATATATATGTGTGTGTGTGTGTGTGTGTGTGTGTGTGTGTGTGTGTGCATATATACATATATAGGTACGTATATATTTAAACATATGCATATATTTATGAATATATACATAGGTGTAAATGTACGTATATATTTGAATGTTACTAGTGGGTGTTAATGGTATAATAACTTGAATTGTAACTTACTATGAAAATGAATTATTTTATAAAGGTGTATAAGTATTTGTTACTAGAGGTTTATTGCTAGCTTTTCTCCCTCAGAATAACTGAGCCCAGCCAAACACTGTCAATGCTGATGTTTAACTAAATAGTCGATTTTCATACCAAGAGGTATCATCTTTTCTCTACAACAGTATGTATGTGTATGTATATATATATATATATATATATATATATATATATATATATATATATGTGTGTGTACGCACACACACACACACACACACACACATATATATATATATGTATATATGTTTGGTTGGTTGGTTGGTTGGGTTTTATGGCATATCAACCTTAATAGGTTATTTAATGCCAAATCTATTTTTATACAAATAATCAGTTCTATTTCAAACAATTCAGTTTAGCATGAGTACACAGTTTAAGTATCAAAAACATTTCTATTTCAAGCCATTCAGTTTATTCAAACAGTTCTAATTCAGCTAATTCAGTTTAGTATATGTACAGATTTTGTTTACACAGTTAAATGTTAAAACAGTTCTATATTAAACAATTCAGTTTAGTGTAAGTACAGTTTCAATGTCAAAAACAGTTCCATTTCAAACAATTCAGTTCAGCATGAGTACACAGTTTAAATGTAAGTACAGTTTAATTTTCAAAAACATTTCTATTTCAAGTTATTCAGTTAAGTCAAACAGTTTTAATTGAAACAATTCAGTTTAGCATAAGTATGCAGTTTAGTTCTATTTAACCCATAGATAGGGCCCTATCAGGTGTTACCATTCCAGCCCAGAGTGGACCTGGGATCAATGGCAATAAAGGGGTTCACCGCATTCCCCAAAGCCTCAGCATCACTGGAACCTCACCATCAGATTGTTTAGTGTCATATATAGGACACTCATTAGTTGGGGTCTTACCCCTTTGCAGAGGTATCGTCTGTGTATTCTACAGCCCCAGCTGACTGGGTAATACACTCAAGTAATGTCACTACAGTTTTATTTCAGATAATTCAGTTTAGCATAAGTACACAGTTTAGATGTCAAAACAGTTCTATTTCGAGTAATTCAGTTTAGCATAAGTATGCAGTTTAAATATTAAAACAGTTCTATTTGAAACAATTCAGTTTCGCATAAGTACACAGTTTAAATGTAAAAAAGCAGTAAACCCCAACCACTGTTTAGTTCTATTTGACCCATATATAGGATTCTAATCAGGTGCTACCACTCTGGGCCTGAGTGGACCTGAGAGTGATGGCAAAGAAGGAGTACTCCACATTCCCCAAAGCTCCAAAATTACTGAGAACCCCATCATCAGATTGTTTAGTGTCATATCCAAGATACTTGTTGGTGGGGTCTTACCCCTCGGTGTACTCTACAGTCCCAGCCAACTGGGCAAGTATATATGTGTGTCAGTGTGTGTGTGTGTGTATGTGTGTGTTTGAATCTATCAATATTCATATATATATGTATGAAATTCACTTACCTAGGAAGCAGCGTCGCATCAACCGAAAAGGACATCGACACGAGATTAACGAAAGCATGGACAGCTATCAATAGGCTATCGATTATATGGAAATCAGACCTAACCAATAAAATGAAATGCAGTTTCTTCCAGGCAGCGGTCGCATCGATACTGCTATATGGATGCATTACATGGACTCTAACAAAACGGCTGGAGAAGAAGCTAGATTGCTGCGAGCAATCTTGAACAAGTCCTGGCAGCAACACCCCACAAGACACCAACTGTACGGCCACCTGCCTCCTATCATGAAAACTATTCAAGTTAGACAAACCAGACATGCAGGACACTACTGGAGAAGCAGGGATGAACTCATAAGTGATGTACTCTTATGGACCTCCACACATGGCCGTGCAAAAGCAGGACCAGCATGAACATACATTCAGCAACTCTGTGAGGATACGGGATGTTGTCCAGAAGACCTGCCTGAGGCGATGAACGATAGGGAAAAGTGACGAGAGAAGGTCAGGGAAATCCGTGCTACCAGCACGACATGATGATGATGATATATATGTATATATGTAAATATATTTGTGTGCATTTATATGTATACATATATATATGTATGTATGAAAGTAAATATGGATAAAATCCGACATCCATATTTACTTTCATACTGTCTTTTCAGAAAAAAACTAATACCAAATATATTCTTACATAACATTTAACATGGATGATTCCTAATGATCTATACATATGAAAACTTATTTGTTGCGTATTTCTCAATAAACGGGAGGTTTTGTCTCGTTTCTTTGAAAAATCCTACATTTTCAAATATTTTTCCATGTGCCAAACACGTTCTGATGACTTTTGAATTTTGAACGCTATGTGCATGTTTATATATCTTTTCGTTGTATATTTCTCATTTGCTCCTGTCATCTCAGCAATCACCCATCGATATGTGAACTATTTCATATCCAAGTCCTGATGATGGTTATTAAAACCGAAACGTTAACGTCGACTTTACATCATGATATATTCACCTATTTGGATTATATTTTTTCCTGCTACCTTTATATGTATGTATATATATTTATGTATATAATTATGCATATACATATGTATTCTATTATATAAATTCAATATATATATATGTATATGTGTTTATATATATATATGTACATGCACACAATTTTGTGATATCAAGTATTCTTATCTAATACAACTAGTGGGTAGAGTATTCGCCAATCGCCTGTAAGACTAGGGTTCAAACCCAGATTGCGTCATACCAAAGACTTAAAAAATGGTACTTGATACTTTCTTGCGTAACACTCAGAATTATAAAGTACGTATCAAGGGTAAAGTGAAGCAATCTGGGGGAAGGAGTAGCGCCCTCCCCTACACCTTGGTGTAGTAGCTATTGAAAAGGGAGCTTTTGGGTTGGCCTCGACTAAAGGGAGACAACTTTACTTACTAACATGTATACCTATGCATACGTATGTATAGGGTCCCTGATTTTCTGTTTCAAATTTTCTTAATTCTTTTTCCATTTTGTAAATATTTTTCCGTTTCCACTTATGGTACATTATGATTACATATTATCTTATTAAAAAATTGTAATAAAATATGCTGACCCCCCACCCCCAAAAAACGTAATTTTATTACATATAAACAAATTGCAAATATCTTCATTTTTTTTTTTAATATCAAAATCCAAATCAGGTTTGGTTTGGTTTCTTTGTTTAATGGCATATCAACCTTTGTAGGTTATTTAATGCCAAAGCTATTCTCCTTGAAGAACAGTAGTGGTACTATTTAACCCATAGCTGGAAGGATAAAGGGGTTCATACCTTTCCCAAGGGTATTTGCCCGAAAGTGAACGTAATAGCACGACTGGAGTACGAACTAGCTTACTACGATTCTGCAGTCCATCGCTTTAACCATTACACCATGAGGACACCCCCCAAATCCAAAATAATTTTTATGTAAAAATAAAAATGTAATATGACTAGACATAATTATCTTTAAGGTAGAACATTTAACCAGATCTTCCTTCTTTAAGAAAGAACTAATTCAGATTGTTTTTGTGTTTTTAAGTCAAAGGATTCAGATTGATTTATAATTATTCATTCACAATATTAAAATCAACAGAGAAATCACATTTAAAGAATCAACAGCAAATATCTTGAATCTCAATAATAAATGTCAGCGTAAATCAAACATTTTGACTAAAACTTTACAAAACAGTAGTAAAAGTAAAGTTGGCGACCGTAGTCGTGGGTGACCTGAAGGCTTCCTTTTCGATAGCTACAACACCAAGGTGTAGGGGAGGGCATTACTCCTTTCCCTGGATTGCTCCACTTTAACCTTACCTTATAATGCTAAGTGTTAAGCAAGGTAGCATCAAGTACCATTTTTTGAGTCTTTGATATGACTCAACCTGGGATTGAACCCAGGTCTCCCGGGCCATTGGCGAACACTAAACTATAATAATTGAATATAGAAAAACAAATTTGACATATTAATTCAAAACTTTGATAAAACAACTCATATCAAGTTTAAATACTGCTCGAATCTAAAATTGGATATTTCTGAAATTAAAAGATTAGCTTTCTTCAAATCTCTTTTCTAAATCTTCATTGTAATACAACATTATAAGATGTTTGGTGTTCTCAGGAGTAAGACTTTCATGTTTATTTAGTAAATGTTTATTCTAAGAAAATGAATGTTTAGCCTCTACACTGGTAACAGGCATCCATATGACCTTATTGGCAATCTGTTCCAGGAGGGGAAATCTGCTCTTCTTTGCATTCCAAAATGTTGGGATATTAAACAGATTTGTTGGGTCATCTTGGTAATTCACATGAATTTGGAATTCTTTCAGAAGATCAGTAGAAGGATCTTGTGAATCTTTAATGGCTACAAAACTATCAATGTCATGGCTTATACAAGATAGCTGTCTAGGATCAAATAGACAAGATGCCTTGTAAAAGTTATACTCAGGGTGAGCATCCTGGTATTTATTCAGTGTTGAAAAAGATGTGCAGAACATATCCTGGAAATTTGAGATAACTCTCTCCCTCTCTGTGTTTTCAAGTTCAAACAGAAGACAGTCAGTTTCTACACCAAATGTTGATTTTGTTGTACCAATATGCAAATACTGTTTTACATCCTCCATCATAAACAACACATACAAGAGGAGATTTAGTTTCTTCTAAGCTAATCAAAACTGTTATTAAATGGGTGTAGTTCTCATTTATAAAATGCAGATTCTGGCACAAATTAGGGTAAGCTGCATGATGGAGTTGACCGTCATCTAACTA
>OY757930.1:66651600-66796600 GCA_963585895.1 Sepioteuthis lessoniana | reverse complement strand
AAGAGGAAGAGAGAAAAAGAAATAGTGTTAAGATGAGGAGAAATAAATATCTATATTATATAGATTAATTATATATATATATATTTGTCTATGGTGTGTATACATTATATATATGCATATATACTGGATATATATATTAAATATATATGTGCATATTATACATATATATTTGTGAATATATATTTATTTTGTATGTATTATATATGTGTATACTAATTTTGCATATATTATACATATATTGGTCTAGTGGGTAGAGTGTTCACCAATGGTCCATCAGACCAGGATTCAATCCCAGGTCAAGTCATATAAAAGACCCCAAAAAATGGTACTTGATGCCTTCTTGTTTAACAAGTCAAAAGTAGACCAATTCAGGTAAGGAGTAGGACCCTCCCTACACATTTGTGTACAAGCTAATGAAATGTGAGCCTTTGGGTCACCCCCTCGACTACGGTTACCAGCTTTACTTTTATATATATATATATATATATATATATATATATATGTTTATTTTGTATGTATCATATATATATATATATATATATATATATATATATATATGTAAATGAGTTAGATTATGCATGTGCATATAAGTACATTATATATATATATATATATATATATATGTGTGTGTGAGTTTTTTTATATACATCCTGAAAGACATATATAATAATAGTCATACATCAATCACTCCCACAATCATATGAAATTCCTCATATATTCTATACCCTTGGGTTTCTAGACACTTACTGAATATGCCATACACACACTCACACAAATATATATATATATTGTTAATATGTACATCTTAATATGTATATATATATATATACACACACCCCATGTAGGTATGTTTATATATATATATATATATATATATATATATATATATATATATATATATACACACATGAATCTACATACATACATATATATATATATATTACAATAAAAAATAATAGTGTTCCATCATTAAGAAAATTTGCTTGAATAATAACTTACTGCCTAAATATAGACTCTTATATATATATATATATATTTATGAAAATGTCTATATGTATGTATATATGTGTGTGTATATATATATATATATATATATATATATATATATATATATATATATATAGGACAACGCAGTCCTATTTCTATTATTTAGTTTAGCATAAATACACAGTTTCAACATCAAAAACAGTTCTATTTCAATCAGTTCCGTTTAGCATAAGTACACAGTTTAGCTCTATTTGTCCTATAAACAGGGCCCTATCAGATGCTACCACTCCAGGTCAGAGTGGACCTAGGAGCAATGGCCATGAAGGGGTACTTCACATTCATCATTAAACGACCTGAAGAGTGTTGATACGCCATAAAACAAAATAACCAACCAACAAACCATATTGATATTGAAGTATATATATATATATATATATGTGTGTGTGTGTGTGTATCTATACCTCTAGGTATACATCTATCTATACCTATGCATATACATCTACCTATCCATATGTATATATATATATATATATATATATAAAACACACACACACACACACATATATATACCTAGATTGATATTTATATTCACGCTAAACATTTTGCCAGTCCTCCGGTCTTTCAGGAAGTTGGTCGACTATAATCTTGAATGAACTGAAGGCTTCCTTTTAAATAGTTACTTCACCAAGGTGTTGTGGTGGGTGCTTCTCCTTTTAATTGACTGCTGTACCTAGCCTTGATTTGTACCTTATAATGCTGATTGATAAGCAAGGAGGCATCAAGAACTATTTTTTGAATCTTTGGTTTAATTAGATCTGAGATTGAATCCTGGCCTCCTGGACCATTGGTGAACACAGTTAACACAATTCCAATGAGTAGAGCGTTCTCCAATACACACATACATACACATTGAATTTCAAATCGAAGAAATTGTAATTCAGATATTTTCATTTTAATCAATTTCAGAAACCTTTTTCTTCTTTCTAAAAAGTTGTTGAATCTTCGAACTGATATGGATGTTTCTCATAGTGAAATAACTGACAATTCCTTCCGATTAAGATCACGTTTCCCAGGATGTCTACAAATCAGGACTTGTACCTCAACTAAGTGAAGCTTAGTAAATTACTATAGCAACCATATCTGTTAGTGGTAATAATTAAATTTTTTTTATAAGATTAAAAAAAAAAAAAAGAAAAAAAAAGAAAAGAAAAGACATGGCACAAATCGATGGTGGTCCTATCCCAACCTATCTTCTAAGATTGAAAAATTATTTTTTTTCCAAAGTAATTTCACTTAAAAATATTGTACTACCGTAGTTCTAAATCAGCAGCAGTGCTAGCTGTAGCTATCTGTGAGGCAGGGAACCTTGTCAGTTGCCAACAATCGGTAGTAGTAGTCGCCCCTTCCTGACTTTGACCGACATAAACAACTGAAGCCATTTCCGGCAAAGATATCCAAGTGTGAACACAAGAATGGCTCGTAAAAATTCTCAGAAGACAGGTATTATTTTCCGTTTGATTTATTTTTCTTTTTTTCATCTTACGTTCACAGGTTGAAAGAACGAGTTTCGGAAATGCTAAGCGGCGATATTAATTTTTGGCAAGTCATTCAATGTTGATCTTTTTTCGAAGTGACCATGAAGTGGGGGATCATTTTTAATACGACGTTTCAGGAGGGGGAAGATTTTTTGACACTTTTATTGCCACAGTTGGGTTTTTCATCTTGGAAACGAGAGCTTTTTTTTTCTTTTTTCTTTTCTTAAAACTACTTCTTGCTACCTAGAGATCTTTTCTTTGTTTAGATTTTTCTTTACTGAAAGTTAAAAAATTATGCCTTGTTATCTTTTTAGGAAGACGGGGGAAAAAAAAAAGGAAAAGACGTAAGGTTAATCGCTATGGCCTTTTTTCTTTAAAAGCCGGTTGCTACCCTATTTGCTTTTTTTTTTCCTCAAAAGATTTGGCCCACCCACCTTTTAAGAAAATAAAAGAAATACACTTCTTTTGGCAGGGTACTCGTAGTTTCAGTTGGGATATTAATAAATATATTACGATATCTTAGAAGTTTATAAAGAAATTGTATTTAATGTTTATATTAAAAGTACTTTTCTTTTTCTTTTCATGAAATAAATATACCCCCTACCATTTCTGTACAAATTGTCTCTTAGGTTTTTATAAGATAAGATTATTCCTTCGCAGGCTTTTGATTTAGAAAATAACCGATTTTAAATATTCTTTCTCGTTTAGTAATTAAACAGCTCGATCTTGGTTTTAAGATGATGATCTTGATGTAAATAATATAGAAAACGGTAAAAATTAAGATTCTTAAAAATGATTATGTAAAAATAATACTAAAACATTTTGTCACGGTTTTTCTTTTTGGTTATGTAATCATTTTTAAATTTAGAGCCTTTTTAAAGTCTGTAGATATTTTTTGGGGAAAAGCCTTATTTATTTTTTTAAAAATAAAACAAAAAAAAAAAAAACAACCAAAAAAACCAAAATTGGCACAGTTTCCACCGTTTCTTCAAAGAAAGTCTTTTACGTGGCAGAAAGAGAGAGAGAAAAAAAAGGAAAAGCCCCTAAAAACCAAACTTTTTAAAAAAATATTTTTCTTTGTGTTTATTTTATTTATTTATGTTTTTATAAGACATTAGATAAATATATTTTAACTCATTTTCCCCCCTAAATAGGACTGTTTTTCTTATCTTTTTAAATTAATTCATTTTATTTCTAAAGGAATTTGTCAAAAAATATTTATCGATATCTCTACGACGTAACTGTCAAATTTAAACTTTTTTCACTTTTACTCAAAAAGAGAAAAAAAAAGGTTACTAAATACTTTAATTTTTACAGTAAATTTATCCCTTTTTCTTTAGCTTTTGATAACTTTTTTCTATGAGCTTGATTTCTTAAAATACTGGTTATTTTATTTCTAAATTTTGATAAGTCTTATTTTTTTATTATATAACTGATTTCGTGTTTAATTTTCAAGAAAAAAAGTCACCCCCCCCCGTTTCATATTTTGGTTTAAGGTTTTAAAATTTTGCTTTACTCTTGAGTTTTACAGATTTCATTACTTAAAAAAAAATAAATTAAAATAAATCCTTTATGTCTTGCAGAATTTTTTGGTTTATTTCCATACATTGTATATAGTGCTGACATTATTTTTGCTTACTCAAGGGAATTTTAAAGTAGCTGGCCCACTTGTTAAAAAGCTTTTAAAAATTTGGTCACTTTCATTTTATTACACCTGTATGAATAACTTAGTAAAATTTAAGTTAAACCAGTATAGATTTTTTCCACGAAAAAAAAAAAAAACACACAAAAAGACAACAAAAAACAAACTTTCGAAAAGCCAAGTTAACCTACCTTCTGACCCCATTTATTTGTGAATTGAACAAGATTAATATTACCAATTGATCCGACTTAGAAACTTTTCTTTCCTTTTTACACACCATCAATTTGACAAAGAAATCTTATTTTTCACGGAAAGTTTACTTTATTCCTTATTTTAATACTTAAGTGACAAATGACTTTTTATGTCGTGTTTTTTATTTTTTTTAAGATTCCATCACGACTTCATCTTTTTAGACTGAAAAATTTATTTTACTCTATTTTTTCTTTTTGTTTCATGTGACCCCCTGTCACTTTTACTAATATCTATATTGAAGTAGAAATAAAGTTTGTGTGGATTTAGTTTCAGTTTATTCTTTTTTAGTCTTTTGATAGATTAAAAAAATATTACTTGTCAGACCAGGATTAGTTAAAACTATTTAATCCCTAGTCACTTTTTCCACTTTAATTTACTCCATCTCATATTTGTTTGTGTTGCAGTAATTTTGTTTAACGAGAAAATAAGATCTAAATACAAAACACTAGTAATTTTGATTTTTGTTTAAGATAGCTTCACAGAATTATTTCACCTGGGCGGGGGCCACTCATTCAGTGTGCTTTTGGCCAAATTTACATATTGGTCGTACTAATTTTTCTCATTTTTCGTAAAATAAGTTACTATTTATTTGCGAAAAAAAAAATCGACTTTGTTGAAAGCTGCAATTTTTAATGATCTTGTTAATCTTTGCATTTTTGCCCACCTCATTTGTAGTAAACAAACAAAACAAACAACGCTATTTACAGATAAATTTCCATCTTGAAGCAACCAGGTACATTTAAGAAAACTCTAAAAAATATATTTTCTACTCTGTTACATCAACTTCATAATTCATTTAACAAATTAATTTTTTTCAAAATTACAATATACTTTTTAATCCAAAGTTTTTGAGAACATTTTTAAAAAATTATACTTTAAACTGCATTTTTATTGATTAACTCAAAAAAAAAAAAATGCAAATTTGAAATTTAAACAAGTTGAATAATTTTATAAGCAAGCCATTTATTGTAAGGGAATGCAATGAATTTTCCCTATAGATTATTTTCTCTTGTAAACAAAACGAAGTATTCATTGTCTACTAAATTTATAAAACCGAATTAATTTCTTTCTCGTCTCCAGGGCAGTCGAGTTTTTAAAAATCAATTATTTTAATTCTTGTTTGTAGGAATACATAAAACATAACCAATTTCTTTTAATACTTACAATTTGCTGTTGTGGCTTCGTGAAATGATTCGTTGACAGTTTTCGGAAGATTTGAAATAATTGAACTGTTGTTATGTTGGAACAATTAGCAGCATATCTGATTTACTTATCCTCCTGTGTGTAGGACTAACTTCAGGACTTCCATAAAACTATTACCAATTAAAAAAAATCTTGTACCAACCGGAAGTGAATCTGGTCGTTCTCGGGTTACAACTGGAAATAAACCGTTCTTAAATTTCTATACAAAGAGACCACTGAAGTTCTAGACATACTCTATCGAAAAGTTAATTGTGGATTTCAAAAAACCTTCTGATAGGAGCTATAAGATCAACGAAAAAAAACAATTCTGACTCTATGGGGGTACAGATTGCTGCTCCGAACAGGGTATATTTCACAGCAACATTAATTCATGCCAGTCATATAAGGAAATTATGTCTACTACAAACAAACATTACCTAAATGTATCTATTAAAGAACTAACAGACCCCCCACCTCTGATTAGCGTGGTTAATTTATTTCTTGAAAACTACCATGCTAATCTGATCATCTAGGTGTATGGATAGCACTGATTCTTTTGACTTTCTCTCGCCATCCGTCCCAGTTTGACATCAGTCTTGGCAAATTCTCTAGATGTCGTCAAATGTCCGTACAGCTGATGAATATAAATTTTGCTGGTCAGCAAACACGGGTGTGTCCACGAGTATCGGTCTATAGGAGAGTGTCGTTTATGAGTTCATTCTTACTTGGAGGATTTGCAAGATGGGTGGCAAGTGGCTGTACTGCTTCTTGGATTTGTTCAAAACAGCACTGGGCATTCTTGTATAATTTCCATCAAGCTTGTTCTCCAAGTATTTAAAGTCCTAATGGTGCATCCATACAGTAGTACTGATGAACATAGTAATTATAAAAATGCAGTAATTAGTTGATATAATTATAGTACTTGGATTAATTTTTAAAAGCGCCTTTTTACCATATTTTGATGTAATAGTAATGAAAATATGTTCTATTCAGAAGTTTGAAACTTATTGTGTATGTGTGTATATATATATATATATAGAGACAAACACAAGAAAAAGAATATATTTTTTGTTTGTTTGAGAAATACTTATCTAGGCTCATTTGAATCAAATTCTTATCTTAACATACATCTGTTTGTTACAGTTCTTTCTTTCAATTTAATAAAACCTGCATATTTCTTGATGTTAGGAACGATGTTTATATTTAATTGTTTACATTTAAAAAATCCTTTTTTGATTTGTTTATTAGCACATTTTCAGGATTTAATATCAATTTGTAAACTGTACATCTTGCTCCGTTGTTAATTGAGTTTTGCTGTATTCAACAACAAAATACTTAAAGAACTTTCATTGACTAGACTATCACAAAATTGACATGCAATCATCCAACCTCGTCACCTCAATGGATTTTGTGTACAACAGTTCAACATTTTACTTAGTTTTTAGTTTAACGAAAGGCTTTTTTTCTGTCTATAAACCTGTTGCTTGTTTGATTACAGTAATGTCTTGTCTATTTCATTCATCATTTTCAAATACTTTTCAGCTTACTACTATATAGATTTATCAAACTTCCGATCAAGCCAGATTTGACCCCAAGTCGTATGGAGAGGGGCTCATGCGTGACAATTTAAAAAAAACTGCTTGGTCCCCTCGACACTCCCTTTTAGGGGTGCCTCAGTTGCCGAGCAATAAAGTTGGCCCTGCTAAGCAGGTATGCCTGGGGTGTGGGGAAGGTTCCTTGGGATCTGTCGATTAACTTTAAACCCCCACTCGGCACAAACGCCAGATGAACCATGGTAAGGCCAGGTAGCTGGAAGCTTAGAAACATTTCCGTTTTTTGCAGATACACTTTTTGCAGACTCAACTAAACATTGTATCTTAGGCTAAATGAATATTGAACAAAAATGCTCTAATAACCTAGTGACCTGTTAGACAATGCTTTAGTAATTTTCAAATAAGGGAAATTACTCTATAACTAGAATTTAATAGTTATTTTCTTTAAATGTGACAAAAATAAATGTCTCTTATGGATTTGCAGTTATGGATTCGAGCTAAATGAGTCAGGTCTTGGATCAAGATAGACCAAGCCAAATAAGCTTAACTTTGTTCAACAGTCTTTTTTTTTTTTTTTCTCTTATGGAAAATTATTTTAAACTCTGAAATGCATTCGTTGTAACTACATCTTGAGATTTACTTTAAAAAAAAAAAAGCTATTTCTCTGTATACAGTCGAAAAATCGACTGTATACAGAGAAATAGCTTTTAAAAAGTCTTTCCGATAAATCATTTTAATATATTAAAATTAGCTGATATAAGAATCTGAATAAATTTAACGTTTAATCATTTTGCTTTTAGCTTTAAAATTTTTCAATTCAAAGTAATTTTTAAAAAGTAAATAAAATAGGTTTTCTTTGCATAATAATGCCTGTCGAACTTTAAAATTTTAAATGTTTGTCCTGTTAAAATATATGGTTTATTTTGGTTGCTTTTTGCCAGAAACAGATTCCCATCTGATCCAGTTTCTGTAGTTTGAAATTTCCCTGTGATGTTGGTATTTTCTGTTATATAATTGTACGTCACAAAAACATTTTAGTAAAATTGATATTCTTTCAGAACCCACTAGTCGGTGTCGGTGTTCTTGATTCTTTTTATTTGTTATTTGAAGGGCAGAGAGAAGTGAATTTTAAAGCTAGTTGATATTCTCTCTTGTTTGTTTTTTGTCACCCTTTAGTTCTTGGTTCTATCGAAATTCTCCACCCACTCAGAGTTGTGTCAACTTGTTTCAGTTCAGTCGTACGTTGATTTTAAGTTTGATTCAACTCCATTTGATTTATCATTTCCTGAGGTTTCCGAATTATTTTTGTTAGCAACTGGCTCATTGGCCTAGTGGGTAGACTTTAAAAATGGTACTTGATACCTCCTTGCTTAACACTCAGCGATATAAGGTACGTATCAAGGGTAAGGTGGAACAATCCAGGGAAAAGAGTAGCGCCTTCCTCTACACTGCGGTGTAGTAGCTATTGAAAAGGGAGCCTTCTGGTCGCCCTCGACTACTACTATTATACATAACTTTTCTTTTTTATGATTCTTGTATTTAATTTTGTTTTGTTTTTCATTCATCAGATATATTTTTTTAGATCAGGATTCTTTCTGATAACTTAAGTTCAAGATGAAGCCTATTTGATAGATTTTCCTGAAAAGTATTATATCTAATAAATAAACTTAGTGTTTACATTCAAAATCATTTCTGTAGCTGTTAAATTGAATGATTTCTTAAAGAGTCTTAAATATGTAGGTGTGCCTTGTTTTTATATGAAAGAGTTCATTCTTAAGCCACTTAAGATATAAATGGTTTCTAAAAGTAGTCAACTGATAACCTTTTCATTCAGGTAAGGATTTATCACGAAAGTGGAACATCTTTAGATTTCTTTTCTTTTGTATCTAAAGGCATTTAATAAAGTCAATCTTAAAATCTATTTGATTGACTTAAAAGGGTTTGGTCTAGGCCTAAAACTGTCAAAAGGAAGAAGAAAAAGATTAAACTTATGGTTTTTTCTTTAAGTGTGAAGATATTTAACTTTTCTAAATCATAAATTTAAATAAGGAATTTTATTTATGAACCTTAAATTCACTGTTGTCTTTTTGTTAATGATTAAATTTGATTTGAATAAAATTATCTTAAAATGTTTGTACAAATTAACTTTATAGCATTTAAGTCATTTGTGAAGTGGCTACAAAATGTTAAACTGAAATAAGTTTTCTTCTTTTAAGTCGCATGAAATTAATTACATTTTTTTTTTTTTTTTTTTTTTTTTTATTCAAAATTTTCATTAGTTTAACTTGTTTTATAGAATCTAATTAATGTAAAAAGACAATTATCAATTTTTTGACTAGTATTTTTCTTCATTTTTTTTTTTTTTTTTTCTTCATGTAATCTTAATCCTTTGTTTCTGATCTGAGCTGTTTGTTCACTGCTGTAGATTGACAGTCCTGAGTAAAGTGGAGCAAATAAATTAAGATAAAGGAAAATACTTGTCAAAAATGGGTAATTGGTTGATAATACTTCATCAAATAAACAGAAATTGCTGTTAGAAGTGGGTAAACAAATGCATAGCTCAGATCAGGAATGGATTTATGGGTTAGAATTGATCTTTTAAGCTGTACAGTCCTTGTACTTAAGTCTGTAAGGGCATCTTGGCATATTATCAGCCTCTTTCTGAAACCAAAGGAACATGAATTCAAATTTTACTGAGAGCTTATCACTTTTCAATCCATGCCATTTACTATAGATTAACAGCCTTAAGTTGAGAATAAAAAGCAACAAAAAAACTGATAATTTGTTTAAAAAAAAACAACCTATCAATACAAGTTGGTTAAAAAAAAAAAAAAAATCGATGATACTAGATTGACTTTTTAAAAATTTTGATAAACCCTCTAGTCTATGCATATCTTAATTTTTTTCAGTATTTTCAATGAAAGATCTTGGTGAGAAGCTTGCTTATGAAATAGAACACAATTTGCTCAAAATTTTGTGAAGCTGACAATTCCTATTTGGGTTTCTCATTATCTGTAATTCTATATATGATTGGTTTGTAAGGAAACTTCCATATTTTAAGACAATTCAGATATTTTATTTCATCTTCAAAGACTTCTAGGCTGTAGCTGTGTCAATACTATTGTATGGTTGCACTACTTGAATGGTAACTAAAGCCTGGAGAAAAAGCTACATGGGAATTACCCAAGAATACAGCATGCTGTTTTGAACAGATCCTACAAAACTCTAGCTGTATGGTCACTTACCTCCAATCTCACAAACCATCCAAGAAAGTTAAGCTGGGTACTGCTGGAGAAGTAAAGACGGACTCATAGGTGACATTCTCCTCTGAAATCCTACATATGTACACACCAGTGTTGGTTGACCAGCAAAACTTACATTCATCAGCTCCTTGTGGACACTAGATGCTTTCTAGAGGGCCTGTCAAGAGTAGGGATGGATAGTGAGAAAGTGTCAAGGAAATCTGTACTGTTGGCATGCCTTGATATACGATTAATTGGTAGTGAGCTAGACAGGATCCTGATACTTGTAACTTGAAGTAGTTAAGACATTTTTCCCCAACTGTTGTCTTCAGTTGTGAAGAGGAGTCTAGGGGTCAGTTTGTCACCCAGCCTCTTCATTGGACAGTTCGGGATTTAATCCTATTTACTAACACCAGAAACAAGTGTTGAGATTTTTTTATGTATTTACATTGAATCTTGACTTTTTTGTGCTCTTTAAACACAAATGACTTATTTAATGATGTGTGTAAAGTAATGGTGTCATGTTTTAATTTCTTAGAATAGCCATAGCAGTTTTGTTACTCTTTGAGTATCTCATCATCTTTGCTGACCTCTTTTTTAATACATTAAAAAATGTTTTATCTTTATTTTTTTATTCTATTTATTTTTTTTAGTGGTTTATGTATGCAGTTAGTCATTATCTGCTTAGTAAATGCTATTCTTTAAATAAAAGTGGTCACTTGCCTCATGTTATGGTAAAAATTAATAAACTCTATCCTACAACATAAGGATTAAGTTTGTGACCTTTAACTATGAATGCTTACTTGACTACAGTTCTTGACATGAAGGTATGTAATTAAAATAATCTCAACATAAAAATCTAGTCTTGATGTTTTGTCATACCTCTTGATTATTATTAGTGAAGAGAAATTATATATAACCAAATTCCATTTGAAATCCATCTGATGAGCTAAAATAAGCAAAATAAATTTATTATGGAATGCAATTTCTAATTTCTTTTTTTTTTTTTTTTTTTTTTTTTTTTTTTTTTTTTTAACCAAATATATATAAATCTTTCATGGAAATAAGTTAGGATAGCATAAGCCCAGTCAATGGTACTTGGTAACTCTGTGTTTCTCACCTATGTGATTGTCAGACAAAGTTTATTCTAACTTAGGTGTATTTACCCAAACCCTCTACATGAGCAGGATGTAAAACAATTTTTTTTTTCTTTTTAAAGCTGATTTAACAGGTTTGAATTTGGGTTTTCCTTGTTCTGGACTGGTTGCTATATGAAGATTAACGAACCTAGTCTATCCTATTATTAACTGATAGCTAGAGGGAGACTAGTTGGATGCATATCTTTCCCTTTTTATGTAAAATGCCAACATCCTAGTCTAGGATTTGAACCGTGTCCATTTCCTATAACAACCATTACACCACAAGCACTCCTAACTTAAATATACATGCTCTATTGCTATATAAATATCAAACATATGCATACACATTGTTTATGTATGTATGTGTGTATA
This sequence comes from Sepioteuthis lessoniana, assembly GCA_963585895.1. Classification (NCBI taxonomy): domain Eukaryota; kingdom Metazoa; phylum Mollusca; class Cephalopoda; order Myopsida; family Loliginidae; genus Sepioteuthis; species Sepioteuthis lessoniana. The sequence continues at coordinate 66,784,696 of OY757930.1, read as the reverse complement.
TATATATATATATATATATATATATATATATATATATATATATATATATATCCACACACTTTGTTTTTAGACTTGTTCTTTTGGTTAATGACCTTCTACTCTTCTGATTTGTGATTCACCTCTGTGCCCCCCCTCTAGTAAAGTGTCTGAATTGCAACTTCTATGACTTCCAATATTCATGTGCCCCCTCCTAATGTCCAAAATGTGACCTTCCACTTAAGTTGAGAACCTATGGTTTTAGACCCTTTAAGAAACTTTTTTTTCTTTGACGTTGTATGGTATGTCTTCAACTGACTTATGCACTTTAGTGAAAATAGAAACTTTATATGAAGATGATTCATTCATTGCTAATAAGGTCATATATTATTTTAAAAAAAAAATTTGAAACTTTGCTTCTGTTTTGAGAAACTTGATATGGGGTAGGGAGAAGATCTTCCCTCTATTCTTTTATGTATATATGGCACAGTGCCACTGGCTCTTTTACTTAAAAAAAAAAAAAAAAAAAAATTAACCTTATGCAAGGATTTTAAGAGAAGTGCCTATGTTGTCAGCCTAAAGTTAAGTTCAGACTTGTTCCTGTCTGTTGGCCATTGTTTTTAGTGAGTGCATTCTGGGACAAAACTGCAAGAAGTGCCATACATATGTGTCTAACAAACCAGGATCAAGTTGCAAAAGGAAACATCTGGAATGTTAAATAATTCACCAGTCAAGTTTTATGTGACTTTCTCCAAAGCCGACAGACACCTCTCCCCACCTTTTTTCTTTCTTTTTTTTTCTTGTCCTCTTTAAGAAATTGTCTTGCATGGCATCTGGGCTTTATTTGGATTTAGCATTCATTCTTTGCAGTTGTATTTTTGAACTTTGAATATATTTATTGGAATATTCTAAAAGTTTCTTGAGTTTTTGCTTCGTTTTAATAAGTTTTTATTTTTTTCTAACTTACGGGTATACAATGAATGTTTAGTATCTGGCTATTTCTTGGTTGACTTCAATTGAAGTACTTCCTTGTATTTCATTCACCCTGAACCAACAAAAAAAAACTGAACTTCTCTTGGGTAGGGCATAATATATGGAGATATAAGCGAGAGTCTGGGTGATATAAGTTAATCATGCAAAGTTAAATGTTTTATTTTAACTTGTCTTTATTTGTAAAATTTTACATCTATTCAAATTAAATTTAAGATTTACTGTTATAAGACAAAATAACATTTGAATGTAAAAAAAATTATTTGTTTAAAATAGTTTAAGAAAAAAAAATATATAAACAAGTTTTCTGAAGAACTCTAAGATTTAGTTTTTGACAAAGTGAGCTACCTTGAATAACAATTATGCAGTCAACAGGGTTTAAAATATGCTGACTGTATCCTCTGCCAAAGGGCACGATTCTCTTTAATTTCCAGGTATGACACTAAATTGTATTTGATGGTGAGGCTTCTAAAGATTACTATTATTAGTTACTTGTAAGCATATAGTTGCTTCCAAGTTATTGGTGCCTGATAGGAGTACTTGAAACCATATAACTGCAAACAAATGATAACAATAGAATATGATTACAATCATTCTTTTAGAAATGGCTCTCATTTTGGCCTTAAGTAACCTATGAGGAGTTGATATTCCATTAAACAAACTGAAGTGAATAAAAATTCTTATCAAAATTTTTCTATAGTCTTCAACTTGAAATTTTTAATTTATTTTATTTTTTAAAAAAATCTTGCAATGTTAACATTGTAGATTCTGGTTTTCATGATATTAAGTTTTTTAGTTTTGACAAATTGACAGTTAAAGAAATTGAGATGAGGCAGTGTATGTAAGGGGGTCACCTGTTAAAGATAAAATTATCTGAATTAAAAACCGAAACTTTTTTTTTTTTTTTAAACTGACTATATCTCTGCCCTGTTGGCTGGAGCTGTATACTGCACTTCTGCAGAGGGGTAAGATTGTCCTCAATGAGCTTACCTGTTGTGGGCAGGATCCTATTGGCTGAGCAGTCCTTGACCTGGTAGCCAAAGTAGTCACATAATCTGCAACATTTCACTTTGATCTTTACTGGGCTAGATGTGCAGTTGGAGAGACCCTGATCATATCGAGCCCTAGCCCTTATATGATTGGCCTGAACATATTCTTCAAATTGCTCTTGTGGCATGCACACCACCCTTTTTATTTTAAAGGTGCTAGGTGGTAGTGGCTGATGGTCAATTGTGCTGAGATGGTAATACTTGAAACCATTTAAACTATGTGCAAACAAATGATTAATAGAAATATTAGTATTAGGTAGTAATACTTTAAAAGTATTTAGGTATGACATTAGACTGCATCTGATGGTAAGGCTTCAGTCCAGGAGTTTAGAGAATATGAAGTACACTTTCATTAACTAGAGTGGTAGTATCTGTGTTAATGTCCCATCTATAAGTCAAATCAAACTGTTCGATGAGTTACCAAGAGTTATCATTAGTATTTGAAATCATGCAGCTGTGTGCAAATTGTTTGTATTAGATGGGAATACTTGATAAATAGAATTTATTAGTGTTAAATTATCATCAAATCACGCAGCTGGTATGGATTTCCCTGACTCTCTCTCTCTCTCGCCAATCGTCCCTATCATCCTGTGTCCATACAAAGCTGTTGTAGGTATGTTCTTGGGCATCCAACACTAGCACATGAAGGGGGTCCATAGGAGGTCACTGATTTCGTTTTTGCTTCTCCTGCAGTGTCCTATGTGCCTTGTTCATCTTAGTTGGATGGTTTTTGAGATAGAGTTGGGTGGCTACACAACTGTTGTTACATGGAATGATTAATGTTAAATAGCAATATTTAACTGTGTGCAAACAAATGAACTCTGGCTCATTTTGAAATGTTACCAGCAAACTTCGCTTACAAATTATAAATATATAAGAATGGGATTTGTCATTAAATAAACCACTCGGGTTGATATGCTGTAAAATACCAACTAATCGCGAACTTGAAACGATTTAACTGTGTGCAAGTACATAAGCTTTGGCCTGTTTAGAAATGTTATCTACTAATTATTTGCTTGCAAATCTGTGTATATAAACTGGATTTGACATAAAATAACCATCAAGGATTGACCTGCTGTTAAACCAAATAACCTGAATCTGTGACAAATTCCACATAAAATTTTTCATACATGAATGTGTTCAAATATTTCTGCATTTAATCCAGGGATCAACAAAAAATAATTTTGACCATTTCGTTATTGATTTTTTTTTTTTTTCTTCCCTTATTAATGCAGAAGGTACTTGCCATTTGATCTTTCTGTCAATTATACTGGGCACATGTGCAGTGATATTATGGTGGAAGTCTAGCTAGAGGCTTACTTTTTTGACTGGCCTTAAAATACACTGACTGAATTATCTATAGAAGTGGGTAAGACACCTTTCCTAAAAGGTGTGGGGAGTGTTCTGGGTATGACACTAAACCTGCATCAAGTAATGAAGCTTTAGTTCTGGAGCTTGAGAAAATGTGAAGCACCTCTTATTGCTATCACTCTAGATTCATTCTGACCCAGAGTGCTATTAGGGTCTCATCTGTGGGTCAAATAGATCTGCAAATTATTTATGTTAGGGAGGAATACTTGATATTACATAACTGTAAAAAAAACAAACTACTTAAGCCACATCAAAAAAGGTAAATATAAACATACTATGTACACAATTAACTAACCTATAGACATAAAATAACCCAATGAGTTGATATGCTATTAAAATCAGTTGCAGTTTGGACTGGAAATTGCTCTTATTTTTTTGATAATACAAGTTGCTCATTGGCTTCTAATTTTAATTAAAAACATTTTTTGGTAAGTATTTGAAATGTTTAAATTGGTTTGAGACAAATCTTGAGGTTTACACTTCAGAAGAGATGAATTTTCTTGGAGATAATTTTCTTAATTTCCAGCAAAACTTCTATTTCTGTCCCATGAAAGTTGTTACATTTGTGTCTCTTATGGAAGACATAACTTTAAAATCTTTTTTTTTTTTTTTCTTTTTTTTTAACCAAAGGACTTTTGTTTTGATCTTAATGGCATGTCAACCTGTCTAGGGGTATTTTATGCCTAGAGGTCATAGATTTTCATCTATTGTGCATTAATATATTTTTTGTATAGTTGAAATTTAAAAATTTTTCTTAAGTTATATCAAGGATTTTTATTCAAGACTATTTGCACACAGTTGTATGGTTTCAAGTCTAATAATTGATTTCAAGTAATTATTTTTCTATTAGACACGATTGTACACAGTTATATTGTTTAAAGTAAATTATCATCTTTAGTAAACAATTATAGCTTCAAGTAACTCTTAAATGAAATGATTTAGTTATATGGCATCCAGTATTCCTATTTCCTAATAATTCTTAAACAAGCCTATTTCACCTGGTGATGTGACCCTATTAGGTATGATCAATTTGGATTGAAGTGAATCCGAGAGTAATGGCAATTTTTCAGATTTCCATTTGTAGAGCCTCACCATCAGATGTATTTTAGTGTTATACCCAAGACATCTCTTTTCTTTGGTAGGGAGCCTTACTCCTCTGCTGGAGATACAGTCGGCTAACCCTAAACCCTGCTGACAGAGTACTGGTTGTAAGTGTTGTATGGTTATATATTTTGGACATTTCCTATACTTTCCCTTTGCACCTTTGTATCATATTCTTCAAACATTTTAATACTTTGATTAGTTGTGTGTTTTACCATAAACTTGAATTTTGTCTTTACACCTTTTTCATTTGTTTATAAAGTTTTTGTGAATTTTCAATAAATCAAAAGGATAATAATCCATGTTTATGAGCTATCAGCTGTCTTTTTTTTTCCCTAAGTTCTGTTAAGCAAGTGTATTTATTTATTATTTATTTTTTTTTTTTTTTTGTTACTTTAAAATACTCTTGATCTGTCATCATAGAAAGGCAACGGTTTTCTTAAATTGTATTCAATTTTTGTCATTGAATTCACACAGACCACCACTATAAGAAGCCCTTTTAAAATTAAGTATAGAAGAAAAAAATTTGTATGTAGCACTTTTCATAAGTCTTAAAATTGTGTAGTGTTGTGCTTCTCTTTCTATCACTGTTGGCAGGTGTACAATAACATTTACGTGAGTGGACCCATGTGTATTTGGTTAAGAGTTTTGAATAATGTTGTAATAATAAAGATAAATTATCTCTTTGATATATTAGTGAAGATAATGTAACCGGCCCAGTCAGCTGGGGCAGTAGAATCTGCTGACTATCTCTGCGGAGGTATAAGACCTTTCTGATGAGTGTCCTTGATATAGTACAAGCCTTCATCTAATGGTGAGGCTTCAGTCCTGGAGTTTTGGGAAATGTGGAGTACACCTAACCTGGAGATGTAGTACCTGTTAGGGTCCCATTTATAGGTCAAATAGAACTTTGACCATTTAACTGTGTGCAAACAAATTGCTGAGGTTAAATTGAATTGTTTATGCTATATAGCAATACTTGAAACCATTTGACTGTGTGCAAATGAATGAATTGTTTTGAATAGAATTATTAGTGTTTAAATAGCAATATTTGTAATCCTTTTATTGTGTGCAAACGTGATTATTATTAAATAAAATTGTTAGTGTTAGATTGTGATACTTGCAACCATTTTTCTGTACAAATGATAGCAATGCTTAACTGTGTGCAAACAAAGTAACTGTCTTTTGAAAATAAAATTACCTACAAACTATTCACTTACAAATCTTATATGTATATCCATTTAACTGCTAGCCCAGTCGGCTGTAGATTACACTGACATCATCTCTGCCTGCTGAGGGGTAAGACCACCCCCCACGAGTGTCCTGAATATGAGATTGAACCAGCAAATGGTGAGGCTCCAGTCCTGGAGCTTTGGGGAATGTGGGGGTTCCCCATCGTTGCCATTACTCCCAGGTCCACTATGACCTGGAGTGGTAGCACCTGATAGGGTCCTATCTATGGGTCATATAAAACTGTGACCTTTAAACTGTGTAAACAAATGACTGTTTAAGTGAATTCTTAGTGATACATAGCTATACTTGGAACAATTTAGAATTGTGCTAATGGATGAGTAATGTTGAATATAATTAAGTGTTGATTAGCAATACTTTAAACAGTGTGCCTAAATTGAATTGTTAGTGTTACACAGCAATGCTTGGCACTATTTAACTATGTGCAAATAAAACTGTTAGATAGCAATATTTGAAACCATTTAAGCGAGTGCTAACAAGTGATTAATACTGAATAGAACTATTCATGTTAGAATATGAGGAACTGTGAAAACAAATTAGCTCAGATTCATTTAAAAATAAAATTACCTACAAACTATTGACTTACAAATCATATATAACCATTTAACTGTATGCAAACAAATAAAAACACTATCTACAAACTGTGTTTATAAGTCATATATATAAGGATTTGGTATTAAATAACCTACAATGATTGATATGCCATAAAACTAAACCAAACTATGTAACTGTGTGCAAACGAATCACTGATGTTGAATTTAAATTGTTAGTGTTAGATAGCAATACTTTAAACCATTTAACTGTTAGCTAACAAGTGACCTCTGGCTCATTTAAAAATGTTATCTACAAAATATGCTTTTACTAATCGTGTGTGTGTGTGTGTGACTGTATTTTTATGAATTGGGCATTAAATAACCTACAAGGGTTGATAAGCTATAAAACCCAATCAAACATAATGTAACTGGTACTGAAAAATTTGGGGTTACCTTGTTTTGTTTTTTTTTCTATTCTTAATCAGTGTGGTGTGTTTATGTACTTGTAAAATCAGATAGTAGTAAATCTTGCTAAGAACTAATTAATTGTTGCAGCTGTAAAATTATCACTAAGAATTTTTTATTTTTTTTTATAAAGATCACATTAACTTGTGTATGTGTTGTCTTTTTTATTTTCATTTTTTTTGTAAGGGAGACTAGATTCTCCTTACAAATTATCCTCTGCACTTCATTGTATCGTTTAATTGCTATTATTTTATTTCTTGGCAACTGTTCTGCCCTTGTTGTTTTTGACCATTGAAATAAGTAATTCAATTTACATTAGAGTAAATATTCATATATTTTAATCTCTAATAGCAACTTTGTCGTATTTAAGATTGATTTGCTGGCAAGGATGGGTTTCTTTTATTTTAAAAATTTTTGTATTTTATTCATTGTGGGATTTACCTTTTGGAGTAAAGAATTTGATACTACCACCAGCTGGTATGTTTTCTATTCACTTTGTCAATATTTAGATTTATTTTTGACTTTTTTATTTTATAGGAACCATTAGACTTATCCAGGATAGTTTCAAATTCCTAAGTCTCCACCCCTCTATAAGATCAAATTTAAAAAAAAACTGATTGAAAGCTTTACATTAGTTATCTTTTTTCAAATCTTTGAGAATGCTAGATTATATAAAAATTCAATGAAGTACAAGTAAAGGTTAATTTAATTAAGAAAATTTATGATATTAAAATGTTTTTCTTAATTAGAATTAAATGACCAAAACATATACAACACTTCAAGAATTGGATATTTAACCCTTTTGGTGTAGAGAGTAACCAGAATTTCCCAAATATACTTTGTGTGAGGGCAAGATTCAAGTTTAGTCCATTTAGATCCCTCCTGAAAGTGCTTCTTGTCCAGTACACTCCAAGCCCTAGAATTTCAAAGAAATACTTTAGTACTTCTAAAAATTTAGTTTTAAAACAGTTGTATTTAAAAGTATTGGTGAATGATTAAGAAAAAATTCTTATAAACATCCACAAAAATTCTTATATACCACGACAATGCCAATAGATAATATATTGTAATTGTGAAACTTTTTTTTTAAATTTTTTTTTATTTTATTTTTTTTTTTTTTATGACCAAAAGTGCATTTCAGCCATTAAATTTGTTGTTAAATATGCTGCACCAAAAGGGTCAAGCAGAGTTTGGAATTAAATTCCCTTCTTAGCAGTCAAACTACTCTTTTGATTAGACAAGTTTTTATTTAATTTATTCCAAAATAAAACTTTCAGGGTGATTCTTAGTGCTTAATTATGGTTTGTTTTTAAAAAAAGTCGGGGGATGGTGCTACAATCTATCGTAGCACCATTTCTTTTTTCTCTAGTGATGAAGGAAAGAAATCAATACATTTGTCAAAAATGTTGTTTTGAAGGTTTAGTATCTCTCAACCATAGAGAACTTTCTTGGAATATAATAATAATACTGGATACTATAGGTTTCTCCTAGATGTGGAGGGAGGTCTGTTAGAATTGTAGATTGATGATCATTTTAAAATTCTTTGTAAAGGCTTTATCATTAAAGATTAATTTACATTGAAGGATACTGTTTTCAGGGGGTAGATCCTTTTTTTTTCTCTCTATAAAAGTTTGAGGGATGGATTATTTAATAGAAGCACACAAGAAAAAGGGAATAAAATCATGTGCTCTCTGAAGAATATGGAATTTAAAAAAAAAAAAAAAAAATTCTGAAAGGGCATCCTTGAGAATAAAGAAAAAAAGAATTTACTTTTAACTTGAATATTTCTCTTGTTAAACTTCAGCTGGTGTTTTTGAAAAAAAAAAAAATTATAGTTAAAAAACCTGTTTACATTTAGATTTTATTTTTGTATGGATGATTGGAAATGTATTTTGTGAGGCCTTGCTAAACAAAATTCCCATTTGATTTTTTTTCCTTGGGATATCAAAAGTAGAACAAACAATTTCCAATAATTTCTTAAAATAAATTGCTTAATTTCCAGTGGGAATTAAACTGGAAAAGTCTGTTAAGAATTATTTATTCCCCTACCAAAATAAGTATTATACATTTTAAAAAAATTGGATTATCTCCCCGCCCCTCTTTACTAGCATTTGGGTGCTTTTTGAATAAAAGATTAACTAGAATACAATTCCATCATTTTAGTTTATGGATTTTACATCTTTTGCAGAAAAATGTAAACTTTCTATTCTCACAGTAGGACAACAGTATTGCAGTAGATCCATTCTACGAACCATAATAATGTACTTATTATATAATTGTGGAGGGATTTTTTTTTATATTATCATTTTTCGTTTTGTATATCTTACCTTTCGGTTTAGTTAGGCTGAGAACCTTTCGGCTAGTGCATGGGTTAGTTAGGTGCACACATTAAGTGCAGGTGTTCACGCGTGTGCGGAGCAGATGCGACAATCAGATGTTACAATAAAAACCCCAGATAGGAAATGAGACCGTGGAATTTGAAAAAAAAAACAGTGAGTTGAGATTTGGGCTTGGACGAAGCAAGTCAATTTTCAGAGCTTGCCGAGGCCAGACCAGTAGTTTGTGGTGGGTGCCTCACGTGGTGGGGGTCAGATGGAAAAGTCAGCCTAGAAAGAAATTGTGTGTCTCTCTCTCCTCATGTCGAAAAACCTTAAACTCGAAAAGGTAAATAAGTTTTGTACCTGAACCAAAAAAAGAGTAGTAAGTGTTTCATGTTTTTAGGATTCTTATGCGTCATGAACATTTGTGAACGTTTTCCGTATCTGTATGAATATGTCTATTTCACATACTCATATCTGGCTATGTAACATATTTTGGGAGATATTCATCCTATTTTAAAGTTATGATTAAAAATTGAAGGTGGGGGAAATTACTAAGAAGGAAAAAAGCCAAAATTGTCAGTCATATTTGGACTGAGCCTGATCAATATTTTACTGTACACTGTAAACCCTTTTCATGACATACAGGACTATGCCCTCCCCCACTCCTGGAAATACTAAAGGATTATGCTGATTTTTGATTGGGTACTGTATGTGCATGGTGATGGCGGTCAGGGTGTTGATTCACCCCCTATTTTGGTACCTGTGTACATAGGGATCTGTACAGGTGATTAGTTACTATCAACCAACTATTTGTATATCTAATCTTGAGTAAATTAAAAAAATTTTTCAAGGTGTGGCAGTTTTATATTCTATCAGTATATTTTGCTTAAGGTAGGTTTGATTTGATTGGCTTTAAGGGCGATATTTGTCTCTGCCTCCACCACCACCAGACAGGACTTATTTTAATGGATTCCTCCTCCCTGTCTCTTAAAATTTTTTAGTGTATTTTGTAGAGTGGTCTTAATTTATTAAAATTTTGACTGTATAAAGTTTTGCTGATTGGGGTCAACAAAGATGGAGATTAAACTGTACTAAGTCATAAATTATAAATGTAGAATTAGTTTTCATTGGCAGAAATATTCATCCTTGGGGTACAACATATTTAAAATTTAAAATATTATATTAAACTTATTTGAAAGGTGGGGGTGTAATCAAAGAATAGAACAAGAAGCTAGGTCTTTTCATCACTCCCAGCTTTCTTTGATAAATTTTCTTAACAAGAAAATTTTTTCTTTTAATGACTTTGTGTGTGAACATTTAAAAATATTGAGCAAAGCAAAAAAACAATTAAAAAAAAAAATTAGCATTTAATATTATTTGAAATTAAATTGTTAAACTTATTTTAAACAAGGGGGTATAATCGAAGAATAGAACAGTTTGGACATTAATTCTTCTCATCATTCCTTTCATTGATAAATTTTCAAAATTTAACTGTTAGAATTAAATCAAATTAACATAAATATCTAAATTAGACTTCTCACTCACATTGTAAACTGCTACTCGGGTGTATATATAACTAAAATTGCATGATATTAGTATGTTAAGGCCAACAGTGTTAATATAATACAATTTTCTTAATGTTTCCGATTTAAATAAAATTCGGAAGAATGTGACTTAAACTGTCACCACAATCATTTAGTTATTTGTCACACACACTCACACTCACACACTCCATTTATAAGATACTTGATCATATTTTGTATAGCAGTAAATTTGTGAAATTGAACAAAGCTTTTTGACCCACAGAGTTTGATAAACAAAATTCAAAGCCTTCCAGTTTGTTTAAGGAGTCCTTTTATTCTGAAACAAAACTTAGACAATGAGATAAAAATGACCTTGTTTTCATATTGTTCCTGTTATATTTTGTTGGTCTCTCAATTGTTCTGTTTCTTCATTTAGAGAGATAAAGATTCCAACCAACCATGAATTTTTTAATAATTCCTCTTCTTTTTTATTTTTTTATTATCTATTTACTTATAATAAGAACATAAATACTTTGTAAATAAGATTAAACATCTTTATAAATAGATGTTACAAATGATCAATGGATTTTGAAATAGTTTTATTAAAAGTAGCCTATCATATTAAATTCTCTCTGTGTATGTCATTTTAAGTCAACTGCTCAAATACTAATCTCCGTATGTATAAAACCAAACAAATGGCACATAGGAAGATTAGTATTTGAGCAGTTGACTTAAATTGCTTTTGAATAAAGAATTTTGTCCAATTTGTAACTGATAATTTAGTGAAGTCTACATTCAATCTTTTGAGATTTTTAAAATCCAAATTCTTGATATAAAAGATAAGATTAGAACCCTTCTTTCCTTTCTAAATAGAAGCATGATCATCATTGACCATTCACTTCCCAAGTTGTCTAATCAGTCTTCTTATAGATATGTCAGTTCGATTTGTGACATAGATTGATTTAAATGGCTTGTCAACCTGTCTTGGGTTATTTCATTTCTAGAGGTTTGTCAATTGCATTTATTGTATGAGTTAGGCAATATTCATCTTATTAGAATAAGGAGTTGGCAATAGGAAGCACTGTTTACAGTTGTACTTTTTTTTTTTTTTTTTTTTTTTTTTTTTTTTTTTTTTCAAGCAAATAAACATTGATGAAACCTTCCATGTCCCAGAAAACTCAGCATCACCTTCTTTACTGACTGCTGCACTTTCAACTTTACCAGAGAGTGTATTTTCACTCCATGGATTGTCTTTTTGACTCTGACTCCTAACCAATCCATAAAGATTTTTTTTGACTAAAACACACTTCTCTGTACACATCACACATTCTTCTGTAAATTTCACATAATTTTTTCTTTTCTGTCATCAAAAATTTGATGATAGAGCTTTGTTCAAGCCTGGAGCACTTTTGATTTGCCGCTATTTGTAAATACCTCAAAACAAATATTTTTTGCAAAATAATTTTTGCATGAACCATTTTCAAACAATGCAGAGTATACATTTATGGAAAATTGCTTTCTCCTTTCCCCCCAAAATTCCCCTCATTTATTGAAGTGAACCTTGTGTGCATGTCAGAATTTTTTTGCACATGGTACTTATCAAATGAATAAATTTTTAAATGGATCTATTTGATCCATAGATGAGACCCTAACAGATACTGCCACTCTAAGTCAGTGGCAATGAATCAATACTCCATACAGAATTGGGGCCTCACCATCAAATGCAGTTTAGTCATACCCAGGTACCCCGCCTCTTTTTGGAGTCGGTGGGGGTCTTACTCCGATGTAGGGGATGTAGTCAGCATATTCTAAGCATTGCCAGCAAAGTGAATTTGTTTCTATTGTCTTTTGTACAGTGATTGCTGCGTAGGGCTGATAAATAATCTGTATATTAAAGTACTTTACATAGATTTAGTTTAAGTATCAGTCATTCACATTGTATACTTTCTCTTTTTGTTGGAATGTCTAAAATAAAAACATTAAATTCTATTGTGTGTATATATATATATATATATATATATATATATATATATATATATATATATATATATATATATATATATATATATATATATATATATATTTATTTATTTATTTATTTATTTATTTATTTTTTTTTTGAGATGTCAACATGCAAAATCTCTTGAAAGTGCAGTGGTTTGCCTTTTTGGCCCTGATTGTTCATCCCGTCACAAAAGTGTGCCTCTCCCTCTACTCGCCCCTCATCATTTCTCTTTTCAATTTGTTTGACATGGTTAGTAATTATCACTTCTCTATTCCCAACACTTTTAATCTGACATTCTATTTATACAAGTGCACTTTGAGCATTTGCCAAGATATTGGTTGTATGTGAAACATGTCTATAAATCGAGAAGTCAATGAGGTCTTTCTTTTGTGTATTGCTGTGTAAACCAGTTTTTGCTCACTTAGTCTTTACTTGATTCTTTTCTTCCTTGTATTCTCTCTCTCTCTCACACACACACATACAATGACATTGGACAATAATTGCTGTTCCTATAAACGTAGGTAATGGATGTAAAAAATAAAATGTTTTTTTTTTTTTTTTTGTTTTTCCTATTTTAGTCATTATTTTCATCTGAGTATCTTCCTCGCATAACTTGTCATAACAGAAAAGTCTCCTGTCAATTGAATTGGAAATTTATGGATTTTTATATTTTGTGTAATAACTTTTGAGGGAAGGCGTTTTTTTTTTTTTTTTTTTTTTTTTATTTATTTATTTTTTATTATATACATATTGCAATAATGGATGGCCAATTATATTGCAGGTTTCCTATATAATTTATAAATTCTTATATATCTTTCATTTTATATATTTTGCATTAATACCATCTGATCCAAATGAGGAATTATAAGTGTTTTAAACTTAAGTACTGGCAAAATTGGATATTTTATAAAAGTTTACTTCAAGATTTGTGGCAGGAGAATGATGTTTTGGTTAAAATTAATGTTTTTGGTCGTCATTTATCAAGCTTAGGCCTAAAGTATGTGGCACCCAATAAAAATTTTTTGAGGTTAGAGAGTATTCCTTTATTTGCTTGTAAACACATTAAAGAAATTTTGATTATTCAGAAACCAAATATTACTTCTCATAATAGTTATTACATTTGCATACATATTTCATTGACTAAAATCTAACAACTATTTTGACTATACATTATTGAAATTGTGTGTCTCTCTCAGAAAAATATTTAAAAAAAAATTTTTATTATCCACAGACCAATAAAATTCTTAAGAATAAAGCCATTTCTTGTTTAATTTAATGCAGGACTCCAGACATTTTCCCCAACCATCTTGGAATGGAACAGTTAAAAAAATAAATCATTTTGATCTCTCAACCTTAAAATCAAATATCATTTCTGTTTGTTAGTAGCATAATAAAAACACAATGTAAATGTTATAATAAAACAGTTTTATTTATGAATTATTTAAATTCATTGTGAACATAGTCTTCTTTCTATGTAGTTGTACTGCCACCACTTTGTCACTGCTCTTATGAGGTTGGAGTGTTGGAGGAAGAGGAGACTCGTAAATGGAAATTTTCAAAAGATAAGTTAGCATTTCATTAGAAATGCAGTACATCCAGTTTGATTTAAACAATGTTCAAAATGGTCAAAAACCTGATTTACATTCAAAGAACTATTTTTATACAAATAATTTTTATGTGATTATTTGTTAATTAAAACCAAGATTAAAAACATCAAGGAAGTGACATTTGTTTGGTTACACACACAAAAATGCTTGTAAAAAAAAAAAGTCTAGAGCTTGGCATTAAGTTGTAGATTAGACTGGAAATGGCTGTATTCTTTAAGAGCATTTTATTGATGCTCATGAAAATCTATTTTTGTTGGTATATTATACATACACATGTATTTTTCAAGTCAGATGTTGAAATTCGTTTTAAAATTTGTCACTTGTTTTCAAAAGTCTAGGAGTACCTAAAACATTTTCTTTATTAATTTCAACATTATTAAAATATAAGATACCATATTATCTTAAGCAGAGGGCCTAATATAATGATAAACTTATTTTGGTGAACTTAGTGTTGATTTACATCTGGACTTCAGGACAATTAAGAAAAAGAAAAAAAAAAAATGAATGCTTTGTATGACCTTTTTTTGAGTGATTATATGATAGTTAAACATCCCCATAGGTTTTACGTACTGTTGTATATCACACAAAGTTTGAATAAAAAATAAGGTTAATCTATCATTCTGCAAGATTGTTGAAATTGTAAAGCTTAATCCTTTTGAGCTTTTGGAGCCTAAATTTACTTTCTGCCATTTGAGTGTCATCTCTGCAACGGTAAACTGGTGCTACGGTGTGTTGGACAATAAAAGTATCTCTAGCATATCTGGCTCAAAGGCTTAAAAGCAAATTAACCTTTTTATAGTTTGATTATAGTAGTATTGATTAATTTCTGACTAAATCTAAAATGTTTAAATACTGATCTTTACTTATTAGTTAGTTTACAAAATAACTTACTATAAATAACATTTTTTTTTATGAGATTCATCAAGCCATACAATGTTTTCATCTCTCTCATTCAAAAAACTAACTTACCATCATAACTCTATTGTTGACATTTATGTATTATCACTAAAATTGAATTAAGAAATTTTTCACTAAATTCAAATTGCCCAGTCGGCTGGGTCTGTAGGATACACCGACTGCACCTCTGCAGAGGGATAAGACCTCCTCCCCAACGAATGTCCTGTTTATGACACTAAACAATCTGATGGTGAGGTTCCAGTGATTCTGGGGCTTTGTGGAATGTGGAGCACCTGAAATGGTCTTATCTTTGTGTTAAATAGAACTAACTGCATACTTATACTAAACTGAATTGTTTGAATTAGAACTGTTTGACTAAACTGAATAACTTGAAATGGAACTGTTTTTGGCATTGAAACTATATGCTAAACTGAATTGTTTAATATAGAACTGTTTTGACATTTAACTGTGTAAACAAAATCTATACTTATACTAAACTGAATTAGCTAAATTAGAACTGTTTGAATAACTTGAAATAGAAATGTTTTTGACAATCAAACTGTGTACCCAAACAACCAAATTCAAAGAAAATCGTGTGACTAAAAATTTTTAAGTTCACATTTTAACATTGTAAAATTCATTTCGTGGAAAATTTTATCCGTGAGAGTCTAAAAAAAAAAATCTTGTTCTTGCGAGATCGTTGGGTAAAGGTATTTTTATTTTCATATTGAAAAAAAAAAACTTTATTAAAAATGTTAATTTCCAGTCAATTGAGGATTTTGTTGAATATTCATTCATGCTAAACATGAATTTTTAATAATCAAATTCATAATAATTATGAAGTGCTAATTAAAAGTTTTCACTCTTTCTTAAATAGAAGCATCGATATCATCATGGACCCACCGTTACAATAGGAACCCAATCAGTTTATGGGAGTATGTGTGTAGAGAGAGAGAGTGAGAGTATTAGACCTGATAAACTGAACCATTTATTATTGCCACAAATTTTAATGAAACGTTCATGGCTTAGTCACACATAGGAAATGATTATTTTCCTTGATTACTGTTGTCAAAGGTCTTGCAGTGTAGCGAAAAGTCATTTTCGAAGAAAATTCTCAAATACGAAAGAAAAAAGAAACAAACTTGAGGAGTGTTGTTAAGCAGAATCTGTGACATATTAGTGCACCGTTCTTCTATTAACTTTTCCAAGAAATGTGGTTCTACACAAACCTTCACCACTATAAGCAAATCACCTGTGTAGGTAGTCCAACAACTGAAATGTAGATCGACGGAGAGTCATATATATTATATATGATTAGAGGTGTAGCGATTCATTGATACACTAATCTCTCGTGATTTTTTTTTCCTCTTTTGCTCCCCTCGCTGACTATACTAATTGTGTGTGTGTGTGTGTGTGTGTGTGTAAAAATCACGATATATCACTTATTTAATGAATGGAAAAAAAACAACTTTCTATCCGTGAAGAAAACGTAAAAACAAACTGCCGATTTCAGTAGAAAAACTTTGTTCTTATCGATTGTTTTAAAATGTAACGTGCGTTTGTGTGTGTCAGTTTTTATTTATTTATTTATTTATTTCAGTCCTTATTTCTGTCTATTTTTAAAATAAATTGTATTTTAGTTTGTTAAAAGTGAAAACGTATTAAAAATTTTTTTTTCGTTTCCTCAATTTGACTAACATTTTGTCCAGTTTGATATATAACTTGAGTGAGTGAAAATAAGGCAGTAGTCAATTTTAAAAAGGCTGCATGGACCCCAACATAAAAAAATCTGCTCTTTGGAATTATTTTAGATTTGAAGTACAGCAGATATGTGGAAATAATTGTCTCTGTCTCTGTCTCTCTTTTTTTTTCTTTACGTAGTTCAACTTGTTTTTAATTTCCTCCCCCCACTTGTTCTTATTAGAATGAGTGACAAATTAAAGAAACAATTTTTAATTGTAATGAATTTGACTTTAAACGTTTAGGGTTGGGTTTCCTTGTTTTATGGCATATCAACCTCTGTAGGTTATTTAATGCCAAAGCCATCCTTCTAGAAGAACAGTAGTGGTACTATTTAACCCATAGCTGAGAGAATAAGAGGTTCATACCTTTCCCAAGGGTGTTTGTCCGAAAGTGAACGTAATAGCGCGACTGGAGTTCGAACTCGCTTACTACAATTCCGCAGTCCATCGCTTTAACCATTACACCTATTTTTAAACGTTTAGGTTTCCCAGATAGGGAGGTGGTGAAGAAGATACAATAGTGTGGCTTTCAAAAGACCTCATTATGTTCCGAAAAGTTAAAATGTTTTGGGAATAGTATTCCCTCCTGCTATGACAGGACAGATTGAACTCTTTAACCTTGGTATAGCGACTGGTTTAGGAATAGGAAAAATGAATTCTAACGTATTAAACTCCTCAAAGGATTGACCATGTGTCACATCCTGCTTGTGTTGACGAGTTATAGACTGGTGTGATATATTTCATATTTTGATGTGATTCTCTGAGATAACTAAACAAAAAAAAACAAAAGTATATACGCATACATGGATACGAACACACACACACTCTTTCTTTCTTTCTTTTTTTTTTTTTATTATATATATATATATATATATATATATATATATATATATATATATATATATATATATATATATATAACACAGAATACACATCTGCAGAGGCCAAAGATTGTCACATCTAATTAACTCCTATAAATCCAGGAATTAAAAAGAAACAAAAAACAAAGGGAGCGGCCAAATCAATTTAACTTAAGATGGCTTTAAAAGTCAGAAACACTTGTAGAAGCAAATAAACAAATAACCTGAAATCAAATTCACATGCGGGCCTATTCATTTTAAAGTGTTATATATATATATATATATATATATATATATATATATAGCTGACTATTGCTATACGTTAAAGGAGCTACGAGTCAAGACAATATCATTTGGTATTCGGGACAGGGGGTGGGAATCGTCTCATTGATGTCTTTTGTCTGAAAGCATTTTTGTCCATATGTTCACTTTGCTCTCTCAAAGAAAACATCTGCTGAGCAGACACCATCTTGTCAATTCTGTCTTATTTTGATCCCCACCCCCAATGAAATATCTTAATTGGCTGTTAACCCTTACCCCTTCCAATTAACAATTCAGGAAGAGACTTGGAAAGTAATCACTTTTTGTTGTGTGTGTTTGTGATTATCTGCTGCTAATTGTAGCTACCCTGTTAACCACCTGCTTATTTTTTTTCTTTCCCTCCCTCATTTGAAGCAATTAGCTTTGTGTGTGTGTCCATTCATAGCTTGACTGCCTATCACTATTTGTAGTAGGGACACTAGACAAGAATATCTCCACTCTATATGTTCTATGAGTTTCAGTCTTGTGCACTGAAATCTTGCAAAAAGAAGAAAATGCTACTTAAAATTTTATTACAATTAGTTTTTTTTTTCGTTTGTGACACACATTAACTTGAGCATTTCTCTCTCTCTCTCTCCCCTCTTTTTTATTTATTTTTATTTTTTTAACAAATAGTACTTGAACATTCTTATCTGTTAGTTTCTGATAAACAAATTAAATACCTTAAGATGTCAATTTCGTAAAAGTTTTTTTTTAATTTTAGTCAAAGGTCACCCATGAAGCTTAACCTGATTCTAGTGACCTTCCTGAACAATACTAGATCAAGGCAAAATATTTACATGAAAATCCAAACTTCTTGTGTTGGGTGTGTAGATTTTTGAGGAATATGAGATGTTTTGAAGCAGGAACTTGGTGGAGATATATATATATATATATAAAGTGCATGTGTGTGTGAAATTTAAGATACAGACTTCAGTATTAGTTTTAATTCATGATGTGTGGATAAAGCTCCTGTTGATGCTGCTGCATTGATCTATGTATATCAGGTTGAGAAAATATTGTGTCAAGGCTTTTCTAATTTGAATAGAATTAATGTATACATTTTCAGGTATGGAATTAGTATTTATATTGTGGAATTCTTTTGAATTTTTCTATTTACAGCAAGGATTTTATATATATATATATATATATATATATATATATATATATATATATATATATATATATATATATATATATATATATATATATTTTATATATATATATATATATATATATATATATATATATATATATATATATATATATATATATATATATATATATATAAACTTTTTTTCTCCAAATTTAAAAGAAAATATTTTTTTAAAAATGAAGCATTATCAACTTTTATTAATTTTGCCTAGTATTTTCTTTCAATTTTAATTACTTTTTTTGTTCAGTATGAAAACTTTCTCAGATTGTCAGTCTGACAGCAAGTACCAGTGCAAATAGAAATAAAGGATAAGTTCTTCATGAAATTAAAAAAGGGATGAGTTTGAATCTAAGTTTTAGCTTTTATTTTCAATGTTTTGTTGTATCTTTATTGCTGAAGTCTGTTTGCCAAAGTGAGTTGCAATATAATGATGAAATGGCTAAAATATTAAAGTTAATAATTCAAGTTTTACTTAAAAATGACTTAAATCATAAGTTAATATATAGTAATTTTAAATTTCCAGTCTGCACCATTTTGCTCTAGCAGAATAAGTTTTGACTTTCTCGAATTATTAAAAAAAAAAAAAAAATGAATTATAAAAATTAAGATAAGGGTCGAAATTACCAGGGTATTAGTGTAAAACTATGATTGGGTGGAAGTGAAACAAAAATGTTAATTTTTTTAATGAAAAATTATGAATGAAAAATCTCTCTTTCTCTCCATTTTTATCTGCAATGTCTCTGCTTATCTTTATTAGTTTTATTGTATTCTGATCCCGTTCTGCCTCCACCCCCGATTCTCTCAACTGTCTTAATCAAGTCAAACACAGTGGTTATTCTCCCAGCAGATGTTACAGTCAAAATTCTGTCAAGTGTGCAGCATTTTATTAGGCCAAACTGACAAGTGTTCAACACTTTCTGACTGCAGGAGACCTTGGGCAGATTTTGCTACACATGCCATTATACAAACCTGACTCCTCCTCCAGGAAAATTATTTTATCTTGAAGGTTTTATAAATAAAAGTGTAATAATCATTTGTTTTTAAAGTCTTTTAGAGATAAAAATAGAAAAAATGGTCTCTCGTTTGTCACTTTTTTCTTTTTTTATATGAAACTAACTTTAGTTTGGGTTAGTTTATTTAATGGCATATCGACTCCTTATGGGTTATTTAATGCCAAAATTTAATATTCCATTGCATTTAAAAAAATTAAACTTATAGATTTCTTTGTTTGCACACTACAATATGATATCACTCTTATCCAGAGCAAATATTGCCCAGTCGGCTGGGGCTGTAAAATACACTGACTGCTTCTCTGCAGAGGGGTAAGACCCCCCCCCCAACCAGTGTCCTGGATATGACGCTAAACAATCTGATGGTGAGGTTCCAGCAATGCTGGAGCTTTGGAGAATGCAGAGTACCCCTTCATTACCATCGCTCCCAGGTCCACTCTGGCCTGGTGTGGTAGGCCCTATCTATGGGTTAAATAGAACTAACAGCATTCTTATGCTAAACTGAATTGTTTGAGTAAACTGAATAGCTTGAAATAGAAATGTTTTTGACAATTAAACTGTACTTACATTTAAACTGCGTGCTTATGCTTAACTGAATTGTTTGAAATAGAACTGTTTTTCGACATTAAAATTGTATTTACACTTAACTGAATTGTTACATATAACTTCTTGAATAGTTTGAAATAAATGTTTTTGACAATTAAACTGTACTTATGCTAAACTGAATTGTTTTAAAAAGAACAGATTTACATAAAAATGGATTTGGCGTTAAATAACCTACAAAGGTTGATATGCCATAAAACCCAACAAACCAAACCAGAGCAAATAATTTGCACACATTTAAATGCTATCAAGTAATTCTATCTGATACCAATAATTATCAAATAAATTCGACCCATAGATGGGACCCTAACAGGTACTACCACTCAGGGTCCTTCTTCCAAAATTTGAGCCTTAACATTAGATGCAGTTTAGGATCATATTCAGGACATTATTTTATTTCTATTCATCTATTTATTTTGTTTAAGAGTTTTTGCAATTGTTCACCCATCCCTAAAAAGGAACTCCTGACTGATTCGTTTCAAACTGTGGTATACCAATACCCTACCCACCTTTTTTATAGAACCTGTGTGATGCTATATGAAAATGAAGATCATTTATTTATGTGAGGATTTTTGTTATCGTAATCATCACAAAACAATTTTCTCTTTTATTTCTTAGTTTTGTATTAGTTTACTCTTGTGCATATCTGTATCTTTCAAATGCAATGAAAAAGCTTAAACATTAATGTATATTGCAAACTGCAGCCCTTTATCAAAAGTCCTAGTGGGGTGGGTTAGTGGATTGTAGAATATACCAACTGCGTCTCTGCAGTGGAGTAAGACACCCAACGCCGTTCCAAATGAGTGTCCTAGATATATCCTGGAGCTTTGGGGAATGTAGAGTACACTTTTATTGCCATTACTCCCAGGTCCACTCTGACCTGAAGTAGTAGTAGTAGTACCTGTTTTGGTTCCATCTATGGGTCAAATAGAACTGTTTAATTACTTATTCTACTTGAAATCATTTGTGTAGATAAATGGTTGATGTTAAATTGACTTATTAGTATGACATAGCAAGTCTTAGAACCATTTAACTGTGTGCAAACAAATGATCTCTGGCTCATTTAGAAATGTTACCTATAAATTATTTGTTTACAAATCATATTTAATTTAATGTATAAACAGGATTTGACAGGAAATAACCCGCAAGGGTTGATATGCTATAAAACAACCTACCATCCTTCATTAACTTATCAAAATAATTTTTTGGCTTTCTTCTAAGTCATTCACAAAACTATTGCTTATATACATATGAAGAAAAAAAAAATTACAAATAACACAAGACACTTATCAAAACCTGTTTTATTATACTTATGCAAATTAGATATTTTGAGTGTTATAAATGCCATTTGTTAGTACATATTCTACACATTACATGTTGATCATGCATATTTATGATTTAACATGATGTATGCCATTTTTTTTGTTAGCATGGGTGTGAGATCTACACAAACATTTACATTTATTCATATGGATGAAAAATACTTGTTTTAATTTAATTTTTTTTTTTCTATTTTAAAACTCTTCCAGCTGATTGTTATTTTCTCCGGCTAATGTTCAAAACTCTTCATTTTGATCTGTTTAAAGTGATTGTTCTCAATAGATAACTAAAACCTGGTTAATATTTAGCATAAGTTCATGTGTCAGACATTGAGTTTTCCTTTTTTTTTTTTTCTATTTTTTTTTCATTTATGCATTTATTAAATTACTCTTATCAGTTATGAATAGTTTTTAAAATGTGTATAAGTATATTTTAAAGTCAAATTTTAACTTGATTTAAAATTAATATAATTCAGAAAGTTGCTGTTTTGTGGACTTCCCAAAACATTGTGCTTGTCCTTATTCAACTTTTTTTTTCTTGACTGTTTGAATAAAACTGACCTAGAGAACAAGTACAAAATCTTGTTAATTCTTCATCATTTCAGTTTTGTTAAATTTCAGTTTTGACATTACCAAAATTTCAACTACTCTAAAAAGCATATTTATAAAAGCTTAACTGCTTTGATTTTTGGAAGCTAGCTTCTTTAATGTTTTTTGTTACAGCTTGATTAGGTCTTCCATCTATAAAAGTGCTGAACAGTGTGGATGAGACTGATGGAATTACTGTCAGATTTTAACTCTCATCTCCTTTTGAGGAGCTGTCATATAATTATATGAATTTGAGTTTTACCAACAGCTTATTACTTATTCGAATTTTTTTTTTGTGTTATAGAATAATGACCCTAGTGAATTGCTATTAAAAGTCGAAAGAAAATAAGGATCAAAATTACTTAGGCTGCTTATATAAAACTAATACATGTTTGGAAATTTAATATCTTTTTATATTGCATTTGTTTTCCAATAACAGTGGAAATGTATATCTGTCTTCATTTTCAAAAAGAATTCTTCAATACTAGTGAAATATTTATTTTAATGTTTTATTTTTCTTAAAGTATAGCACAATTTTAATTTTTTTTTTTTTTCTATTATCACCTCTGTTTTATAATAGTTGTTGGATTTGAATGTAAATTTCATGCCATCTAAAGGTTGTTCATAAATATTGATAACATGCCTACTTCCTCAGGAGAAATGTGTGAAAACCTGAAGATTTAAATACTGGAGGGGCCATGCACTTCACTACCACCCTCAGTTGCATAAGTTGTTGCATCTTACTAGACTCCTCTCACTTTTACATCCTTACATGACGGTTTTGTTTTAGGGTTGTTACTCTTTGCCATCTTTCTGTCTTTGGCAACTAACCCATAGGGTTGTAAGGCAGTGTATTACTTTATCTATAGTTGTTGGGTTGGGCTACAAGAGGTACATATTATTTAAAATAATTGAAAATAATTTTTCAGTGGAATTGTTATTTGATAAGCTCAACTTTAATTAAAATTCTTTATAAAAATGATTATAACTCATTTGGGTAGAGAAAGGATTTAATGGAGTGGTAGTCGCAATTGTTTATAAACATTCAGGCCCTAATGATTCAAGGGACATAACTGGTTTGACTGAAGACCAATAATGGCTATTAGAAACATTTTCTAAGTTATACTTGTTACTGTTTCAATATAATTTTTCTAAATGTTTTAATTTTTATTAAATTTATATCCATTGTAACATAATGTAATGCCAACAACACTGTAAATATAAAAAAAAAGTATTCATGAATAATATTTTGAACTTAAAAATGAAAAGATAGATTATCTTGACTCCAGCATATTTTCAAGATATATATGGGAAGAGGTGAGAACTTGCTTTGATATGCAAGTAATATTCTCATGAATTATGGCTGGTTAGTCAAGGACTTGAATATTTTGCTATTTAACTAGTGTCTCAGAATTGGTAATCAGGTAAGAGTTGCCCTTTGCAATCTTGTAACCCATATTCACTACAATTATTTTAAATGATTGTTATTTTTCAAATAAAACTTCTATGATATCGAATATTGTTTTATTATGTCATTGTAGCTTTGTCACTGAAGTGGTTTGGGCATACCAAAAGTTGTGCTGTCAATTATAAAAGTGCTGGGGTCTGCCACTTTTTTATTTATTTGTTGTTTCTGTTGACATATCTTTTTGTGTACTCTGCATACATAAAGTTCTTTTCATTAGTATTTGAATACTACTTGCTTCCAAGAGTTTACTTTTGAGAGTTAGAAATGTTATGCAAAAATCAAATTTTATTGCATTTAGTTTTTTTGACTCTAAATACTAAATTACTGGAATTTTAATTTAAGAGAATTGAATTGTTAGAGAAAACTAAAGAAAAAAAATCCATAGATCTTTTTTGGAATTGAGCAAGGAGATTGAAAAAGCAAACTTGAATTGCTATTTGTAAATTGCCAATTTGTTAATTTGGATCAATCAATTAATTTTTTTTTTTATCTAAGATTATTAAGCCACTAAGGATTTATAGCAGGGAAAGGATCCTCATTAAAAAAATTCATAATGGTCCAGCAATCTTTGGCAATATAAAAAAAACAAAAAAAAACTTTTTCTTTGAAAAAAAAAAACTCCAAATTATTAGAAGCAAATTGTACAAATATAAAACACAAGTTCTGTATATATGACTGATGCTGAAGAATAACTTTAAAAGTTTTGATTGGAGATCATGGAATGTTAATTTTGTTTAACTTTCTGAGATGGGGAATTATTATTAACTGATGTACTTGAACAATTCTTATCTGTGAATTAAATGAAAGGTTTAGTCAAAATCCCCAGATAGACATCTGAAAAAGGCCAGAGAGTACCATACATTGACTATAATAACCAAAGCTTAGGATATTAGTTTTGATATAAGTGAATAATTACTAAAAATTTAGGTTTTGATTGTTGTATAGTTAAGGCTAATTTTAACAGCAGCCTTAAAGGATTCAGGTAAATGCTATTGTGATTTTTTGCATTATTAGTTTATCTGGATCAGGTATGGAAGGGAACCTTCTCGTGTTTAAAAGGTGTATTGAAATTTGTTTACTAATTAGGCCACACCATAATTATTTGTGTATAACATCCACTCTTAACTTTTAGATTAGAAAATTCTGGGAGGGAGGATTACCATGTATAAGATATTTTTTATTTATTTTTTTTAAAGCTGAATGCAACTTAAATTTTACACTTCAATTTTTGATTTGTAGTGACTAAAAAAAAAAAAAAAAAATTTTTGTTTACATTGTCTTAAATAAAAAATGCAACAAATTTGTTGCAAAAATGCTCTTGCATTAGGAGAAACAAAATTATAAGCACACATTTCAGTGGATATTTCTCTGTAATGACATAAAACTGGACATTGGCATGATGGTTAGAATGTTTGCCAATGGCCTGGGAGACTTGGGTTCAATCCCTGGTCGAGTCATACCAAAGACTCAAAAAATGGTACTTGATGCCTCCTTGCTTAACACTCAGCAATATAAGGTAGGGATCAGGGGTAAAACGAAGCAATCCAGGGAAAGGAGTAGCGCCCTTCCCTACACCTTGGTGTAGTAGCTATCGAAAAGGGAGCCTTCGGGTCACCCTCGACTTAGGTCGCCAACTTTACTTACTTTTGGATGTGATTTGACTTAGTTTCAGTGATTCTACCCTCAACATAGTGAAGTATGTGTCTTGAAAAAAAAAATTTGTATATGCACCCCCAGCTTTTAGCTGAAAAATCTGGTAAAATAGTGAGTTTTGTACTCAAATAATTTTGGTAATAAATTTTTAGTATATTTATAACAAAATCTAAAGTTTAAGCTTTTAGTTAATAAATCCAAATTTATTATCTACTACTTAAATGAAAAACTTAAGTTTCTCTTTATTGCTTTTTTTTTTTTTTTTTTTTTTTTTTTTTTTTTGAGAAAGTATTAGGATATCTGGTTCTAAAGCAGAGATCGGCAATTTTAATTGATCTGTTAACAAGGCTATGGAAGGGTTATACTTGATGACTTAAAAAGCTGAATTCAGCTTTAGTTGACCCCCCCCACCAGGGTACTTAAGTTTTGACAGTATTGATATTGGCTTACTTCTTTGGGCTAAATGGCTTGCTTTAAGGATTGAGGTTTTTTTGTTTTTTTTTAAATAGAACTTTATCTTTTTTTAAAAGTATTTGGTTCTATTTACAAGTATTGTCAATTGAGCATTGACAAGTTAACTTTTGGAATCCATTTGTATATATGTACCTATAATACTTTAGTAACATACCTTTACTGAAGCCTAGGGATTTTATTACTTCTTGACCATTAAAAATTATATATATATATATATATATATATATATATATACTCTTTTTCTCTCTGCTCCTCCTCCCCCTTGAAGTGAAGTTTGTGGTGTGCTCAGTGACAACAGCTAGGCAAACACACATCCCACACCAGATGTTGCCTTTTAGTTCATCCTCCTACTACTTGCAGCATGTGAAAATTTCGTGATAACGTTTTTTAACCTTGCCCTTCTTTGCTAGCTGCCTGATTCAGTCAGAACTTTCTCTTTCTAACTTTTTCACTCTGTCATTACAGATACCTCTGGGGCTATTGTTTTTGATAGCCGCACAAAGGCAGTCATGGCTCAGGTGGGCCAGGATAATGTCAAAGAAAAGGTAAGAATAACACTTGTCATTTTTCTTGTAATTTTTCTTGCTTTTTTAGCTTTTGCATGTGAAAAGTTTGAAGATTTTACTGTCAATTTTTATTTTATTATAATTTTTTTTTACATTTAAATTTTTTAACTTTTTTTTTTTCTACACTCATTGTTAGTTTGATATTTTTCAAATTTTAACTTTGAACTTTCTAGAAAATTGTAAATTACTTTTTATTCCCTATGTCCTAAAGTTATTACTTGTCAAATATTTTTCTTAGGATGTGAGGTTTTTTTTCCCCTTTTTGTTCATGTGTTTCTGAACAATTGATTTTTCTTTTGAGCTGACTTGGTTTTAATTTAATATATGCAACATATATTAAAGCAAATACTCGATTTAAAAAATCATTTAAATTGGAACCTTTCTGTAAGCTATAAACAACTAGACTTAGCATTAACCTTTTTTGATTAGTTGATATCAATAAAATTATTTATTTTTTTAAGAATTAATCTGTAATTTGATAATATCTAATACATCTGTTCATAATAGTTGTTACATTAGCATATAAATTTTATACCATAAATGTAATGGCTATGATGGGACAGTTGAAGTAAATTTTCTTTTATTGAATTTTCTAAAATTTCTATCCAGTTTTTTTTTTTTTTTTTTTTGTCCCAGAAAGACTTTAATTTACGCAAGTTTTAGAAATACATTTTTGTTAATTTTTAATTCTATTTTAACTCTTTTTCCCTCTAAGATCTGAGTATCAATGGCTTTATTAAAAATATGAGTAAAGAAATATTCTCCCACCATATATCAAAGCACACATAGCCAGTTTGGTTACTATGCTTGTACTTACTCTTTAGTCTGAAATAAGATAGGCTTTCTAAAATTTTCACAACAGTTTATTTGTCTGACAGAAAATATTAAGTGTCTGTAAAAAAAGTATGCTTGTTGATAATTTTTTTAAAGTGTATACCTACTTTGAAAATATTGTTTGAGTATGGATTTAACAACTATGAAGCTACCTAGGAATTTTTATTTTTTTAAAAATTTTTTATTATCAAAGAGGTCAATGAATTTTACTTTTTTTGATCCTAACTACTTGTATTGAATCCAGCTTTCTCTCAGAAAGTGATATTGAACTGTTATCTTAATACAAGGTTAGGAAAAGGTGTTTAAAAAAAAGCCACATTAAAATTTGTCTACTGACAAGGCCAAGTTCTTAGTATGCTTACAAAATTTAGTTTTAAGCTTTTTAGTTAATATCTTAGCTTATATTGTACTTAGAAGAAATGAAAAACTTGAACAATTTTAATGACTTTTTGAGATGGAGAAAGTTTTGGAATATCAGACATTTAAGTGGAAGTGTACAATTTTAAGTTGACTTTTGACAAGGCTGTAAGGACAAATGTTACTCAACAGCTGGTCTAATAAATTCAATTTGCTGATTGTGCCTTTATAAGTTCATAGCTATGATTTCTACTAACAGTGTTGGAATGAAGTATCTTCAATATCAAATGTTATTTTTTGCCTCCTTCATTAATTTATCTGGGTCTCATATCTAATCTTTGCATTTTTATTCAATACTGACTACTTGATTACAAAGACTTTCTCATTTTATTGTCGCATTTAAAGCATTCAGTTTTAACTAGATTCATTCAGAAACACATTGACATTGTATTGTGATAGATTTCATATTAACCTTTTGTTTCATTTAATATTGAAGAAGGAAGAAAATAAACATTTTCACTGTGACTTAAAACATTAAATCACTGAAAATGCTTTATTTGAAAATGGGGCTCTAACATAAAAATTTGCTGTTTAGAAAGATACTGTGAATAATAGAATGTGTGAAAAGTGGTTGGAGAAATTTCATGTTAGGGACTTCTTGTGGAATGATACTCAATTGTCACATTGATTAGTTGATGTCAAATAAAGATATTGCTAAAGGATAATCAGTATTATATGAGAGATAGCCAACATATTCAAATCAATCAGTGAAAATCATTTTCATTAACTTTGATGTGGAACTTCTATATAAGTTATGCAAAAAAAAATACTGAACTTTATTCCTCTGTGTGTGTGTGTATGTATATATATATATATATATATATATATATATATATATATATATATAATTACTTGCTGCCAATCTTGCACCATTTTGAATTTCCATTTATTTTGATCTTTATAGAAATCTTTTGTTATAAATAATTCTGTCAACGACTGGACAGTTATTTGTTGAGAGACTGGAATTATGAAGCTGAGTGAACTATTGCTGGACATAGTGGAAATATATTCAATAAAGTCAATGTCAAGAAAAAGTATTAATTTTATTTAATAAACTGAAAAAAAATTTTGCTTGACACAATATAATTGATTTTAATGTGTTGTTCATATATTCTTTTAAAGACCTAAAAAGCAGATAGAATCTATTTTCTATTGCTTGTTTTATATACAGTGTGGGCCAAAAGTTATTTCGTTATATTTTGACTAAAGTGTGAACAGGTCTAAATAACCTACCACATTTTATTTGGGTGTGATGCTGCATAATTGTTCTTTACAGCATTAGTTGATGATACCTATCTGCTCTTAAAATCTAACTAGTTGTTTTAGGTTACATAGAACCAACAGCAAGGAATGATCTGATCTCACCCAAAGTGTACATCAAGTATATTAAAAATGAAGTTAATTAAAATGACTTCCTTCCCCTAAAAGGTTGATACCACTTAGACAGTGCAAAATTCTTGATTTTATTGTTTGAAAATATCAAATGCTGTTCTTTTTAATAATTTAAAGACTTCTTGGCTTTATCTTTTGTGAGCTGATCGAAGAATTTACAAACTGAAGTCAAAAAGAAAAAAAAATCAGATACATATGTCACTAGAAGTATAACAGTATTAATAAGATTTGATCTACTCTGTATAACTGGATAATTGGTTCTCTATAATAAAAAATGTCTTAAACTATAATTAAAAAAAACCCCAAAGAGTTAAAATGGATTTAGCTTTGAAATATTACATTATTGGTTGATCTGTGGACAACTTTATTTTATCAAGTGACATTTATTCATGATTTATTTTAATGAAGAAATATTTATCTTTTGATCTTGAATTGAAATAGCTTTTGATGGGTCAAAGATTTAAAGATAATTTTTTTTTTTATCAAGCATTTTCGTTGAATTGATTAAAATTGAACATTGTATAAAATTATGTACTGGAAGATTTTTTTTTTTTTTTTAAATTTATTTTTAAAGTTTTTTTTTTTTTTTTTTTTTTTTTTTATTCAAAAAAATTTTTTCATCTTACTTTCTAGCCACTAGGATTTTTGTTGAAAAAGTTTAATCTGCTGACATTAGACCATTTAATTCTAATTTCATTCAAAAAGATTTCTTTTGATTTTATCTTAACTGTTGTCATATCAATATGCTTATTTTTAAAAATTCATAAAATCTAGCATATTTTAGTTTTATTCTAACACTGAAGATAAAAGAAGCTTTATGCAGATTAAGAAAAATTGATACCTGCGTATAAATTTGCACTTCATGGAGAAGGTACTGTGAATTAAGTGTCAAAAATGGTTGGCGAAATTTCATGCTGTTGGGATATGTAAAATAAAGTTGATATCAATCAAATGTCGATATCATCAGTATGATTACAACACAATATACTTATAATATTCAAGTACTCAAAAATGCTCAAAGCCAATTACATCAAGGGAAAGTTAGCAATCTGCTGTTTTTAAAAAGTATGTTATCCACTCCTGGCCTTCTAAGCCTATTGCAGCTTTTTTTTTTTTTTTTTTTTTTTTTATATTCATTCATTTGTCTTCTTAGACTACTGGTCACTATGGCTTGAGCTAAGTCTGCCCTACTAATTTACTTTTACCTAGGGTGAAGGATACATACCTTTCTCAAAAGTATCAGTATGAACATGGCTCAAGGATTCCATTTTCTGTATTGATAACCATTGC
Source organism: Sepioteuthis lessoniana (assembly GCA_963585895.1). Taxonomy (NCBI): domain Eukaryota; kingdom Metazoa; phylum Mollusca; class Cephalopoda; order Myopsida; family Loliginidae; genus Sepioteuthis; species Sepioteuthis lessoniana. The sequence goes on along the minus strand of OY757930.1, from coordinate 66,753,935 downwards.
AAGAAAATTAAGATGGAAAAGACTTGTCTAAAATCATTTAAAATCTTAATTTTTCTTATTTATTTATTTATTTAAAGATTGTCAAGAATGTTTGTTTTTGTTTTTTAAATGGTCTTTTATTGTAAGATGTTGTTTAGAAATCTCAGGAATTTAATCCTTATTTTCTATTGGTGATTTGAACTAAAACTAGTTTCATATTCTTTTAATTGCAGGTTTTCTGAACATGTGCCCTGTTAGCAAAGAATTAGCTTTCTCTTTCTTCCATGTCTATAGAATAGTGAAGTCTTTGCATTCCTGTTATTGTTTAATTCAATTAGGTTTTGTGTCAAGGAACATTGCAGTTGTTGGTGAAAAACTTGGAAGAAAAAAGTATCAACTGTAGATTTATCAGACCTTTTAAATCTGTTTAACTCTGTATTTTCAAAATTTCCATAACTTTTGATTTTATTTCTTTTCTCTCAAATAAGTCTGGACTTTGACTCTTCTTCTGGATTTCTTAAAACTTTGATCTACAAGTCTTTTTGTCTTTACTTTTCTGGGGTTTAACTTCCATACTTATAACTTATTTATTTTTGTGTCATTGGCATGACACTAAATTGCATCTGATGGTGAGGCCATATATATAACTGTAAATTATTTGTATTAGATTACTTGAAGCTATAATTGTTTACTAAAGATTACCAGTTACTTGAATTCACTTAACTGTATGCAAACAAATGACTTATTGAATAGAAATCATTATTTGAAAACCTAATTATCAGTATTAGGAATACTTGCTAGAACTGTGCAAAAAAAAACCTCTTAACCAACTACACAATAATGTAAATGTACACAATTCCCTAACTTCTAGACATAGAATAACCCTAGATGGGTTGACATGGCATTAAAATCACTTAATTTATCTATAAAAAAAATTTTTGCTCTTTTTTTTTATATATATATATATATATATATATATATATATATATATATATATATATATATATATATATAAAATTGTCTACTTGTCTTGATTATTCTGAAATCATATTTAAAAATAACTGGGGGAGGATATTAGAAAAAAAATTGAAAGATTTCTATATTTTGTATTGACTTTTGAATGCCTACTAGTTTTTCAAGTTGATCACTAGTTGTTTTAGGTATGTATTGTCATTTTTTATTGAGTGTAAATTACTTGGAAAATCAGTCGATAAGGAGTGGCACCAATTTGAATACATTCTTTCAGCTGTGTTGAGCTTTTATCTTGAACTCTCCAGATTTCAAACCTTTTAAGAGTGTTTTATTCTTGATTTAACAAGTTAAAAAAAAAAAAGTCCTTGCTGAAATTCTAATTGTCATAATTGTTTTAATGAATGTGTATTCTTATTTGTATGAGAGCCAACCAATGTTATATACACAATCAAGAGCTGTATGCTCCCTTCTCATCCCTCCTAGATGTCCATCCTGTCAATTGGGCTTTGGAATACACTGACTATATCACTATATATGAAATGGTTTTTGAAATTGCTGGGTTCTGATTGTAATAGTAGTCCATGAGGATACTGACACTTCCATTTATGGAGGCATGAAGGACTCATTAACATTTGACAGTTCATTATTTAGATAATTTAAAAATGAAATTCAGTGTGAATGTTGACCTCACAAAACTTACTCAGTGACAATTTTTGCTGTTGGCTTTGACTATGTTGACTGTATCTCCTGATGGGTGGTAAGTCTCCTGCCTCATCAGAAAAAAAGGTGGTGTCCTGAGTATGTGACTCTAAACTGCATCTGGTAAGTGTGGAATACTCCTTCATTGCCACTATTCCCAGATTGTTCCTGTTAGTCCTATTTCAAGGCCAAATAGATCTTTTTGAAAATTATTAATATTTGTATAAAAATATAACTGTGTGCAAACATGAACAAAAAAAAAAGTGTAATTTAAAAAGGAATGGAATGTTATGATTGTAATCAAGCATCTAGAAATGAATTAAATTTCAGCTTGAAATAACCCATAAGGAGTTGATATGCTTGTTTAACAAATTAGTCAATCTCTTAGATGTGTTGGATTTCTAGGTGGGGCCCACAGTAAATACATGGGACATCATTATAGAACCACAGAAGTATCTAAAATTCATTTATATTTTGATATATACACACACACACACACACACACACCCTCTAATAATGGTTATGAGGGAATGACAGGTAAATTAAAAGTGTGAATGGGGGGGTATTAGCTAAAAAAGAAATGGTGAGAACATTGATATAAAATTATGAAATAATTGAAAAAAATCAATTAATGAATTTACTATATAGATATTTTTGAATGTGTTGGACTTTGGCATGTAAGTACATATTGTTTAATTCTAAATGAACTCTGGTATATCAGGTTCGTGAAAGCTGCTACCTTGCTGTTTTGAAATAAGATATAAATTAATCTCAAGCTCTGTGTTAAACATTAGGTTAATCTTCAAAAATGTCTGTTTTCTTAAAAAAAAATTTTTTATGTCTATTCAAGAAATATTAATAGATGACAAATGAACCAGCTGTTAAGTTAAATGTAAACCTGTTACCTAGGAAGAATGTTTAATCATGAAGAACCAACAAATATAGGGAATAAGAAATCCAAAGAATCTATTAAAGACCAGTACTAATACAGGTTGGTATTGAACTATTCCACTCCATGAGAACAGTTTTAATCCAGGGTTAGTTTAATGTTGTGGGTGGGGGTTATTCCTTTGGCCTCTATCATGCAGTTGTTTATTTTCTGGAGGCATTGTCTTAAGAAATGGACCCTTTCTCCAAGTTCAAATCCTGGACAAGGCTGTTAGTATTTTACATTGCGTTAATACCCTTGGTATGAATCCAACTATTCTTGCTCGAGCTATGGGTAGATAGTAGAGCAGACTAGGTTCTTTTCAGCTTGGTATGATGACGAGTCTAGTAAAAAGTAAACTTTTGAATTTAAACCCAATAAACTTGGCTTAAAAACTGACCTTGTTACATCCTGCAACATCATACATCAATCCTCCTCCTTTGGTGCAATGGTGGGATATTGCTGAAGAGTTAGAATTCTGGGGATCAGATATGGTTTGGTTTATTTTTATTTTACTATCTCCATCCTGTCTCATGGCAAGAATGTGGCTGAGGGAGATTAACAGATACCACCTTTTTAATTCTCACATGAATGCAATGGAAAGTGGGTTGTCTTTCTGACTCGAGTTACTTTTTTTCTTGCAACTAGAGAATAAAGGAATTAAGAAAATATTAAGAAATTAAATGGTTTCTACATGTGTGTCCCAATTGATCTGAAATAGGGTTAGGATTTGAGTACAAGAAAATCAATTTGTATTAGTTTGGGTATTCAGATAACCCTACTTGAAATAGCATTTTTAGTTTCAGATTTTCTTTAAATCTTAGGTTTTTTTTTGTCCCTTTTAACAGCCTTTACTTAAAAAAAAATTGTTAGCCCATAGGTGGTATTCAGTGACAACTAGTCCTTCTCTCCCCCCCCCAAAAAAAAGAAGTGTCTTGAGTATGACACTTGACTGCATCTAATGGTGTGGCTCCAGTTCTGGAGATCTGAAGAGTGTGGAGTATTCCTCCATTGCTATTATTTCCAGGTTTACTCTAACCCAGTATGGTTGTAGCTGTTAAGGTCCCATCTACGAGTCAAATTTGTTTAAAAATTATTCATATTCACAAGGACCATGTGCAAAATTTTTAATAAACCACTATGCATGAAAATATGAATGTACATTAAATCTGATTCCTTAAGTTCTATGCATAAAATAAACCTTGATAGGCTGATATGCCATTAAAATCAATCATAAGTTTGTTGTGTGATAAGTCATTTGGAGAACATTTTCTCTTGTAGATTTTTTTTAAGGGTTAAGGTAGGAGTGTTACTGATATTTAACATAGTTTAGTCTTGCATAAGTTCACGCACAAGACAAGTTTGTTTACCATTACTCTATGCCAATTCACCTAAAAATTTAGCACTAGGTACTCAGTAAGGATCCACTTCACTTTGGTATTTATGGCTTCAATATATAGGTCAGTAGGTCAACTAAAGTTGCTCAGTTTTAATCTGCAGATCTAGCTAAACAACTTTTTTCATCAGACCATTGGAAAATTACTTGTCTATTATTTTAAGGTGTTCAAAAATAACTTTGTTGCTTTAAATTAATTTGACACTGGCAAGTAGTGAGGTAAAAATATATTGGTGTTTAAGGGCTAGTTACTTATTTTAATGAAAATAAATCAATAAAATATGCTTTTAGTAAAAGCGATAATGGCAAACATTACATTGACAGGAGTATGGGATGGGTTTTTAGATTTGATTTTAGACTTCTACTGTACTAATTGCTCTTGTAGCTTAGTTGGTAAAGAAGCTGCTTTATTTTTGTTGTTATTCCTTGCTATTATAGAAGTAATGATTGGAGTGTACTGGGTATGACACTAAACTGTATTTGATGATGGAGCTTTGGCGAGTGTGGTAGAACCTTTCATTATCATCACTCTCAGGTCCACTCTCATCTAGAGTGGCAGTACCTGTTAGTCCCATTGATGGATCAAATAGATCTGTTTAAGATATCATCTGATAGTATTACTATTTAAACATTGAAAAATAGTTATGATTATATTGAAACATTTAAAAATTAATCTAATTTTAGTATTAAGCAATCTGTAAAGATTGATGTGCTGTTAACCCTTTGAGTCCAGTATACCAGCAGTACTTTTTTCCCCTACACTGGTTTACCAGTGCATAGATCATGCTCAAATGACAGAAGGTAAATTTAGGTTCAGAGCTTAAAGGGCTAAACAAATAGACTAAATATTTACTTGAGTAAATTGCAATAAGCAAGGGAAGGGACGAAAAAAAGAATAATCTAGCCGAATTCATTAATGATATTGAGCGTAGGCTTTTATGTATTTGTTGCTATTCATGTCTTGTGAGTTTGTTTATATAAATATAAGATGTTTGTGATACAGTGGTATATAGCACTTGACCTCAGTTCATGCAAAAGGAAAGAAAATTAAATAAATTCTATCACACTAGAAAACTTGATACCTGAACTTTTTTTTCCTTTTAAATCAGTTGACAGCAAAAAGACGAAAACTACATTCTACTCTGAGAACATCTTTGTGGCAGACATTTTCATTTCTCTGTGCACAAACAGAGCAAATAAGCTTCTTGATTTAATGCCTTGTAGGTGATTTGTGTTGACCAAGAATATTCAATCTATTCAGCTTGTCTCTCTTGGTACTGATGATGCATCACAAAGCCTGACAACATGGTTGTTATCATGAGATATAACTTGCAGTTTTCTATTTTACCATCTATTTCTCTTGTCACACATTTTTGCCTGCAACAGATGGTAGCTATACATACATAAGGTTAAGTATAAGAATTCAAGAATAGTCTTGGAAATTTCAAGATTTGTTATTTGGCCTTTAACTATATACATACAAGAATTCTGGATTGGAAACCTGAAGTTAAATTCTTAACTAGCAACCTTGCCAAACTGTTTTAAACTAAAGTTTGTTTCTATGGATATGAAATGGCTTGATTAAAAACACTGGTAAGAAAAATGTGTTTTGTGTAGTTATTTACTAAAGCTTAGTTTAGCACAAGGAAGTATGGAGGTCCCCAGTGAGACTCAAACTCATTACTAACACTGTTACAAAATGTTTACTTTTTCTTGTTCCTGGTCAGAAATTATTTCCCAATTGCTTATATCTAAAGTAAATGGAAAAGGTGTAATTTCTCTTCAAACTTTGCTTTTGTAACCCGAGTAATCAAATTTTCAAATTTACCAGGATATTCCTGGTCGATTCAGTACTGAGTTACTGACAGAATGTTCTTGAACTTATTCAAAATTTTTGTTAAAATACATAGACATTTTGAGTTATGTTTTATTCAGGCCATAGGAAAATGTGCAAATTTGTCTCCCTCCCTTTTTTTGACCCAGTAGAATATGTTGACTACATCTCAGCAGAGGGTTAAGACCCCTACCCTGCATCAATGAGTGTCCTGGATATGACAGCAATCAGTCCTGGAGCTTTGGAAAATGTGGAGTACCCCTTCATTGTTATTACTCCCAGGTCCACTCAGACCCAAAGTGGTAGTACATGTTAGGTTCCCACCTATGAGTCAAATAGAACTGTTTTACCATTTGACTGTGTAAACCAATGACTGATTTTTAGATTGGATTGTTAGTGTTAGATAGCCATACTTGAAACCATTTAATTGTAAAGAAATGGACTTTGGCTTGTTTAAAATGTTACCAGCAAACTATTTGTTATATGGTATTAAATAACCTATAAAGGTTGATTATGCCATAAAATCCTACCAACCAATTTTTAAACATTTATTATACATAGAAAATAGGTTTCTAAATTTCATTATTGAATGCACAGAAGCCAAGTTTGCAGGGAATAATAGCAATTTTCTATGCTTTTTCATCATAAGCAAAAAAATAATTATAATAAAAATGAGAACTAAAAACTATGGAACATGAAGAGGACAGTGATACCAATTGTAATTGGTGCACTTAGAATAATCCCTAAAGGATTAGTAAAGGGACTGGAAGAGTTGGAAATAAGTAGACCATCCAGACTGCAGCATTAAGATCAGCTGGGATACTGAGAAGTCTTGGAGACTTGAAACTTGTTGATCACTCAAACTACTGTGAAAAACCCTTTAGATTAAAATATATAATGGGGGGAGAAAATTCTATCAGGAAACAGAATTTGTGTAACACTAATAGTCTGCTATTCTAGTTTGCTAACCATTACTTAAAGAGTTGCCTAAATTATTTAAGATATGTAGTAATCTCACTATTTGACAGGATTGAACTGAGGTGTGTGTGTTTGTTTTTTTTTTTTTTTCTCTCTGTTATCACCAAGTACTCCTTGGGAATTCTTACACATACCTTCTCTCACACGTGTGTGTGTGTGTGTGTGTGTGTGTATATATATATATATATATATATATGTGTGATGGGCTCTTTTATTCTATTGTTGAGTGCATGTTTGTGATCAGCCTGTATGACTTGGTCACCTGCTTGAGTATCTTCCGTATTTGTTTAAAGAAAAGAGAATATTGTTCATTTATTTCATATGTACCAAAATTGATAAGAATTTTGTAGTTATCTGAGCAGAGTTCTTTAAAAAAAATTTCTCACAATATTAAAGAATGTCTGTTAATAAGCTGCTTTATGATAATTTTCGCACCTTGATGCCATTGTGAAACTGTTTCTGTGGACTTGGGGTACACTTTCAGAAATTAGGATTGTCTACTTAAAACCTCTCACCACATGGGGTTTGTCAGTTAATTCATCCTAGTTAAATGGAAAATATCACATTTAATACTAACGTTTTATTGAAAACATTATCACTGTGGTTGGTTAGAACTTGCTTTGTAAATATTTCATTAGATGTGACTATCATTACTTATAAAAGAAATTGTTGCTATTAACACACTTAGTAATTAATTTGAAGAATGTAGAGTACCCCTCTATTGCCAATACTCTAGGCTCACTCTGACCTGGAGTGGTAGTACCTGTTAGGGTACCATCTATGGGTCAAATAGAACTATTTAATCATTTGTGGCCGTGCAAAAGCAGGACGACCAGCTCAAACTTACATACAGCAACTATGTGAGGACATAGGATGTAACCTTGAAGACCTGCCGGAGGCGATGAGTGATAGGGAGAAGTGGCGAGAGAGGGTCAGGGATATCCGTGCTGGCGGCACGATAAATGACTGATGTTAAATTGAATTATTAGGATTACATAGTAATACTTGAAACTGTCCAAATGAATGATGTTGAATAAAATTTAGTGTTAAATAGCAATACTTGAATTCATTTAGGGTCCTTGTTTGGTTTTGGTTCTTTGTTTTAATGGCATATCAACCTTTTTAGGTTATTTAATACTAAAGCCATCTTTGTAGAACAGATAAGGGAGTTCGTACATTTCCTAAGGGTATCAAATTGAAAGTGAATGCAATAGTGTGACTAGAGTTCAAACTTGCTTACTTCAAAACCATGAGTCAGCACTTTAGCCATTAATACCCTTTGATTCTCTCCTTAGTGTTGTCAACCTGACATTAAACTGGATCTGATGGTGAGGTTCCAGTTTTGGAGTTTGGGGAATGTGAAGTACTCTTCATTGTCATTACTTTCAGGTCCATTCTGACCTATAGTGGTAGCTACTACCAATTCATGGGTCAAATAGAACTGTTCAATCTTTTATTTGGGATTATTAATATTAAATAAAATTGTTATTAGCAATACTTGAAACCATTTAACTGTGTGCTAACAGATGACCTTTGGTTCATTTAAAAATGTTCCCTATAAACTGTTTGCTTATGAATCAAATATATATGCATAAACAGGATTTGGTGTAAAATAATTCACAAGGGTTAATATACCATAAAACAGAACTAAATAACTTTATGGTTATCTATATCATAATGATCTAATTTTTTTTTTTTTTTTTAAATGTGTGTTGCTTTAACATAACAAAAATGACATTATTGTGAGAAATCTAATTGACAATAATAGTTCACTTTTATACTTATACCTTTGAGGAAAGGACGTGTTCATTTCTTCTCGTCCCTACTATTGATTGAATAGTTGGGAACCTTAGGCTCTTTAGTGTTTGCAGGCAACTAGACTAAGAAGAATAAACTGGGATTTAACATTAAGAGTCGGAGTCCTTCAGTCTGAAATTTTCTTAAATTATAATACAGAACATTATTTTATTTTTTTTTGTGCGTGTATAATATATATATATATATATATATATAATCTCAATTTCTCTAACAAAGATTGTACACTAGCAAGATTTGTTAATCAAATGATAAAATGCTCTTAAAGAATAAAGCAGTTTCCAATTAAATTTGTAACTTAATAGTGTGGTATTAGCATTTGCACTTATCCTGATCAATATAATTTCTCAAGGGAGATAATTATTAAATGCTAATTATAGAATACTCCTCATATTCATCTTTTGATTAATCAAAATATAAATTCTAAACCGGATGTAACTTTAAATTGAACTTAATAGTTGCTAAAAAATTGCTTTTAAGCAAGTATAAACAAAAAACTTTTCTACTAGAAAGGTTATAATGATTTATATGAAGAATATTTTGCTTTTGTTGTTACGCAGTGGAGATATTTGAATCTTTGGTCATCTGTTACATAATTGTTTTTTCCTTTTCTACCCAAGTGGTGATTATTATATTTCTTGACATGTTGTCATCTTCTGCTTCTGTTATGTCTTATTAAATTAATCATATTAAGTTAGAAGAAACAATTTCTTTCAAGTAACTTTTATATTCAAAACAATTAAACTTTTACTCAAGTGCAACTGAGCATTTTGTGACAAAGTGCATATTTATGCAATTAGCATCTAAGAATAATCTATATTTTTCCTAATTAATGTAAGATAAGTATAATTGATATTGCTTCTTGACTTTACCATATGCCATCTTGTAATATTTACTGAAGATGCCTTTTTCTTTCCTTAGAATACAGCCATGAAAAAAGTCTGGTGTATGACACTAAACTGCATCTGGTGGTGAGGCTCCAGTTCTGTAGCTCTGGGGTGTATGGAGTACCACTTTGTTGCCTTTACTCTAAGGTCCAGTCAGGAGTGTAGAGTACCTGTTAGGGTCTCATCAATAGGTCAAATAGATCTGTTTGAAAATTATAAGTATTAGATATGAATACTTGATAACATAACATTGTGCAAACAAATGATTATCAAATAAGAATAGCTGCTTGTAACCATGTAATTGCTTGTAAAAAGGACCGACTTTGGCATTAAATAATCCAACAAAATTGAGCAACCTTTTCATTGTTCTGTACGCTATTTATTCCCTGTTTACTTGTTTATAAAAATTGTGATTATAAAATAAGAAAATCTATTTTAATTAAAGAAAAAAAATCACTTTAATTGCTACATGTATTTGTGTTTGTTTTTTTTTTTCTCTCTCTCTGTAACTGGACAGATTAGGCTTGCTCTTTGTATTTAGAGGATCAAATTATTTTTTTTCTCACTCCCCTTCAATACTGGCACATATCTCAAAGAATATAAGATTAAAATTTAAATGTCCGTTTCTGTTAGATTATCTTGTGCAAATAAACTTAGGGTAGGGTCTCTAGCTTGTGATTGTTTTATTTGCCTAGGACCTCCCTCCTTTTTTTTTTTTTTTTTTTTTTTTTTTTTTTTTTTTTTTTTTTGGAGACAGCATGAGTGTGGGTTGAGACATGCCATTGTAGACTAATTAGAATATTATGTAGACGTGGTTTTCCATTACATGAAATGTTAATATTTATGAGGTTAACTAATAAACTTTTCTTGTTTATATAGCACAACTTTATTAGCAAAAATAAAGTAAGATTTTTTTTTACCATGTTTTTTAAATATTTTTTCCTGTTTAAATATTGTGTAGTAAAAAAAGTAAATTCCATTTTGTGGCCCCCTAGTTTTGGCTAAAATTTTAATCATGGTTTAAAAAAATGTTTGCAATGATTTGCATGTATGGTATAATGGACATTAGTATGGAAATGGCAAGCAGAATTCAAATTCTGGTTGAAGTTGTTGGCATTCATTTTGTGCTAATGCCCTTTAGAAAGGTGTAAATCCAACCCTCTCCCCCATCAGTTGTAGGTTGAATAGCAGGATTATCCAAGTTCTTTAATGGTGGAGAAAACCAGTCTATGAGAACTGAATTAAAAACTTTACCACATTGACCCATTATGTGCTGAGTAAGGTCCCTTACTCTTCTTGTCTTACAAACCTTTGGGAAGGCCACTGAATAGACTGAATAAAAGGCTGAGACACACACACACTGTATATGAGAAGTGTTAAAATATCCAGACTTAAGCTGTATTTACCAAGACAGAAATAAACAAATGAAACCATTTTCTTTAAAAATACTCCCGCTCCCTATTGGTGTTTAACACTTATTCCTGTGATTTATTTATGGTGTTAAGCTACAAGGTTGTTTCTTTTAGTGTTCTTGTATTTCATTCTTGATGAGTTTTCCCTTTAGAAAATGTAACATGGAGCTAGGAGGCAGAGGCTTCTGGTGAATATAGAAGCTGCTGCACTTCCACAATTCTGTGTCTGCCAAAATCTGTTCTAAGAGTATCAAGACTGGCTTTAAAATTTATATTTTAAAATTTACCTCTGACTGGTACTGTCTTCATCTCGATCATCATTTAGAGTGAGTTGCTCTGCAATGAACAAAAATAAGTTTCAGTTTCTGTACTTTTTTGATTACATCTCTTACATATAATTATATAAGATTTATTTGCTTTTGTACATATTAAGTGTTGGACTGATTTAATGCAGGATCTCTCTTTGCGTGAGTGACAGCTTGGTAGCTGAAAATATGTCCATTTTAAATTTCAAGTGAATCTTTTTGTTTTTGTTATAGGAAAGTGTTATAGCATTGCTAATAAAAGTCATTTGAGTTGACCAAAGTCTTCCCCCACCCCCAGTGGGAAGAAAAATTGTTTGATATTATTACAAGTTGGTAAAATCAAGGCAATCTTTTGAACATTTGTTCTTGTTTGAATGTTAGGTTACTTGACCAAAATGGGAGGTTCTTGTGGCATCCAAGTTAGTTAGCTGGGGCTGCAGAATACACTGGCTGCATCTCTGCAGATGGGTAAGACTCCTCTAGATGAGTATCCTGGATTTATGACTCTAAATAATCTAATAGTAAGAATCCAGGAATGCGTATTACTCTGTTGTTATTGTTCCCAGGTTCACTCTGGTCTGGAATGGTAGCACCTGATAGGGTCCTATCTATGGGTCAAATAGAGCTGTTTGACATTTAAACTGTGGACTTATGCTAAAGCAAATCGTTTGAAATAGAATTGTTTTTACATTTAACTGTGTGTAAACGAAGGACTAGTATTTTAATTGAATTGTTAATGATACATAGCAATACTTGGAAAACATTAAACTGTGCAAACAAATGATTAATAGTGAATAAAATGAGAAATAAGTGAAACCATTTAACTGTGTGGGGAGGAAAAAATGAGTTTAGGCTTCTTTAAAAATTTTATCTACAAAATGTGTTCAAGAGTCGTATATTTGGTATGTGTGTATGAAAAGGATTTGGCATTAAATAACCAACAATGGTTGATATGCCATAAAACCAAACCAAATCTTGACAAGGCAGTTTGTATTTCAGTATTAATACTTTTAGGAAAGACATAAATCTTTATCTTCTTCCGTTTTTTTGGTAAATAGACTGATGTTAACCTTAGTATAGCAAATATTTTAGAAGGAAAACCTTGAATTTTTAAACCTGTTAAACTTTGCTTAAAAATTGACCTTGTATTGCATTTGGCTCATGGCTGAGGGGTTGGGTAAATAGATAATTGACTAAAACTGCAATATTTTCTTTAATTCAAGAAGAGTACATTTTGTGCTACTCTAGTTTTCCAAACTTTTTGCATTGGTGGTGATGCTTAAAATTTTTCTGCTTTTAGTTCATGACACATTAAGCTAAACCAAAATATATAAGCCGAGTCAGCTGGGACTGTAGAATATGCTCACTGCATCTCTCTAGCAGGGAAGCCCTCTTTCAAAGAGTGTCCTGATATGACATTAAACCATCTGATAATGAAGCTCCAATTACTCCCAGGTCTACTTTGACCTGGACTGGTAGTACCTGTTAGTCACATCTATGGGTCAAATAGAAATATTTAATAATTTTCTATGCTTGAAACCATTTAACTGTGTGCAAACAAATGATTATTGAATTATTAGTATACGTGGCACGATTTAACTGTGCAAATGAATGAATGATATTAAATAGAATTATGAGTGTTAAGTAGCAATACTTGGAACCATTTAATGGTGCGCAAACAAATGATCTCTGGTACATTTTAAAAATTGTTGCCTGCAAACTACTCATTTACAAATACTATTCAATAATATATATATGTGTGTGTGTGTGTGTACAAACAAGATTTGGCATTAATTAACCTACAAAGGTTGATATACCATAAAACATAAGCAATATACCAAAATATATTATTCAAGATTTAAAAAATTAGTTAATATCTAAAGAATGAATATATAAAGATGAATGACATGGGCTTATGACTGAAAGTAGGTAATCTTAGGATTGTATCCCCCCTGTCTCTGAAGTTGAACAATGGAAGAAAATAACAGCAGGGATGGTTATAGAATAATTGCCTTAAAATGTTTTGTCTATTGCTATTGTGTTATACAATTGTGAAGTATTAGATCCAGTGTTGAGCAAGCTTTATATTTTTGTCACCAAATATGGCCTTCTTCCATTTTATGATGCTCATTAATTTTAGAATCTGATATCCCAATACTTCCTTGCAAAATGTAATCCTAAAAACATTAAAAGGTTTGTAAAGTTGTTTTTTTTTTTTTTTTATTTTCTTTTAACTTATATAAAATTTGGACTGAGTCATTAACTAAAAGTTTAAACTTTAGATTTTGTTGTATTTATCCAACCCTCTGCCATGGACAGGAAGTGACACAAGGTCAATTTTTAGGCAGAATATTGCTGGTTTGAATTCAGTTTTCTTTGTTGACTGGTTGTGTTAACAAGGCTAATGAACCCAGTCTGTCGTACATAATTTTGTTGTATGTAAAATGTTTCAGATTGATTGTATTGATGACTAACCTCAGTGCTATCATGATATTTAAAAGATTCTTTTTTTAATTTAAAAAATTTTTTTTTTTTATAAGTTTCTATTAAAATCTCTCTTTATAGTTGATTGGTAATTATGTTTGTGCATGATTATTTAATCTGGATACATGCAGCATAACAGCACAACAAATTAAGCATATTCTTTACTCAGTTCTGGCAAGCCAGAAACCAAGTCTGTTTATATTGCCTTTTATTAAAACTTTAATGGATCCACTTGTGTAATAAAAGTAATACACAATATGCCACTAGACTTAGATGTACATTATGTGGTTGTGAATGTATTAAAGGCTTTATTTTTAAACTCTGTTTACTGCTTGCTTGGTGATCCATAACAAGTCAGAAATGGTTTCATCAAAGTGTTAATTGTCAGTGAACAGGTGTCTCAAATGATTTATTAGGAAGTGGATTCCCTATTACAAATTATGAATTTAATCTTTTGCTGACTCTGCAGTTATTATTTATCACAAACCTTGCATATGTTACATTAGGCTTGAAGTTAATTTGTTACAGTTATAGGCTATTGTAGATTTTATTAGTTTATTGTAGTAATGAATGAAATATCTTTGATTCTACTTCACTGAATACTTTTGTAAAGAATTGAGTGAAGACAAACTGTACTTTTATTTTTGAATAAGTGTTTGATTTAATGAGTATGGGAATTTATTGATTAGAGGAGTGTGTGTGTGTGCCATAAATTGTAGCATTCAAGTTGATTTCAAGATTTTTAGCTCAAAATTCTTAGACCTATAACTGCTGTATCAGTTAACCCCCCCCAACCCACAGTAAGGCTACTGGTAGTTAAAAACTTACTCAGTAGGCCTAAATGAATTAGAGTAAAAGCATGAAAGTTTATTGGAGTTTAACTTAAATGTATATGAAAAAAACCTTTTAATACTAGTGTGGTATTGGTTTTAATCATCAGTTAAATAACCTTTAAGTAACTTTATCTAAAATGTTATGCTGTATAAGTACAGTAATAATGTGTATATTCAATAAACTATTCATATCTCATTAAAGTGTCATTACTTGATAATGTATGGTGTAATTTTTCTCTGAAATCAGAATTACATCAGCTATGTATGAAACATGTAGATCTTACACATTAGATCTTATATTTATATGAATTCACAATCTATTGGGCTATCATAAAATTGTGCAGATAATCAACATACTGTAGTTATCTGACTGGGTGCTGTGATGTTCCATTTAGTCATTACAGTCAATACAAGAACTGTTGGAAATAGTGTGTGATATACTGTTAATATCATACTTAATTTGTATTGTTTTTATTTTATATCAACCTCAGTGTTAATTTGTTAGATATGTTCAAACACAAGTTTAAGTTGGGAATATTTGTGGCAGTCTGCTGTCCCACATAGTTTGGTTGTATGTAAAATGTTTAGATTTTGTTGAAAACATTAAGAAATTTGAATTCGGCCATATTTGTTAACCTAAAGATTTCTTGCTACTGTTTCAGATTGATTGTATGATGAATGGTGTATATCCATTGTTAGGAGTGCTTTTCCTTTGGTTGACTACTATGTAGTTAAGGTTTGGATTTTAGCCATGCTGTATAAGTTGACCCCTAGTTTTGTAGAGACCCTTTTTCAGGATTAAAAGGGTGACTTATATAGCACACCGTAAGTTGTGACATATATATATATATATATATATATATATATATATATATACACACACACACACACACACACACACAATCTTTGTTAGATCAGTTTCCTTCATTTGCTTAATATCATAGGAACTGAAATTGGTAACACAAGTTCAAATCTTGGACAAGGCTGTCAGCATTTCACTAAATGTTAGCATCTTTGGGAAATGTATGAATCCAGCTCTTCTACTCTTAGCTATTGGTCAGTAGTAGGGCAGATTGTGTTCTTTAGCTTTGTTTAGGCCACCAGTGTAGGAGAAGAAAACTCTTCAAATCGGTAATATTTAGTTGTTGGCAAGAGGTGCATTTAGTGTAATGTTTATTGTCTTAGAAAATGGAATTGGTGACCGAGTTCAAATCCTGGGCTAATGCCCTTGGGAAAGGCATGAATCATTCTCTTTCCTTAGTTATAGATAAATAGGCTAGACTTTTTCTCTTTGGCAACTGGACTAGGAGAAAAACTCTGAATTTAAACCTGCTTTACTTTGTGACATCCTGCATATAGTAGAAGGGTTGGGTAAATATATATTCATTTCTTTCTTACTCTTTGGTGTTTTTGCATTGCCAGTTCCAGAATATTCTCTCCACCACTATCACCCTGACACAAGGCAGCATCTTTCCATCTATATGTTACTAAAATATTTGATGCTTGCATATAACCATAACCTGTCAAAAACAGCACATTATAGCTAGATTTTTAGTAGAGCAAAGCACTTGAAATTTTCTTAGAGAATAAAGCAATTTCTTGTTCCAAACTGTTGGCTGGGGATGTAGAATATACATCTATGCAGATAGGTGACCCCCTCCTCAATGCTTCATATATTTCCAAATAGAAGCAGCAATGTCATCTTGGACTGCTTTTACAAGAACCTGATGGTTTTATAGGTCATCTAGTAGCAATTAAAAGAGTAGGGTCTGGATCAATGCCTAAAGTAACCTAAAAAAGGGAAATGGTAAAGGAATTGGGTAATTTTTGTCAATGATTTCAGATACACTTGATAAAAGATCTTGTACCATATCCCATGTGGGAAGGTGAGAAAATACTACCTCCCAGTTTCCTTTTAAAAGAAAAATGGTGAATGGTAGAATCTTTTGAGACTTGATTGGTGAAGAAAGGGAGAGGGTAATGACTGACCATTTGTTTATTAGCATTTTCATATCTGATATTGAGGGTCCAATTCTGGAGCTCTGGGGAGTGTAGAGTCACTGTAAGATTGTAAATCAGATAAGTTACAAGATGACACACTTATTGTACCCACCCTGTTGGCAGAGCTTAGAATATGCCAATTGTATTCTGTTCAAGGGGCAAGATCTTCCCTCTCAGTGGAGAGTGGTGGTTTTGGTATGACACTAAACTTCATCTGGTATTAAGGCTCCTGTTCTGGAGCTTTGGGATGTGTGGAATACTTCTTTATTACCATTACTCCCAGATCCACTTTGACCCAGAGTGGTAGTACATGTTAGAAAATTATTGCTTTAAAGATTATTGGTATTATATAGGAATACTTGAAACCATAGAACTGTAAATTTTGTATTAAGAATATTTACTTGAAGCTATAATTGTTTACAAATTATTATTAGTTACTTGAACCCATTAAATTGCTTGCAAATATGACTTTGATATACAGTAAAATCTTACTAATATTCTGATGAATATTATATTAGTTTGACTTGTAAAAATGTAGGCATTTGTACTGTTATTTTTTCCTGAAGATTTATACTAGTGAGAATTATGATAAACTTTACCATTTATGCAAGCACAGTAGACAAGAGCCTTGACAAAGACTTAACCTGCTTTTATTTATTTTATCATTTATTTATTTATTTTAGTTCAAATGGCAGGACTATATTGTACTAGAAGAAGTAAAGAACAGATCTTCTTTGGTAGAAGATCCATGCCATCTGTTGCACATATTTTTCTTACTCGGGTATTATAGATTTAATTACAATGTTCATAGCTCAGAAGTCTTGAACAAGAGATGACTTTAAAGTTTGGATGTTTTTATCAACAATGTTACTAATATTATCTTTGTCTTTCTTTCATTATAGACACCTGAAAATGGCAACATTCTAGTTGGGTTTTTTTTTCCTTAAATGAAATTGATCATATATAAATTGAGACTTTTTTTTAATAAACTGAAAATGGAGATGTGTATTATGAGATGATTCAGGAAAGAGTATTGGGGGAGAAAAATAAAGATTTATTTTTGATAATAGAAACTCTGTTAAATCCTTTTAATAATGAAAAATATCTATCCCTGTATTTGTGTGTGTGTGTGTATATATACACACATCTAAATTTGAAACTATTCCCTTGGAGAATTTTTAATTCCAAATTTAAAAAGTAAAGGAAAAGTACTCTAAAGTTAGTATCTAAATTTTTCTCTTTAGAAATTAAGATGTGCTTGTAAAGATTTGATAGTATTGTTGCAAATTGGATTGAAAATTATTTTATTCTGATGTATTGATGGAAAAGGCTTTCAATGCTTTTCTTGTATAATGTGAAAGTGAATTTAAGTTGACAGATTTTCATCATAAGATCCCTGTGGGTGGGGATTAACAATGAAGAGACTATACACCTCTGTTTACATGACTAGTGTACTTTTTAAGAATGAAACTTAAAAATGTTTTTATGTATTAATTATTGGCATTCCCTAGTTGATAATTATCTGTTAGTATATATTCAGCCTAAAAGCAAAATCGCTAAATGTCATTAAATTGTTTATTTTATTTTTTTTCCTGGAAAAAAGTTACAAGAAGTTTGAACTGGTTGATGGAAAGATTAAAAACAAGATCAAGGATTTTTATAAAAATGATAAAAATAAAACGAATTAAACTAAAATTGCATACAAAATTAATTAAAAAAAAATGTGCAGTTTCTAATCTTTGATATAACTTTAAAGTATTTTCTAATTTTAATTAAAAAAAATTTTTTTTTATTGAATCTTTGTTTAGAAATAAAGGTACCTTCAAACTATTTGCTTACAAATCAAATATATAAAAAATAAATATATAAAACCACCCTGTCACCTGAGTTTATAGAATATGTTGACTGCACTTCTGCTGAGGGGTACTCTTGCCAACCAATATCTGATATGACTCAAAACCATATGATGGTGATACTTCTGTCCTAGAATTTTATATATATATATATATATATATATATACTCGCACACACATTTTCCTAAAATCAACACACCTGTTACCAACTGATGAAATTACTTTCTATTAACTTTGCTCTTTATCCAGTTTCTGTGACAATCCAAAATAGTTGGAAGATTTAAAACTATTTTCAACTTATCAAAAATGATTTAGAAAACCTTTTATTTCTAGTCATTGTCTTATAGACAGCTCTTATCATCTGTGCAAACTATGCCTCTTTGAATTATTGAAAATTTGATGTTATGAACTTTGCACTTATTTTTATCTTTTGAACTGTTTAACCACAAATCTAAACTTTGTTTTGATGTAAGAGTTGTGACTAATTTTGTCAAAATGAAATAAAATTCTTAGAGTACATATGAAGATTTTCAAGCTTTATCCAAAATAAACTTCATTGTAAGACTTTTTAATCTTTTTCTAATCAAGGAAAGAATTGCATTTAGTTCACAAAGATTACAAATTTAAAAAAAAAAACTTTTTTTTTTTTTTTTTTTTTTTTTTTTTTAAGTGTTGAAGAAAATTGTGTAATTATATACCAATTGAATTGAACTTTCAGGGTGGATATATAGAATAGCATTTGTTTTTGAATGGCTTTTTGTTGGGTTTATAAATTCTGATATGCCATCATATTATGGCTGATTAATTTCCCTCAATTATGACTTATCACTATAAGAAATGGAATAAACAAATAGTTCAAATCTTGGATAAGGTTGTTTGTCTTTCCCTTTTTAAGGAAAGGCATGAATCCATCTGTGTGTGTCCTGCAGCTGTGGGAAAATAGTTGGGCAGACTGACTAGAAGGGAAATTAAAATTTAAACCAGCTTTACTTCTCTTAAAAGTTGACCTTGTCACATCCTACCTGTAGTGGAGGGGTTGGTTAAATACAAGCTATAACTCTCTCACCCAAAGGAAATATGAAAGGAATTTCTAGCTAGTTATCTCTTCCAAATTTTTAGGAGAGGATCACATCCAGGTCACCATTTGCCAATAGTTTTAGTGATGTTGATGATTGATTCTTATCAAAAGCGTGGTTTATTTAGGGTTGTTTGATTCACCACACTTGTAATGTATTTAGTCTCTGAACATTCCTTGGGGTTTGCCAAGAAAGGACATGCAAGTTCTGAAGTGGAGACTACAGTATGTTTTCATGGAGTCTGGTTCTGGCCCAAGTTGAGAAGTTTTGAGCTGTATTGCTAATTATGACAATAGTAAAGATAATAGGCTGTGTTGTGCCATTATGGCTTGATTTAATAAACTAAAATAATTGTATTTTCCAAGGTGCTTGTTTTTGTAGGTATTTAAATGTCAACATTTGAAATGTGATTGGTTAAACAGTTTGTTCAAATATTCTACTGGATAAGAGGAATCTTCTGTGAATTTTCGTTTAACAATTAACAGCAACATTGTTTGAAGGATGATGAATTACAGGTTGGTAGCATGTATTGGATGGTATGATAGTTACAGTGCTAAGTTAGTGGTCTGTTAAGAGTCATATTCTTACTGAGTGCCTTATGCTTCTAGTATAGCACCACTATGAAGTTAACCTTAGTAAATGACTATCAGTTTATATTTTCTCTGAAGCAAACTTGTTTGTATATTTTGGTTTTTAACTTTCTGTATTAAGTTTTAAATGTCATGATTTCCATTGTCTTGTATTCTGTAGGGGCAGTGTTACACTCAACCATATGATAGAGCAGTGTGTGTGTACATGTATGTATGTATGTCTGTGTGTGTGTGTGTGTGTGTATATATATATATATATATATATATATATATATATATATATATATATATATATACTGAGTTGGCGACCTGAAGGGTCTGTTTTTAATAGCTACTTCACCAAGGTGTAGGGGATAGTGCTATTCCTTTCCCTGGAGTGCTCCACTTTACCCTTGATATGTACCTTATAATGCTGATTGTTAAGCAAGGAGGTATCAATTACTAATATTTGAGTCTTAGGCATCATACAACCTGGAATTGAACACCTGGACTATTGGAGAATGCTCTACCCATTAAACCAATGGACTGGTTATGTAATAGATCATATTTATATATTATATAATATATTATGTAATATATACTATGCAATAAATTATATTGTGTAACATATTGGATGAAATTCATTATATAATTATATATATATATATATATATATATATATATATGTGTGTGTGCAGTGGATAAGTATACAATTGGAATGAATTTAATGCTTTGGTATTAGACACATGTAAAGTATTTTCATTGACAGTATTTAGCAGTTGAAATGTGATAGAGGTGAATTTGATATGAAATTTATCCTGCCTACATTTCCCAACAAGTTGTTAATATAGAGGCATTTGGTTAATAAATCTGGGATTGGTAGGTTCAGATGATTAAGTGTCTATGCTGACCACATCTGTTAATTGCTGATCTTGATGTCTTTAATTTGCTCAATTCAAAAAGCTTTACAGATTGGGTTGTCTACAACTATTATTTGGAGACACATTGCCTGTTATCTTGGGAAATGTACTTTGTTGAAGAAACCAGTTCAGGAGAAAAAAAAACAAACTCTGAACTCAAACCATTTGTAACATCCTGCATGTAGTAAGAGTTGGATAAATACACTCAACTATTATTTTCAGGGCTATGAAGAAATAATTTCAATAGATTGTCAGAAAAGATGGTTGCATCCTTTTATTTTCTTTTTAAAATGCATTGTGTATACGTGCAAACACACAATCTGTGAACTTGATATTTATCCCATCTGATAATTTTTGAACTGTAACCTGTGCTACAATTTTGATAAGTCTATTGAATTATTATTTTATTTTTTTTTTGTTGCATTTCAATTAGTTGGACATTGGAATTTTGAAGTTTATCATTACTATTAACTGATTTAAAAAAAAAAAAAAAAAAAAAAAATTTAATTTTGTCAATTGATTAAAAAATTTTTTTACTTTTTGCTATTGACTGGCCTCATTTTATTGTTAGCGGCTGAGTTTTTCATCATTTAATATGTATATCCTTGTCAAAATGATTTCAACCTTCTCTTCACAAACCTACCCAGTGTCAACTAATAATCATTGATTACTCTTCATATTTCGATGTCAGCTGTTTGTCTGCCCAATAATTGCTGTTGCCATTGCTATGGATTCCACATAGATTATTTTAATAATCACCATTACGATTTTTCTATGACTGCTGCTGCCTTCAGTCAGTTTCTTACAATTTCTATTCTATTAACTTTGATACTAACAGTTATTAAGCATTACATAGATCATTACTATTGTTCCCCTATTTATCTTATTATAATTACCCAGATGTCAACCCTTTTGGTGGGGGGTTGAGAATACATTGACTGTATCCCCTGCAGAGGGTTAAGACCTACCCCTACAAAAAAAGTACCTGGATTTTACATTAAACAGGTGTAGTCATCTCTTGAAAATCTTTTCTAACAGGTCCACTCCCATCCAAATTAGATTGTATCCTTATAGGGACTACAATTTGTCAAATAGATCCGTTTGAAAATTATTTGTATTAGATAAGAGTTTTAAAGCTTTTTTTTTTTTTTTTTTTTAAAAATTATTAATTGAGATAATGTAATTGCTCACTAAAAAATATATATTCCTAATGTGAAATTTTTCTGACCAAATCTTTGGAGCCAATGTTGAGTTGTGCATTAGTTGATGAACCTCTGGTTAAATGCTTGTTTAGTAATACAATTTACACTGCTTTGTCCCATTTTGAACTCCTTACTATAACCCCCCCCACAAATTACATAACTCAGAAAAGGGTTGATATGCTATAAAACCAAACCATCACTGCTATATTTTGCCAAATTTTAACCAAGCTTTCATTGTTTTATATTGGATGCTCAATTAACAATGTATGAATAAAGCTAAACTGAATCTTGGTGTTCATCTTTGACAATAAGTTACGCTGCTAAATGTGACTCTTGTGTGCTTTTTCTGAAAGTACATATGTTGAAGGTTTTTTTCTGAAATTGTCAAAGCTCAAAAGTATTTTTCTCTGCAATTTGGAGCTCAATATTTTGGTCTAATAAATCCCTAACTTTAAAGTAAATGTTAACATAATTTTTGTTTTTAAATTATTTTTTAAGGTTATCTTACATCTGTCATAAAGATGGATACAATCAGTTCAGTAGAGTGTGTGTGTGTGTGTATATATATATATATATATATATATATATATATATATATATATATATATATATATATATATATATACACATATATTAACCTCTCATTTTAGGACCTTCTCTCTTGCTTTGACTTTTAAATGTAATTTTTTCTTTTTGAGAAAAATTTCCCAAAGTGATGGTCATTTATATATGGAGCAGATAAAATTACATTGGTAAAGTTTTTATTATATATATATATATGGGATACTTTAGTAGCCTTATAAATGCTGACTTTAGGAATTTTTTCCTCACACAAAATGTCTATCCAGAGGTTCTTTCATATTGAAAATATATGGGATATTAGATTTTGAAAGTGAGAAGTGTGTTAGGCATGAACAAGAATTTAACAAAGTACTTTATGGAATCAATGGTCATCTTATTACCTGTCTGTAATAATTACTAATTTTAGAAAAATTTTGTGTAAATATTTTCTCTCTACAAATAGTAATTTGTAATTTTTTTTTGTGCTCCAAAAAGTGAGGAAGATTAACCTCTGAGGAAAGTTCCCATTGTGTAATGGCCAAAGTGCTGGACTGTGGCTTCAAAGTAAGCGAGTTCAAATGCCAGTTGCACTATTACATTCACTTTTGGACTAACACCCTTGGGAAAGATATGAACCTCTTTATCAACTCGGCTAAGACTTAAATAGTATCCTTGCTGTTCTGCAAGGATGGCTTTGGCAATGAATAACCCATGAAGGTTGATATGCCTTTCAACAAAGAAACCAAACCATCAACCTCCTAAAGGAATATTTCTTATCTGTCAAGTTTTTTAAATTTTTTTTTTTCTTAGTTTGGTGCCAATGAACAATAGTTGGCTGTTTTCCACTTTTAGTTCTACAACCTCTTGTTGTTTTGCATGTGTCAACAGTGACCTTACTGATCTCTTAGGGAATTTTTTTGGAACTGATGTTCAACTGTACATTGATGATCCTCAGATTAAATGCTTGTTTGATAATGCAAATAGTTTCTACTGTTTTGTCTCATTGTGAAATCCTTAGTATAGAATTTCTCTAAATGATTGGGTGTGGGTAATTTGACTGCTTAACTCTTCTACTATTCAAAGTTAATTAGAGGTGTCTACACATTTTATCTCCCTCCCCTAAAAATGCGATTTGAAAGCCACATATACCCCTCAAACATATCACAGAAAACACTGAGAACCACATGTATCTCTTAAAATGGTGTAAGGGTTGAAATAAACTGAAGACAAAACCATTAGCATGAATTGGTAGTGAAATTTTTGCTTTTAAAATGCTATACTACATCAACCTATTTAAATAAGTTTATTCCCAAATAGGTATCAAATTTTATATTTATGCACTCGTTTCTACTCGAACAAGAGGAACAGCTACAGTGTATAGCATCTCAAACACCATTATCTCTTTTCTTATAGAATGCAGATACTCATCACTTATGAGACAATGGGGGTTTTTTTTGTTTGTTTGTTTGTTTGTTTGTTTATTGATGCAAACATTATGCAGAACTTTTTGAAAATGTTGACATGGCTGACTTTTTGTTCTTCAGAGAAAATTTAAAAAAAATATTGTACCCAAAATTATAGACATAAACATGATCAGTATCATACAAAGGAGGATTTTGACATATCTTTAAAATGAGAATTAAAAAAAACAACAAAAGACAACAACTATGGAAAAATATAAATGTGAAATGTATGCAATTCCCTAATCTGTAAGCATAAAATAACTCCAGATGGGTTGAGATACCAGTGAAATTAATCAAATTTGAAAATAATAAAAACAGCAATCATTTTTGTATATTCTGTTTGCTCATTATTCACTCAATGTTAGACAGAACAGTACAAGAATGTTCTATTTGTTTATTATTTTTGCAGTTAATTTCATCAAGAATTTTTTTTTTGCTTATTTAGTTCAGAGTTGACCGATAATGCATATAGACAGGAATATTTAATAATTTGTTCAGTTTGTCTAATTTGCTTGTCATCAGAAATGGTAGACATAATTTATTAATTTACAAAACAAAGAAATTTGATGGTCAAATTGACTGATACCTGCATTGCTGTGTTAGGATATAAAAACTTAATGGTATTATTTGATTGTTATAGCTTTCAGAAATTTTTTCATATTACAAAAGTTTTCCAAAATTAAAAACTATATCAATTTGCTAACAATAAAGTTGAATATCAGTATAAATTGACAAACATTCAAGTGCAATGTTTATATTAAAAAAAAAAATTATATGAATTTATTTATAATGGGTTTTCTTACATTGAACTTAACATCTGCTGTGTTCAGTGTGCTAAAATATTTATCCTGAAGAAAATAATGCAAGTATTTCTTCTCTTGCAAATTATGTGGTGGTAGCTATCCTGATTTTTTTTTTTAATCTAATTCAGAATCAATTGAAAATTTTTAGATTTTTATAATTTTTTTCCAAATAACCGGGCCATTGGCCTAGAGTGTTTGCCAATGGTCCGGGAGGCAGGGGTTCACTCCCAGGTCGAGTCATACCAAAGACTCAAAAAATTGCTTAACACTCAGCATTATAAGGTATGTTTCAAGGGTAAAGTGGAGCAATCCAGGGAAAGGAGTAGCGCCCTTCCCTACACCTTGGTGTAGTAGCTATTGAAAAGAAACCTTTAGGTCACACACCCCCTTTCAAAATACTTAGTTTTATATTGTTCTTTTACAACAGAAATTCTGACCGTCATAATTTTTTTAAAGTGTTTTAGTTTTTATGTATGTATTTATCTTACATGGGTTGGATGTGACATATGGTCAATTTCTTTAAACAATGTACAGTGAGTTTCAATTTATTTTTTTTCCTCCTAGACTGGTTGTAGTACCATGGCTAAAGACCTATCTGCCCTACTACTTATCCATAACTGGGTGAGAGGAGAGGAGAAGAGAAGGATTCATTCTTTGTCATGGGCATTAGCACAAAGTGAAATGCAAACGGCCTTGTCTGGGATTTGACCTTTGGTCACTTATTCTATTTCCTGCGACGACAACCATTATATCAAATGTGGTTTAGTTTTTATGTATATATGTATACACTTTAAAACTCTGGCTAGTCTGGCACAAGGCTGTATAAATCAGGTGTCCAGTAAGGATTGTACTTGTCTTATTAGCATTGGTTTGAGACTTACTTTCCAATCTTTGTTTGGATAGTTGCTGGTTGATTATGTCAAACATGATCAGTTGCTGTGTTGTCTAAATTTCTGAGACAAAGCTTGATAATTTTTATCATTAAGGGTTTTCAGACTATTGTCTTCATCTTATTTTTATTTCCACAACGTTTCGGCCAATACGTCCTCCAGCCTTCTTCAGGTGTTCGTTGAACTCATGAACCTTCATAGAACTTCGAACTACATCCTTTATTGAATCCACAGGGGTTGCCTGTTCTGATTCCGTTAGCAATAACTGGGTACAAGTGTTAAGTATTCCTGTATTATTACTCACCTGCAGTCAGGATTGAACCTGCAACCTCCAGATGATTGTCTTCATCTTTATTGTTATTTCCACAACGTTACGCTATGTGTCCAGCAGGACACATAGCGTAACGGTTATAGACGTTGGTTCCCTAAGCTTCTAAGGAGACAATCTGAAAACCCTTATTGATAAAAATGATCAGTTGCTGTGTTGTATATTTTTGTGTAGAGCATTTCTCTCTCCTTCCATTTAGTGTATCTAGAACATTAGTTGGTAGAGAAGCTGGTGTGTTCAATCAAGTTTCCACAATACAGACACGATGTGACTTTGAATTTTATAGAGAGATTAGCTTTATTATTATTATTATTACTACTATTACAACCCTTTATTCAAAGAACTTTAAAATTATGGAATCTGTTTTGTGAGGAAATTTACAAACTTTGTCTTAATCATACTTGTCAAATTTATGCTATAGATTTTAATTTAAAATCAATGTTAAAAGTCTAAAGGTATTCAGAATTTTGTTTTGAATATTATTTTCTTGGTCTCTTATTATACTCTTTTGCCTCTCAACCTATTTTTTCTTTTATTTTCATCAGCCCTGTCTGTGGGGCTTAGAATATGCTGACCATATCTCCTCCAGAGTAGGTGGACCCCCCCATCCCAAGGGATATCCTGAGTATAACACTAAATTGTATTTGATAGTGAGGTTCCATTTCTGCTACTCTAGGGAATGTAGAAGTACCTGTTAGGATCCTATCCTTGAGTTAAATATTTGGTTGGACTGTGTGTGAGGGGGAGGGAAACAAAATTAAAAAAAAAAAAAAGTAAATCACAAAGAATGTGATTCCCTAACCTCTAAGCACAAAATAACCCCAGGCTGGTTTATATGCTGTTAAAATCAATCATATTTCTATTTTTGTTTCTACCTTCCACTCTATAAAAGTGTCTACATTGACAATCGGTGCCAATGCAGCAAGCTTCAGTAATAGGTTTATTTAAATACCTATCTTCTTTCCTTTTTGTTTGATATGATGAATGGGCATCTTGCTTTTTTTCCCCTCCTTATAGTTATCTAATCAATGCTGTTGAGTTTTAGAATGAGAAACTGTTAAAGGAAACTAAAGATTAAAAAGATGGTAGTCACAATTAATAATTCTAAGAAATTGTTATTGATTCTGGTTAAATGCAGTAGCAACTGGGCAATTTCTTTTGATGTTATTGTTACTTGTATTTCACTTAAAAGGAAGACTCCAATCTAGATTTACCTGTTTATAGAATGAAACCTAACTTATACTCAACTGACTAGTGACATCTTTTCTAAACAGCTGAATATCAATAGCAAGAACTGAAAGCCCTTCATACCCTTCTTGACCACACAGACTATTTTTCTCCTCCCTTGTATTTAAATCACTCATTTTATTTAAGGTCAGGTTATTCTGACCCGCCCCCCCCTTTTTTTTTTCACCATGTGTTTTGGATTTTAAGGTTTTGAAAGACTCTTGGCAATGAAATGAAATCAAAGAGCTACTCCCATCTCTTCCTCCTTCTCTCTCACTGGTCTAGTTTTTCTTTTCAGTTGTTACCCCTTGTCATTTTCACTCCTTTGGTTTCTGTTTTTGAATGGCACTAGTTTTTATTTGAATTTTTAAAAATTAAGACTGTGTTTTTCCTTTGACTAAATCGGTTTATTCTAATTGCTTTTGTAAATTCATATCAACTAAATTGGTAAAATTTTAGGGTCTCTCTTTTTTTTTTTTTCTCCCCCACTCTAATGGCTTCAAATTAAAATCTTCCATTTTATTGAATGTATATCCAGTCTCATATATTTGGTTATTTTTTGACAGGTTTGGGATGGCTGTTATTTCAAATTAGCAATAAGTCTTTCATATTCTCCAACTGATGGCTCTCTTGTGAATTTTTGCCCGTTTTTTAAAAATCTGAATAGTTGATTACAAATGCAGTTTGTTACTCTGTGAAAATAGAATTCCATTTGAAGAACTCCAATGTAAATTTCTTGAGGGTATGTATTTACCCAACCCCTTCAGCCATGGGTAGGATGTGACACTAGGTCAATTTCGTAAAAGTAGAGTATAACTGTTCAGTTTTTTCCCCCACTTCTAGACTGGTTAAAGTACCAAAGCTAAAGATCAGTCTGCCTTTCATATAGTTAGGGTGAGATCAGGTGGATTTATGCCTTTTCCTAGGCACAAAGTCAAATGCAAACAGCTTTTGTCCAGGATTGAAACTTGGGTCACTAATTCCATTTCCTATGATAATCTATTCCTGTGTAGTTAATGAGACTGTTTTGCTGAGACGGTTGACAGCATGAATCATCTTCAGTGTTGTCTATTCAGATGTATGCATTCATTATATAATTTGCATGTGATTGATTATGCAATAGTAAACAAGTGCTCTTTCTTCAGCATCTCTTTCAACAGGCTCTCCTCAAGGTCTGTAGGAGTAATGATCTTTTATTTTGCCATGCTGGTCTATTTGTTGGTTGTTTCACCAAAGCTAGAGCTCTGTTTTATTATTTTTACCTATAGCTGGTCGGCAGTGGAGATGAATCTCTCCCCTCCCCCACGGCATTAGTTCAAAGTGAACAGAACAAATGTAAATTTACTTATTAATCATTTCTGACAATTGTTGGTTCATTAATTCCTGTCAAAAAAGATTAGGTGTGGTACTTTGCGTGTACCTATCTCTCCCTCCTCTATCCTGTGTACCGAGAAAACTCTGGATTCAAATTCAGTATGATTTATTTACCTATTGAAATTCAGACAGAAATTATCCATATTAGGGATTTTTGTTAAATGTTGATGCTTGTCTTTCAGTTAGAAAGAATACTGAAATGATCTAAGTCTTGAATATAGAAAGAAATTTGTTTTTTATACTGAAGGAAAATGTGTTAATGGCTGCTTTTTGAAGTCTTATCTAGGCAGATTGTTGCTTTAGGGAACTCATAATTTGATTTTTTTTTTTTTTTTTTTTTTTTTTTTTTTTCATTGCTATGCTTTAATCATTATTGTCTGATCTAGAATTTGAGTCATATTTGAAGTTTTAATTATAGAGAACCTGTTTCAGTAATTCTATATCCTTTTCTTATTCAAACAGGTTTTTAGTGTTGCTCTTTTGCAGGTATTTGCAAACAAAATAAACAAGAAAAAAAATTAACCAAAATAAATGGCTGGAGTTGTAGAATATGCCAACTGTACCATTACAGAAGGGTAAGATTCCTCCAATGGGTGTCCTGATTAATGACATTAAACTATTTGATGGTTAGGCTTCAGTACCTGTTAATATTCCATCTAAGGTTAAAAAAGAACAAGAAATGGCTGATGTTATATTGAATTATTAGTGTTAGATAGGAATACTTAAAACCATTCAACTGTGTACAAACAAATGATTAATGCTAAATTGAATCATTCACGTTAGGAATACTTGAAACCATTTAAATGTGAGCAAACAAATGAACTTTGGCTTGTTGAAAATATTTTCTACAAACTATTCATTTATAAATTGTGTATGTGAAAAAAAAGATTTGACATTATATAATCTACAAGGGTTGATATGCCATAAAACCATATATATATATATATATATATATATATATATATATATATATATATATATATATATATATATTTGTCATCCACAGACAGTTTTGTTCTATCAGAACTCTTCAGTATGGCTAGACATGTAGGACGCTTGAAGCTGGGATCGAAACCCATCCAACTTTACGTTAGACTAAGTCTCAGATCGCTCGGCCAACAAGCGTACCACGTTTGGCTAAGGGAATTGTTAAGGTATTTATGTACCAACAGCAGCAGCCGTTTGTTTACTTTTTTATACCTAATTGGTTACCAGAGTGCTCAATTCTTTTGAAGAGCTTTGCATTATGCGAGCAGCAGCCGAAAATTCCTTCACCAGAGTGCTCAACCCTCATGGGGGAGTGTATATATTGTCATCCACAGACAGTTTCGTTCTATCAGAACTCTTCAGTGTGGCTAGACATGTAGGATGCTGGAAGCCGGGATTGAAACCCATCCAACTTTACATTAGACGACGTCTCGGACCGCTTGGCCAACAAGCATATATATAAAATCTGTTATTGTGTAGCTTTTGGAATGCTTTAGTTAAATGTTAATTGAAAAAAGGTGGAAAAAGTTTTGATGCAAAAAAAAAAACCTTTCAAAATATTAAAGGATTGCAATATACAATGCCTATAAGGAAATCTGCATTAGAAAAGGGAGTAGCTATTCCCCCCCCCCCAAAAAAAAAGAGTTCCTTTGCAATCTACTCTTATGCAACATAAAAACTACTTGCTCTTTGGTATCTTTTTTTTTTTTCTTTTTTTCTCCTCTCTTGGTAGGGGAAATATAGCATCAAACTTTTTTATGCTTTGATTAAATTTTAATCAATAATCCAGTCTGGATAGTCTGTACTAAATGACCACAAATTCACCACTTTCAGTTGATAGCCCAGTCATGTCTCATAATTGATCATTTTCTGACTGGAGAGTGCACTTGATATACATTTGGGAAATAAAGCCAGCTAATTTGATCTCCTTACAAACTTTCTAAACATTAAACAACTTTAAATTATCCTTTTTTTTTCTTCTCCCCCCCTGATAAAAACAAGACTTTAAAAACCATTTTTATATTAACATTTGAGTTATTAATTTTGCCTAGTATTTTCATCTTAAGTTTTAAGTTTCTTTTCTTTAATTGATTCTCATTCGGGCAGATGATCTTTGGAAATGAGGATACGGCGGGATAGTAGGTGTAACGATTATTGTTGTAGAAAATCGACCAGGCAGCCAGGAGTTCAAATCCTGGACTAGGCAGTTTGCATTTTATGTAAGTGCTAATACCCTTAGGAAAAGGTATAAATCCAACTATTCCCTTTCCAGCTATGAGTAAAATAGGACAGACTGGGCTCTTTAACTTTGGCATGACAACCAGTCTCATAGAAGGAAAACTTTGAATTCAAACCAGTTTTAGTTTTTTAAAAAAAGTTCTTTGTTTTGCATCCTACTTGTGATTGAAGGGTTGAGTAAATAATACATGAATAAAGTCTCTGTAGGATTTGAACTCTGCACCCTCCCACCACATTTTAAAGAATCCTGATTAAATGTACAGCAGTTCTTAATTCTGAGAACCCATTTTTGATCTATGAAGTTTATCAGCTGAAATAAGTTGAATTAAAAAAAAGGCAAGTAACAAAAAATAAGATGAAATAGTATTGGTTAATGATTAATAATACTTTATCTAAAAATAAAAGGACCATCTTGAACATTTTAGTACTAGTTGTAACAGATTTGTTTTAATGCATATTTGTGTTTTTCTATTTTTATGAAAAGATTCAATTTTTTTTTTTTTTTTTTTTTTTTTTTTTTTTTTCAAATTATATATATATCTGAAGCTGTTTAGTATCTCCACTTGCCTATTTTTGATTGTGTGTGTGTGTGTATTGAGAGGCTGTTACTTGGTTTTCTGAAATATGCTGATATTTTATTGGGTAATGTGTACCTGATATAGATTTTGATATCCAGATGGATACTAGATATTGCTTGATATGATTTATCCATGCCTGCACAACATACAACCTGGGGACCATATGTAACCTACCTAAACTTTTGTTTTACCTATCAGGTAGATGCTAAGAGAACTAATATTTAGGAATTACAATGAAAGATGATGCTGTTAGTTTTTTTTAAAAAAAAAGGGTTATATTTTGTGAAGGGATGAAGAAAAATGTTAATTTATTTACATATACCTAGTTGACATTATCTCCCTAATCTTTTGTCTTAGCAACACCAGTCACTTCCAAATATCAAAATGTTGTACATTTGAAAACAAACAAAAATATTTGGTTATAAACTTTATAATTTAGTTCTTTTAAGTATTTTCTTAAAGATTTTTTTATTGTTCTGATTTTTCTTTTAATTGCTTAGATATTGTTGCTTGTATGTTTTGTGCAGATTTTTGTCAAGTATTTTGCAAACTTAAACTTGAATATTGGGTTAAGATTTTTGCATTGAATATCTGGATAATTTGTTAAATAACTTTTGTAATTTAACCTTTCCAACAACTTTATGATCTGTGAATTAAAGAGTGTTATTGATTTATTTTAACATTGCATCAAATTAAAATAAGTGGTCATTGCCGTTTCATTCACTCGAACAAAAAGATTTTTTTTTCTAATTGATAATCACTGGAAAAATATTTTGGTACTAGTATAAAAGCTGAGAATTTTTTTTATAACAGTTTATTTACTATGACAATTGGATTGAAATGCCGGTACATCAATTAATTGTAAACATGTTACATCAAAAGAAGTTCACTAATTTCAAACAGGTTTAATTTACATGAAACATGCATAAAAATCATTAATAATTTGAAATTATTTTTCTGGAAAGCTGTGTGCTGGAAAACAAAACAATAAAAACTTTTTGTTAAACTTGGACTATCTGATAAGTGAAATAAAACATTGTTTCAAAGAATGTAGATCAGATTTGCATTAGTTAAATTCTTTTTAACTGTTAACATAGTTGATTGAAGTCATATTTGCCCGAGATTGTTTTTTTACAAGATATCAGATTTTCACTGAACTGAATGCTAGTGTGCAGTTGGATATAGAATTTCTATAAATATCCAGTAACCAGATATTGCAATATTTGAAGAGACCAGATGTCTAATTTTTTTTCGTATCAAGTCCCAGATATGACTTAGAACTTCCAGTACATTAGTGGTGGGAGCACAAAGGTTTTGTTTGTCCACTGAATGTAAAGAAATCCTAGTTTATTACACTGTGTAGACTGATATGACAATTCTTTTGTAATTCTTATGGATTTAATACTTCATTCCCCCCCCCCCAAATATTGAATATTTACAATGTTTTTATTTTTTTGATATTTTTACATTATAGAACTAGCCCTGTTTATCACTATCTCAATTTTTTTTTTATGAAGAGGCAATGAAAAATTTTTGGTCTAACCAAGATGAGAATGACTTTGAATCATTAATTGTACATGCTATGCTACACACTCATCTTGAAATTTAACATATTTTGCATGTTTTACAATTTTCTTTTTTTTTTTTTTTATGTAACACTTATAAAAATCCCTCAATGTAAAGGAAAATTCTATACTTTCGTGTGTTTTTTTTCTCCCTTGTATTTGAAGTTACCAAGTGTATAAAAATTTACCAGTTTCATTTTAGAACACTTCTGATCAATTTGAGGTTTTATTTGTATAATCTAATAAATCATACTAGAATGTTAATTTCTTGTAAAATTCCATGATCTTTCTCTTCCTGGTAGTCTTTTATATCCGAGACAGATGTTACGTTATATTTGTTCAGATGTTGCTTTATGTGTGGTAGTTCAGTTGACCTTTGAACAAATTTGGTTTCACTTTGTGCATTCTGGAAGTTTCAATGGTGTTTTTTTTTTTTTTTTTTTTTTTTTTTTTAATTTTTTTCTTGATTTAATTGAAATATTTTTATTTTTAAGATAATAAATTCATTTACCCATTTCATTAAATACCAATGTAAAGGCATTACAGTATTAGAAATTTTAAGATTCATGATTCTAAGTGAACCCAACCCTGTATTATAATGCTCTTATTAGATTGCTTACTAAACTTTTATTCTCAAGTGTCCTATATATTGATAAATACCAGAACAATAGAAACTAGATAGAAGTTGTATCTATATTTAATGTAATGGTTTGTAGATAAGTACTCTATACTTCACTCATGTGGAAGCTTTTTGCCTATTTCACTAAAACTCATAGCTTACCTTTATTGGCCTATTGAGTAGAGTGTTTGCCAGTGGTCTGGGAGACCTGGTTTCAATCCCAGGTTGTGTCATACCAAAGATTTTAAAAATGGTACTTGATACCTCCTTGCTTAACTCAGCCATATAAGATACATATCAAGGGTAAGGTGGAGCAATCCAGGGAAAGGAGTAGCGCCCTCCCATACACCTCGGTGTAGTAGCTATTGAAAAAGGAGCCTTCTGGTTCCCCTTTATTACAGTCGCCAGCTTTACTTTTACTTTTTTACATTTTTGAAAAAAAGTAACTAAATAGCAATGGAGCATAGATTTTATTTTTAATTAAAAAAAATATTTTATTTTATTAAAAATTGTTGACAGAAGAGAACTCTCACTTACAAAAAAATATAGTGGGTGGACAAAATTTACTATTTGCTCATTCAATTTTACACTTAGCTCTAAATATGAAGTGCATGATGAATGTTCAACAATATATTTTGTGTTTTAACATTTTGTCCTATCATTTCAGTACAAAGCTCAAAAAAAAAAAATTAAATATGTTGGGGAAAAAATATAGTTTAATATTAATTTATCTAGCAACCGTAAAAACCCAAAAAACCCTGCCTTGTCAGTAGGGTGTATGATACAGGTCACAGCCTCTGCAGGGGGTTAAAGACTCCCCTAAAAACAAGTTTCAGTTATGACAAACTGCATCTGAAGAGGTGGGAGTGGAGTTATCTTTGTTGCCATTACTCCTAGATCCACTTTGACTTGGAATAGTAGTGTTTATTGGGGGTCAAATAGATCTATTTAAAAGTTATTAATATTAGATAAGTATACTTTAAACCATATAATTGTAAAAATGAATTGTATTAATAAGTTACTTGAGGCTATAATTGTTTACAAATCATTATTAGTTATTTGAAAGCATGTAATTACTTACAAAAGAAAATTTGATTAAATAACCCATAATTTTTTTCTCCAAATTTTAATTACCAGCTTATTTAGTTACATTATTTAGCTTATTACATATCACAAGTCATTGAAGACGTGTCAGTTGAAATAATTCCAAATTGAACATAACTAGTTGTAGGTTTGTTTTTGTTATCTCCCTTGCTTGTTCAAACATACAGAAATCAAACCATTATTGGCATAAGTGTGAATGTTTACTGTTAATTGCATATGAAGATAGAAATGGCTTTATTTTGAGTCTTTTAATAATATTGTATTAATATAAAAATCATGTTCCTTTGTTACAGAATTAAACATTTTAATTTCATGTTTTAATATAATTTGTAAGAAAGGTTTCTTTCATCTGCCTCTTTTAAAACACCATTGTCAATAAAGAAATGGTTAATAAAATATCTAAGTAACAGTATTGGATTAGGAATATGGTTTATTTCAAGACCAACAAGATTTATTTGTTGGTCCTCTATGTAATTTCTAATTGCTTATTAAGGTCTTTTGAATGGCAAGTACTGCTTGATAAATTTTACTTTTTACTAAAATGCTAGTCTTAGCTATTTTAATACAGTAATCTGATTTATTAAAAATATTAGCAATTTTATGAAGCACTTGAAAATTTTGTTATGAGGATTCAGTTTTTGGCTAATTTCTATCACCATGCCATTTACTGATCTGTATTTTCCATCTGTTGGACAATTAATAATGTGATTTTGATTATGAGTTCATACAATTTACGTTATCACAATATTTTAATTTTTAAACTAATGAAAGTTTGCTGCTGGAAAATGCAGTGCTGTTAATTACCATCAGTAAATGTGGCATTGAAAAGGGTTAAGATTATTTTTGTCTTAGATGATTACTGCTTTCTAGATTCTTACCTTCTGTAATTATTTGTGTATAAGATGAACTATTCCAGATTTTTCAGCCTCAAAATTAGAGGGGAATATTATACACAAGAACTATATAATTAACTTTTTCCAACTATATTCCTCACCATTTTCAGAAATATCCTTTGAAATGTTTGTTTACAATTTTTTTTTCTCCTAATGTAAGCTTATTTTTGTAACAATCTTGTTGCATTTTTGTGTGAATTTGCTCATGCATTTGTCCTAAAAATTATGTAAATTTTGTTTTTGAAAAACATAATATAAACTATATAAATTCTTATTTTTATTCAGTATGAACTGATGAAAATCTGAACAATTGTTAAATTTTGGTTAAATTCAGCAGTTACTATTTTAAAAAATGCAGTGTGTATTAAACATAATTTTCCCCCCTAAAATTTCCTAGTCCAAAGTTGACAGTTATACATAAATAATTATGGTAGGTTTGCTTCAGATGTTACAATCTTTATTTCATTGTTTTTTCTATCTCCTTTTTCAGTGCAGAATGTATCTTTTGAATTTCAATGATTAATATTACATATTTCCAGATTAAAATTTTTTTATTAAAATTGAGCTCTGTTGGGGTTTTTTTTTTTTGTGTGTATGTGTGTATATATATATATATATATATATATATATATATATATATATATATAGTAAGTAAAGTTAGTGACCATAGTCGAGGGTGACCCGAAGGCTCCCTTTTCGATAGCTACTACACCAAGGTGTAGGGGAGGGCGCTACTCCATTCCCTGGATTGCTCCACTTTACCCTTGAACCGTACCTTATATGCTGAGTGTTAAGCAAGGTGGTATCAAGTTCCATTTTTAAAGTCTTTGGTATGACTCGACCTGGGATTGAACCCAGGTCTCCCGGGCCATTGGCGAACACTCTAACCGCTGGGCCAATGTCCCGGTCTATATATATATATATATATATATATATATATATATATATATATATATGTGTGTGTGTTGTTGGGTTTTTTTTTTTTGTTTTTTTTTTTCTTTCCATACCTGATTATTTTATTAATATTTTTATTTTTTCAGGTTCAGGCTGTGAAGGAAGTTGTTCCTGGTAGAAGTAATAATGAGATGATTCTTGTACTTCAATATTATGACTATTCTGTTGAAAGCACCATACAGGCATACCTTGAGGGTGAGTTGTTTTTTGTTTCACTTGAAGATTTTCTTTTTATATTTAATCATTAAGTGTTATTAAGGATAAAAGGTACCTAAATTTATGTCTGAATTTTTGAGATGAGGCTTGATGTGCAATATTTTGTGTCTGGTTTTTCAAATTGTTCTCACATCTTTAGTGTTGTTAGTTGTAACAATGTTTTGGCTGCTGTATCCTCTGGTTTTCCTCAAATGTTCCTTGTTTATCTGGGAATAGAAATTATTCAACCTGGGAAATCATTTTTACAGTTTGATTGATCAAACCAGGCATTCAAGAAATGTCATTTTACATTTCAAATTCATCTCATGACGCTTCTCGAGAAACTTCATGTAATGCTTCTTGGATTGACAGGCATGAAAAACAATGACATCATCATTTGAATAACATCTTCATATTTCTTGAACGCTTTGTTTGAGCAACAATCAGTTTAAAAATGATTTCCCTGGTTAAATCATTTCTATACAAGAGGTAAACAAGGAACACCTGAGGAAGGTTGGAGGATACAGCGTCCGAAACGTTGTTACAACTAACCACAAAGATGAGGACAACTGTCTGAAAAACCACACACAAAATATTGTACCTAAATTTGTATTTTAGACCAGTTGACTGGGGCTGTAGAATACACTGACTACATTGCTGCAGAGGGATAAGATTCCCCACCCACCAACAAGTGTCCTGGATATGACATTAAAAAATTTAATGGTGAGGCTCCAGTCTTGGAACTTTAAGGAATGTGGAGTATCCCTTCATTACCATTCTTCCTGGTTCATTGTGACCTGGAGTGGTAGTACCTGATAGGATCCTATTTATGGCTCAAATAGAACTGTTTGACCTTTTAAGCTGTGTGCAAACAAATGACTTAAATTAAATCAAATTGTTAGAAATAGAACTGTTTGACCATTTGACTGTGTGATGTTTAATTAAATTGTTAGTGTTAGCAATACTTGGAGCCATTTTATTGTGCTAACAAATGAGTAATGTTTGAATGGAATATTAGTGTTGATTAGCTATACTTGAAATTGTACCTAAATTGAATTGTTAGTATTACACAGCAATGCTTGAAACTATTTAATAGTGTGCAAATAAAACTTTTAAGTAGCATTATTTGAAACCCTTTGATAGAACTATTTGTGTTAGAATATTTGGAACCATTTGACTGTGTGCAAACAATACTAATACTTGCGTGCAAGCCAATTTGCTCTGATTTATTTAAAAATGAGATTACTTACAAACTATTGACTTACAAATCATATGTATAACCATCTCACTGTGTGCAAACAAATGAGCTCTGGCTCATTTAAAAATGTTATCTACAAACTGTGTAATCTAAATTTGTATTAAGGATTGATTTTCTGCAACCATCCCTAGCTTGCTAACCATTGAGATCATATTAGGTGTCTGCCTAGCAAAACAATCTCCTAAATCTGTTTACATTATTGACATGGTCAAGTCATACTTAAAGCACCAGTTCACTTTAGATCCCTAAAATTAAGCACCAATGAGCCTACTTAGTACTTAGATGGTGACCAATTAAGAATAGCAGGTGCTGCAAGCTATGTACATGCCTAATTAAAAGCTTTGTAAATTCTAAATTGTTCTCTCACATTAATTTCTATCAACATTATCTGTGAATTTCAAAGATAAGTATAAAACATTTCTAGATTTAAAAATAAGTTGGGCTTTATTAACTAATAAAAAAGATTGAAAATTTCCAAATCAAATGGCAATTTTGGAAGTGTTCAATTATATTGAACAAGTATTTTAAATATTAATAAGTAAAAGGACTTGTTTAAAGGTTACTTTTGGCAGATGTGAAACTCGGTATCCAGTCAGATAAAATTTGATTTTAGTTCAATAAAAGGAAGTACTTTGATTCTCTTTTAAATTGCAATAATCAGGAGGAGTATGAACAGTGATCTACACACCATATAAATAAATAATAATAATAATAAAAAAAGCAACAATAAAAGAAAAAACCCTGCCATTTTGTGTTACGGTTACAGACATAGAAAAATTGGATGATCATGTAAGTGAATATCAATTTATGAATGTAATTTTGGTTATTTGGTTTGTTTGGATACTGTATGAAATTGCATTTAGGAATTTTTCCCTTTCTCCTTTGTGTCAATAATAAAGATTGCTTGATATACAATCTTGACTAATATGAAAAATTGTTCTTCTGCTTATATTGAAGTAAGAAAAAGTAAAGAGTTTCCTCACTCCTCCTGTAATATCAGTTTCTTTGTTGACCCTTTTTTTTTTTTTTTTTTTTTTAAATATCTAAATACTCCATTCAATAAGACAAATTGATATCAATTGACTCCCAAAATTGTTAAAAACTGGACAGAACAAATATTCAAAGCTGTCACAAATAATGACCATCAAAATTGATGCTGAGGCTGTATTAGATTATTTAGATTGGCAGTAATTATAGATTTTGTGATGGCAAACTTGGATTGTGAAAATGAAAGTTTAGAAAGAGCAACAGAATTTGTCTTTAAAAAAAAAATCATTATTAGTAGACCTTGATCTTTTAAGAACATCTGTTTTGCTTACTTTTTTTATTAGAGGCATCAAAAAGACAGTCATGTTAAATTACAAAATCAATGTTGTGAAAGCTGTGTGAAAATACCCCCCCCCCTCCAAAACAAATCTGTCCCAAATGTGAGAACAATTTAAGTGCAATGTATGTATTAACCCAACACTTCTGCTATCGGCCTTGGACTGCAAAGAAGATTCCCAAACTTCATAAAGTTTTCTCTCCGACACAGTTCTGAGTCCGAATCAGATCAACAATTTCTAATCTCTTCAAACAGGAAGAGGGAGTCTCTCAAGGGAGTATTCTGTCAATGATACTGTTTGATATAAAAATCAACAGTATTACAAGGTGTCTTACTCCTGGAATTGATGGTTGTGTTTATGTTAACTTCTGTATAACTTCCAGATCAAAATATGATGACTGCAGAATGTTGACTGCAACAATGCATCACTAAAATTAAAGAAACGCATTGGGCAAACACAGATTGATTCAAGATATCCAAAAGCAAAACTAGATGCGTGCATTTTTGTCATTTGAGAAAAATGCATAATGACCCACTCATAAAACAAGACACAGAAATACCTGTTAATGAGTATAAGTTCTTGAGTTATTTTCAGCAGGAAATTATCATTCATCTCCCACAGAAAATATTTAAAAACTAAAACCACCTGTGCTTGACAACTCTTACAAGTAGTTGCTCATACAAAATGGGGAGCTATCTGTCAAGCGCTCCTTAAGTTATACAGAGCACTAGTCCGTTCCCAGTTAGATTATAGTATATTTATTTATAGATCTGCTAGGAAGTCCTACCTTAAAAACTCGAGCCAATCCACCATGAAGACCTAAGACTAGTCTTAGGAGCCTTCAGAACTTTTCCAGTAGTCAGATTATATACTGAAGCCCATGAAGTACCCCTACAACTCCAGTGTGAAAAATTGGCTCGGCAGTATTACACAAAACTGAAATCCTGCCCATCCAACCTAGCCTATGACTGCATCTTCAACCCTAAACACAAACAACAGTTTGAACAAAAAGAAATAAAAACTTCAAACCATTTGGCCTTTGGATGGAGCGTATTCTCCAAGAATCTGCAATTTCTTTTACAAATGTACATAAAAGCATCCTACCACAAATACCACCTTGGATCATTAAAAAAAACCCACCAGTAATCCTCCCATTAAAAAAACTCCCCAAAATAAAAATACAACCCCCAGCACTTATCTGGAAAAATTTCACACTATCCTCTTAGACTATCCTAACCATTAATATATTCACAAATGGCTCCAAGGATAGCAATAAAACAGTGTGTGCCGCTGTTCTCAATAAAACCATTCTCAAGAAAGCCCTTGAAAAGCGCCATCTTCACTGCAGAAGTATATGCCATTGACCTTGCTCTCCACATCATTTCTGAGAACAAACATAACAAATTTATTATATTCTCTGACTCGCTCTCTGTATTAATATCACTGAGAAATAAAAAGCTGGAAAACCCATTGATTGTTAAACTGCTGAGTAGATTACTCAATGTCTAGTCATAAAGAAATAATCATGTGTTGGATCCCAAGCCTCATTGAAGTGAGCGGAAATGAAAGAGCTGACTCGGCAGACAAATTAATCTGAGCCCTGACAATATCTCCATTCCATATACTGACTTGAAACCTCAAATCAAATCCATTCTTACAAAATGGCAACAACACTGGAATAACAACATTAGAAACAAACTCTTCCAAATAAAGTCCACTTGAATGGAGACCAGCCTTTGGAAAATCAAGAAAGGAACAAATTATCTCGATTGCGGATTGGCCACGCAAGTCTCGCTCATTCTTTTATACTCAAGCAGGGACAGCCACCATAATGTTTGACATGCTAGATACCTTACACCATTAAATGTATGCTAGTGGAATTTTGAGCTCTGGCTATCACAAAAGTGGTATTTTAAAACAGATAATGAGATATATTTGAGAATGTCCACATGATAATGTTTTTTCTTTCTTGAGAGAGACTGGGTTATCCTTAAAAATATAACACTTTTCACTATTCTGGAAAATTCAGCCATCCAGCTTACCTATCAACTAAGAACAAATAAATTATTGTTGAATAGCAATACTTGAAACCATTAAATCTCTGAGTAAAACGAGTGAGAAATAACTACTACTTGGCTATGCAAACAAATTATATCAAATAAACTACCTCATGTTACATAGAAATACTTGAAACCATTTACTTGTGTGCGAGTAAATGAGCTATTTTATTTTTTTTTTATTTTAATTTTAAAAAATTTGTTTTTTAAGGTATGTTCTCTACAATATATGCATTTGCAGGTCATGTATATCTAATATATATGAACTGGATTTGGCATTAAATAACCCATAGTGGTTTATATGCCATAAAACCCAAACAAACCACCAATCAATGGTGGTTTGAATTCAATTTCCCTTCTTCTAGACTGGTTGCCTAACCAAGACTAAAGAGACCAGTCTACTCTACAATTTACCCATAGCTGAGAGAGGGAGATTGATTCATGTTTTTTTTCCAAAGGCGTTTAGTATGAAGGGAAATGCAAACTGCCTTGTCTAAGATTTGAACTCTGGTCACCAATTTCATTTCCTATTATGATAACTGTTATACTAAGTGAAAGGTATTTTTAGTATTTAAAAATGAGCCTTTCTATGATTTGAGTTACTCTGCGTGTGTCTATTGTATATAAAGTTGACCTTTTGATTTATGGTCACAAAATCATTAATTTATGGAATTCATTTTTAGTTCATCCTATTATTTGAATTTCAGTCTTTCAAATGTATTTGTGTATAGGATAACATCTAATATTTGCCTAAAGATTAGGTCTTCAAGATTCAGACAATACACAAGTATATATAGTGGTCATTTACTTAGCTTAGTTTGACATAAGGCCAGAAGTATGACTTACCCAGTGAGAATTTAAACACACGATTAATGCCCTGCTCACATTACTTGATAACCTTTACACTTATGTGTACATGCATATATGCTTGAATAGATTGATCCTGTATAGATATAGTTATAAAATCATTGATTTATGGAATTAATTTTTGAAGCCAAGAGTTGTTCCATGTCCTTCCTGTAATGTTTGAATTTCAACCTTACAAAACTATTTACCTCTCTCTCTCTCTCTCTCTCTCTTTTTTATATATATATATATATATATATATATATATATATATATATATATATATATATATATATATACACACACACACACATCCAATTCCTTTGCCATGGACAAGATATGACACAAGGTCAATTTTTAAGTGGAGTATAGCTGGTTTGAATTCTGTTTTCTTCCTAGACTGGTTGCCATGCTGATGTTAAAGAGAACAGTCTGCCCTCTTATTTACCCATAGCTGAAGGAGAATTGTGAGATTCGTACTGTTCCTTTGGTGCTATGGGAAATGCAAACAGTCTCATCCAGGGT
This sequence comes from Sepioteuthis lessoniana, assembly GCA_963585895.1. Lineage (NCBI taxonomy): Eukaryota > Metazoa > Mollusca > Cephalopoda > Myopsida > Loliginidae > Sepioteuthis > Sepioteuthis lessoniana. The sequence goes on along the minus strand of OY757930.1, from coordinate 66,711,001 downwards.
TTGAAGTTGGGCTGCCATGTCCAGTTCTGATGACAATAATTATTACGCCATGAGCATCTCTTTATTACTTGTCATTTTCTCTTCCTGAGTGTCTGAAATATTCTTTACCCAAATTGCTATTATCAGGTTGCTATGCTTTGAATTAACATGTCTTTAAAAAAAAAAAAAAGGTACAGTCTTGAAGTCAGCACAATATTTGAAATTCACTAAATAACCAAAAATTGTATTTTTCTTTTTTACAGATGGTGCTAAGGAAGCCTTAAAAGAATGGCATTTTTCAGAAAACAAGGTACTTAACATATTTTAAAAATAAGTGGATTCCTTCCTTCCTCCCTTCCTATTAAAGCTTAAATGATCTAGTATTTTAGCATCTTGTGGATTAGTGTTAAAAACTTTGGAAGTATAACAATATTTACCGATAACTTGGTTATTAAAGTGCAATCATATGTTTCTATAGGAAATTTGACTTAAAAATTTTTTTTTTTTTTTTTTTTTAGTATGTTTTATATGGTATGAAGAAACTTAGTTTTGTAGTTGGGTACGGAGTCATAGCAAAGATCACAAATTTGTCAATGGTAATGCAAAGATGACTAATCCTCAAAAACGAGGTGACGTTAAATATTAACACTCCTCGAAAAATGTATATGGCAGCTTTTAAGATGCACCTCAATTTGAGCAGGCGTTTGATTGGTGGGGAGGGAGTTTAAACTGAATGTCAGGTGAAGAATTTTTGTCTGACATTCATTTGCCCTCCCTACTATCAAGTCAATTTTAAAGTTTCATATGCATTTACACCTTGTTTACATTTGTGGAGATGTTTGCAGTTTAAGGGCCAATGCTGCACTAGAACTCAATTATCCAGTAACCAAAAGCTGACCTTTGACTTTATAAGATGTAAGGTGACTTTTTAGGACCAATTTTTTTTTTTGGGGGGGTGTCTTATAAGCTGTTAAATATGGTAGTTCTTTTGGAATGTTTAAATAAGTTCATAATTTACAGAGTATCTGTTGTCATGATGGGATAAAGATTATGGTAGTTATAAGAAGAGAAATTTTTCTTCCAATGAAAAACTCGCAGAAAATATCTGAAATTTTTACTGGATTTTTTTTCTTCTATTCTGAATGACTTTTTTTTTTTTTTTTAATAAATCAAGGGCATAACTGAGGATTTAGCCCCCTTTTGACTTTGATAAAATGTCTTTATATAAAAAAAATCATCTGCCAGTTCTGGTTAGTTATAGGGTTACTAGCTTATCAAATTTTCTACATTAAGTAGCATGTTAACACTTGATTTCATGTGAAATGTAGTACTGTTTCTGGTTAGTGTGATAATGTATCAATTATATTTTAGATGGAGAGTGTAAACTTTGTTGTTGGTTGAAAATACTAGCACAACTAAAAGTAATTTATGTGTTTCGGAGGTTTTTTTTTTTTTTTTTCCCCCCCCCTTTAAATGAGCAGTTAACAAAGACAATAGGCTTTACTTATTTGAAGCATTATTTATATAATAAAAAAAGCTCAATCTGCTGGGGGTTGTAGAATATGCTGTCTGCATCTCTACAGAGGTGTAAGGACCCTTCCCTTCCAACAGGTGTCCTGGATTTGATGCTAAACGGTATCTGATGGTGAGGCTCAAGTTTTGGAGCTTTGGGGAATGTGGAGTACTTCTTCATTGGCATTACTCCTTGGTCCACTATGACCTGGAGTGGTAGTACCTGTTACCTTTTGGTCAAATAGAGATATTTAATCATTGTCTATACTTGAAACCATTTAACTGTGCTAACAAATATCTAAAAATTGTTACCTACAAACTAATATATATATATATATAAACAGGATTTGGAGTTAAATAATGTACAAGGGTTGATATGCAGTAAAATACTATCAACCATTATATAATGAAAGTATTAATTTGATTTTATAAGACGTGCCACTCTTCTCGACTTTTAAATTTACTTTCCTCCATCTTTTTCTTTCGTCCAAACTTTTTAGTGTTAGATTGAACCAAAAGTATTTTATTCAGCTTTTTCTCCTATTTCAAACCTTTTAAATAGTCAACAACTGATATCTGTACTTGTTTATCCCTTAGAGAAGTCATTTAACATTCCAAATGTGAAGAACGCCTTGTTGGTGGACATTGGGATATCCTTTGCAGAGGGGTAAGATCCCTCCTAAAAGATTTGTCCTGAGTATGACACTAAACTGCACCTGATGGCACAGCTCCAATGAAGGTCCACTCTGACCTGGAGTTGTTAGGGTTTCATCTATGTTTGACACAATAATGTGTGTATGTATGTATGTATGTGTGTGTATATATGTGCGTTATGGGTGACCGTTGGAATTATCTGCAGCATCTAATTGTCTGGGTGACCTCCCTTTATCTATTTTGGTGCAAAGACCACAGAAAGACCTGTGCCTGTGAGACCGTAAGTGAAGGACGTTGTTCAGTTAGGAGTAGGACTCCGGCAGTAAAAATCACAGTCAGGACAGAGATGCAGGCAGAGAAGGGTCTCGTGGAGTTGGTCAGTCAGAAAAAAAATGATAACCAGAGATGAGTCAGCATTTTTGGTGGCTGTTGGGAGTTTCACAATGCACTTGTAATAGCCACACACACACACACACACACACACACACACACACACACACACAGAGCCAAAAGAAGTGCCAGACCTCGATGACTTATGTTTTGCTGTCCTTAAATCTGTGTTTTGTCTTTTTCTTCTTCCCACTCTCTGTTGTTTTATCATTATTTTTTGTTTAACTTGTGAAATGCCCACTCAGCTGGGTGTGAGAAGCAATAACAGGGTCCACACCACTAGATGATCAAACAGCCAACCAAGCCAAACCTGGTGTGTGGATTATTTTCATATATGGGTCAAATAGATCTATTTAAAGAATATATATAAAAAAATGTGAATATGAATATACAATGTATGCAATTTCCTAACCTATAGGCATAAAATAACCTTTGACTGGTTGACCTGCCACTAAAATCAATCAAACCTAAAGAATGGATTTGATGAAATGTAACTTTAACAATCAAAAAAATTCACTTGGTCCCAACAAAATTGGAATTGATGTATTTAGCAATGTTAATTATTTTAGAAGCGTTTTTCTGTCCTCTACAGACAGCCAACTAGTTTGGTGTTGAGCCACTAAATTTGCTATCATGTCATGCATTGAGCAATTATGTTTGGTGAACATAATTTGTTGAAATTGGAAAGGCATACTTTGGTCATCTGATGACAACTGTAAACAAATATTTGGGTTTAAAAACTTAAAATAAGGATGTCAAAATCAATCAACTGTGTGATGAAGCAGAAAAAACTCTCTGTAAGGTATGTATATATGTGGGCTGGCAGATAGGCTCCTAGGAAAAGTGGTTAAACTGGATAGGTTGCTACCTTACCTCCCCCAAATGACAAATTTGTCTTCATCATATATATCCTGAGCATAAAATATATCTTTATTTCAATTAATGTTTTACTATTCTCTCTTAAAGAAAGACATCTAGGGTCCTGTTGAACAATAGGTTGTTGATCACCCCCATTACATTGATCAATGCTGTTTCTATGCCTGCAAAATTATTGAACCTTGGAAGATTTTAATGTAAAAAAAAAAAAATTCCTTGTGAGGAAAGGAGCTCATATTAAGAGTGTTTTTTGATAGTTTATATGAAGCCATATTACTAAAAGATAGAATCAAGACTTAGTGATAGCATGGATTCCTTTAATTCTCTCTCACCATCTGTCCCTATCTTGGTAAGTTGTCTTAAATGGCATCCAGTGTCTACACTGAGCTGATGAATAGAAGTTTTTGCTGGTCAGCCCTGTCAGCTGGGGCTGTAGAATACATTGATTGCATCTCAGCAGACAGGTAAAACTCCCTGAATGAGTGTCCGGGATATGACAGAACATCTAATGGCGAGGCTCCAGTCTTGGAGCTTTGAGGAATGTGGAGTACCCCTTCATTGGCATTGCTCCTGGTCCACTTTGACCTGGACTTGTAGCACCTGATAAGGTCCTATCTATGGGTCAAATAGAACCATTTGACATTTAAATTGTGTACAAACAAATGACTTATGCAGAATTGAATTGTTAGAAATAGAACTGTTTGATCATTTAACTGTGTGTAAACAAATGACTGATGTCAATTGAATTGTTTGTGATACATGGCAATACTTGGAACCATTTAACTGTGCCAACAATTAAGTAATGTTGATTAGAATTATTAGTGTTTAATAGCAATACTTGAAACTCTTTAGCTATGTGCCTAAATTGAATTATTGGTATTACATAGCAATACTTGGAACCATTTAACTGTGTGCAAATAAATGGTGTTATCAACAAAATGTTTACAAATCATATATATTTAATATGTATCTACAAATGGGATTTGGCATTAAATAACCTACAATGGTTGATATGCTATAAAACCAAATCAATACTAGTGTGTCTATGTAGGAGTCCATAGGAGAAAATCACTTATGAGTTTGTCTTTATTTCTCCAGCAGATCTTACCTTGATGGTTTGTGAGATTGGAGGTAAGTGGTTGTACAGCTGCTACTTTATATAATCACTTTAAAAAAATTGCCTTGCTAAAATAATTATTTAATTACTATTAATTGTTTTAGTGAATCTTAAGTCACTCACTGAAATAAATAAATATTTAAAAAAAAAATAACCAGCTTTAATCCCAGCCTTGAATTTTAAACTGGTAATGATATACTTTTTCTTAATCTAGACATAAGTGGTCTATGATGATATTGATGCTTCTATTTAGGATTGAAGAGTTCTAATTAGCTTTCCATAGATATCTCCATTATATTGAGAATTTAGAGGGTTTAAAAAATGATGTTCAGCAGGAATGTAAACTTTTACAAAAAAACATTCAATTGCAAGTTCAAACTAGCTGGAATATCTAAGAGTTTGATTTTTATTTGTATTCTGTGAATATGAATTCAAGATTTTTTTTTTTTACCTGCTCCCCCGAAATCATCCAATTTAATCTTAACATTTTCTACATTTGCTGTTTTTGATTAGGCTATTTGTGCCAAAAATATTACTCTTTTGGGAGGAAAAAAAATCCAATTGGTTTGTAGACTTAGTTTTTGAAATCTGTCTTTACTGTAAATTTCCAGTTTAAGAAATATCGAAAAATTCTGTTATTTTGAAAGTTTCAATTAAATCACCTTTTATTTTGCTTTTTAGTCTTGTAAGTTAAAGTTGGTGACTGTAGTTGAGGGCGACTCTAAGGCTCCCTTTTTAATAGCTACTACGCTGAGGTGTAGGGGAGGGTGCTACTCCTTTCCTTGGATTGCTCCACTTTACTCTTGATGCATACCTTATAATGCTGAGTGTTAAGTAAGGAGGCATCAAGTACCATTTTTTTTTTTTTTTTTTTTAAGTCTTTGGTATGACTCAACCTGGAATTGAATCCCACTCTCTCTTACTGTAATCTTTTACTCTTTATTATTTTTGTCACTCTTAATTCATGCCCATTTTTTTTTTTTTTTTTTTTTTTTTTTTTTGTTTTGTGAAAGAAAAATAATCCTGAATATTTTTGTTGGGTTAATGTGATATAATACTAGGGTTAGTTAAGTCTTGCCATATTTTGGTACATACTAGTTAGTGGTGTATGTGTAAATAATGTAACCAAAGTAGTTAAAGCTGTGAAAAGGTACACATGGTAGTTGGTGTGTTGACAGAGAGGTATTGCTTCATTGTGTGTGTGATTTGAAAGCTGCATAGATAAATATGCAACATAGTCTTATTTAGGAAGTTATGCTTTATGAGTTCAAACTGAGTTGCAGAAGCTACCAAAAACCTTTGCTATATAAAAGGTGTTTCAAGCCATAGATTTAAATCCCATGAGTAGCACTGAATATCAGGTGAGCTTGGCATCTCATAGTCCAGTGTGGTTTGTCAGCTTCATGACTTTGGCTGCTGAATATTACAAAACTTTTGACTCTTCTTAGTGTGTGTTTAAACAAGTAAACCAGCCAATCAGCCACTGCTAATTTGAAAGGTGTTCTTTCCAAACCTAATTGAAAACTCATTTGCCAGATGCCTTCATGCATATACATATATAAAAGATCAATTTAAGAAATTTGAAACAGATGATGATTTTCATTCAACAAATGGATATACTGTCTCACCAGAACATCTTTTATTGATTTTATTTTAGGATATCAACTGCTTTGAAAACTGTTTACAAATTTTTTTTTCTTTTCCACAAAACTTTCCTCTGATGACCTGGTCAAAACTAATTGCAAATAATGAAAAAAAAAAAAACATGAAAGAAATATTCCTGTCTTATCATTTTTGTTCCTTCACACACACACACACACACACTTTTACCAAAATGTTATTGCTGGATTATGTAATTGACAAATTTAAAGTGGTATGGTTGTTAAACCAGTTGGATAGCAATCAAACTGAAATATTATTTTAGAAGGAATTGTTATACCACAGGAGAAATAACCAACATAATCAAGATATCCCAATTGAGTGATGGAAATCATTTAACCTAGTTTCATCATGGTAGTCTTTGTAAATAGTTCAATAAAATTAATATTAAGAGTAATTTAAAAAAAAATGACTTAATAGACTAAACCAACATTTTTTAAATTAGGGAATAGATCTTTTACAGAGGTCACTAAATTTTTTTTGCTGGTCACAAATGACCTAATTCTATGAAACATACCTGCTATCCCCCACATTCATTCTGCAGTTCAACATGCTTAGCATATTGCTTATAAAGTTTTTTTTTTTCTTCCAAAAACTTTCAACAAAAATAGCAGGCTAAGAACTTTTCAACAACTCCTGTTGTTTACTAACACCCCCTCCTATATTCTGAAATTAAAACTGTTTTTTTCCACTTTTTTTTTTTTCTTATTGCAGGTATCCAAACACAAGAAAAAGAAGAGTAAAAAAAGCCAGTCGAATCAGAACCAGAATCAGTCTGCTGACCAACAAAAGTCGAATTCTCAAGCTCAGGCCAACAACAATACAAATGCTCGACTATCAAATGGTATTGTTAATGGTCTGTATCTCATATTTCAACAATTTGCAACCATAGATTCCTATTGATAATGTCTTTTTTAAAGCAAATATAATAAAAGGGCAGAGGCACAAAACTAATCTTTTTTTATTATTTAATCATTTCATTAATGGGTAAAGTTGGCATTCTTGACATAGAGTAAAAAATTTTTTTTTTTCTTTTTAAAGGTTAATCTCTTAATCCTTCAACTGTAATCCTAAAAGTGATATATAATACCAATAAAAGGCTTAATGTTGTGATTATTCAGCCTTTCTTTTAATATAATAATGGGATAGATTTAGTTAAAAGTGTGTGTCTGTCTATTTATAAGGACTACAAATCTAATTTAATTTACTTTGGGATACCTAAAGTAAAATCGGGCTCAGTTGGCTGGGGCTGTAGAATACACTGATTGTATCTCTGCAGAAAGGGTAAGCCCCTGCCCCCAACAAGTGTCATGGATAAAGCACTAAACAATCTGATGGTGAGACTTTAGTGATGCTGGGACTCTGGGGAATGTGGCATACCCATCATTGCCATTACTTCCAGGTCCATTCTGATAGGGTTCTGTCTATGGGTCAAATAGAATTGTTTGACTCTTTAATAGTGTAAACAAATGACTGATGTCTAATTAAGTTGTTAGTGATGCATAGCAATACTTGAACCATTTAATTGTGCAAATGAATGAATAGGGTTGAAATAGAATAATTTGTGTTAAATAGCAATACTTGTAACCACTTCAGTGTCTGCAAACAAACCATTAATATTGAATAGAATTATTAGTGTTAAATAGCAATAATTGAAACCATTTAACTGTGTAGAAACAACAGCAATTCTTGTGTTCAAATAAATTAGTTCTAACTCATTTTAAAATGAAATTACCTATAAACTATTTATTTACAAATCATACATGTATATCCATTTAATTGTGGGCAACCAAATGATTGATGTTAAAGTGTTACTGTTACATAGCAGTACTTGAAACCATTTAACTCTGTGCCAAAAAAAATGAGCTCAGGCTCGTTTAAAAATGTTTACAAATCATTGATTCAATGTATAGGAATTAAGAGAATTTGGCATTAAATAGCCTACAAGGATTGATATGCCATAAAACCAAACCAAATCTAAAGTAAAATGATATTGGAAAGATTTTAGTCACCCTCCACTCTTGAATCTCTAAACTAAAAAAAAAAAAAGTTATGTGCATGTGAAAAATTTGGTTTTATAGCACATCAACCATTGTAGGTTATTTAATGCCAAATACATTTTTATTCATACACTGTTCTACTTCAAACAGTTTAGTATAAGTATAGTGTTTTTGTTTATGCACAATTAAATGTCAAACAATTCTATTTAGCATGAGTACAGTTTAGTACTATTTGACCCATAGATAGGACCCTATTTGGTGCTAACACTCTGGTCCACAGATGGCAGTGAAGGGCTAATCCACATTCCCCAAAGCTCCAGCATTACTGGGACCTCACCATCAGATTGTTTAGTGTCATATCTCAGACACTTGTGGGAGCCTTACTCCTCTGCAGAGAAGTTGTTGGTGTATTCTACTGCCCTAGCTGACTGGGCAAGTGAAAAATTTGGTGTTGATATTTTATCAGTAAATTTTGATATTAACTATTATGCCAGATAATAGCTGTTGATTAGATTAGCATTTGCTGAGAAGCAATTTGTTGTGTTTCCTATACTGTATGTTTGCATTGTTTATTCTTTTATCAAATTTACGAGGCTTAACCTCAAAAGAATAAATAACTTGTCTATGAGACAATATACTGACTGTGTCTTCTGCAGAAGAGTAAGACTCCTTTTTTTTTTTTCTTAAGAAAAAAAGAAAGTGTCCTGTGTATGATACTAAACTGTGTCTGATAGTGAGATTCCAGATCTGGAAAGTGGAGTACCTCTTCATTGCCATTACTCTCAGGTCCACTCTATCTTGGAATGGTAATACCTGTGAGTCTCATCTAAGTCAGATAGTTCTGTTTAAAAATAATTTGTATTTGATTGGATCATGTGCCCACCCCCTCCTAAACAACTACAAAAAATATAAATATGAATGTACTATGAACATCTTGGCTTAAAATAACCTAGATGGATTGACATGCCATTAAAATCTAAAGAATATTAGACTAGAAATATCACTATACAAAAATACTCTAGATCAGATAAGTTTGAATTTTAAATGCTGAGCTTTGTTGGTAAATTAGAGTATAGCAATACTTTCACTAAAATAGTCTTGTAAAAGTCTAGTTCAGGACTTCAGGAAATTAAAAATAATACTAGTTTATTGAAGCTTGAGAGAATGCTACATTTCAAAGAAGGTTAAAGGTGGTGGGGATCTCGGAAATTGCCTTATTTGAACCTAGTTTGTGACAGGGCCAGGATAGTGGGCAGTGATGTAAAGGTTGAACTCATTAACCGTAAGATTATGGCAGTTGCTCATTTCTAAAAGAGATTTTTGTGCTGATATCTTGAGTATGAAGTTCTGCTTTTGTTTTCCTTTTTGCCAATCCTCTCATTAATTTGTAATTTGTAATGCTACTTGTGAAAATTGAAAAGAAGTTTAAGTATTGATTTTTACAAATAGGAATATTCAAGAAAATTGTATTTTGTATGAGCAAAGGTATATATCTAATTTGACTAGCCTAATGGTTAGTGTTCTCCAATGGACTGGGAGACTTGGGTTCAATCCCAGGTCGCTTCATACCAAAGACTTTAAAAATGGTACTTGATATCGCCTTGCTTAACACTCAGCAGTATAAGATACGTATCAAGGGTAAAGTGGAGCAATCCTGGGGAAGGAGTAGCACCTTCCCTTACACCTTTCCCAGGAATTTTTCACTTGGTTTAGTAGCTATTGAAAAGGGAGCCTTAGGGTCGCCCTCGACTATGGTCGCCAACTTACTTTATATACCAAACAATTTTAGTTTCTCTGGGAGTTCATCAATATCGTTTTTGTGTGTTCTATTTTTCTTTTTCTTCCTAACACTTATGTGGGGGACAGTATGATTTATTCACTTAAGAGCTTCATTTTTGTTTTTCATTTGTTTAAAAGCCAGACTTCAGTTTCAGTGGAAATTTTTAGTGTCTTCCACTGTTAAATTTCCACTGATTATTTTATTTATTTAATTTTTTTTTTTCAATTTTATTCTATCTTTTTAAGAGTCTGACAACTAAGATGTATGATCTGAGAAAATAGTTTTATGTCAGTTACTTCCCTTGTTGAAAGTGGAAAAATCATGGGTGGGCAGTATGTGGAGCCAAGAGATTTTTTTCCTCTTCAGTAACAGAAACTGACAAAATCTAAGTCACAGATACTTAGTAACACGCGTTACAAAGTATAAAATTAATTTAGTTGCCAGGTTTTATTCCAGTTTATGGTCCGAAATCTGAGTCAAGACTGCTGGGTAGAGTGTGGGTTGGAGCTCATTACATTTATGTCTACTACAGTGAAGGCTTGGTATAATCTCAAACTTAGCATTAGATTAATGGCTTTAAATTTGTAATAGACTTAATACCAAGAATCCAGTTACACTATTATGTTCACTTAAAGACTAATACCCTTGGGAAAGGTATGGACCTCCCCCTCCTACCAGCTATGGGTTTAATAGTACCACTACTGTTCTTCTACAAAGATGGCTTTAGATAATCCATGAAGGTTGATATGTTATTAAAGAATGAAACCAAAACCAAAATCCTAGAAAGATGTGTAGGGTAGTGTTGGTGCTAGGGTATTTTTAAGCTAAGAGGATGGCAGCTTGAAAACTGTTTTAGTTTCAATAGTATTTGAACATAACCAAAACTTTTTTGTTACAACTAAACAATCCATTGTTATAACAGCAGTCCATTATATTAATGTTTCTATTTAGGAAAATTTCATAGTTATTTACTAAGCATTGCTTAGATATGGCACATAAGCCTCAGGTTGCTGAAGGAGTTAGCCATCTAAGTATTTGGACAGGCTCATTTTTGGTTAACTTCAGTGATCTAATGCAGTACCTTTTCTTTCAGTGTAACTGTACCATAAACATGTCATAGTTATTTCCATTATATCAAGAATTTGGAAGGATGATTAAAAAATGATATTCAGTACAATCACAAATCCATGAAATTATCATTCACTTGCAAATTGGACTGGAAATTGTTTTATTCTTAGTTATAACATTTTGAGTACATTGCTGTAATAAAAATCCAACTGGATTACAATTACATACAAACATACATTGGGCTTCCATGATGATATTGATGCATCTGTTTAGAAAGGATTGAAAGATTCTAATTAGCATTTCATTGTTATTTCTGTTTTCTTGAGAATTTGGGTGATAATTTTGGAATGAACATAATTTTCTTTTTTTTTTCTTTAGTTACTCATTAGACTGGAAATTGTTTTATTCTCTAAGGGCGTTTTAAGTGTATTGCTCTTATAATTGGATCATCTAGTAATATTTATAAATTCTTTACTTCTGTGAATGTTTAGAAAGGTCAATTGTAGCAGTACTGATCTACAGCTTGTTCAGTTTCACTGGCTAACTGACCACATGTTTTTTTTCACTTTTTTTTTTCCTTTGAGTTTTGGTCAAAACTGCAGTAGCCTTAGGTCAGATCCACAAAAGAAAAAAGCAAAACAAAGTTGAGAATTGTAAGGTTTCATGGCTGTCTTTATTAATGATTGTTAAAATTTCCCTTGACCCAATCCTGGTGGCAGGGAGCGTTTTGGTTACTCTTGAGTTTTCAACCAAAGTCAAGTAGACCCTAACCTGACTATTGTGGACAGAAGGTGGATGACCTTGGCTTGGCACCTCTTTCAAACAGCCAAGTGTTTTTAGTTTTATCCTAACTATTCAACTGCCTATCAATCCCAATTATTGGAGATGTGGTTGGGGAACCCAGGCTCAGATACTAATAGTTCTTATCTCTCTGCAGACAAATGGCAAACTTTCCGGTAACTTCTGGGGCCCACTCCTTCTGCTCCATGTATCGGGTTTGAGTTCTGGACAAAAACCTTCACTTTTCTCCTTTGACCACCTATGTACTAAAGACATTAAAAATAAAGTTCTTGTTTGTTCACCTCTGACTGTATTAGTGTTGAAGAATTGAGTTTATGATATACATTTTTTTAAAAAATTTTATATATATATATATATATATAAAAATACTACCCTCATTTCCATTTTATCAATATTGATAAATCCTTTTCTATTTTACTCCTACCTTTTTAAAATTTACTGACTTTCTAACTTGTTTATATGACTATCAAAGTAATAGCTAGACACATCCATGTCCATACACATCTATGCTAATGCGCATTCATCCAGGTATGCTCGCATCTACATACATATACATTATTCTATCTCTTGTTTTAATTATTGTTGTAGGAAATTGACACGGCTATCCAAATTCTTATGGATAAAGCTGTTTGCATTTCACATAGCGCTAATACTCTTGGAGGAAAAGTTTGAATTAATCTATTCTCCCTTCAGCTACGGATAAATAGTAGAGCAGATTGGGCTCTTTAATCTTAGTGTATAGCAACTGGTCTAGGAGAAGGAAAACTCTGAATTCAAACCTGTCAAACTCTGCTTAAAAATTGACTGTGTTGCATCCTGCTCCTATGGAGGATTTGGGTAAATATGTGAATCTAGAGACAAAAAATGTCACACCACATCTATCTAAATCTGAGAGATTATTTTTACATTATTTAAACATCTTTGACTGTTGTCCTTTTATTGGTAGTTATATTCATGACATTTCAGTTGCTATATCTTCTGGCTTTCTTTGGAAAGGATAATTATGTTTACAAAGTTAAAATTGATTTCAATATAAATAATAATTATTCTTTTGTTAGCCAAACTACGCTTGGTGTCACTTGTCCAGCTTTGAACAATTTATTTGAATTGGTAATTTTTAATTCTAATCTTACTAATATCCAAACATTATGAGAAAAGCAAAACATATTTTGTAATTCTAAGAGAAATATATTAATCATTGAATATTAAGATGTTTTGTTTCATTGATTCTGTGTGTTTGTCTTTGCAGGTCATGTGCCTGCAGGTATCAACACCACGGTTCTCATTGGGAAAAATGTTACTCGAACAGGTGTTGTTGTATCATCGTCATCTTCATCATCGTCATTATCTCGAGGGGACTCCCATGTGGCTGCCTCCACCTCACCCAAAGAGGAAGGCTCCTTGGGGCCAGCTTCCTCAAATAAGGACTTGAACGATAGTGCTGCTGCTACGGGTGCTAGCAAATCTGAGTCTGCAACTGACAACGAATCTGAACGCCACAAACATACGATACAGTCCACAGAGCATGCCGCTGCCTCCCCCATCCCTGATTCATATCATGGCTCTCAGGAATCAAGTATAAATGCTGCTGATTTGCCTCGAGTCAGGCCAGGTAAGTGTTTCACCCTGCAGCTCGGACTGCTTTAGATTGATATCCTAAGAGAATGACTATTAAAGCTTTACTTTTTAATAATTACATTCAGTGCTGCACTTGTGAAATGGATGATGCTTTTGTTTATTTCCACTTTTCTTTTATCCATAATGTCTAAAGGTGTTGAATATTAATGTATAAGTGAGGGTTCAAGTATTGCTCCATTGGAAATAACTTGTGTTCAGTAAGTTTCTTGATTTAAATTGTTATTCTTCTGCACTCTTAAAGTCTGTGGTTTTCAAACTTTCTCTGACATCCTCAACCTATCTCTCTATGCAGAATGTACTCAAGACCCTAGTTGAAAGTTAATGGTATGTTTTGTTGATGTGAATGGGACCATAAATTCAGTTAGTTTCAAAAGAAAAAACCTTTTTATTTCACAAAAATATACAATACCATCATCAAACTTTCTGGTAAAATTTAAATAAGTTTATCTTTTGATATAGATGGGGAAATTTGAACTTTGGTACTGGTTCTCATATTAAGAGATTTAAAATTAAAGTATGAAAACTGACAAGAAAGCCAAGTGTTTTATTTTAAAATCTCTAACCAACATAACTACTCTCTACAGTGTTTGCCCTATTGCTACCTGTTGGCTGTGGATAGTGACCTGTAATGCTTAAGGATGGGATCCTGGTGGCTGAGCAGTCTTTGACTTAGCAACCAAAGAGGTCACGTGACTTGCAACACTCCACTTTGGCCCTTACTGGGCTAGACAGGTGGTCAGAGAGGCCTGATCTGATCAATCGGTTGGTCATGTCAGCCCTCTTTCAGATTTTTGAAAAAAATCTTAAAGGGCAATGGCTGTAGGGTCAATCATGCTGAGGAAAGACCTATACTCCTTTCTATCCCTGAGTGAGTAATTATCTTGGGAATGAAAACCCAGGAACAAAATTAGATTGTTTACCACCAGCATGAGTATATTGACTATGTAGTCCTGATATTACTAGGCGAATGGGTTTCCCCATGTGAGACTCCGTGGTGGGTGGGGAGCATAGTCAATGAAACTCAGATTTTCTTTATAGCTTATGAAAATATAACCCAAGCAAAACCCTAAAAAATAAGACCACTCTCAGAATCCTCTTCAAAAAGTGAAAAACTTCTATAAATTCATTGTACTTGAATCAATAGAAGAAACCCCAATCACCAAACTATTCCCATTCCTGATTCAAAAAATAATAGAAACACACTGCAAACCAATCAATATCAAAAAGCTATTAACAATACCATTATTATACAACAATTTTGAAAACTAAACATAAAAACATATACTCACCCAACCCTAGACCTCTTGAAAAGAGTTATAAAATCCCCAGACCTCACATCATGTTCCCTTGAAGAAATAAGACTACATCTTAAACCACAAGGTGTAACAGACGTGAGGAGAATCCCCATATGCAAAGAAACAAGAATCATAGACACAAACACATACATACTAACATTTAATACCTACAATTCCAACCACCATTAGAATAGGTTATATAAAAATGTTTATTTATTCAAATGTGTGCAAACAAATGACTGATGTTGAATTATTGCTGGTATATTGTCAAACAGTCTTGAACACTGCTGTGTGCAAACAGATGATAAAAAGGGAAAAGAATGATTTGTATTGGATAGAGATACTTGATATCATTTGGTTGTGAAGAAAATTAAGCTCAAGCTTGTTGAAAAATATTATTGAAAAATGTTTACAAATCATATGTATTACCTTAGAAATCATATGTATAATTATGTGTAAACAAATCGCTGATGTGGGGTTGAATTATTGGTGTTGTGTAGCAGCGATGCTTGGAGCCATTTGTTTGTATGCAGGCAGGTGGGCTCTGGCTCATTTGGAATATTATCTACTAAGTATTCGTTTGTAAATATTGGGTTTAATGTGTATAAACCAAGTTTGGCATTAAGTGGCCTGCAGGGGTTCTTGTGCCATGAGACCAAACCAAACTAAACTAGAGAACATCTTGAGTTTTCCAAAAGACCTCACCTTTTCTCTGAAACCTGACCCAATCAACCTTTTCACCAATATCTGGCCAAATAGAATCAAAAACTATCATAAAAACCCATGCCCTAAAACCCACATAGGAGACAAAACCAACCTAACCTTTCTTGGCATTATGCTGTTAAACAAAAGTGTTGCTAAGTAGTGTCCATTTTACTTTTTGTGTTTATAGTGAGATGGGTAAAAATTTTACGAGCTTGAATCCTAATAAAATAAAACTAGTAGATATTTAGTTCTTAGTTATTCAGAGGTCACCCTTCTTGGGGAAAGGGAGACTGCAGCCCTTTGTTCATCTATCTATTATGTTCTGGTTATATACAGCATTGCAGTATTGGAGCAGTAGGTCATCAAATTTCCTTGTTTTCCATACTTCTGGAGGGATTTCAACAAAACAAGCAGCTTTACTATTTTTGATTTTCCCTATGTCGAGTTCTTCTTGCATAAACTGTCCTAGTTTGATGTCTAGTTGATTGCTAATAATTTTGACGATAGGTTTATCCATTACTTGGGGAGATTTTCAAAAACCTCTTATCCACCCACCTCCATTCAAAGCATCACCAAATATCTACTAGTTTTATTTCATTAGGATTCAAGCTCATAAAATTTTTACTCATCTCACTATAAACATTGCATTGTAAATTTTGGCTGCTATGGAAGTAAGGGTTATAACTTACTTCCATAGCAGCCAAAATTTACAATGCTCTGCTACTCGACCACATTGAACCTGAAATTGAGAAAAATTTCAGGCAGAACCAAAATGGTTTTCGGAGAAATCAATCCATGACATCACAAATTTTGACAGTCTGTCAAATTTTTGAGGGGGTTCATGCAAAAAAAACCCTTGTGATGACACTTATTTGTAGACTTCTCCAATGCATTTGACTCTGTATACAGAGAGAAGATGGAGCAAATACTTCTGGCCTACTGCTGCATAGTCTTGAACGGGCAACAGGCGGCATAGTCTTCCATGTAAATGCAGATAAAACAGTTCATGTGCTTTAATCAAAGAGGCGACAACTCCACTCCAAGGAGAGCCTCCTTGTAAACAATATTTTTGTTCTTCCATCTTTTGCAAATATGTCTTCCTTTTTCTCTGTTTACTGTCAAATGTCCAGCCTGCATAAATATGGATCTGACCTGATTTTTCTTACCATTTATGAGATCGAAAACATTTTTGTACATATCAAAGTTTCTATTTTGGAGGTATGGACAGAAAGGGTTTGTTACTATTTGATGATATTAGTAAGTCAGACGTATATAGTTTATATTGGAGCTTGAAGTAAAGTCATTATCATGTTTAAAAAAAAAATCATGTCCTTGGAAGTTTGTTTGACCATGATTCTTGAACACATACACACACAGTGTCAAGAATAGATGAATGTCTTGCTTAATTTAGCAATGAATAGACAAAAAGTTAACTGAAATGAAATGGATTTTTATGTTTTAAAATAATAGCAGTTATCTCAAACATTAACACAAGTTTTGGTTTCCAAATTTCAGAAGAAAAGTGAGGAGGGATCTGAAAAATACAAATGTGGAGTTACATTTGAAATTCACTGTAATTAAAAAGATTCAATGGAAAATATTTTAAAAAGGAAAGAAATGTTTTTCGTCTGCTGAGCTGTTAAATGTTCAGCTATTATGAACATAAAACAGATATTTTACATTTTTTATCCTTAAATAATTTTCTCTCATGTGAAATAATGTACTGTCTAAGTTATAAATTATCTCTTTAAAAAAAAAAAAAAAAAATTAATTTTTGTTTTCTAATTGGACTATACAAAATTGTCTAAAATTTTATGGATCAGCACTTTATTATTCATGGAAATTTTGTATAGAGTTTATTTTTTTTCTTTGTGAAATAGTTTTCTAATGTAACCTATGCTATTGGGGTGGGGAACTCAAAATACTGCACATTTTCTCTGAATTTAAGCAATAACAGTAAAATTTTACTCTTAAAAATGACCAACAATAAATGATGGGGCTTATGAAGAAGATATTAGTCTATTTTATTATAGGATCAAATCTGAGATGTAGTCAGGGTAAAAAATAAAATTAAAAAAAAAAAACAGGAAAAAAATATTAAACTTAACTGGCTTTTCAAATAATGTCTTCAGAAAGACTGCTGCCCATCTGCGTTTACACATACACACACACTGTTAAATTAAAAAAAATATTTTTTTAGATCTCTTCCACTGATGTGGCTTAAATTGAATGAATTATAGATGATTTTGACTGAAATTTTTAAAGAGGAAAACTCCTTAAACTTTTCTAAAGCCATTTAAAAATAAAGCTCCAAAAACATCTCATTGTCCTAATGTAAAGGTTTCATGTTTTTAACATGTACTCTTTTTGGTACCTACTAACAGACAGGTATGACTACTATCATACATCATTTTATAACTTTGAATTTATTTAAATGTATAATCTTTTTTTAAGCTTAATGTGACTGATTTATTTTGTGAAATTAATTTGTATTGAAGCATGACTTTTTTTAAATTTTTATTTTTTAGTATTAAACTAAGTTTTATTTGCATGAGAATCTGTTTGCTTTCCCTGTCTCTTGGAATGCTGTTTTATCTTGTTCTTTACAAATGCTCCCCCCCTCCCCAGTTGTTGCAAACATTGAAGTGTGTTTTGTGGTGTAAAGTAACATGTAAACCAGTCCTTGTAATTTATGGACAATGCCAGTTATTCATTTGCTCAGTGGATGTTGCTGACTTTGTAATAACTACATCCTCACACCTCTGCTGTTATTGCAATTCAAGGGTATTTTTATGTGTATTGTCTTGTCCTAAAATACTTCTCTCTAAGCCTGTCTTGGGTGATTGGGTTGCAATGGAATTACTAACAAAAGTTCCATCAGCCCAGAATACACTGACTGCATCTCTGCAGAGGAATAAGACCCCTCCCAACAAGTGTCCTGGATATGACGCTAAACAATCTGATGATGAGGCTCCACTAATGCTGGAGTTTTGGAGAATGCGCAGTACCCCTTTACTGCTATTGCTCCTAGGTCCACCCTGGCTCGGAGTGGTAGCACCTGAGAGGGTCCTATCTATGGGTCAAAAAGAACTGGTTGACATTTAAACTGAGGGCAAACAAATGACTTATGCTAAATTGGATTGTTAGAAAAAAAGAACTTTGATCATTTAACTTTATGTAAATAAATAACTAATGTTTGAGTTGTTAGTGATACATAGCAATACTTGGAACCATTTAACTTTGCTACATTGAATTGTTAGAACTAGAACTGTTTGATCATTTAACTGTGTGTATCTACAAAATATGTTTAAAAAAATCATATTTATTATGTAAAAACAGGATTTGGCATTAGATAACCAAAAATGGTTGACATACCAGAAACCAAGCCAAAAGTTCCATTATTTGTAAAAGTTAAATTTTTACTTTTGATACACTTTTTTTTATGTTTGAATTTTCTAATGTATATCTTGTTTGCTAGTCTTGTGACTTGCAACAAAAAATTATATCAACTATTTATTGAGGACCATGAAGGTTCAGGTGGTTTATAATTGTGGGAAGTTAATTTGGCCCTTTTTTTTTTTTTTTTTTTTTTTTTTTTTGTACCACTTTCTTGTTAATGAGGAAAACAAACCTCTTAAGAACAGCTGAAATGTAGAACAAATTCTAAATGTTTTCCAGTAGCAAATTACCTTAATCTCTTAAAGTAAATATGTAATTGGTTCTTGGACACCTAAGTCAGTCCACATCCACCTATACATTTATGTTCCTATTTTTATGTATCTCCACTCACCAATTATTCTATTTTCTATTCTCATTGCCCTATCATCATAACTCTTTATTGATTAGTGGCCAATTTGACCTTGCTTAGGGTCAGTCTTTTAAAAAAAAAATCTTAAATGTTTATTTACATTAAAATTTGTTCTGGTTTTGAATTGCTCTGTCAAAGTATTAAAAAAAATTTAAGATTGTTTTTTCGATTTGTGAAATTTTTATTTTATCCCAGGCAAGGCTCAGAATTCTGAAAAGTCAAAGACGAAGCAGAAGCAAAAATCTGTATCAAAACCAACAAAGCCAGGTGTGGTGGGATTCTGTACCCATTAATTTGGACTAATCGTCTTTTAAAAAAACAAAAAAAAAACACCACTTACCTAACTGTGTGTGAGTGTGCGTATGCATATATATATATATATATATATATATATATATATATATATACACACACGTTTTTTTTCTTTGGGAATTTAAACTGCTTGAGCACTGTTTTCTGCACTTTCTATTTTTCTTTTAAATTTTTCTTTTTAATTTCTAACTCTCACACTGAATGGTCTTTCATTAATGTATTTTACTTTCTCTCTCTCTCTCTCTCTCTCTCTCTTTAACCTACCAATTAAATCTTGTTTTTCTTGTGATTTTGTAGAATAATTGACTGCAGCTATGTTTTGGCATAATTTATATAGTATATATAGATCAGTAGGTGAACTGTTTATTTTTTTTATACTGTTTTGAAAGATTAAAAAAAATTTTCCAATTTATTATTTTAGCTTGACTTGGTAACCAACATTTTTTTATAGTATAATGAACATTTGAATAAAATCAAGTCATCCAGTTATTCACTGCTTGATTGTGCAAATTGCATAACTGTTGGTGTCACAGGAAATGAAAGATTTTAGATTCTGGTTGAATCTGTTTGTGGTTTCTTCTCTACTTATAGGTAAAATACTACTCTAGTTATGGTGGGCTAATCATCTAGGAGAAAGACAACTTTGAATTTGACATGCTTATTAACTAATGGACCAGTTAGGCCAATGAAAAACTCAGTCTTACAGACTTTGGGGACGTCCTGCTAGTGCTTGGAGAATCTTGGTGATGGAGCCAGTTCAGTTGTTGTCCACTCAACCATGTGACAGACAGTACTTGGTTACATAGTACCAGTAATATTCATTTGAGTGACCTGACATATGTTAAATCTTGGGATAAATATTGAGAATTGGGACACACTAACAGCTGATCAAAATGTCTGTAGTACTCTATTCAAAAAGGATGTGGTATGTTTGAGGAAAGGATAATTCAGTGCTCTAAACTGAAATATACCTTGCACAAAGGAGCAATAGTCAATTGCTATGAGGCTCCTGGTAGTTGGATGTGTGATATGTCCCATATTAATAACCTGTGGACATATATAGTGATGCTTTACCTCATCTTCCAGAAAACAACCACCTTGCATATTGAAAAGAATTCATATGAAAACAATTCTGCTGATGTGAGTTATCCGAACAGTATCTCACATACGTGCTTTAAGCCATGTAAGTTGCTGGTCTTAAGAATCATTTTAAAGCACATGGGTGTGACAGTAGATCAGAGTGACTGAACAATAGTGAGATGATTATCTTTTGACTAGATGAAGCTCTCTATCCAATAGAATTTAAGTATTGCAAAAGTTTTCAAGTGTCATAATTTTACATGCTCCTGACATATATTCTCTTTCTTTTGAAAAGTGTTTTTATTGAATAAATGCCAAATTGGTTGTTAGAGGTTACAAAATGCTAACATACTTTTTTTTTTTTTTTTTTTTTTTTTTTTTATAAAAAATTTTTTTGCTGCCTTAGCTGCTTAAGAAAAAAAATTCTATTTGGGTGTGGCTTTTTTCTTATAGTAATTCCCTCTATCAAGCACAATAAAAACTTTCTTGGATTATCCTTTAATTACTTGCTGCTTATATATATCCTTTACTTACATTAAACTATTAAAACTTTTTTTAATATATTATATTATTTACTGATTGAAATTCCATTAATTGGTATTAGCTTTAAGAATTTATGAAGGTATATAAATTATGAACATTTTATGTAATTAATCTTGTCAATACACTTGATTCAACACTTCATATAGATTGAACATTAGATGAGCAATGTTGAAAAGTTCTTGGTTCAACCAAGAAGGGAATCATTTTATTTTCTTTGGAAGGGTTAAAGAAACTTGAAATGATGTACCAAGTGTGTTGAACTTTAGGATAACATGTATGTTTCCTTGCTTTTTTTTTTTTCTACTTTGTCAATCAGAACTTTTCAGTACCCTCTTACATATGGAGTTTAAATTTCAGTTTCAAATTCAGCTCAGAACTATGGATCAGGCTAGAAAGTCTTTGATCCATCATTTATTTTGTGTGATAATGTAGGTAGTTGAAAATATTTCATTTCAATAATTATTTTACATTATTGCCTTTAGAATTTTAGGAGTTTTAACCCTTTGAGCCTGGTATACTGGTGTTACTTTTTTTTTTTTCCCACACTATAGTACCAATTTACTGGCTCTTAAATGGCAGTGAGTAAATTTGAGCTAGGGGCTCTAAGTGTTAATGTTTAGATATAAATGTATGTATTCTGTCAGTTGAGCTGGAACCATCTACTTTTATTCATGTACCAGCAGCAGCAGCTTGTAATAGTGAACTTTCCAAGGAAGTTTGAAAATAAAACCTGTGGCACTGGAGAGAGAAAGAAATGTAAACTTAACTGTGTATAAAGGGAACTAAACAAAACAAAGAACTAACTTATACATTAATACTTCTTTTTTTCCATTAGTGTTCTATTATTTTTAATGTCAATTTTTATTACAAGATTTGATGCTTGATTATCTAAGATTGTTTACAATAATATTTATAATAAAGGTCAATGAAATATTGGACCTGCAAAACTGTATCTGATGAATCTTGATATAAGATTCGTTTTGCTTTTGAAGAAATGGTAGATGACATAATTTATATGCCCATGTATAAGTTGATCTTGCTTATGAAATCATTAACCTTTTTACAGGCAGTGGACCCCCCCCAAGTAGCTCAATGAAAGGGTTTTTTTTCCTGTTGACTGCTCATTGACCAATTCATTGAAACATTGCCAGGAGGCTCTACTGTGGTGTAGGATTGTGTAAAGATTATTTTGCAAAATATAATTAAAAATAAATGCTTTATTGTTTTCATGCTATTGCTGATCAAATTAAATTGTTAATATGATTGATTTTATTTGAACATATCTTCTATTATAAATCTTCTGAAAATGATTTGTCCACTTTACAAGGATTTTAGAAATTATCTGCCTGTAAATGGGTTTATTTAAGTCGCTATTTATCTTTGCCATTGTTTGGAATTAGATTATTATAACTAGATATGTTAGCATCAGCTTTTTTTAAAAAAATCTTTAAATTAGGTTTTTTAAAATTCAATTTGTTTTTAAGTATATATAGTATTTAATTCCAAAGATCTAGAAACACTAATCGATTAATAATGAAATAGATAAAGCTGCCTCTCAGTATTTAGATGTTTTATTAAGAAATAAGCTTTTTATTGATAGCATACTGAAAGGTTCTTAGCCCAACCAAGAAAGGAATCCCCCCATTTTTTGTAATGAGTTAGAAAAAAAACCTTGAGTGTGCCAAGCATGTAGAATTGCCAGATGAATGTGGTATAGCATGTATGTTTCATGGTTCTTTTATTATCTTGGTCAGGCTGAGAACTTTTCAGTACCCCTTTGTATTATAATTAACCATAACATTGTTTTATTTTTTTTATATGTTGATTTGTATAGAACATGGTCAAGAGCTACATTAGAAATTGTTTTTTAGTTTGCATAATTTGTAAAGTTATAATCAGTGAGGGTTGTTAATTTGTATGTAGGAGTGGGGATATGGCTCCTTTTTAATTTTAGATCAGAATAAAAATTCTTTAATTAGTACTTTGAATAAAGCCTCTATTGATTATATTGCATGTCTGTGAAACTTTGTGAATTCTAATGCTTGAAGAAGCTTGATTACTGACATTTTGTGTTTCAGGCCTTGAGAAATCGTCCAAAGATTTGCATCGACAAACAGTAGCACTTGAAAGGTTGCAGTTAGTGTTGACAGAAGAAATAAATAAGGCATATAAGCGAATGAAAACTGTGTTTGAAGAACTGCAAACTCTGTAAGTATTACATTTAATCTTGGAAATCACTGCTTATAATTTTCCACCTGTGATCAATAGTGTACTTTGATAATCACAAATTATCAGTTTGACCAGAATATTTGAATTTGATAATAGGATTTTTTTAAATGAAAAGTATGCTCGTGTTACAATGAAATTTAGTTTTAAAGAAGAGATGGTTTGGTTTATTTAACAGTATATCAACTCCTTATGGGTTATATAATGCCAAAATTTAATTGAACCAGCATGTCGGGGTGGGGGAGAGGAATAAAATACCACCGGTATACCTGTGTAATAAGTAAAAAAATTTTTTTTTTTCCTTTTTACCTTTATTCTATGAGAAAATCTTTCCTAAACTATTTCAGTGTCACTTTCATCACAAAATTTAATTCACCTCTAATTAAATTACCTTATGTTTTTTTCATGTTTCATTTACTTTTGTGGTTAGAATTTTTTTATTTTTTTATCATGCACAAAAAGCATGAATTAACTAATTTCTTTAGTTAATGAGATATTCAAAAAGTATTGAGACTGAAGTTATAGGATCAATGAATGAAATGTTAATTTTCTTGAAAGTAATCTTGGCATCCAACACTTATTTCAGCAAATTTTTCCATTGTGTAAAAGACTTCTGAAATTCCTTTTTTGATTTGCTGTAACAATACACATTTGTATTTCTCTTAATGTCCTCTACATTCTCAAATTTTACTCTTTAGATGAATTTTCAGTTAAGGAAACAATTGCACAAAGCTTCCTATGATAAATATGGAGGTTGCTGCACTTGCACAATCTTGTTTTACCAAAAACATTTCATTTAGAAAGTATCAAGATCTGCTTCATAATTCTTTTTTCAAATTGACTCTCATATCTAGATTTTGTCCAGGTAGGCATCACTTATAAGTTGCTATGTTGTGCTCATGTCTTTATTTAAATTTCAAGCTTCAGTTGATACTTTTTGATCACACTTGTCAATTTTTTTGAGTATCTGAAAAATAAGAAAACTAGGAGTAATATAATAAAAGTAAAGTTGGCGACTTTAGTCGAGGGTGACTCGAAGGCTCCCTTTTCAATTGCTACTACACCAAGGTGTTGGGGAGGGTGCTACTTCTTTCCCTGGATTGCTCCACTTTACCCTTGATCCTTACCTTAAAGTGCTGTGTGCTAAGTAGGCAGCATCAACTACCATTTTTTGATTCTCTTGAACCATAGGTGAACACTCTACTCATAATAATAAAAAAAAAATTAAAACAAAAAATATTTGAATTTTTTTTTGTTTAAATTAATTTGAATATAGAAAATATATTTACAAGGGTGAGTTAAAATTCTTTTTGCAATCTTGGTAATGTAAGGTGTATTTTGGCAGCTCTGGATGCTTTTGCTGAAGTCATGATGGTGATGAGCCACAGTGAACTGAGATGCCAAGCTCACCTGATGTGGAGTACTACTCAACATTTTTACCTCTATGGTTTGGAGCACAGCTTCAGAATCCAGTTTTAGGTCTATCTGACCTTGCTTGATTGACTTTCTTGAACTATCTTGTTCCTTTACTGTGATCAACTGCACATCACTTGTAAAGCATAAATTCCTGAACTAGACTATGTTGCATGTTCATCTGTGCAGCTTTTCAACCACATATGGAGCAAAGCAATGCACCAATTACCATGATACTATCAACCACAATAGGTACCAACTACAGCTTGAACTGCTTTGGTCTTGTGATATACATTCTGCAAACTAGTATGGATGCAAATATTGCAAAACTCTTGACTCACCTTAGTATATTTGTGTAAATTAAGCATTTTATTCTTCCTTCTCATATCTAATGTCATCTATTCTTGGGTAAATCGTTCACCAATTTAAGAATCATTTCTATAATACTTGTTACATATGTATTTACCGACCCCTTTGTATGAGCAGAATGTGACAAGGATTTTTTTCTGATAGTGCATTTTAATGGGTTTGAATTCAGTTTTCCTTCTCTTAGATCAGTTACCATACCAAGGTTGAAGAGCCCAATTTGCTCTACTATT
This sequence comes from Sepioteuthis lessoniana, assembly GCA_963585895.1. Lineage (NCBI taxonomy): Eukaryota > Metazoa > Mollusca > Cephalopoda > Myopsida > Loliginidae > Sepioteuthis > Sepioteuthis lessoniana. The sequence continues at coordinate 66,685,546 of OY757930.1, read as the reverse complement.
TACCGATAGCTGGATGGAGAATAGTTGGATGCATACCTTTTATGAGGGTATGTGAAATGCAAACAGCCTAGTCCAGGATTTGAACTCTGGTTGCTGTGTTCATTTCCTATGACTTTAACCATTACGTCACAAGTACTTCCTATTTGTTACATATGACATTTACATGTAAATATCATGAGGCAATCTTATTTTGGTTGTGATTCAGTATCTCCCTTTGTACAGTTGATATAAAATATCTGCATTATTTGGGTTAAAACAAATGTGAGAAATTTCAATCAGGTGTAGAAGTCATGTAAATAATCAGTAGATTAAAAAAATACAAACTACTAAATGACATTCAAGGTGGGGAGTAAATTTGGGATCACAATAGAAGGAGAAAATGATCAGGGTTAAAATAAATTCCCCCAAATCATTAACTCCCCCCACTTTCTTCTTTTGGTTGATTTCTATTAACCTTTGCCCAGTCAGCTAGGGCTGTAGAATACACTGATTGCACCTCTGCAGAGGGATAAGGACCCCCCCCCCCAATGAGTGTCCTGGATATGATACTAAACAGTCTGATGGTGAGGTCCTAGTAATGCTGGTGCTTTGGGGAATATGGAGCACCCCTTCATTGCCATTGCTCCCAGGTCCACTCTGGCCCGGCGTGGTAGCACCTGATGGTTCTATCTAACCCATAGATAGAACCCTAATGGCATACTTATGCTTGACTGAATTGTTTGATTAAGCTGAATGGCTTGAAATAGAAATGTTTTTGACAATTAAACAGTACTTACATTTATACTGCGTGCTTATGCTAAACTGAAACTATACTTTTAAACTGTGTGCTTATGCTAAACTGAATTGTTTGAAATTGAACTGTTTTTGACATTGAAACTGTACTTACACTAAACTAAATTGTTATATATAACTGTTTGAATAAACTCAATAGTTTGAAATACAAATTTTTCTGACAATTAAACTGTGTACTCATGCTAAACTGAATTGTTTTAAATAGAACTGATTATTTACATGAAAATGGATTTGGCGTTAAATAACCTACAAAGGTTGATATGCCATAAAACCCAACCAACAATCTATTAACCTAGTTTGACAAAGGAAATAATGCTTATTTGTTCATTACTTTAATATATTTTTCCACATTATTTTCTTTTTTGCTGCCAGTTTTTTTTTTTTTTTTTTTTTTTTTTTTTTTTTTGTAAAATAAAACAGCTCTGTTTTTCTGTGATGCTTTCTTCAAAATGACTATTTTAAATTTTGTTTTTACTTTTCAATTTATTATGTTCCTCCTCTCTTCAGTTGCCCAATTGTTTTGGCTTAGAATGCTCTGACTGCATCCTCTGTAGAGGAGTATCCAGGGTAGGACGCACATTTCCTCTGGGGAAATGTGGACTACATCATTGCCATAACTCTCTAGGTCTGCTTTGACCTTGAGTGGTGTAGTACATATTAGGGTACCATCTATGGGTTAAATAGATAGGTTTGAAAATGATTAGTATTAAATAGTGATACTTGATACCATTTTTACCATGTAACTGTCAACAAATGATTATAATTTTGAAAGCTGGCTTTTTTAAATTTTTATTCATTTATTTTTTTTTTACAAGGATTGTAATGATTTCCAAATTGATCCCATTTTAATATTAAATAACGGTTTAAAAGTAGATATTAAACAAAATACCAACTAATCCTCTCATCAATATTTGAATCTCTAGTTAAGTTTACAAGAGATATGATTCCTATTTGTTGACAGTGCACTGTGAATTATTTTTGCTTTGTATTACAGATAATGTTTTTATCTAGTATTTTAAAATGAATTTTTTATTTTATTTTTTTTATCCCAGCTTACAAGAGCGGGAGGCTTGGCTAAATAAGGAAATGGATTTGGTTAAAGTAGATGCAAGTAAGCAAGAGACTTTTTTCTTTTTCTTTCTTTCCTGCTTCTCTTCAATTGGTAATAAATTCCCAGGAAAGTCATAATAGTTAGTGTGAGAGAAACCTTTCGTTTATTATTGTTTAAAAAAACTTTTAAAAATATTAATGCATTTGAAAAATATTTGGAATTGTTTGTTAATGAGAACAAGTTTATATTTTCAGTGGAGACCTTGAAACAACGTCAGCAGAAAGCAGTAGATTTAAAAGAGGAAATAGATAGAGCTTCACAGTTGTCAGAATCTGAAGTGGCGGAGTTGCGGTTGCAAATCAAGGTGAGATGTAACTACCCCCTTGTGTTTGTATGTAATAAACATATATAAAATTTTCATCTTTCTGGTTATGATAATCTATAGATGTTTGTTTCTAAGATTTGTATTTGTACTGCATGTTTTTATGTAATATATTCTAAAGTTTATATGTTACTTATATTCAATATTTTAAATGTCTTCCTACGAGACATATCAGTAACACAAGCTGCTCTTTTATTTAAAAGAACTTTTTTTTTTCTTGTGTCTAATTCTTCTTTTTTTTTTTTTTTTTCGCCAGCAATTTGTTAGTGATAGAAGAATTGATGATGATTTGGGCCGTACTACAAGATTTACGTATGATTCAGATCACTTAGCTGCAGTGAGTATTAATAATCTTAAATAGTTTCTTTTCCCTGTTAATTGTATTTTGTTTTGATTCATGAAAAATAAATGCCCTCCCACCCATCCAACCATTGGTTGCATAATTTAATCCTTACTTTATAAGTAATTATAAGAATATCTTATTACTTATCCACATTGGATACTTACCTGGTACAGGGGTGTCCCAGTTGGCTGGGGCTGCAGAATATACTGGCTGCATCTCTGCAGAGGGGTAAGACTTCCCCCAATGAGTGTCCCAGATATGACAGTAAACACTCTGATAGTGAGGCTCTTCTAATGCTGGTGCTTTGGGGAATGTGGGATACCCCTTTATTGCCATTGCTCCCAGGTCCACTCTGGCCCAGAATGTTAGCACCTGATAGGGTCTTATCTATGGGTCAAATAGAACTGTGTGCTTATGCTAAACTGAATTGTTTGAAACAACTGTTTATATGTATAAAAATGGATTTGGCATTAAATAATCTACAATGGTTGATATGCCATCTATCCGAACTTAGTACAGGGGTAATAACCCTGGTCATCTACAGTGAATAATATGTCCCTCAGCTTTAGAGGGTCATCTTGTAGGAAGTATTTCTCTTTTGCACCTAAAGGAAGAATCAATACCTGAGGTATTTTTCAGAGGATATTGAAGTAGTTGAGCAAATGTATTTTCATTTTTATGTAGATTTAACTTTAAACTTAACCTTCTGTTCCATCTGCCCTCATAGAATGGCAGTTAGATATCTCCTTTAAAAATTGAACACCATAGAAGAGTGCGATTAGTGGATTTGTATCTATTAAGGTCTGAATTGGGATTGATAAAAGATCTATTTTGTTTTGACACAATAACCTTCTTGATTCAGGGAAAGTGAAATTTAGAAAAAATTGATTTTTTAAAAAAAAAAAAAAAAAAAAAAAAATGGTCATGGTTGAGCCAGAGATTTTAACTTGGCAGTAACTGTTTATCAGAGTAAACTTGTAATTTTCCTGTTCTTCCTGGATTTTACAATTTTGAGGAATGGTTTTATGTATGTGAAACTTCTAAAGTTTGGCAAAATCATTATTGATAAAGGATACTGTTATAGCCAAAATGTCATTTTGGTTAAATGGTTTCTGTTCTTACAAAAATGGAAGATAAAATGACGGATGTTTCGGGGCGGGGGAAACCAATTTAAAAAAAAATCCTTTTTAATAGATAAAAGGATTCTGTTCCTTATTTGGATCTGGTTGTGTGTATTTTAATTTTAGAAACATGAGTATTAGCCAATTTTTAAGCCAATGAATAATAACACCTGCCTCTAAGTGGAGTTTAACAGGTTTGAATTCAGTTTTTCTACTCCTAGACTGGGTTGCTATAGAGCCCAATCTGCCCTACCTATAACTGAAGGGGGGAGAATTGGATTCATACTTTTCCCAAAGGATTTAGTGTTATGTGAAATGCAAACAGTCTAGTCCAGGACTTGAACTTGTCTTTTTCCTACGACAATAATCATTACACCAAGAATGCCTCCATTTCATTATTCATATTTGTTCTCTGTTCTAAATGATTTAATCAGTTTTTAACATCTTATTCTGGTTGCTTGGAATAATTGTTATTTTGAGCTTAGATTTGGTACAAGGCCAGAAATTTTGGGCATATTCAGTGATCATTGAATTCACTTTTGTGATGGTTTGCTAACCAATGCACCATGTGAGGCACCCTTGAAATGATTAACTTTTTTTTTCTTTTTTTTAAATTCATAAATTTATTTGAACAAAAAAAAAAAAACTCACCTTTTTACTCATCTTTTTATTTCAGGAGATAAAATCATTTGGAGAAGGTAAGTTTTTAACTTCATTAATTTGAAACATTTTTACTGAGTTCTATTTTCTTATAACAAAAATAAAAACCCTAGATGTTTAGCTGATTAATTTGTGATGCCCTGGGGTTTTTTTTCCCCCCCAGATATTTGATTGTATTCAAATGTAGATTTAAAATAAATATCCTCCCTCAAAACATAAAAGCTATTCTGATCTTAATTTTTATTTCTTCTTTCAAACTGCTTCAAAAGTTAAAATTGTATTTTGATTTTGAAAAACTCTTATTTCTTCAGTTATAGCTGTAAACAAGTGTGCCTACAGCAACAGCAGCCGTCCATCGACCAGTGTTTCTGTGTCCAGCAGCCAAGATACACTGCCTCCACCTATACCTGCACAAGTCTTGAGTACAAGTGCCAATATTTCTACGGAGTCAAATGGTGAGTGAGCCTTTGTCTTGTTCATCTTATTTTCTATGTTTAATTCTCTTGCTTTCCTATTTTATTCAGAAAAATTTTTTAAAATTTGAAAACCAAATTGCAATAGAATACTATTAGGTTGATGCTGAATTTTCCTGTGCCATCTTAAAGTTCCATGTGTTTGCTGAGATTCTAAGAAATTCTTCATTACAAAATTTTGAGAAATAAAATTGCATGATTGTTAGAACTAGCAATTGGCTTGTGTTGAATAACATAATGTAAAAAGTAATATCTTTTGGGCAAGGAGTTGACTGGTTATTTTTTTTTCTATTAAGCCTGATAACACCTAAGTTCATGTTAGAAACGTGATACTGTCAACAATCTTGATTCCGGGCTGCTACATTTTCCCTAGATTTGTCACTTTCAGACTATAACTTGTATTTGCCTTCATGAAGACAAATACTGCTTAGGTTTTGACTTCTTCTAGAGACTTCTCTCAATTTCTTTTGAAAATTTAAAATTTGCAGGTTGACAGTACTTTTTCTCACACCACTGAGTTGATGTAAATCAATGCATCTTTGACATTCCTGTTTTTGAAGTTTTAAATATAAACATTTTTTGTTTACATAGTGTCACCTGTCAAAAGATGATTGTGGCCTATTTCTCTTCCATTTCAATGAATTGCATTTACAAAAAAACTTGTTGGCTGGATGGTATGACATGAGGAAAATACTTTAATGACTGAATAATGAGCCAAGAATAAATAGTGTACAAATTTTGGACATTGATTAAACTTGAATTTTTGTATTTAAAAACAAAAAAAGGTTGTGATGATCACTGCTCACTGAACTTTTCCTATTTTTCTAGATACTAACCATGTTCTTTCATCTGAAGGTGCTACTTCTAAAACTATTCCAAATTCAGACCAAGAAACATCACAAAAACAAAGTGAAGTTGCAGAACCTGAACAAGTAAGTTTAAAGAATTTTCAGAATTTTATTTACCACTTAAACTTGAAATTACTACACATCTTTCAGCAATAATAATAATAAAGAAAAAAAATGATTCTACATAGAACAGCTTTTATTTTCAGTAAAACAAGGATAGCTCAAGATTGATACATAGAAGTTAAAGATTGAGTTATTGTATTATGGAAAATGTTTTTACTGTAGAGTATGAGATAGAAAATATCCTAAAAGTTGGTTTTTGCCTGTATTTAGTCAGACTTTTTTTCTTAATTATTTAAAATTCATAGCCTTTCTGACTTATGAATGCAAATCCTGTTTATATGGAATCATTTTAATGAACAATTAAAAAAAATTACTCAATGTTCAGTTCATTTTTTTTCTTTTTTTTTTTTTTCTTTTTTTCATTACTATAAAAAAAATCATTTGAATTATTATGAATGTTGGATACCAGCTGCACAAGCTGAATATATTCCAACATCAATGAGTTTCTTGGGTATAGCAGAAAATTGTTGTCATAACTATGAATCAAATAGATCTGTTTGAAAATTATTTGATAGAACACTTGAAAACAATTGTCTAGATTATTAGTATGGAAAAGAATACATGAAACAAACAATATAACTGTAGAGATGAATGTTTGCATAAAGAACAGTACCTTTTAAAGCTATAATTGCTTACAAAGGATTATTACTAATAAGTTAAATAAAGTTGGTGACTGTAGTCGACGGTACCCCGAAGGCTCCCTTTTCAATAGCTACTACACCGAGGAGTCGGGGAGGGCGCTACTCCTTTCCCTGGATTGCTCCACTTTACCCTCGATATGTACCTTATAATGCTGAGTGTTAAGCAAGGAGATATCAAGTATCATTTTTAAAGTCTTTGGTATGAAGCGACCTGGGATTGAACCCAAGTCTCTCGGACCATTGGCGAACTCTACCCACTGGGCCAATGAGCTGGTTAATTGTATGTAAACAAATGATTTATTAAATATGAATAGCTACTTGAAAGAATCTAATTGCTTGAAAAAAAATTTAATGTCTCAACCTCATAAGTCAACATTTCAGCCTTTTTCTCGTGGTTTTATGAAAAGTCCTAAATGAAAAAAGAACATGGGGAAATAGTCTAATTAAAAGACAAAAAATAGAAACCATACAGGTAGTTGGATTAAATTTTTTTTTTTCTAAATAAGATTTTAAATTTTGATAATGGTCTTAAATCATTGATTAACAATAACTAAAATACCCACCCCCTTATCTTAATGAGTTTGGTAAAACAGTTTGTGATGCTGGTATGGTAGTGTACAGACTAAGCTACCTATTGAACATAGGTTTGTATATACAAGTGTTTTGTGTGAGAACCACTAATTCAACCTTGTGGGTGGAGATGGTCAGATAAAAGTGAAGCTGCAACTTAAGAGCTTTAATTTTATCCTCATACCTTTTTAGGGTCTCCTGGAGACATACATTCTGGCAATATTTTTATGTCCAGTTGGTGGGTTGCTGAAAATTCAGAATTAGGAAATGTTCACCCCTTGCATATATACAAGTAAAGTCAGTCTGCTGGATAGAATTGAGATGGAGATAGGATCAGAGAGGGGGGGGGGGAAACAGTCAGCTTTAATTTCAGTTAAAGGATTTTTGCCAGCCACCTACATAGCCCCTCCACCCCGTTTTTTGTTTAGCAACATTTATTCAAGGTTTTCATTTTTGTCTTTTTCTTCCACTGTGGACATGTCTTGCACTCGATCTGAACCTGCTGAGGAATGCAATACAATGTGGGTGAGATTGTCAGGCTAAGTGCATGGGCCATTGATGGAATTCCAAAAAAATACTGTGATATTCTTTGTAATTGTGGGATTGATCATTTCCAAAAGGAGTGGAAATTTTAAAGCTAGAACCTTTCTTCTCTTAAATAAGTCACTCATGTAGACTTTTGTCAAAAAAGAAAAGAAAAAATATGTATAAGATTTACTCTTATTGGCAGCACAAAGATCATGACATTCAAGAAAGTTCCAATATTAAAAAAAATTAGAGATACGTTTGAAAAGTTGTGACATGATGATTCACATGGGGAAAAATTGAGTAGAAAATGCTCAGATTTTTTTAATCTGCCAACAATCTAATTGAATTTTGAAATTTTATATGTAACTTTATAGAAAATATCCCAATTCTGAAAACATTTTGTTTTTTCTCTAATATTTAAAATTTTTTTAATTGCTACAACAAAATTTAAAAACTTTTGAAATATTGAATCATAAATTTAAAATGTAAATCTTGAAATTAAATCATTGAATTAAAAAAAAAAAGAAAAAAATTATTTTTCTCTTTATAGAGTAAATAATAAAAAAAATTGTGCACTTAATAGCATATGTATGGAAGATTATTATGAAATATTCTTATTCAACTCCTCAATGCTTTTTAGTAAATGTGCTTGCATAGAAAATAGGTTTTTGTCATTTTTGCTCACTCATATATTAAACATCCTATGAGACAATTGATTATGCCATAACTAAACTCATAAAGTAATTTTTTCTGTATCTCTCACTCCTCTGCTTCTTTATTTCATTTATTTTTTATATTTTAACACTTCTGCAGAAAGAAAATTCCCCTGAAAGTCTCACAAACAATGATCAATTTAATACGACCAATTATAAATTGATTCTTCATACAGGTAAATATAAAATATGTACTTTTATTTCGTCTTGTAAACAATTGATGTGAATTGTGATTACTTTTCATATTTTCTATGAAAAATGATAAATTTCTCTTCTCTCTCTTATATATATTATTTATTTTTATTTTTTTTTTTTGTATCTCAGCTGATTACTGTACTAGAAGTGTAGAGTACTTAGTGAAAACATGACCCACTAATAATAGTCTGCTAACCTTATAACCATTACACCCCTTGAAGAGGAGGTTGCCCCTCAAAGGCAAAGTAGTTTATACTTAGTGTTGTATTTACAAATTTGGTCTTGTTGAAAAGTAGACTAACCTGTTATTGGTGTATAAAGTTTCTGTTAATAATTGATTTAAAGAAAAAAACAAAACAGAATCAAACTTCATTAACATTACTTTTTAAAAATTTTTTTTTTTTTTTTTTAGATATCTTGATGCTAAAATTTTAGATCCAAACAGTTGCTATGGTTTTGATGATTTTAGAACATTACCTTATTTTTAGGCAAATCAAATAATTTACCTTATTTTGCTTTGTTCATTACTTAAGCTTGATGGGCAGTTAAAGAGGTCCAATCCAATCAATTGGCTGGTCATATCAACTCTTAACATGTGTATGATTAAGTTCAGATCCTATTCTTCAAAATGCTTTTGTGTTAAACACCCAACCTTTTTATTTTAAAAGGGGCTTTCTGGGTATTGTGTTGAGAAACAAGTCTATGATCAGTGTTTAACTTGAGGTACTAGGTTTTGATTATTGAAAGCCTGAAGTTAGCAAGGGGGCTTGAAGGCTCCTGTCTTAGCTATGGCAAATTACTGCACTAGAAGTGTAGACTTGATTACCAACAGAAATTGGACTCCTTGATGGGTGATGGAGCAAAATATGAATAAATGCTTCATATGGTAAATACAAAAACCCAAACTAAACTCAGAAAATGAAGAACAGAAGTCCCAATATTGTAATTGAATCAATGGAGGCAACTCCTTTGGCCAAAACTGTCTGTCTCTTGATCCTGCAGAGGAAGGAGTGGCCAAAAAGACCCTGACCAAATAGAGGAAGATTGTTCCAATGGAACCAAATGCTCTGTCATTTTCAAGAACCTGCAATAAAAGAAATATAACCTTTCCAGAAAAAATGAAAATAGTTGATAACTCCTATGCTAATTTAGTACAGAGGGCAAGTCTAATTTTATTGTAAAACTATAGAAACTATGACCAGACAATTGGCCAATTTTTCAAAAAAAAGCTTAAAAAAAAAAAAAAAAAACTTGTCTGAAATTGAACAAAAAGAACCCATCATAAACACCCTTAACACTACCCCACAAAAATCTACGGGAAACTCCAAATCTCCAATTGAAATAAATACTTTTAACGGAAGCTCACACAGGTCATCAATACTCTCACTAATTCCTGAAATAGATAACTCTGGAAAAAACTATATCACAAATTCAAAAGCAAAACACATTTTAATTACTCCAGCCAAACTTGACCCTTTCCTCTCAATCTAAAATCGATCATAATCCAAGCAATCACTGATTTTTAAAAAAAAAAAAAAAAAAAAAAAAAAAGACTGAAAATATTCATAAAAATCACCAAAAAAAAAAAAAACAAACAAAACAAGACCATACACACATAAACAATGCAACTGCCAAGAATCAATCAAAACCCTAAATAAATTCTCTAGTGTAGAAAATATGAATATTGAAACTGACAACATAATAGCAAATCTCAGTTTAGCAAATGTATCTTATATTTTTTTTAATATACATCTACTAAACAAGATTATCTACAAAGCATACACTTCTGAAGCAAAATTTGTCTTATTCAAAAACAAATATCTACCTACAAACTATTGGCTTACAAATATATATATATATATATATATATATATATATATATATATATATATATATATATATATATATATATATATATATATATAGTTTGACATTAAATATCAACCTAAAATTTGCCATCTATCCACAGCTTTACATGTTTTTTTTGTTTTTTAAATTACTCACGAGTGTCTATATTACTTGAAAATCAAGCTTGTATTTCTATGGTGTACTGACAGTACAGATTTCCTTGACTCTCTCTCATCATTCCTCCCTCCCAGTCCAAGCTCTTAATAAGTCCTCTAGATACTCACTATCAGCTCATGTGTTGAAGTCTATAGGAGAACGTCATTTATGAGTTTGTTCTTACTTCCCAGGATGTCTTGCTCATCTTCCATGGTTTGTGAGATGGTACATAAGTGGCCTTGCAGTTGCTGTTTTGTTATAGTACTGCTTCTAGGATTTGTTCAAAACAGCATGAAGCATCTTTGTGTAGTTCTCATCTCTCCAGGTGTTTTAAAGTCAAAGTGGTGCAATCCTACAATAGTACTGACATGATGACAGCTTGAAAGAATTCCTGTAATCCCATGGTTGTGTTCAGTGCTGAATGTTTTTTCTCTTTAGAACATAACTAGTGCAATAACATATTTTATTGTAATTTTTGTCTTCAGTAGAATAAAATTTCAAAATTTAAACTTGCGTCCATCAAAGCATAGGTGATCTCATGTTACCCACCCCCATCACTTTCTCTTCAAACTTCTGCCATTTTCTCATGTTTTCTTTTTGAAGAAAAAATTGTAATTCATTATTCTCAAATCACTGACTGTATGAAAATTATTTGAATTACTGTTGTAAAGCTTATTCATTCTTTACTATTAGGTTAGATTTACTTTTATAAAATGATGAAATGTATTCCAAGATGATAAATATAAAGTAGAAAGTTTGACTTTGAGCTATAATTCTATTCTATTTTGACTTGGCCTGTTATTATAAAATTTGATCCTCATTGTCTACTCAGTTGTCTTAGTTCAGAGTTGCTAATTCAGCAAATGTTTTAAAGCCTTTTGAGATAATTTCATGAAATTTTCAATAGGCATTTATGAAGATCGTGGAAAGTAAAATTTTAATTCAGTTTTCTTTTCTTTTGCAGAATCAAGAACTTTTAGTTCTCGGCGGCGGCCTGCAAGGAAGAATTACCAAAATACAGGCAATAGAGACTATGGTTCTAGAGGTGGTTCTAATCAAAGAGGAGGTCGTGGAGGTGGTTATTTTAATACATATCCACATGAGAGGATACAGTACCTTGGTCGTGGTGTTCGTCGTTCCCGGCCCTATCGGGGTGGTGGTGGTAGCGGTCGGGGCGAAATGAGAAGCAGCAACTACTCATCCAGGCCTAGTACACAAAGCGGTGGGGGTCGGGGTGAAACGAGAAGCAGCAATTATGCAGCCAGGCCGACTACAACGCAAACTGTAACTTCTTTGAACAAATAAGCAACTGCACTATTATTACTTTTTTTTCCTCCTTTCTTTAAGGCTCTCAAATTAAGGGGTACTACTGTTCTATATATATATATAATTGATTACCTCCCTTTACTGGTGACATCTCCCTCCCTTCCCCCACAAAAAAAATGTCATGTTGGTAATATTTACTGGTCTAGGAAACTTAGAAAAACATTTTTTTCTTATCCCATTCCCCTGCATAAGAAGAATCTTTATATATATATATATATATATATATATATATATATATATATATATATATATATATATATATATATATATATATATAAAGTATCATGATACCAAAACTTTTCCTCTCCATTGAAAAGAAAAAAACAAGATAAAATTTAAAAAAAAAAAAAAAATGTATATCTATATTCTGAAGATATCTTGCAGATTAAAGTTTCCATATCTTGATCTGTCAGTGATTTTCATTTCTTATTATTTTTTTCTTTTTCTTATGGGTGGGTGGGTGATTTCGGAAATAACTACCAAAGAATATTTTTATTTTATTCAAAAGAATTGAAGAGGTTTAGATTTTTTTTTATCCCCCAACCACTAATATTGGCTTTTTAGTGTTATCAATTTGCATATCTTTAATTCAAAAATATATTTTAAATTTTTCCTGTCTTCTTTTAAATTACTGATGTAAAAGATGTATTTTGTCTGGATGATTTTTTTTTCTTCTTGAATTGAGCATATCACTTCAGTTTTCAGGTTGTAATCATGTTGACTTTAAAATATTTTTTTCCTTTAAATCATAGTATGGGGAAGGTTATTGTGTTTAAAATTAAAATCCTCCCTATCTTTATCTCCTCCTCTTAGGGATTTAGTCTTGAATTTTTTTTATTTTTATTTTTTTTTTTTTTTTATATAAGTTTCTTTGGGAACTCTTAAAACTATTAGAAAGGTTTAAATTTTTCTATGTAATTATTATTTTTAATACAAACTTGCTATCTTCTTTATACAACTTTGTTCCACAGAAGTGGTTCACTGCAAAATTAATTTTTTTTTTCTTCTTTGAAAGGAATTTATTTTCATTGTCATGCTAAAACCTTGGGATATTAGGCTTTTCAGTTTGATGAGTTAAGTTTTTATTTATTTATTTTTTGTTTCTTTCTAATTTCAATTTTTTTTGTTTAAGTTTTTTCAGTATAGGTAATTGTAAGATTTGAAAATATTTAACATTTCTCTTGTTGGGTGGAGTCAAAGAATATTTAAAAAAAAAAAAAAAAAAATCCTAAAAATGACAGTATTTTGGTTCAACACTATCATTTTAATACAAATAATATTGCCAATATATTCTAGTGTGATTTAAGTATTTTTTTTTCTCTATTTTGTTCACAAAACACTTTGCACTTTCTTTGCTTTTTCCTTTTCTATTTTTAACTTACTATAAAATAACAAATTGAGATGCTGCAATCAGTTTAAAAATCTAAAGTGCATTAAAGAAAGTGTTAATGTGAATTATTACAGACAGATGTGGATAACAGGACTTTTTATGTTAAAAACATCATCAGCTTTTACAACTAGTCATATTGTTGGTATGGCTGTCACTGGTTCAAAGCTGTATTGTCATCACATACACCACATACACTTTTGAGCAAGTCTTTCACATCTTAAACCCATGACCACTAAATTCAGAATACTTGTGTATGTGTGAAGTTTGCAGTGCCTGGAAACTACTGGTGCTAAGTTTTTTAAGGACTTGTCTCAAAATGATGGGACTTTATTATTTCCAAATTGGATATCACTTTAAAAAAACCAAAAAAAAAAAAAAAACCAACCAAAACAACAAAAAAAGAATTGAATGAATAAAGATTTAATTGCAGAAGAGGGTTTTTTTTTCTTTAATTGCAAGTAACTTTAGAAATCATAACAAAAATGCTTTTGGTTTTCAGCCATTTTATTTTTATTTATTTTTCGTTTGTTTGTTTTAAAGAGTTGGTACCCACAAATTGATTTTAATCGTTTTTTTTTTTTTTTTTTTTTTTTTTTTTTTGGTTCCCCTCCCTTCAACTTAAGATTTTTTTGAAGTTTGTATCGTAATTCCAGACAACAGATAAAATACTTTAAGATTAAAATTTATATTATTGATAAAATATTAAAAATGAAGGGGAGTAACTCTGTATAAAGTTGTTTCCCCTTTGACTCGCGTTTCCTCAGGACTGAATTATGAAATTTTTTAAGGTTATCCTCTCAAATTATCAAAAGAAACTTGTGTAGGGTGGAAATTTGGGGGACTTGAAAGTAGCGGGAATAATTAACAGGATCAAACCTAAACGCTTTTGGGGAGGATTTAATCCATTAAAAGAAAATTTTTAATATTTACATAAATTTCGTGTAGTTGAACTAATAATTAGGTATGTCCTCAAATATTAACTAAATTGTACACATTTAAACAAAAAAAAACTGATGTCTATTGGAATTTGGTGTGTGGGGGGGTGCAGTCTACTGCAATAATTTGGATTACAACTTTTCTCAAAGTGTCACTGATCTCTCCCTTCTTTCCTTCCTCTCAGTAATGTGTTCCTACAAGTTTGATTAATAACAATGGTAATGACATCTTGGTGTTACCTTAGACATCTTCCTGCACCAGTGGAGGGAAGTTATTGAGTCAGAAGAGTTGTCTTCTCCTGCTTTCTCTCATAGCCATTACATTGGCAGATGAGATGTAAATGTTAAATTGAAGAGAAATATGTTAAATTGAAGGCGGTGGGTGGGGGGTTAATGGTTGACTGCTGATAACTTTCATTCCATTATGTTTTTATGAAATATTTTGCTGGATTTTTTCCTCCTATATATTTTAGAGGGAACAAAGGTGTTTCATAACTATTTTGGTGTACATTATTTCTCTTCAAGGGAGAAATAATTAACTATCTTATTTGGTTATATATGGCTGAGGGCTAATTTTACATCTAAATATGTAATGAAATTGGCTTTGACTTCCCCCAAATTTTATAAACATTATTAAAGGAGATATATATATATATATATTTGTTTTGTGTATTTTTAAGTCATTTCTAGCCTTCAGAAAAAAAAAAAAAAGCGAATTAACTGATAAGCAACACAAACTAAATTCTTTATGAAATAGCTGCTGCTCATTATCCATTTTTCTTTCAAGGTTTGAGAAGTTCAGTTGATTATAAATGATTTCAGGTCTCTATTTTCCTTGGCTTGAGAACTTTTCACCCCCACCCATTTTTTATATATGGGTGGGTGGGGGTGTTTTGCTTTGTTAAACTCAAAATTTTCAGTGAAGGATAGTCATTTATAATCTCTTTACCCGACAGCATGTATACAAAAATAAGGCCTTGCTTAAGTTTCTTTTATTATAATGATTGGGGAAACCTAATGTAATATAAATGTGTATCTGAAAGAAGAATGTCAGATATACTTGTCACAAAAACTACTTATTTTCCAAAACAATTGTGGCTTTACCCTGTTTACTGAGTCTTGGTCCCAACTGCCTCTTTGAATTTCTCAAGTCTGGGAACATATGGGATTTACTTCAGCATTGTTGTTATTATTCAGAGTGGTAGACGCTATTATGACACTAGTCTTTGGACCAAAATTGGTATTAATAACTTCAAAGTTTTGGTTAATAAAATGAATTGATGATTTACTAACAGGTTCTTTTATATTTGATGTTTTATAATTATACACACGTGCTGGTTCATTTTAGACATCTGAGATCCTTTATTAATGTTTAAAAAAAAAGATGTTTTGTTTGGTTCATTTTGCAATCCTCAAAAGGAAGAGAACATAAAAAGGTGTTAACCAGTGATTAAGAATACACTTTCATATATTTGGGAACAAAGATGGACATGTTTTCGATGCGACTATCATTGTATTATTCCTAATCCAAATTATCTCTTCTTGTGCATGTATTTAGCAGCTCCTATGCATGATCAATTTTATGTGGAGTTTAACTGGTTTGAATTCGGTTTTCTTTCTCCAAGACTGGTTGCCATATCATTTTTACCTAGGAGCAGGAGAATTGTCGGATTCTTATTTTTACCCAAGTGCTGTAAAATGCAAACAGCCTCATCCATTACACCACCAGAGCTGGCCTCTTAGAACAGTAGACCAAGAATTTCCTAGAGTCTAATTAGCGTGGTTAAAAAAGAAGCTTTAGTATGAGAAGGTGTGTGTGTCTGTGTGTGACTATAAACTGTAAACCCCCCCCACCAAAAAAAAACTTTTATCATTTCATGATCTCAAATCTTAACTGTATGTGTAGAAAACTCAATTCTATTCAAACATTTTCTTTCTTCTCCAGTGAATGGAATTTCAAATTGTTTCTACACATGCTGTCAAAATTTGAGATCTTTTGAACAAGAATTGGTCAAGTTAGATTATAAAATGGTATAATTTTTTTTATTTTTATATTTTTTATTTTATTTTTTTATTTTTTGAAACACAGTAGCTAATTTTCTGGATTCTGTGAGAAAATGTTTAACAGTGTATTTGACATGCGATAAGGTATGGTTTTTTTTTTTTTTTTTTTTTTTTTTTTTTTTTTTTTTTTTTTTTTTTTTTGTTTATGGCATATCAACCTTTGTAGGTTATTTAATGCCAAATCCATAGTTCTATTTCAAACAATTCAGTTTAGCATGCGTACACAGTTTAATCCTCAAAAACATTTCTATTTCAAACTATTCAGTTTTGTATAAATATAGATTTTGTCTACACTCCTTGACTTTTTTATATTTCTCCAATGGTTGAAAATTCTATATTAAAATTCACTTAGACTAGAGGTTGAGAGTTCAATCCCTGTGCTGGTCAGTAAATTTTATTTTACTTAAACTCATATTTATAAAGTAGTGCCAACTTGGGATGAATCTTTGGAATAAAAGCAGGTATATTTCATAACACAAGGTCATTCTTACAGCACCCTCTCTCATAAAAAGAAATGTCTGGGTGGGGAATGGAAACTAAAGATGAAATGTCTACTTGTGAACATGTTTGGAAAATCTGCATTGTCTCTTCAACTCCTAAGTTTGATATATCATTAAACAAAGTAACCTTGTAGAAGGACACTATTTAACCTACAGCTAGGGAGGGGATAAGGTTGGTTGGTTTTGTTTTATGGCATATCAACCTTTGTAGATGATTTGTAAACTAATAGTTTAACAATTTTAAATGAGCCAGAGCTGATTTGTTTGCACACAGTTAAAAATGATTTCAAGTATAGGAAATGATTAAATATTTCTATGGGTCTAATAGCTACCACTACTTGGGGCCAGAGTAAACCTAGGAATAATGGCAATGAAAGAGTATGCTACATTCCCCAAAGTTTCAAGATTGGGATCTCAACATCAAATGGTTTAGTGTCATCCAGGACACTCATTGATTGGTAGGGTAAGGGTATTAGTCTGAAAAGAAAGACAATTGGGAGACTGGAGTTCAATATCACAGTCCAGCATGTCATATGTGCAAGTAGGATAATCTGAATTGTTTTATCTATTGTAGTTTAAAATAAGGACTTGTCTTTGCTCACTTTGATTTCCTAGTGTTTTTTTTTCCTCTTCTCTGCCAAAAAAAAAAAAAACTGAAAAGAGAGGAGGTTAAAGCTGAGTAACAAAGGTTCACCAGACCAAACAAACAAAAAGTCATTCCTGGAGAGAAATTGCCTTGACTTTTTATATTTCTCCAATGGTTGAAAATTCTATATTAAAATTTACTTAGACTAGAGGTTGAGAGTTCAATCCCTGTGCTGGTCAGTAAATTTTATTTTACTTAACCTCATTTATAAAATTTTTATTAAATGCTGATGAGAATAAAGATTTGAATTGTAAACAACACTGAAAATAAGAATTTGGTGAATTCCTAACCTACCTTACAAAAGCTATTCAGAGTGTTGTTAAAAAAAACAAAAAAAACATTTCTATGGTAGTTTCTTTATGATATTAGTCTCATATTAATTCTGCTTTTCTAATAAAGATACTCTCATAGAAATATTAACTTTTTATTTTTATTTATTACCTCTAATCTTTAAAGTAACTATTTAACTTTTAATAATTCATCTCCATTGGTATCCAATGCTAATAATTTTTAAACAAACCTGTTTAATCCATTTATGGGACCTTAACAGATACTATCACTCTGGGCTATAGCAATGAAAGGGTACCTCACATTTCTCAGAGCTCTAGAAGTGGAGCCTCACCATCAGATGCAGATTAGTGCAGTACTTCTATTTTTGTGAAAAATTTAACTCAAAAAGTCAACTGAATTTCCACTCTGGCTTGTGCTGCTGGTTTACCAAAAGGTCAAAATTAATATTAATACCAAAAACAAAAACAGGTTCAAATAAGTTCTTTATTTTCAATCATATTTTTTAAATTTCTTTTAGCAAAATAGGCAAATTATCCAGCCTCATTAGAAAAAAAACAAAATTATCTTTTTAAATTATATAGCTACCTACTCAGGAACTCAACCCCTTTTTTCAGAAAATTTGCCAAATAGAAACTAAGTTAAAACAAGTCAATTAATCATATAACCAAAACCTAATGTGATCAGTAATTGTGTCTCATAGTATGAGAGCAAAGCACTTTGATATTTTGAAAAATAACCCTTAAAAAAATCTTATACCAAGGACACTCGTTTGTGTGTGGGGTGGGTGGGTCTTAACCCTCTGCAGTTGGCGTATTCTACAACTCCAGCTGACTGGGCTGTCTATATATTTGGAGTTAACAGAAATTCAATTTAGTTACAAGGAGTGTATATTTGCTCAAACTCTCAGTCACAGGAAGAATGTGACACAAGGCGTTGCGCTGGTTTGAATTCAGTTTTCCTTCTCACAATTCAGTTACAGTACCGTGGCTAAAGAGCCCAGAATGCCTGACTATTTACCCGTAGATGAGGGAGAATTTATGGATTCATGCTTTTTCCAGGGCATTTGAATGCAGTGAAACGCAAACAACTTCGTCCAGAATTTGAACTCTGCTCGTCGTGTCCATTTACTAAGACGATAACCGTTACACTACACCCCTACACGAGTGCATCAAGTTAAAAATTTGAGAAGCTGTTTTATCCTAGCCACTAAAATTTTATTAGTTTTCTGTTACAGTAGAAATGTCAAATGAAAATGTCACCTCGTTATGTAATCCTTTTTTGTATTTACAATATTCTAGTCAGTATACATGAATCTAGAAACGAGCTGTTAATTCGATGAAGTAAGATCGTATCTATGTCAGATTTACTACATACTTATTGATTGATATAAATGTCAGCTTTTGGGTTAGTAGGTACGTATATAAATAGATAGATAGATAAACTTTTTTCCCGTAACTTGAACCTTCTTCGTTTTACTGGGCGCCTATCGTAGCGACTTCGTCTTACAAGCCAATTTTATTCAAGTGCTACCGATTTAGGGGTGACATTGGTTATCTCCCTTGACTAGATTTCTCCACATACGATTTTTGGATAAATCAGACGACATCGCTGTTGTATTTACTGACAGTTAATTTTGATTAATTAATAATTAAGGATTATTTTCTTTGAAGGGTGGTTTGACATGTGTCACGAAACTACATTCTTTGAGCGTTATATACAAATACACACATGTTTCTTTCATTAATTTAATTCGTGAAGAATAAACTATGCCTTAATCTGAAACTAAACCTATTTTATTTGAGAGTCAAATCTTCCGTTTCATATATAAGTAAAGTAAAGTTAGCGACCATAGTCGAGGGTGACCCGAAGGCTCCCTTTTCGATAGCTACTACACCAAGGTGTAGGGGAGGGCGCTACTCCATTCCCAGGATTGCTCCACTTTACCCTTGAACCGTACCTTATAATGCTGAGTGTTAAGCAAGGTGGTATCAAGTACCATTTTTAAAGTCTTTGGTATGACTCGACCTGGGATTGAACCCAGGTCTCCCGGGCCATTGGCGAACACTCTAACCGCGGGGCCAATGTCCCGGTTTATATATAACATTTTAAATTAGATTAATTCATTCCAATAACGAGTTGATTTTTTTTTCAATGTATAACGTTAGGAATATAATATAAAATTAAAAAAAAATCTTTTAAAATTGTATTCAAACTTTATCATAGGCTGACTAATTGACGCGACATGATTTTGAAATTAAGTAAATTACAAGCCATTACATGACCGACATGATGGTTAGAATGTTCGCCAATGGTTCGGGAGACCTGGGTTAGATCCCACGTCGAGTCATACCAAAGATTCAAAAAATAATACGTGATGCCTCCTTGCTTAACACTCAGCATTATAAGGTACGGATCAAGGGTAAAGTGGAGCAACCCAGGGAAAGGAGTAGTGCCCTCCCCAACACCTTGGTGTGGTAGCTATCGAAAAGGGAGCCTTCAGGTCAGCCTCGACTACGGTCACCAACTTACGTTCTTTCTCTAAATCATCACCACTATGAAGGTGTGTGCCACCTCTCTATGTTCTTTAAATGAGAATCATTACTTCAATAATCAATATTCATGTGTACATTGTAGGGGCACATGTTATTTGGTAGATGTTTAGTCCCCCAAAATTTTATGTTGAAGTTTTATATAGTGTTTAGTTTAGTGGTATGTTCAGAAAAAGGTAAAATAGGCACATGGAGACAAATGTAGTAAATGAATGAAGATATGAAACGGCGCGGACAAAAGGAACATTCAAAACAAGGCGACAAACAAAACAAATTTATACTCATAACAAAACATGCATTGATACATTTAAAATATTGCTAATTCTACATTGTTAGTAAAATAGTCCTGTGTGTGTAATTAACACAACTAAAAACTACGGAAAAGGCTGATTACATATTTTAAAATGTCTATTTCTTATGGTTTGAAACAGTCGGTGTTTCCGAGGCTGGAAAAAGTCTCATAGTCAAAGTGTTTTGAAGAAATGAATGTCTGCGAGGCTTATCCATTTTTTGGCTTTTTACTTCTGAATACTTTTTTACTACTGAATAAGAGTCGCACTGGAGAGAGCGTGTCTGCGCTGCAAAAGAAATTGGGAAAAAGAGCAAGAATGTCCTGGAATCGGCTCCAAAAAAAGGCGGGACGAAATTTAAACGCGGACGGAGTTTTACGCAGGTCGCGTGGTTCTCCTGGCCAATGGTTTCCCGAGACTGAATATGTGTGCGTCCGCCATCTTTGTTGTGGTGACAATTGGCATACTGCCCAAATTAAATTATAGGAGTGTAAAGTCTTATAGCATTGAAATCTTGAATAATTTTCTCATTCCACTGATAAAAATTTAGTTTGGTGATAATGAAGTCATTTATCACAAAGATAATGCAACTTTTTTCAGAGCAGTGTGGGGCAAAGTTTTTCATCAAGAAAGGTACATAAAAATAAATTAATGACATAACCAGCGAACAAACCGGATCTAAATCCAATCGAAAACCCATCGTGGGAATTAGAGCACGTTAATTCTTGATGGGTTAGAGTACACTATCAAAGGCAAAAATTATGGATTCACCACACTTAGAAAACGTTTCTTCCGTTAATTTTATTCCATAAAAAAATAAACTAAGCACAAATCTGAAACAAAACCTATTTTATTTGATAGCCAAATTTTCTGGTTTCATGGAACCTAGTTCAAATTGATCAAAATAATTTATTAATTACAGACTAAGTTCTTTGAGGTATGGACTTAACTAACAAAGAATTTGGTTGCTGTTGCTCAACTACATACTTGAGTGTGGGACTGTTTTAAGCACGAGAGATAATTGTGCCTGACCCTGAACAGTTTGTATTTAGATTCGTTACAGTATCTAATTGTTCAATCGAGCGACACTATTCAAATGGTTAGGGTGTTACGGACAAAAAATAAACACAATTTGATGTAAACATAATGTTACATGTTGACCTATGCCAGGTCGGTTAGTTTGAGGATTTCAAAATAGGATGTGCAGCTGTGTCTTAAGATAAACAAGTGTCACGTGGTGTCCCACTGAGACGATAGAAATAAGATTACTACTATCCTCGTGTTCGAATTACCAGTAGCAAGCCGTCAAAGAATGACCGTTAAGAAAGAATGTGGGTCACAGTGGAGACCAACAGATGTTGGTACTTGGTGACCTCTCTCGGGTCGCCTGACACGGGAAGGAAGAAGGTAGAAGCCAAACGATTGGCTGGGACCCTAAAGCGGAAGTGGCACCTTCTTAACGTCTGCGAAAAAAAGAAAAGGAGAAAAATTAGTTGTTGGACAGGGTTCGTGTCGGACGGAACTAAAGCCAAGAACTCCGGGTAAAAGAAGAGCCCGTAAAAGAAGAAAGATTCTCCACAGGAATCCATCTAAATAAGATAAGTAACTTTGAGGACCGTTTCTCCTTATACCCAATTTTATATACCCCCCCTCTCTCTCTCTCAATTTGAAGAAAGACTGAAAACGAAAGAAAAGAAGAAAGACATTTATGCTCACGCACTATTCATGTATAATATATTTGATACGTTGAAGGTGTATATCTATGTGTAGTAAAAGATTGATATATTTTGATGTTCCCACGTGCTTGAGGTTGTTATTTGTAGCATCTGCCACGAATTTGTTATGTCATGTTTCTTTTTCAGCTTCTATTCGCCTTATGATATGCTCGCTTAAAATTGTCTTATTAATTCCTTTAAAATATCACACGGGAAACCGGAATTGCCGACTACTCTAACTAATATTATTACGTCTAAACCTAGAGGTCCATATCTTCCATTGTTCTAGGGGAGGAAGACTAGTAACCTTGGTGGGTGTGTGTAGAGTGTGGAATTTGGAACCCCTTGCCAGCAGCGGCCAGTCTAGCCATAAATTAACCCCCCACATAATATGCCAGTTCTTATATGCCTGAGAAAAAAAAAACTCTGAACGAGGACTTATAATACGAGGGATCAAGTGCCAGTCTGCCCCGTCTTCACACGTGCGAAAATAAAGTCCCGTTCTGGGATAAAAAGGTAAATTTTCGCGTCACACAAGGAACAGTGGAAATGCCACGCGAATCGCGTAGGCGTCCGAAAAATATATAACGACGGAAGTTTTCAATCCTGAGGAAGGAGCAGTTAGCAGAGTGAGCAGTAACGCCGTTTGGGTGCTAGCCCAGAGGTAGACGATCCCGTGTTGAAGCACGAAGAAGCAAGGCTCTCTGAAGGTATTGTATCTTAGCGGTTCCCTGTCTGACTCTCTCTCGCAATCATTTCGACCTTTCGTAAATAAAAAGAGTTTATATTTTTATACAATAAGTTTAATTGTTTCCTTCACCCGGGAAGTTTTACTGTCTACGTCATCGTAAATGAGGATTCATCTCACAGCACCTACCCACTTTCTTAGTAATCATTACGAGTGGTAGATGGCGTTTTCCCTTCCTATATGCACTAAGTAACTTTTGCTTATATGTAGCACAGATCCTTTTTAGCCCGACCAGGTGTCGAAGCACTTAGAGGGAAGATTGATTTTAACGGCCTGTCAACTCGTCTAGGGTTATTTTATGCCTACAGGTTAGGGAATCACGTACATTATATGTCTATATTTTTGTGTAGTTCTCAAGAGTTTTTTTTTTTGCACACATTTATGATTTAGCCCAGTCGGTTGTGGCTGTAGAATATACCGACTGCATCTCTGCAGAGAGGTAAGACCCACTCCCAACGAGTGTCCTGTATATGACACTAAATAATCTGACCGTGAGGATCCCGTAATACTGGAGATTTAGGGAATGTGGAACACCCTTTCATTGCCATTGCTCCCAGGTCCACTCTAACCTGAGTGGTAGCACCTATCTATGGGGCAAATTGAACAAACTATGTGCAAACAAATGACTGATATTAAAGTGTGATTGTTATATAGCAATACGCAGAACCATTTAACTCTGTGCAAAAAAGAGCTGAAGCACGTTTAAGAATGCTATCTACAAAATCTATTTACAAATTTATATATATATATATATATATATATATATATAAAGAGGATTAGGCATTAAATAACCTATAAGGGTTGATATGCAATAAAACCTAATCCAACCAAACTTATATGAAGTATTCCTATCTAATAAGTAAAGTTAGCGACCTTGGTCGAGGGTGACTCGAAGGCTCTCTTTTCAATTGCTACTACACCGAGGTGTAGGGGAGGATACTACTCAATTCCCTGGATTGCTCCACTTTACCCTTGATCTGTACCTTATAATGCCGAGTGCTAAGCAAGGCGTCATCAAGTACCATTTTTTGAGTCTTGTTATTGAACCCCGGTCTTCTGGACCACTGACGAACACTACTCATTAGGCCAATGGCCCAGTATAAATCTAATACCGGACATTGGCATTGGATACACATTATCAAGTCGCACTGACAGCACAGATTTCTCTCTCTTCCAAACTACATCCTGTGTTCGCACATAGTTGATGTAAATAAGTTCCTGCTGGTCGGCCAACACTGACACCTCCATGTATAACGGTCCATTATTAAATTGTTAGGTGAAAGTACGGAATAGTTACAAAATACCCCCCACCCTATGGTAAGAATGGATTTCTAAATTAACACGTTATTACTTCTACAAGGTTCAATAAGTGCATAAATAATAAAAAAAATTATTTAAAAAGACAAAAAAATGATACCCCCCCTACAAAAAAAAATAGATAAAATAAAAATTCAAACTATTTTTCCTATTGAAAATTACCATACATTGACTGTTGATTTATTCTTTTTCTCCTGAAAAGGTTGGTAACATTATCCATTAAAAAATGTCTTTTTCTCTTTCATTTTTTTTTGTCTTCATGCGTTTTGTCAACAAATTGTCCTTGCTTCTCCAGCAATGTCCCGCATATCTTTTTCGTCTTATTTGGATGAACGCATAGAAAAAAGCCAGATGGGAACTACACAAGAATGCTACAAGCAATATTAAAAAAAAAACATGGAAGCAACACCCTATAACAATACTAGAAACTATTTAACTTTGTCGACTTATATTTACAAATTATATATATACAAATTCCGTTGAACATAAGAGATTTTCAGTCTACATATTTTCTTGTTGATCCTTTCACATTGCCGTATTGACTTTATAATATTCGGCGGGAATTGATTGATGTATTTTCCATAATTGTTTATATCCCAAGTACTTTCTGCCCGACTTTGGGTCATCATCAGGGGAGGATCTATTACAATAGTGATGTAACTTTTGTAAGTACATTACTATTTTGTAAAAAGAAGAGCGTCTGGGCCGTTGCAGTGTGTAGCGTTTATTTTAAAAATTGTCCTATAAATAGTGTCAGTAGTTAAAGACATTACCACTGGTTTGAAAATTAATTCTGTTAAGTTTGGGTTGAATGTTCCTAATATGTAGTGTTTCAAGAATCTGTAGTTTTTGTTTGTTATTTTGATGTTCTAATATTGTTGTGTTTTCGGTGAAATATATATGTATATATATATATGAATAAATCGAATTTAGCATTAAATAACCTATAATGGTTGATATGCCATAAAACCCTACCAAACAAAATCCTATATATTTAATATATATGTATAAAGAGGATTTGGTATTAAATAACCTACAATGGTTGATATGCCATAAAATCAAAGCAAAATCAACTTAATAATAATCCTTTGTTTATGCCGTTATATGGTTCCAAATAACTAATTATAAAAATCCTTAGTAAACAATTATAGCTTCAAAGTAACTATTCATATAACAAATAATTTAGTTATTTAATATCAAGTTTTCCTATGTAATCCTAATAATTTTGAAACAGATCTATTTGAACCATAGATTGGACTCTAATAGTCAGAGTGGATCTGGGAGTAATAGCAATAAAGAGGTTATCTATCTTCTGATCTCCAAAACCAGGACACTTACTTTCTTGGAGGAGGGTCTTCTCTGCAGAGGGATACAGTCAGCATATTAATTGTCTAAATTTCTGAGACGAAGCTTGTTAATTTTTATCATTAAGGGTTTTCGGACTATTGTCTTCATCTTTATTGTTATTTCCACAACGTTTCGGCCGATATGACCTCCGGCCTTCTTCAGGTGTTTGTCGAACTCGGGAACCTTCACGGAACTTCGAACTACGTCCTTTATTGAATCCACGGGGGTCGCCTGTTCTGAAAAAATAAAAAAATCTGAATATGAGCACAGGTAAAAAATCATACATAATAGTAGTAATTCTAGTCAAGTAAGAACATTAAGTTTATAAGTCCCAAAAATTCACTCTGAATTGTCCTGCAGGACACATGGAGGATCGTAACGGTTATAGGCGTTGGTTCCCTAAGCTTCTAAGGAGACAATCATCTGGAGGTTACAGGTTCAATCCTCATTACAGGGAAGGAATAATACAGGAATACTTAACACTTGTACCCGGTTATGGCTAACGGAATCAGAACAGGCGACCCCCGTGGATTCAATAAAGGACGTAGTTCGAAGTTCCGTGAAGGTTCCCGAGTTCGACAAACACCCGAAGAAGGCCGGAGGACATATCGGCCGAAGCGTTGAGGAAATAAAGAAGAAGACAATAGTCCGAAAACCCTTAATGATAAAAAGTCAGCATATTCTTTTTTTTTTTTAGATTAATACTTACCTCCAAGTGTCGAAAATAATAAAATTCAATATCTATTTGAAATATTTATTGATATATTTTTCAAAGGTATTTGAGATCTTTGAACGAACCCAAATGGCATCTTCCTTACGCCACGCTTAGTATAAACAAAGTCATTTATCCCAAATTTTAATAAAAGTAACTTTACTTTTTGATTTTTAATAATGACCATCTTACAACCCATATGCGGTATAGATAAGTAAAATAAATAAATAAATAGCTCGTCGCCAAGTTTTACTTATACCTTTCACAAGAATATTAGCCCCAAAATTAAACGTAGTAGTGTAGGGAATGAATGAATAAATTTAAAAAAAATTAAATTGAATTAAAAAAAAAAAAAGAAAATTATTAAAATATGCAGAAACTCCCAGAGGTCTCGGACAGGAAAAAAGGACGACGCATGCGTAAAGAAAAAGGGACCTCCCGACATAACGAGGAAGCTTTTTTCTCTTTCAGGCAGTGACCGGCGAAGTGACAACACCTTGCTAACTAATGGAAGACGCCACGCATTCGTCTTTGGACGACACGTTAGCTATTCCTTTCACTAGTAGCAGCCTTCTCGGTTAACAGTATGCCGAAATATAAAAGGCTACGAAATTGACCTATCGAACTACGGACTAAAACACTGGGCTTCGACAAACTCCCAAAAGCGACTAACCATTGTTAAAGCTTTAAAATACCAAGTGAGGACACACATATAAAAAGAAACAATTAACGTATTTTTAAACACCTTGACTGGGGGATTCACCCATTGAATGATTGTTGAACCCAGGAAATAAAGGAAAAATATGAAAGAAACGTCTTCGTCTCCTATCTGTTGCTGTCTTCTTTCGTATGATTCTTTTTGGGACTTTCTAGTTTAAGGAGTTACACCAATTAGACAACGTGGGGTAAAATTATAGGACTTTACACTCCTATAATTTAATTTGGGCGGTATGCCACTTGTTCCCACAAAGATGGCGGACGCTCAATGTTCAGTCTCGGGAAACCATTGGCCAGGAGGACCACGTGATATGCTTACAACTACGTCGGCGCGCGAAAATTCAAGTCCTGCGTCTTGAGCCACTGATAAGACGATTTTTTCTATAAATACGCAGTCTTAAAACACATTCGCCCTCTTTTACGAATTTTCTTCGTAGCGGCAACATCTCTTTTACGAATTTTCGTCGTAGCGGCAACACTCTCTTTTTGACGAAATTCACCCGTATCAGCAACACCATGCCTCGCAGACATTATTGTACAAGAACTATGAGACGCTTTCCCGTCTCTAAAAAACTACCGGTTTCTAATCATAGAAAAAGGACATTTTAATTTTACACTTCTTTTTGTAGTTTAGTTGTGTTACACACACACACATACACGAGCTCACACATATATACACACTATCAGTATGTTAGTAGAGTTAGTTATGTTTTCATGTATCAATGTAAGTTTTGTTTATTATAGAATATAAATTTGTTTTTGTTCGTTCGCCTTGTTTTTAAATGTTCATTTTGTCCACGCCGTTTTACAACCATTATCTATTCTGCTTCTTTTACGCACACACTCACCCCACAAAATAAAATAACCTCAGAATGGAGTCCGACATCAAACGGCAACACAGCTTGCCCTTGACCTCCCCTGACCCCATAGTAGCACGACTGAAGTTCGAATTCGCTCACTCTGATGTCATTGCCACAACTTTATTGGGACTCTCTCCTTTTAGAATATGGAAGATAACCAACCCAACCACTGTGTTCAGATATGACAAGATCATTTACCTAGTTCAAATTAGCACAAGGCAAGAAGTTCGTTAGGAGAGTCTCCGTGGTGCAGTGGTTAACGTCCTGGACTGCGACATCGAGGTAGGCTAGTTCGACCTACTATCATGCTATTACGTTCGTTTTTCGGAAAGCTATGAAACTGCTTATCTCTCCCAGCTATGGGTTAAATAGTATCACTACTGTTCAACACGGATGGCTTTGGCATCAAATAACCCACGAAGGATGTCATTAAACAAAGAAATCAAACAAGAAGTGTGAATTGAATTCGCATTTCCGTAGCAATGGATCTGCAAAACGTGTTTAAATCAGGATACGTTATTCACTGATTGATTAAAAAAAATGTTGACACCCTTATGGGAGGGCCTTTATGATATAATTTTGAACAGTCTCCACATGTTCACCATCCCTATTAATACATTCTTGAAATCTCCCAAAGGGGACTTAAAAAATGCTAATATTTCTATGGAAGTATCTTTTTTTTTTTTTTTTTTTTTTGAAAAGTGATATTACGGAAAAACAGCTGGACACTTTAAAATTATATCATAAAGGAACTCCCATAAAAAAAAAAAAATATTTTTACAAAACACCCTGTATATCGTATATTTTCACGCATAATGTCACCCCTCTTAGCGTCCTGTTATACCAAGCATATCCTGTCCGGAACAGTCCATACGTTTACTGTGATAACGCCTGCAGATAAATCAGTCATGGGAGAGTGATTTACACGAGCTCATTTCTTGCTTGAATAAAAAGGTGAGCAATGTTAAATCTCATCAATATTTTGCTGAGGAAGGAAAACAGGTGAAAATCACGACTGGGATATCAGCCAACACTAAGTATTGCATACACGTACACAGGAAGAGAAAGAAAGAGAAAGCAAGAAAGAAAAATTGAGGGAAAGTCAAAGAGCAAGTAAGCAAGAAAGAAGGAGTTAGAAAGAAAAGGTGCAACCCCCCCCCAAAAAAAAAACAAAAAAAAAAAAAAAACAAACAAGAAAAAGAACAAACAAACAAAAAAAACCCCCAAAACAACAACTCCAAAACAACAAAACAATGAATATGAAAGAAAGAAAGAAATATTGCAAAAAAGAAAACAAAGATAAAAAGAAAAGAAAGAGTGCAAAAAAGTAAGAAAGAAAGAAAGAGTGAAAAAAAAAGTATGAAAGAAAGAAAGAGTGCAAAAAGAAGAAAGAAAGAAAGGGTGCAAAAAGATGTATGAAAGAAAGAAAGAAAAAGTGCAAAAAAAAATATGAAAGAAAGAAAGAAAACGTGCCGTAAGGAGTATGAAACACAGAGTAAAAAAAAAAAAAAGATAGTATGGAGTTACCCCTTCATTACCATTAGTCTTCGGTCTATTCCGACCCAGAGGGGTAGTACCTATTAGGATTCTATTTATAGGTTAAATAGATCTGTTTGAAAATTATCTATATTAGATAGGAATACTTGATAACATATTGCTTGCAAATAAATGATTATTGTACACAAAAAGAAAGAATGCAAAGGAACGTTGATGATATGATTATAATCAAACATTTACAAATTAATCAAATTTCGGCTTAAAATAACCCACAAGGTGTTTATAATCCGTAAAACGAATAAACTAAACCCATGTTCGATCAAATTTTCTTTTTGTTGGTTAAGCTATATTTTTCTTTCGTTTAAAATGGAGGTCTTCCAGAATTTGTTGTTTTCCCTCTTTCTTTCTCGCTTGCCTTTTCTTACTATCTTTCGCATATTTACTTTCTATATTCCTTTCTCTTCAGCTTTTTCTTTTCATTTTCTTACTCTCTCTCTCCCCATTCTTACTCTTTCTCTCTCCATTTTTACTTTTTTTCTCTTTCTCTCCATTCTTAGTCTCTCTCTCTCCATTCTCACCCTCTCTCCACATTCTTACTCTTTCTCTTTCCATTTTTACTTTTTTTTCTCTTTCTCTCCATTCTTACTCTCTCTCTCTCCATTCTCTCCATTCTTACTCTCTCTCTCTCCATTCTCTCCATTCTTACTCTCTCTCTCTCTCCATTCTCTCCATTCTTACTCTCTCTCCCCATTCTTACTCTTTCTCTCTCCATTTTTACTTTTTTTCTCTTTCTCTCCATTCTTACTCTCTCTCTCTCCATTCTCTCCATTCTTACTCTCTCTCTCTCTCTCCATTCTCACCCTCTCTCCCAATTCTTACTCTTTCTCTCTCCAGTTTTACTTTTTTTCTCTTTCTCTCCATTCTTACTCTCTTTCTCTCCATTCTTACTCTCTCTCTCTCCATTCTCTCCATTCTCACCCTCTCTCCCAATTCTTACTCTTTCTCTCTCCAGTTTTACTTTTTTTCTCTTTCTCTCCATTCTTATTCTTACTCTCTCTCTCTCCATTCTCTTCATTCTTACTCTCTCTCTCCATTCTTACTCTTCCTCTCTCCATTTTTACTTTTTTCTCTCTCCATTCTTACTCTCTCTCTCTCCATTCTTATTCTCTTTCCATTCTTACTCTTTCTTTTTTTCTCCTTTCTTACTTTCATGATTTCTTCTCGCCTTCTCTCTATGTCCCTTGCTTTCTCTCTTTATTCCCCCTTCCTTGGTTGCTTTCTTTATTTATTCCTTTCTTCCTCTCTATTACCTTCTTACTCTCTCTCTCTCTTTCTCTCTCGTTCCTTTCTCTTTCTAGGGGGTGTCCTCGTGGTGTAATGGTTAAAGCGATGGACTGCAGAATCGTAGTACGCGAGTTCGTACTCCAGTCGCGCTATTACGTTCACTTTCGGGCAAATACCCTTGGGAAAGGTATGAACCCCCTTATCCTCCCAGCTATGGGTTAAATAGTACCACTACTATTCTTCTTGGAGAATAGCATTGGCATTAAATAACCTACAAAGGTTGATATGCCATTAAAAAAACCCCAAAGAAACCAAACCTTTCTCTTTCTTCCTTGCTTTCTCTATTTCTTCCTGCCTTTCTTCCTCTCTATTCCTTCCTTTCTCTATTCCTTCCTTGCTTTCTCTATCTCTCTCTCTCTGTGTACATGATGGTTAATATCCCAGAAGAGATTTTGACATGTTTTTCTTCCTCAATAAAATATTGATGAGATTTAACGTTGCTAACCTTTTTGTTCAAGCAAAAAATGTTTCCACGTTCAACGGAGGTCAATCAGAAAGGTCATCGTGAATTAATCGTACTTAAATGCGTGGTTAACACGGCGAAACAAAGTTATCACCAGAAGAATAATGCTAATCGTTTTAAGAGGAAAGAAGGCAAAACCGGTTAAGGTATTGGGCGTTTGCAATTTACTGAGATCTCTTCTTGCCTTCAGCCTTTTTTTTTTTCTATTAATAATGGTTGTACTGTTCAATCCGTATAGCTGTTTTTCTGTCATGAATTCTAACAATGTTTTCTTAATAAATAAAAAAAAAATTTTCTTTTTTTTTCCAGATTACGCTATGTAAGACAAATTTTGTTCCTAAATGTGTATCATTTCTTGATTAGTTATGTTGTAAATATATTTTAAAAAAATGACCATTATTTCGACCAAACGTTACTTTTGTACATTGGATCATGGAGTCTAGAAATTAATCTAATTTCTATGTAAAAAAAAACGGATGAATATGCACACACACACAACTTTGGTTGATGGCATATCAACCTTAGCGGGTGATTCAATGCCAAATCTTTTTTGTATATATTTGTACGGGAATATTTATTTTGTTTCCGTAATTTGTTCAATTACGTGATTCTGAAAATTCGTATGGTTCGGTTTGCCCATTTAGTTTAATGGCACATCAACCCTTGTGGGTCATTTAATACCAAATCCTTATCTATATATATATATATATATATATATTCGCCAATGGTCCGGGAGACCGGGGTTCAATCCCAGGTCAAGTCATACCAAAGATTAAAAAAAGGTACTTGATGCCTCCTTGCATAACACTAGGCATTAGAAGGTAAGGATCAAGCATAAGTGCAATAATCCAGGGAAAGGAGTATTGCCCTCCCAACACCTTGGTGTAGTAGCTATTGAAAAAGAAGACTTTAAATCCCTCTCGACAACAGTCGGCATTATATATATATATATATATATATATATATATATATATATATAATGTGACCGGTTTGTGTTTTTTCCTTAATGAAATTATTGCTCTATAATGTCTGTTACATTGAGCTCTTTACCTGGAAAATTTAAATGTTCACTTTTGAATAGTTTTCTTGTCCTGATGGAATTACTCCCAACTCTGGTTTAACTGGACCAAATAATACTATATATATATATATATATATATATATATATCTTTAAGAAAAAACCAAAGACCGGTTAATTTAGGATTATAAATTTATTTCCATCCTGTTTTTCAGTTTCTGGTGTAAACCAAAAAACACGAAGAAAAATATAACAGGACTTCTTCAGATCCAATGGATAAATAAAACAGAATAGACACGTGGGGTGGAGGGGGAGGGGGAAGAGATTAAGGAGTTATCTCCTCGTTTTCTTGAATTTCCGTTTTTTTTTTTTTTACCTATTTATACCTTCCCCCACGAACACCTAAAACACCATACGGCACTATCGAAACAATTCTGGTGTTTAAAAAACAAAGGGTTAACCCCTGGGATAGAATGGTCTATTTTGAAAAAATCAAATACTCCAAATAGTTTTAACGGTAGATGCAATTTGTGCTTAGAAGAGAAAATACATATTTTAATATATAAATGACCTGATAAGTTATTGAATAAGAGAAGTGAATTAATAGTTAGATGTAGACATAAGACTAAATGTAAACTATAGACTAAAAAAATTAAAAACATAGAAATAAATAGTGAAACCGGAAAAAAACGTATCCAATATACACACTAGGATAAAATAGGTAGCTAAATAAATGGAATCAAAATTAATATAAGCATTAATATTTCTCTTAAAAGAACTTAACATGAAAATAAAATAAATTAAACAAATAAATAAAAAAGTTTAATTACCGTAATTATAACCGACGGAAGAAATTTGAAAATAAAATAAATAGGTAAATGAAAAAACGGAAATTCAATAAAACGAGGAGGTAACTCCTTAATCTCTTCCCCCCTCCACCCCACGTGTCTATTCTGTTTTATTTATCCATTGGATCTGAAGAAGTCCTGTTATATTTTTCTTCGTGTTTTTGGTTTACACCAGAAACTGAAAAACAGGATGGAAATAAATTTATAATCCTAAATTAACCGGTCTTTGGTTTTTTCTTAAAGAAATATTGCTCTGTAAAAAAAATTACATTGGGCTCTCCACCAGAAAAAATTAAATGTTCAGCTCCTGAATGATTTTCTTGTCCTGAAGGAATTACTCCCAACTCTGGTTTAACTGGACCGAATAATACTAACTATATATATATATATATATATATATATATATGGTATATGAATGGTCTATCATTGATATTAAGCACTATTTAACAATACTGCGAGATTTGGTCCTCCATTAACTCACTAAGAGAGTAAGAAACCATACACATCTCTCTCTCTCATATGTATATATAATTTGTAAGCAAATAGATCGTAGGTAATTTCATTTTTAAACGAGTTAGAGTTCATTTGTTTGCACACAGTGCAATGGTTTCAAGTATTGCAATTTAGCATTAGTATTTCTATTTATCAAGTATTCCTATCAAATACGAACAACTTGCACACTGCTGTACGACTGCAAATTACAGATACTAAGCCCCAGTAAATAATTGAAACACAGTATTTGACCCATGTTCTACGGCCGATGCAGTCAGCTCCGGTAGTTGACCTATTCTATTTAAGGTTCTAACGTTAAATGTCGCTATTTGTATTGTTTGTTTGCATTTTAGTTGTTTTTGTTGTTTGAGCTCTGTAGCTGATTTTTCGAACACTGAGGCCAGGACTCCAATCTCAGCTGGACGCGCCCCTT
>OY757930.1:66426962-66631962 GCA_963585895.1 Sepioteuthis lessoniana | reverse complement strand
GTTTGAAATTTAATTCAGCATTAAATGACCCAAAAAGGGTTGATATGCCGTAAAACAAATCAACCAACCAACATTATTCATTTGTTTTCACACAGTTAAATGGTTCCAAGTATTACTATATATTACTCTGAATTCAATTTAACAGTATTTGTTTGCACACAGTTAAATGGTTTTAAGTTTAGAAAATGACTAAATATAGATGAAACCCAAACGTTACTACCACTCCGGGTTAGAGTGGACCAGGGAGTAATAGCAAGGAAGGGGTACTCCATATTACCCTGAGTTCTTGAACAAAAGCTTCACCATCTGGTAGTTTAGTGTCATATCTAGGACACTCATTGGTGGGGAGGTGGGCACAGTTTGATCCCTCTGCAGAGATGCAGTCAGCATATACTATTGCCCGTGCTGACTGGACTATAAAAGTAGTTAACTACAGGCAACAGCAATGAAGAAATAATAAAATTATATGGTTGATTAAATAATGAAAATAAAATAATATTGCTAATTAAATAATGAAAATAAAATAATATTGCTAATTAAAAAATGAAAATAAAATAATATTGTGAATTAAATAATGAAAATAAAATAATATTGCTAATTAAATAATGAAAATAAAATAATATTGTGAATTAAATAATAAAAATAAAACAATATTGCTAATTAAATAATGAAAATAAAATAATATTGAAATTAAGTGAATTTAAATAATATTGCTAATTAAATAATGAAAATAAAATAATATTGAAATTAAGTGAATTTAAATAATATTGCTAATTCAATAATGAAAATAAAATAATATTGAAATTAAGTGAATTTAAATAATATTGCTAATTCAATAATGAAAATAAAATATTGCAAAAGTCAATATCAAAGAAGAAACAGGATTTTTGGTTGTTCAGCTATAAAATCATTTAAATATACAAAATCTGGTATGTATTCATTCTTTTTTAAGAAGATATAATAATAATTTAGTGTTCTCTCAAAATGTATATTCCTATTCAATACTAAGAATTTTCAAACAGATTTCTTTGACTAAGGACCAGTCAGCTGGTGCTGCAGAATACACCGACTGCATCTCTGCAGAGGGGTAAGACTTCTCCAATGAATGTCCTAGATATGACACTAAATAATCTGATAGTGAGGCTCTAGTAATGCTGGAGCTTTGGGGAATGTAGTGTACCCCTTCATTGCCATCACTCCCTGGTCCACTCTTGCACGGTGTGGTAGCACCTGATAGGGTACTATCTACAGGTTAAATAGAACTAAACTGTGTATTTATGCTAAACTGAATTGTCTGAAATAGAACTGTTTTGATATTTAATCTGTGAAATTATGCTAAACTAAATTATTTGAAATAAAACTGTTTATATGTATAAAATCGGATTTGGCATTAAGTAACCAACTATGGTTGATATGCCATAACACCCAACAAAACCAAACCAATTATTTGACGAAGAGATAACAGCTACTACCACTCCAGACATGGTAGTAATGATAATGAAGGGGTTTTCCACACTCTGCTGTATCTCCAGAACTGGAGCCTCACTTTGACATTTAGTCTAACATCACATTCAGGAAACATCCTTTTAGAGGGGGACTTTACACCTCTACATGGAAGTTTGTGTATTCTGTGCACCATTGACTGGGTGGATGTAGGTAGATTATAATATCAGTTGTAATACGAAGTGTCTCAATATATATGGGACCCATGTAACTGCTAATAACGCTAATAATAATAATGTTGTGTTCTTTCTTGTTTCAGATTTGAAAATATAATACTATAACAACTATTAATCCTTGATCACAATGCCTTGGGCAAGAGAGGAAAAATGTTTTGCATCATTACTTATTTGGAGACAAAATCATTCAAAACTGTCTCAAAATAAAATCAATCCATTAATATGATAATAATTTATTACTAAGACAAGAAACTCAAAAGAAGATTGCATGTCCTGGAAGCTGATATAATGACAATTAAAAAAAAACACTGAGTTGATGTCTCTTGCTCGAAGGATGCATTTTTTACAGGATGTGTTCCAAATGACTGCCATTGTACTAAGTAATAAATCATTATCATATTAATGAGCTGTATCTATTGTGAGACACCCTGTGTATGTGTATATATATATATATATATATACACACACACACACACACACAGAGGGTGTCTCAATATGCATGGGACCCATATGACTGCTAATAACTCTACTAATAATAATGTTGTGTTCTTTGCTTGTTTCAGGTTTAAAAATAGTATACAATCATCATCATCATCATATCGCGCTGGTAGCACGGATATCCCTGACCCTCTCTCGCCACTCCTCCCTATCGTTCATCGCCCTTGGTAGGTCTTCAGGACAACATCCCGTATCCTCACATAGCTGCTGAATGTATGTTCGTGCTGGTCGTCCTGCTTTTACACGGCCATGTGTGGGGGTCCATAAGAGTACATCTCTTATGAGTTCGTCCCTGGTTCTCCAGCAGTGTCCTGCATGTCTGGTTCGTCTAACTTGAATAGTTTTTGTGATAGGGGGCAGGTGGCCGTACAGTTGGTGTCTTGTGGGGTATTGCTGCCAGGACTTGTTCAAGATTGCATGTAGCATTCTTGTGTAATTGCCGTCTAGCTTCTTCTCCAGCCGTTTTGTTAGCGTCCATGTAGTGCAGCCATATAGCAGTATCAATGTGACCGCTGCCTGGAAGAAACTGCGTTTCATTTTATCGGTTAGGTCTGATTTCCATATAATCGATAGCCTATTGATAGTTGTCCATGCTTTCGTTAACCTGGTTTCGATGTCCTTTTCGGTTGATTCGACGCTGCTTCCTAGGTAAGTGAATTTGTCTACTAGTTTAAGAGCGGTTCCTTCTAGAGTGGAGATGTCCCCCGTTTGGTTATAGCACATATATTCCGTTTTGTGTGCATTAACATAGAGGCCTATGCTTGCTGCTGCTCGTTCCAAACTATGCAGTAGTGTTTCGGCTTGGTCAGGTGTATTTGCCAGTATCGCTATGTCATTGGCATAGTCGGCGTCGGTAATTGTTGTTGCGGGGTACCTTCTGCTTCTTTTCTTTGTCAGTTCGAAGCCATTCTCTCTGATTTTGTCAATCAATGTTCTAAGTACGTAGTCTAGACAAATGATAAAGAGGTACGGAGCCAGCGTGTCCCCTTGTAGTACTCCTGCTACAATGTCGAAGTATTCTGTGTCTCCATCTGGTGATCGTACTTTTACTTTAGTGTTTCTATAGAGAATCGTTATTGCCTTGGTAAAGTCAACAAATATTAATGTCGCTTGTAGGTTTTTTGCCCGTACACCTTCAAGGATTCTACAGATTAATTCTTGATCACAATGCCTTGGACAAGAAAGGAATAAATATTTTGTATCACTACTTATTTGGAGACAAAATCATTCAAAACTGTGCAAGCAAAATTTCACAGGAAGTTTAACTTAACAATTATCCCCTGAAAAGCCAAATTTATCATTTAGTATGTGAATTTCAAGCCACACGGTAAATAAATAACCTCAACAAGAAGGCAGAAAATCCCAGATCTGGTAGGAAGTTGACAGCAAGATGTCCTGACAATGTGGATGTGATGAGAGGTTCTGTTGGAAGGAGTCCAAAAAAGTTCTTTTGAAGACGTTACCAAGAAGTTGCTCTTTCACGTGCACTGTTGGATTAAGTCAATCAATTTCTGCCCACGTCATCAGGTTTAACCTTTTATGAAGTGATATGATTGTTTTTTTAAGACTCAGATGAAAGATTACTTGATGTAATATGAATTATCATATTAATAGGTTGCATCTGTTTTGAGACACCCCCATAATAATTCATTAATAGTTCAAGGCACCAATTTTAGATGTAAGAATGGTGATTTCCTGGCTAAATCCCCTTTTAAATTATTACAACAATCAAAGAAACGATCAATGAATTATAACAAAAATTTCACACACATCTGTATCGGTGTCATATTTTTCAAAGATGATAAAAAGATTAAACATTAACCTACATTGCAAATTGCATCCCTTCATTAAAACTGAACAAAATTAAAACAATTTTTTTAGCTTTCTTATAAAAGTTATACATAAAACTCTTGCTTATATTTATAATTGTTGGTTGGTTGGTTGGTTGGGTTTTATGGCTTATCAACTTTTGTAGGTTATTTAATGCTAAATCCATTTTTATGTGAATAGTCAGTTCTATTTCTAACAATTCAGTTTAGCATGAGTACACAATTTAATTGTCTAAGACATTTCTATTTCAAGCTATTCAGTTAAGTCAAACAGTTCTAATTCAGCTAATTCAGTTTAGAACAAGTAGAAGTTTTGTTTACACACAGTTAAATGTCAAAACAGTTCTAAATTAAACAATTCAGTTTAGTGTAAGTACAGTTTCAGTCCAGCATAAGCACACGGTTTAAATGTAAGTATACAGTTTAATTGTCAAAATCATTTCTATTTCAAGCTATTCAGTTTAGTCATACAGTTCTAATTCAAACAATTCAGTTTAGAATAAGTATGCAGTTAGTTCTATTTAACCCATAGATAGGGCCCTATCAGGTGCTACCATCCAGGCCAGAATGGACCTGGGAGCAATGGCAATGAAGGGGTGATCTGCATTCCCCAAAGCTCCAGCATTACTGGAACCTCACCATAAGATTGTTTAGTGTCATATCCAAGAGACTCGTTTTCTTTCTTACCCCCTGCAGAGGTGCAGTCAGTGTATCCTGCAGCCCCAACCGACTGGGTAAGCTTATATTTATGAAAATAAAACAATAAAATTACACATAATTTACACTGAACAGTTATGTATAAAAACTTTTCAAAATCCTTATAATATATCCCATGATTGTAATGTTTGCTATTTGTTAACATGATTGTAATGTTTGCTATTTGTTAATATATATATATAATACAAATTCCAGATTGATTAAGCATATTTAGTGCTTCATAATGATGTAGACCATTTTGATTATAGTATAAGATTTAATGAAGTGTTATCTGATAGATAACACCTGCTTCTTATAATGCATTAGGTTATCCAAAAGAGAGTAACTTAACACAGAATATTCAATTGGAAGAAACAGACAAGTGAATTATGACAATGTAACATTTAATTTCTACAACCTACAAGGAGGGAACAAAGTTCCCATTCCAAGCACTAAAAGAGTCACAAAGCATTCGAGGAACATGGAGAAAAGTCCATTCAATAAAGAAGTGGAAACTACTAACTGCTTCTCTGGTTTGGTAAAATGGGGAGGCACCATGTGTGTCACTGCGGAGGAGCAAACGACCACATCTGTCATTTCTGAAGTCCTGTTCATAAAGGAGGTGGATTACTGGGTTTTCCTTTTCACATGACCAAAAAAGGACTCATGACATGAGAGAGTTCCTCAAACACTGTGACAAGGAAGACTACTCCATTTAATCTCCCAACAATAGCATTCATTGGTTCAGAAGCACACACAAAATTTTGCAAAACCTGAAAGAGAATATGTTAAGTAAGCAGTTAAATGCTCACCTGAAAAGTGTCTGTCTCAGAGAAGATGTAAAATAACCTGCTAAATGGTTTTTTCCATCAAATTTTACAGAGAATTTCTCAATATCTTGGACCATGACAGCAATCTCACTGTCTCGCACTCCCAGCATACTTCTGTCATTTATATTAGCAGATCCAATGATCGTTGTGTCATCATCTACAATCAGCATCTTACTGTGAACATAAACCAATTCCGTTGTCTGTCAAAACAAAAGAAAATAGACAAGAATCAAAAATTGAAAAGTCATTCCAAAAAATAATTCAGACCAGAACAAGCTCAAACCATTTGCTTAGGG
The DNA here is from genome assembly GCA_963585895.1 of Sepioteuthis lessoniana. NCBI lineage: Eukaryota > Metazoa > Mollusca > Cephalopoda > Myopsida > Loliginidae > Sepioteuthis > Sepioteuthis lessoniana. Next base: position 66,626,134 of record OY757930.1, on the reverse strand, counting down.
TGTCATGGCTGCTAGGGTACCCTCAAGAGCTCTTGATTTTTTTTTTATGATTAATATCAGCTAATATACCCTGTTGGATCCCTTTGATTTCCAGGTTCAAATTCTTGATACAGTCTAGTTCTCAAATCCTATTACAATCACTGTTTATTGTTTTTTGTTTTTTTTTTAAACTCAGCACATTGTTTCTGAAAAAAAATCCATTTTTTTACAGCTATTTTTCTCTGGCTGTGGAAAATATAGTATAAAGCTGTAAGTGGCTAAATACTGGTTGCAACAAGTCTATTTACATTTGGTATTATTGTTAGTGAATAGCATTTTTTTTTCATCAATCTCTAGAGAAGTATTAATAGGTCCATGGGTAGTCACTCATTAGTTAATGTTTTCCAGGGAAACCAAAAAATGTTCAAAGTGTTATACACATTGCTTTTTGGACTCAAATTGGGGTATGTTTATCCCTCTCACAGCTATGTTCTCATCTTTGGGGAGGATATGGCAAAAACAAAACAAGGTGAGTCTGGTCTTGGAAATTCCAACCCGGTGGAAACATCCTCCTACTCTCTATTTTACCAAGAGAGTGGGTAAGGGTTATCCAATACCTTTATAATTGTAATTGAAGTGACCAGGGATATTCATGGTCAAGATATTGTATACTTGCACGATCCTTGTCATTTGTTAGACTAACCATATGTTGAATACTTCAACCAAGGAATATAGTTATATGCTATTATACACACACAAGAGGCATATCACTCGTTGTGCATTATCATCAGCATCATGGCATGCTAACAGCATGTTTTCCCTTGATTCTCTCTCACTTTCCGTCCTTATGGGTCATAACTCTGGACAAGTCCTCTAGACAGCATCCAACATCTACACACAGTTCATGATTGTAAATTTTTACCGGTTGGCCAAGACTGATGTGTCCATCGGGGAACATTGTTTATAAGTTTGTCCTTACTCCTCCAGCAGTGCCCAACATGTTTTGCTCATCTTACTCGCATGGTTTGAGAGATGAGAGGTAAGCGGCCATACATCTCCTCTTTTATAGGGTGCAACTTCCAGGATTTGTTGAAAATACCACACAGTATTCTTGTGTTGGCGACCGTAGTCAAGAGCTCCCTTTTTCATAGCTACTACACCGAGATGTAGGGGAGGGCGGAGTGTTCACCAGTGGCCCAGGAGACCTGGTTTTAATCCCAGGTTGAGTCATACCAAGAACTCAAAAAATGGTACTTGATGCCTCCTTGTTTAACACTCAGCATTATAAGGTACGGATCAAGGATAAAGTGGATCAATCCTGGGAAAGGAGTATCACCCTCCCTTACACCTTGGTGTTGTAGCTATTGTAAGGGAGCCTTCGGGTCACCCTCGACTATGGTCACCACTTTACTTATTCTTGTGTATTCTCCATGTAGTTTTTTATTCAGGCAACTCTACCATCAATCTACCCACTTTTGGTGGGACTTTCGAATAATCTGAATCTATCCCCTACAGAGAGATAAGACTCTCTCCTGAATATGACACAAAATTGTATCTGAAGATGAGGCTCCAGTCTGGAGATCTGAGGAATGTGGAGTAACTCTTCATTGCCATTACTCCCAGGCCCACTTTAACCAAGGGTAGTTATACTTGTTAAGGTTCCATCTATGGGTCAAATAGCTCTGTTCAAAAATTATTTGTATTTGATAGGAGTATGCGAAAAAATATTTTGTCCTCATTGAAAATGGATTTCGTAAACTAAGTTCAAACCTGGACAAGGCAGTTTGTGCTTCAATTTGGGCTAATGCCCTTAGGAAAGACATGAATCCATCCCTTCTTTTTCAGGTGTTTGAATTCTGACTTTATCTTTTATTATGCTGGTTGATTTATCAAGACTAGATTCTTGATAGTGCCCTCATTTTCTAAACCCAGCTATGAGTTAAATAGTAACACTACTATCCTTCTACAAGGATGATTTTGGCATTAAATAACCCATGAAGGTTGAGATGCTATTAAAGAAAGGAATCAAACCAAACCATTATCTAAAAGGGGTAAAATTTAGGTTTATTGCTAGACATCTAATGGACCCCTATAAAGAGGAATAATGACACAACTAGTACAGTTTTTGTACATACACCTTAGGAGGCTCAGAGGAGGTGGGTAACCAAAATTACCTCCCATTCTGCCACCAAAAGAAGTGGTTTGGTTGTTTGTGTTTTATGGCATATCATCCCATATAAATTATTGAATGCCAAATCCTATTATATATATGATTTGTAAATGAATTGTCTGTAAGCAACATTTTTAAATGAGCCAAAGCTCATTTGTTTGTATACAGTCAAATGGTTTCAAGTATTCCAATCTAACACTAATAATTCAACTTAATATTAATCATTTGTTTGCTCTCATTTAAATGGTTTCAAGTATAGTACATGGTTAAATAGTTCTATTTGACCCACACATAAGACCTTAACAGCTATTACCACTCCGGATCAGAGTGGACCTGGGAGTAATGTCCATGAATGGGTACTTAGTATTCCCCAAAGCTCCAGAACTGGAGTCTCACTATCAGATGGTATAATTTCATATCCAGAAAACTCATTGGAGTGGAGTCTTACCCTTCTGTAGAGAGACAGTCTGTGTATTCTACAGCCCCAGTCAACTGAGTTCAGAGGATGTGGACAATAAATTCCACCCCTTGAAGACAAAGATACTCATTGGGAAATGCTGACATTATATATAGCAAAACCTAAAATAAAATCTGACAAATACTCCCAACAAAAATTCTATCTTACCAGTTTTCCAAGAAGTTCACCATGGTTTCGAAGACCATAAAATGTGATGTACTTGAAAGGGTCATGAACTGAAAAAAAAAAACAAAAAAAAAAATGGAAAATGTCATGATAATAAATAACACACACACACACACACTTGATATATGTCATAACAGCTTAAAACGAAAACCATTATAACTTAAAACATATATATATATATATATATATAAATTGTAAAGATATTTTCAGGAACCCAATATCAGTATATGAGAGTCAAGTGCCATTATTGAATTGGACATTAATTTATCACATCGCATAGTATATGAGTACCTTATTACTCAAAGAATCAATAACTGTAGTTGTCTCAAACTGCAAAACTTTTGTATTAAAAATTTAGTCAGCTAAAACTACTTTGCAACCGAAACTGCGTTATTACTGCTGGTTGGCAGCTGATGAGGGCAGGGTATTGCATGTGCTTTCACACAGTGTATGATAAAAAAAAAAAAAAAAATATATATATATATATATATATATTTCAGCTATGAGTAAAAGAGTAGGATAGATCAGTCAGCTATGAGTAAAAGAGTAGGATAGATTTGGCTATCCACATTAGTTTGGGCGACCAGTCTAAGAAAAGGAAGAAATCTGAATTCAAAAATTGAAGAATATTGTTCAAGAGAATCTGTGACTCATTGATGTACCATTTTTCTGTTCTCCGCTTTTCCAGAAGTGTTGCTGATTCTACACAAACCTTCACCACTATCAACAAATCACTGGATGTTTTTAACCAAACTGTTGGGCCATTATACATCAAGATTAATGGGAGAGTCCATAATATACATAGATTGTTTTTACTTTTAAATCCTTTTCCAGAAAATGCATGCCTGATGCTGACTGCAGTAAAATTTAGTCCTTTTTGTCAAATATACTTTTTTTTTTAACTCTTAAAGGATTAGAAGCAAGACACACACACACACACACACACACATGCAGGACATTCATTGGGAGAGTCGTACCCCTCTGCCAAGGTGCAGTCGGTGTATTCTGCAGCCCCAGTTGACTGGGCCAGGTAATGAAGGGGTACTCCACATTACTTAAAGCTCCAAGACTGGAGCCCCACCATCTAATGGTTTAGAACTATATCCAGGACACTTGTTGTGCAGGTGGGAGTCTTACCCCTCTGCAGAGATGCAATGGGCATATTTTACAGCCCATGCTAGCCGGTGGGTCTGTGCATAAGTTGGACTTTCATGAAAAGCCAAGAGAAAATGTTGGATGGAGATGACACAAGAATGCTACCTGCTTTTTTTAATAAACCCTGAAAGCAGGATCCTACAAAAGAGCAGCTGTACGGCCACTTACCTCTCATCTCACAAACCATACAAGTAAGATGAACAAGACATGTTGGACTCTGCAACATTTTCCCATGAACTCCTACACAAGGACATACCAGAGTTAGCCAACCAGCAAAAGCTTACATTCATCAGCTCTGAATGGTTGATACTATCTAGAGAACTTGCCAAGAGCAATGGCCAAACAAGATGGATGGCGAGAGAGAAAGAGTCCATACAATCTGTATATTTTGATTTATAGAGTTTAGCAAAATATCAGAATCCGCACTCAGTTGTGTAATGAGCTGAATTGGGTCTGAAACTGAACTTCAGAACAAGGAGAGTTATTTATAGTACACTGGAGAGTTCTATCGTGTTCACTTAGGCAAGTCCATTCCCAAGGTTGTGATTGCCTGCAGCTCTATGAGTGGAGGTATTTCTGTTTAAATACCAGCAGCAATTTAGTATTGCTACAGTGACTGCATTGTCCTTTGACTTGCAGCTCTGGCCTACTGGGCTGGGATACATTTTGGCTGGCCATGTTCACTGGTACACAGATTAGGTCAGGGATGTCTTGATTCTGGTGGCAGTCAATTGAGGCCTTCTGACATAGATTCCAGGAAGCTGGCATTCATGTCACACATGCTAAGACTGGCGCTCCTTGAGCCTCAGGGTGCCATTACCCCAGGCTCTAACCCTCTCCAGAGAGTTTAAGTTTATCACCTGGTGCCTGAGGTGCCTTTTTTTTAGGGGAATGCCAATGAGGCTCAAGGCATTTTTGGAAATACCGGGTGTGTGTGTGGGCTATGGTTCTGTGCCTGGTTCCCACAATAATAAAAGGCCATGTGTCATACTTACATGTATGTGGGATGCTTGACAAATATCAGGAGCTGTATTGTCTTTTTGTCTTGCAGCTCAGGCACTCTGGGCTGAAACACATTCCATCGGGCCATGTTTCTAGATACGCAGATCAGGTTGGGTGTGTCTTGGTTCTGGTGGCAGTTGGTCGAGGCTGTCTGATATGGATTCCAGGAGGCTGGTATTCATGTCACATGCGCTAAAACTGGCACTCTGTGAGTCTAATGGGGCCATCCTCCAGGTTCTAATCCTCTCCGGAGAGGCTAGGTTTATCACCTGGCACATGAGGCACACCTTTTAGGGGAATACTGACAGAGCTTAAGGCATTTTTGGAACCGCCAGGTGTGTGTGGACTATGATCTTGTGCCTGGATCCCACAATAAAAAAGGCCATGTGCCAAACTCACGTATACATGGGGTGCTCAATAAATATCAGCAACTGTATTGGGTTACAGCCTGTTTTATTTTAGTCTGCCAACTGGACACTAGTTGGGACCCCTACAGCAGTAAGTGTCATTGTTATTCTTCTATATGATTATGATGATAACGTGGTTCGTTTGTATTCATTAAAAAGAAAAAAGAAATGAATATCAATAAGAAATGATTCCTCACCTCCTGCATGTTTTAGTTTCCCCAACAGTGAATCATCGCCTCGACATATAGAACTGTAATTCCAGTGAGTAATTGCCTGGATGGCTGTCCCCTTGTTCGTACCAATTTCACCCTCAAATGCAGGTAATAAAGGCATTACAACATAGACACGGAATGTTTGTTTGTCACTGAAAAGCAATTAAACAAAATATAATGTTAGACAATATTTATTGGAGACAAAAAATTCTTCATCAGAGGAGACAGTAATTAAAACACTAATTAAAAGAAAGACAAGTTTTACTTTTATCATTAGTCCTGTGAGCTGGTTTGGTTGCAAGAGGTGAGAGGTATTTATATAGCATGGCCTGGGCAGAAATAGTCAGGCAGAACCCATTCCTTTTTAGGTCTACTTCTGGTTTGAATTCAGAGTTTTCCTTCTCCTTGACTGGTTGCCATACCAAGGTTAAAGAGCCCAGTCTGCTTTACTAGTAGAGCGAGAATAGTTACATTCATACCTTCCCAATGATATTAGCACTATGTGAAATGCAAACAGCCTTGTTCAGGATTTGAACTTGGATACCTGAGTCCACTTCCTATTATGATAATCGTTATTGCCTTTTTCTTACCATAAGACCAATAATAGTTCTGTCTCCAGGGTTCTTTATTTTTCCCAAGAGTATTAGTTCAAAAGTAAAAGTAATGGACAGACTGGAGTTTGAACTCTCTCACTTCTAGACCTCATTCCAGCACTTTAACCATTACACCACGGAGACTTCCTCAATGAGACAGTCAAAGTTAAAGGATAAAAAATATCATTTAGGATTTTTTTTCAGAATTTTCCCAATCTGTGAAAAAGGTTCTTTTTTATAATGGTTTATAAAAAAGGCTGTATTATCATTTTGTATTCTAGTTCAGACTTAAAAATCAAATTTTATTTTGGTTTTGACTGTCGTTAAACTTTGACATGAATTATAGAACCATAATAATCAAGTTTTATTTCTTCTCTTATGTTCGTTACTTTTGATATCATCAATGGAAGATATTGTTTTGGACTTTCTTCAATGATTTAAAAATTTGCTTTTATTTCAAGCCAGCTAAATTTTTTTTTTTTTTTCTTTTCTTTTAAATAAAAATCTTCCTTCTTTAATTAACGTTTCCTTGTTTTGTAAAAAAACAAAACAAAACATGGAGACCACAATTTCAAGACTTCAAAACCAAAAAATATTTCCTAAATGTTTTAATGAGGTTTTTATTCTGCTATTAACAAATATAAAGGATAACAAAGGAAAAAAACATTTTGATTTTGGGAAAGTTTAAAATTGTTTTTCAGGGAAATAATGAAAAGATTTATTTGAGAGTCCTGATATATATATACTTTTCTTATTTGGTATCTTATAAATACCAATGAATGTTCTAAAAGTGTATATCATATTCCCTGGGATCCAAGACACTATTTTTCATGAAATATAACTTGAAAATTTTCTCTGTTTTCTGAAGTTATTTGACTTGATTTTAAGTTTATGCATTTTACAAAATGTTGCAATTCAAAACTGAGGTTTAATCCGTGATACCTGGAAATAACAGAAAAAAATTTACATAATGAATAGCGTCTTACCAATGAGCTTGGAGAATTCTATGGAATAAAGCTTCGTTGATCTTGTTGAGGACGGTGTTGTCTTTGCTTGCCTTCGAGATGAAAAACTGATTCTAAAATTAGAAACATGAAATCAAATAACTCATATTGCAAAATTATATAAACTGGCAGGAGCTTTAGAAATTCCATGATGGTTGACAGCTAGGATTATCAATTATCTCAGGCTTCAACTCTTCTTTTACTCTTGATAGTATATGATTATATATATATATATATATATATACACACAATGCAATGAAGAAAATTTCAACTTTCTTCCAGTTACATTGCATACTCTTTGTATGTGAGTTTTCTTATTTAAATCTGAAAAGGAGTACATTACAATAGCCATTCATTGAGCACTCCCACAGATTCATATGAAATCCTTCATATACTCTATACACAAATAATCCATAACCGTAGTCTTCAGACGCTGACTGGATATTACAGTATAGTAGACAAAACAAATAGACCCCCATTTTTAGAATTGTTTAAAGGTATTTTAAATTGATTTAAAAATATTCTAAATATGAACACACTTTTAAAAGCTCTTTTCCGATAATATATATATATATATATAATGTAGTTTCCTATAATAAGAAATAAAGAGTGGTCAATATCAGAGATAAAGCATTTACATCTAAGTTAGGATAAGACAGACACACAGCACTTGATGATTGTTAATTTATCACACACACACACACACACACACACACATATATATATTTATATATATAACCCCATAATGGTTAGAGTGTTTGCCAATGCCATGGGAGACCATTGTTCAATCCTGGGTCGAGTCATACCAAAGACTTAAAAAATGGTACTTGATTCCTCCTTGCATAACACTCAGCATTATGAGATATTTATCAAGGGTAAAGTGGAGCAATCTGGGGAAAGGAGTAGCACCCTCCCCTACACCTCAGTGTCATAGCTATTAAAAAGAGAGCCTTCAGGTTACCCTTGACTACAGTCCCCAACTTTTTATATATATCTTCACACATTGTTCCCAAATGACTTTAATATCAAACTAAACTATCCTCAAAACACAGCTTGATACAGAAACAATTAAATAAGTAAATATCTCTGTTTAAATATTTAATTAAAACAATTACGGCTGAACTGAAACATTTCCCTTAACATAGAAATTCCTCACCTCAGAGGGTACTATCCACATGCTGTCTCATGTTATTGATTTACATTGTACGGAATTAAAAATTTATTTGGATTTGATGACAAGAAGGGAGGACTTATAGATTTTGTACTTTTCAAGAACTCAAAACATCATTCTCTCCAGAAATATTCTTTCAGCGGAAAGGAGAAATGATAAATCACACATGAACATATACAGGGTGCATCAGTTTTTTTGAGAACTCCTCTTTCAAAAGCTCTTAAGAGTTTTAACAGTCAATGCCGCTGTCTACATAGAGGTGTTGGAGAAAGTTCTGAGACTCTGGATAGATAGAATACTTAATTGAAGACAATATATCTTCCAAAAAGACCGTGGTGTAGTCGTTATCGTCGTAGGAAATGGACACGGCGACACAAGTTCAAATCCTGGACCTGACTGACTGCATTTCACATAGCACTAATACCCTTGGGGAAGGTATGAATCCAATTATTCTCCCGCCAGCTATGGGTAAATAGTAGGACAGACTAGGTTCTTCAGCCTTGGTTAGTCAACTAGTCTAGGAGAAGGAAAACTCTGAATTCAAACCTGTTAAATTCCGCTTAAAAAAATTGACCGTGTGTCATATCCTGCCCGAGCGGAGGGGTTGGTAAATAGTATCTTCCAAAAAGACCCGGCATCATAAGGCTAGGACAACTTAAGCATGATGTGTCAATTTCAAGGATCATATTTTCTCAGGCACACGGCCTCCTAGCTCACTTTATACCATAATTGTACTAAATCAACAATGTTTTATACCTCTTCTTTTCGTATCTTCTTAGCTAACCTTGTCTGCTTGTTTAGCTGGCCAAACTCTCTGATCTTCTGTTTGGGTTGACTTGGGTTCATTTTTGTGTCAATTTCAGTTTTTAATCAATTGACACAACAACTTTATTTTTTAGAAATCTTTATTTCCCTCAAGTCCCATACAGCCACATCGCAGGAGAATCAGCCAATCTAAGCACCAGTTTATTCTCTTCAATGCCTGCCGCTAATCTGAAATACTCTATCTGACTTAACTGTTCCCACAACTAAACCAACCAATCAGATAACTGCTAGAAGGGTCAGCTATGGGTCAAGGTTTGGTTTAGTCTCTTTGTTAATGGTATATCAACCTTCCAGGGTTATTTAATGTCAAAGCCATCCTTCTAGAAGAACAGCAATAATGCTATTTAACCCATAGCTGGGAGGATAAGGTGGTTCATACTTTTCCCAAGGGTATTTGTCCAAAAGTGAACATAATAGCATGACTGGAGTTTGATTATGATTCCGCAGTCCAGCTCTTTAACCATTACACCACAAGGATCCCACTCCTGTTATGGGTCAAACTCTATTAATCACAACACTGTTTTTTTTCCATGACTCTTTGAATTAACAAATTACTAGTTAGATTTTTTAATTCAAATATTTACACTACTTTACCGAATGAATAAGGTGCGTATTCATTTTGTAACAACCAGAACCCAGTCCACTAGATTATTAAGTATGGAGCATAGTCCAGAACAAGATCACTCATCACCCCATAACACCATACAATTTTTTTAAGTCTGCCATAACCAGTACTATGTCCAAAATTGATAAAGATCAATAGATTTTGGCATGTCATTGCTTCCAAATCTGTGTACTGAAGCAGCCATTAATGTTAACAGTAGCTGCATTTGATTCTAAAAGGATTCTCAAGATTATTTGCACAAATTTTTTTCCAAGTACAGCTTTTCTTTAACGTACTATACATCTTTCTCTAAATTCATACAAATGACCTTAAAAATAACTCTACACCCTGTATGTGCATTAACAATCATGTGGTTAATGAGCTTGTAAAATTCTGCTTTTTGTTGGCTAAGTATTTCTTGTTGTTTGTAAAAATCTGTATGTGGGTGAGGATTTTAAACAACCGTAGTATATTGAACACAATTAACTGAAAACAATTACTAGAAAAGAATTATTTACTTCATGAACATGCCATGTTAATGGTTCATTTTTCATTGCTTCTTTTATGGTATATCAATTCTTTAAAAACATTTTTAAAAAAACTCTTCTTATGATGACCTAAGGTCAAAACTAGTTAAAAACAATTAAAAATATATATAATAATAAAGAAATATTGATCCTTCATTATCATTTTTGATGGATTGATTCTAATGGCATGTCAACCTGTCTAGGGTTATTTTATGCCTACAGGTTAGAGAATCACATTTATTGCTTGTTTATATTTATATTTTTGGGGGAGTTGTTTCTTGGGGGTTGCATATGAGTTGATCAAATATGAATAATTTTCAAACAGATCTATTTGACCCATAGATGGGACCCTAACTGAGTAGACCTGAGTTTGAGTTTTGTTTAACAGCATATCAACCACTGTGGGTCAGAGTAGATCTGAGAATAATCGTAATAAAGTAGTATCCCATAGCCCACCACTAGATCTTCAGAACTGGAGCCTCATCACCAGATACAGGTTAGTGCTATACCTAGAACAACCTTTTTGTGTTACACCTCGGCAGGGAATACAATCAACTTATTCTGAGTGTAGCCAACAAGGCTAATCAACACTTTTGTTCATCTTAAGAACTCTGTAAAAATTTGCCCAAGACAATTCACGATATGTGTGGACCAATGGGAAAAAAAGGCAATGGATAGAAGTCAGTGGTGCAAACTCATTAATGTGGGCATAGAATCCTTTGAGAACAGCCGTATTAAGTCTGCTGCTTTCAAACGATCAGTTCATAAAAATGAACAGTGACCAGCACCAGGTCCACAAAGTCACCATAGCAACTGTGAAATATGTGGAAAACTCTGTCTCTTACTTTGCTGGTCTTAAAAGCTGTATGGGCAAACATGTCCATCCTGCTGCTCCACATCATAACATTCGTGTGAGCCAAAGCGACCAACAATTCTCAGTCTGTGGTAAAATTTGCTGCAATTTGGAAGGCTTGAAAAGTTATCTGTGGGTACATACAACCGAATAAAAAAAAATGGGATGGGGGAAACGAAAAAAGGAATCACAAAACTCAATTGGTGGTCACACTCAAAACCAAGAAGACAGCCTATATATATATATATATATATACACACACACACACACACACATGCACACACATATTATTACAAGCCAGAAAGATGTCGGAATATGCAAATATATATTTCTTATAAAATAAGTTCCTTCATCTCTGGAAAACAACAATATATATTTCGTTTTAACCTTAACTACCCTATTGAGAAGACTTACAATGTACCTTTCTGATACAAGTTCCATAGCACAGTATTTAAAAAAACATTCATGCCCAACAACAGGATTACGGAAAATTCTTATCAAAAACACAACAATATTAGAACAACAAAATAGCAAATAAAAACTACAGATACTCGAGGCACTACATATTAGGAACATACAACCCAAACTTAATAGAGTTAATTTTGAAACAAGTGCTAATATACTTAAATATCTTTAGCTACTGACGCTATTTATAGAAACAAATTTGAAAAGTAAACACTACACAATACAACAGTACAAACGCTCATTCTTACAAAGTAATAATGTACATACAAAAGTTACATCACTTTTGTAATACATCCTCCCCTGATGATGGCCCAAAGTTGGGCAGAAAGTATTTGGGAAATAACTAATTATGGAAGATTTATCAAATAATTCCCGCCGAATATCATAAGATCAATAGGCAATTCATAAAGGATTAACAAAAAATATATAGACAAAAAATGTCTATTATGTTCAATCAAATATGTATATATATATACATATATATATGCGTATTATTACAAGCCAAGAGGATATCAGAACATGCAAATATATATTTCACACAAAGTAGGGTCATCTCTGGAAAGATCCACTCAAAACCGAGAAGACAGCCGGTGTATGTATATATATATATATATATATATACATACACACACACACACATATTATTACAAGCAAGGAGGATGTCAGAACATGCAAATATATATTTCACATAAAGTAGGTTCATCTCTGGAGAGATCCACTTGAAACCGATTAGATAGCCTGTGTATATATATATATATATACACACAAATATTATTACAAGCCAGGACGATGTCAGAACATGCAAATATATATTTCATATGAAGTAGGTTCCTTCATCCCTGGGGAGATCCACTCGAACACAGAGAAAATAAATGAATGAGACCAAAATCCTTTAGGTGACAAAATTCATGATGACCCCTAAGAAACAATAAAACAAAATTTATTCTCTGTGAAATGAACATGAAATATACACAATGAACTATTTAAAATAAAAACAATTTACTTAGTTTTTTGATAGTGGAATGATGCATGCGATTACGTATGTTTGTCGGGTTAGGTGTATATAATGGAATAGAGAGGAGAAGAAAGATGGAAAGGAGTGGGGGGTAACAGTTTTTACTTATCTCATTCATGCTGTCTGTAATAGTTCATTCTTCTCTCTGTTGTGAGAGTCAAGAAGATTCAGTCTGTCTTTTTCATTTTCTCTTTTTGTTATTTAACAGGCAGGCCAGGCATTATCTTCTTTGCCCTGTTGTGTTGCAGCAGCATGTACATATAATCTTACACACATACACTCACACACATATATATATATATACATACCTACACATACATATGCACACCCACACAAATACACACATACACACACATACACATTGGCCCAGTGGTTAGAGTGTTCGCCAATGGCCCGGGAGACCTGGGTTCAATCCCAGGTCGAGTCATACCAAAGACTTTAAAAATGGAACTTGATACCACCTTGCTTAATACTCAGCATTATAAGGTACGGTTCAAGGGTAAAGTGGAGCAATCCAGGGAATGGAGTAGCGCCCTCCCCTACACCTTGGTGTAGTAGCTATCGAAAAGGGAGCCTTCGGGTCACCCTCGACTATGGTCGCTAACTTTACTTTACTTATATATATATATATATACACACACACATATATCTCCACACATACATACATATATACACACACATATATATATATATATATACACACACACATATACACACACAGACATACATACACACATATATATATATATATATATATATATCAATAAATAAATAAATCCAATTATCATGAATTTTTTCTACTGCATCATCTCTACTATCTTACCTTTGCTCTATCTTTCTATGAAGAATTTTAATTCTCATGCCTTCACCCGCCAAGTTAAACTTGATAAATACTAATATACATACCTCTATGTAGATAAAATGCTTTGCATTCTGGATACATTCAATATAAGCATCATGGATAGAATTCTCAGGTTTCTGTATTCCAGCGGACCATTGGCTGACACTTCGAAGAACCTGTAAATTAAAAACAAATAATCAAATAAGATTCTTGGTCACAAATTTTTTTTTTTTAGGGGCATATCTATGGTCTGGCAGATATTACATATCCCATGGGCACCACTTAAAAGTGTAATATGCTAGCTTAGGAGATTCAATGTGGTCACAAGATAACATCAACAAAGTGGTTTTCACAGGAAAGAGAAATATAAAATATGTAGGCAAGAATATAATTCATTGCCAATGGATAGAGTGACAGATATTTCCATTCACAGAGAAGATCAACAAATTATTGGAAAAAAAAATGGAAGTATGTAAGTTCCGATAACCAGCCATAAACAGAAGGCAAAGAGGATATGCATACTTGAAAAGACAATATAAGGTCTGTAATTTTGGATGGAATGCAGAGATCCGCTGGTTGCTCAAACGAAGGGGAGAGATCTGCTAGTCTCTCAAGTGAAGGGAGAGACCTGCAGGTCACTCAAGCAAACATGTGTGTTCTCCGGTCATCTGACTACTTCACAAAAAGCGTCCCCACCACAGAAGAAAGATATGTGCGAACTCTGTCTGACTGAACTCCTACAACACACAATTGTCACCATTGAAGAATAAAAATATAAATTATATCTTTATATATCTATGAGTTTTTCGTTGTTTGTCTAGCAGTTCAAATATGCAACAAAAGGGGGCACTACGGTGAGGTGCTGGCAAGTTGGACAATCCATTTGTTAAGAATTTCATTGAAATTTAAAAGTGTCATTCCTCTATTTCAGACAATTTTGAGAGAAGACGGTAATCTTGCACTGCTGAGTATAGAAAATGAAGAAACGGAAAAAATAGGCTTTGGTTGCATCGTAGATAAATTTGCATCAGAAAAAACAAAGATGCAAATGTAATTTTTAGTAGTAATTTGTTAATTAAAAGATTAATAGAATTAACTTCATGGTAAAAGATTAAAGGAATAACTTTATGGTAAAAGATTAATGAAATTAACTTTATGGTAAAAGATTAATGGAATTAACTTTATGGTAAAAGATTAAAGGAATTAACTTTATCGTAAAAGATTAATGGAATTAGCTTTATGGTAAAAGATTAATGAAATTAACTTTATGGTAAAAGATTAATGAAATTAACTTTATGGTAAAAGATTAATGGAATTAACTTTATGGTAAAAGATTAATGGAATTAACTTTATGGTAAAAGATTAAAAGAATTAACTTTATGGTAAAAGATTAATGGAATTAACTTTATGGTAAAAGATTAATGGAATTAACTTTATGGTAAAAGATTAATGAAATTAATTTTATAAATTGAATATTCAATGGTATGCTGCTAATAAACGAGCATCTGATGTTTAAACAAGGGCACAATTCCAGTGCTTGCTTTTGGCACTATTTTCTGTTGATTTACAACTGCACCCATTTCATCAATACAAATTGTTCAATTCTTTTTTTATTGGGAATAAAGGATTTTGAAAAAATAGACCAATTTTAAAATATATACTATAATTATTTGAATATAGCACACACTTTTTACCACATTTTTAAACCAAAAGTGTATTAAACATAAGATCAAAATATTAACTTTTTATCTAGCTGCGTCCATCCTCATATTCAAGACAGTATTGCTGAATCCTAATTATATCTGAGACTAACAAACTAATGCATAAAAAAACACTTCTGTTTTATGCTGTTACAGAGGAATAACCACTTGAATATGTGTTTCTCCAAGTGTGAGTTTATTTTTATCACAAGCTTGTTCCATTTTTTGTATGAATATGTCTTTGTGTTTGCTCTAAATACCGTGAAGAGGTTTTGCTTCAAAATATAAGTAAACTATAAATTTTTATTTGTAGACGATACAAACTGGATGAAAAGTTAAACAAATGTTAAATTTAGCTGCTATAAATTCTAAAATGTCAAAACATGTACTTTTTTTTTCAGAATTTTGTAGCTCAGATTTAGGTTTGGTTTGGTTCTTTGTTTAATGGCATATCAACCTTCACAGGTTATTTAATGCCAAAGTCATCCTTCTAGAAGAACAATAGTGGTACTAATTAACCCATAGCTTGGGGGATAAGGAGGTTCATTCTTTTTCCCAGGGTATTTGACCAAAAATGAACATAATAGTACGACTGGAGTTCAAACTTGCTTAATACAATTCCACAGTTCATCACTTTAGCCATTACATCACGAGGACACCCCCACCTCAGATTTAGGGGTGCATGTTATATATGAAGGCATGTTATACACAAATAATCACAGTATGAGGTAAAATGAAAAAGTATCAAGGTAGCAGCTTTTATTAAAAAAATTTAATGAAGACGTAGATACAGCTGATTTCCTTTGATAATAAAGTGATGATGTCTTGATAAGCTTTACACTATATCATTCTATTCTATTGTATTCTGATGTATAGTGTTATAGCCTCCTCTTTCTTCCCTATCTTTTTTTTTTTTATCTGAAGAGTAGTGTGTTCTTTTTCTTTCCTCACAATCAAAACAGAATGGTCCATTATTGAACTGAGGAGAGATGACAGTATGTAACATTCAACCACATGTATTCTATTAATATTGTAGATCCTATGTGATGGCAGACAATTCAAAAACTTTATCATGTGAACTCACATTAAACTTCTCCGTGCTTCTTTATGACCAATTGTTGATGAAAGAATAGATTGGCAGAATTGTTGTCATAACAAAGAACGGATTCAATTGTTTGGAAAAAAAAAAGGAAAGTTCTTGTGAGTTTGTGTATGTGTGGGTGTGTGTATGTGTGTGTGTGTGTGTGTGTGTGTAGTTCTGTTTTTTTGGTTTGTTTATGTTTGTATGCAAATGGTAACAATTATTAGAACTAACGTTTTATAAAACAAACAAAAAAAGTTATTCTGACCTGGAGTGTCATCTTGCCGGGTGTTTGTAGATTAATTGGAGTGTTATGGAGTTTTGGGAAAAGAAATGGGTACTGAGGATCATTACGGACTTTTTTTACCTGAAAACATAATCGGGGAAAATCAAATAATTAGATTAATATCATATTTTAGAAAATATAATTAGATATCATACAATTAGATAATATCATATTTCAGAAAATATAATTGGATAAAATCAAATAATTCGATATCATATTTCAGAAATATAATTGGATAATATCATATTTCAGAATAATATCTTTGTCATCAATTTAATCATATTTATTTATACAATGTTGTTATATTCAATTTATAAAAATCTCAGTCACTTCAATAATATACGAGAATTTTCAAAGAATTGGTAATTTGAAAAACATCTTTAAATAATAACAACAACAATAATAATAATAATAATAATGTGTTTTTTACGAACCACATACTTAGTAAAAACATTTTTAAAAAACAAATCAATGAAAAAAGAACATTGATTCCAAAACTTTAAAAAATAATCTTCATCCTTTTTACTTAATTATTGGAAATTTTATCAAAAGCTGATAATTAGCTGATTTTTTGAGACCTTCTTAAAAATCAATAAGGTCTATCATTATTTATCCATATTACACATGCATTGTTAGATAATCATTATTTAAATTAAAGGGTTGAAAGAGTTGAAAAGTTTTGAAATTATATTTTAAAGACCTGTCGCAGAAGAAAGAAGAGAATAAAAGGAAAAGAAAATACTTACTTTTGTTACATTCCACCGCTGAATAAAATGGCGAGCAACATCTTGAGCAGCTTTGCCAGAAACAACCATTCCAATATCATGCCAAGGCATTCGAGGAGTCGTCGTTCGATCAATCATATCTGGAAGAAAACAGAAATAGATATAAATTACAATCTATCTATTTAAGAATAAGCTCATCCCCACAAAAAGGGAGTCATAGATATGATACTAAACAGTATCCAGGGGTGAGGGTTCAGATCTTGAGCTCTAAGGTGTGTCATTACTCCCAGGTCCACTCTGAACTAGTGTTGTAATATTTGTTAGGATCCCATCTATGGGTCAAATTGATCATTTCAAAAATTATTAATATAGGCAGGAAAACTCTGAATTCCTACCTGTTAAACTCCGCTTAAAAATTGACCTTGTGTCATATCCTGCCTGAGTGGAGGGGTTGGTAAATAGGCTCTATTTTACCAAAGTGTTGACCATAATGGGACAATTTTTTTTTTAATAAAGAATGAGAAATACTTTTTTGGGGGGATAATGCTTTGTCATTTTTGATCATCTTCACTTCAGGGTCTCTTGTAAATTTAAATATGATTTCATTGCATATGACAAAAGAAACCTGACTTAATTCCAATTTTACTTTCAAACTGAATTGAAGGGAAACAAAAGCTTGACATAAAAATGTGTTTTTCATTATATTTAAAAAAAAAAAAAAAATTGATGGTTGGTTGGGTTTATGGCATATCAACCATTGTAGGTTATTTAAGGCTAAATCCATTTTTATGCAAATAGACGGTTCTATTTCAAACAATTCAGCTTAGCATGAGTACACATTTTATTTATCAAAAACATTTCCATTTCAAACCATTCAGTTTAGTCAAACTGTTCTAATTCAGCTAATTCAGTTTAGTATAGGTACAGATTTTATTTACTCACAGTTAAATGTCAAAACAGTTCTATATGAAACAATTTGTGGCGATTTAGGAATTACCAAAGAACTCCCAACCGGATGTTGACTCGTCGGCTGCCTGATACAAAATGTATAAATGCGTCGCCACGCATAAGGCTCCACGCATCCATCCGGTTAAAATCAGAAAAAAAGAAAAATAATAAAAAGTAAAGTAGCCAATGAGAAGCGGTCGCACCAAAATTAGAAGGATTTTGGCGTAGCGAATTTGGAGCCGGTGAAGAGAGATAAATACTCAGGTTTTCTGTGAACCGATCTCTTTTCGGGTAGTGACGTCGAACCGACAACACCGATTTTACTATCTGGAGTTTTGGGCACCACGCTATGTCTTTAGACGTAGCGTTGGTTAGTCCATTCACCAGGTAAATAAAGGAAAGTATGAAAGATGTTTTTCGTCTCCTATCTGTTCTTATCTTTTCCTTTTTGTATATTTCTTATGGACCTTCTTTGGGCAAGGCATTGCACCGGCCAGTCAACGTGGGGTAAAGCAAAATAACCAAAATATGGAGTCAGATATCTTACGGCAATACAGTCTTGCCCTTAGCCACTGACCTTCATAAAACCCTTCAAATCCCACAAATTCAGTTTAATGAAAGTAGAGTTTCAATATAAAAAAAAATTCCATTCCAAACAATTCAATTTAGCATAAGCACACAGTTTAATTGTCAAAAAGCATTTCTATTTCAAGCTATTCAGTTTAATCAAACTGTTCTAATTCAAACAATTCAGTTTAACATAAGTGTGCAGTTTAGTTCTATTTAACCCATAGATAGGGCCCTGTCAGGTGCTTCCATTCCTGGTCAGAGTGGACCTGGGAGCAATGGCAATGAAGGGGTGTTCCGCATCCCCCAATGCTCCAGCATTATTTGAACCTCACCATAAGATTGTTTAGTGTCATAATCAGGACACTCGTTTAGGGGTGGGGTCTAACCCCTCTGCAGAGGTGCAGTTAGTGTATTCTACAGCCCCAGCCAACAGGGCGGAAAAAAATTGATTAGCCATTATACAAAGAAATCAAACCCATAGATCAGACTCACGTGCAGCACTGGTTATTTTTTATTTTCATTGGATGTTGGTTAGAGTAGAGAATTTAAATTTTTTGCGATGAAGAAGGGGACAAATTCCTTACTAGTTTCTATATTCTGGACATTCATGGCTAGGTTGATTTGTTTTAATGGCATATCAACCTTCATGGGTTATTTAATGCTAAAGCTATCCTTGGAGAAGAACAAGAGTGGTACTATTTAAGTCATAGCTGGAGGAATTGGGGGATGTCATACCTCTCCTAAGGGTATTAGTCCAAAAGGGAAGGCAAACAGTGTGACTGGAGTTTGAACCCAATAACTACAATGTTGCTGTCCAGCATGTTAGCCACTGTATCGTGAGGACTCCCCCTTCTAGATATTTATGTTTTGTGCATTACAAAGCAGAAGGCAAACATGACAGCGTGGTTATTATTGAAGAAAATAGATGAGGCAAGCCAAGTTCAAATTCAGGATGAGGCTGATTACATTTTACCTTGCAGTTATGCCCTTGTTTTCTCTACCGAGGTAAAGCAGACTGGGCTTTCTAGCCTTAGTTGGACAACAAGTTTACAAGAAGGAAAGACTGAATTCAAAACCTGAGAAATGATGTTTGAATGCACCATTCTTGTGTGTGTGCCACATTATATTAAGTTTCATATTCCTATAAAAGCTACAATCATCATATGTGGTCAGTACTATCATCAGACCAAGAAATATACTTTTTGCCTACTTAGATCTACATATACTCGGGCCATTGGCCTATTGAGTAGAGTGTTTGCCAATTGGTCATACCAAAGACTCAAAAAATGGTACTTGATGCCGCCTTCGTTAACACTCAGCATTATAAGGTACGGATCAAGGGTAAAGTGGAACAATCCAGGGAATAGAGCAGTACCCTCCCCTACACCTCGGTGTAGTAGCAATTGAAAAAGGAGCCTTTGGGCCACCTTTGATTAAGGCCACCAACTTTACTTTTTTCTTACTAATATTGAGCACTCCTTTATAAATATAGCAAAACATAACTATATATATATATATATAGTTATGTTAATGAAGATATTAAGCATGGCTATATATTGAGTGACTGGCCCATTGGTATAATGGTTAGAGTGTTCGCCAGTGGCCTGAGAGACTGGGTTCAATCCCAGGTCGAGTTATACCAAAAACTCAAAAAATGATACTTGATGCCCTATTGCTTAAGTTAAGCAATCCAGGAAAAGGAGTGACACCCACCACTACACCTTTGTTTAGTAGCTATTGAAAAGGGAGCCTTCAAGTTGCCTTTGAATACGGTTGGTCAACTTACTTGCTTATATATTTAATATATGATATATTTGTATATATTTGTATATCTCTATATGTTTGCTTGTTTCTTCAGAAGATTTCTACAAGGGGGAAGAATTCATGGGGAGATGAAGTCGGCAATCAGCAGTTTTCCTCTTTGTTTTCTTGAGCAATTGTGTAGGTTTTTATTGAGTGAAATTGCTAGACCCATACCTTTCTGGTTTTGAATTTAGCTTTTCTTTCTCCTAGACAGGTTGCCTTACCAAGGTTAAAAAGGCCAGTCTATCCTACTATCTGCAAGCAACTGGGGAGGAAAGGAAGGAGAATGATTCATGCCTTTTGCAAAGTTTATTAATTTGAAGTGAAACTCATCCAGTATTTGAATTCAGTTCATCTATTCCATTTTTTATGATGATAACCCCTTATGTCATGCATAATTCTGACTATCAGTATATACGTATTAAGATTATTTGTAATAATTCATTCAAATTTTCTTTTTTTTAAATAATTGCTACTACTTCCTCACCAAAAAACTATTGAGAAGTATCAATCATTTCACGAATTTGAAAAAGTCCTGATGATTCATTGATCAAAAAAGCGTTACAAAAACAAACAAAATCAAAACAAAAAGACAAAATCATTTCTACCTTCAAAAGGAGCTTCCAAATCAACAAAATCCTTAAAAATAAAATTGCAATAATCTTTGCCAATCCAAATTTTGGCTGCACTTTCCAAAGCTGATTCAGTTTGTTGACTCTCCGAAGACGACCTGCAACAGCCATAAATGAAGAAAATTTTTGGCAAAACACTCTAAAATATTTCAGATTTTCATAAATAATTTGAAATTTGACAGACTTATGATAACAAGCGCATAATACAGCTTCATTTTTTAATATTGACTTTATGTAACCAGGCCATTGGCCTAATGAGTAGAGTGTTCACCAATGGTCCAGGAGACCAGGATTCAATCCAAGGTCGAGTCATACCAAAAACTTAAAAAAATGGTACTTGATGCTGCCTTGCTTAACACAGCATAATAAAATAAAGATCAAGGATAAAGTGGAGCAATCCAGGGTAATGGAGTAGCGCCCTACCCTACATCTCTGTGTAGTAGCTATTGAAAAAGGGGCCTTCTGGTCACCCTCAACTAAGTTCGCCAACTTTACTTACTTTTACTTATGCGATTAAAGTACAAAATGGGGAGTTTCCTTTTTTTCATAATCAAGTTAGTTCTATTAATTCACATCAAATCCTGCATTTATTTTATAGCCACTTCATTTTTTAAAGGTTTTTATCATAAAGTTTAATTTTTTCTGTTGGTAGACAGCAATCATGGTGCAATCAAGGTTAATTTTTGCTGTCAAAATTGACACAAAAACAGCATAACCATCTTTTAGTATGAAAAATTATTCAAATTTTTTTACAATTAGAAATATTTACATGTTAAATAATTCATACTTATATTAGTGGGCTATATTTATTAAATAAAGAGCTCTCAAAATCAGTAATTGTACACATACACATACACACACACATATATATATATATATATATATATATATAAAGGTTAGGATAGTGTAGACAGTGTCAACATGTAAACATAGTGTTAACAGGGTTTGGTGAGGGTCAGTTTTTCACTTATGTTGATCAGACCAAGTTTTAGTCCGATGATTGATGATTGCGTAAACAAGAAACTGACAGTCATCAAGTGCTTTTGACTGTCTTTGGCATCCTTAAAATTTTTTATCTTTTATTTTTTAATCATTATTATTATTCTTATTATTATTATATTACTTCTACCAGCCTATTAGGTAGAATGTTCTCTAATGGCCTGGGCGACTGGGGTTCAATACCAAGTCGAGTCATCCCAAAGACTCAAAAAATGGTACTTGATGCCATCTTGCTTAACACTCAGCATTATAAGGTATGGATCAAGGGTAAAGTAGAACAATCCAGGGAAAGGAATAGTACCCTCCCCTACACCTTGGTGTAGTAGCTATTAAAATGGGAGCCTTTGGGTCAGCCAACTTATATTATTTCTTGTAAGTTTTTCACAACAGCTTTAGGACTCTTTTTAGTATTCTGGCTGGTCAAAGTAATGCTGTAGTTTGGGTGGTGTTGACACGTCCTCCAATTTCCAGCTCTTCCATTCCTTTTATCAAGCCTTTGGGAACCCTTCAAGTGAACAGTTACAGTTAGTATCACCATTGCTTTCATGTTACATGACATTTTTAGTTCACTGGCAAGGTCCAAATAATTATTATTATTATTATTATTATTATTATTATCGTAAGTAAAGTTGGGGACCATAGTTAAGGGTGACCCAAAGCCTCCCTTTTCAGTAGCTACTACATGAACATGTAGAAGGTGATATTATTACTATGAATAAATAAAATTTGATCACATATTAAGTTTTCTATGCCATCCTTAAATACATATATAATTATTATTATTTTTTTACTCTTTTGAGAGAATTTCACACCAGCATTAGCCAATGGTTTCTCACTGAAATTTGAGTGACAGCAAGTCTCCTTAAGTCTCCAGGACTCTTCTCAGTATTCTAACCAATCTTAATAATGCTGTTGTCAGGATGGTCTCTGATAATCCTCTTATTTCCAAGTCCTCCAGTTCCTGTACCTATTCTTTGGTAACTGTACCAAGTGCAACAATTACAATTGATATCACCGTCACCTTCACTACTATTATTATCATTTTACTTCTTTGAGAGTTTTTCACATCAGCGTTAGCCGATGGTTTTCCACTGAAATCTGAGTGACAGCAAGTCTCCTCAAGTCTCAAGGACACTTCTTAGTATTCTGGCCAATCTCAACAATGCTATTATTATTATTATTATTATTATAGATAATTAGATTAATGATTAAAAATTGTTCATACATTAAATTTTCATTTTCAAGAGAACTGCCTCTCCACTGACAATTTGCAATCCACTTGTCCACCTGTAAGAAAAATAAATAAATATACTCATATAAATAAGATACAGCTGTTTAAAAACAGTTTCTATTTGTTGACTTATTTGAAAGCAAAAGAAAAAAATCATTTGATTTGGAAGCAAAACAAGGGATCAAATAAAATCTTGTTACAAAAAAGAAAAAAAGAAAGGCCCAAGGGAAATCTTGAAGTACAAAAGATATGAATATGTCATTTCACGTAGTCAAAGACAAACACTTCTAGTCGATAATAAAAATGCTGACTCAAAAAATGGTTGGATCAATGAATGGAGGGAACAGCCCAAATAGGAACTTAGCAAAAATAAATAGTAATAATAGAAGTTAAAAATACATATCCCAGTCAGCTGGGGCTGTAGAATACACTGGCTGCATCACTACAGAAGTTAAAAACCCTTCCCCCTTATGAGTGTCTTAGATATGACACTAAACAATTTGATGGTGATGCTCCAGCTTTGGGGATTTGGGGAATGAGGAGCACCCCTTCATTTCCATTGCTCCCAGGTCCACTCAAACCCAGAGTGGTAGCACCTGATAGGGTCCTATCTCAGGGTCAAATAGAACAAACTATATGTTCAAACAAATGACTGATGTTAAATTGTGACTGTTATATAGCAATACTTGAAACCATTTAACTGTATGCAAAAAAAAAAAGCTCAGGCTTGATAGAAAATTTTCAACAAAATGTGTTAACAAATCATATATATATATATATATATATATATATATATATATATTTGAACAGAATTTGGCATTGACCTACAATGGTTGATATGGCATCAAACTAAACCAAACCATTAGAAATGCAATCAGTTGGAACTTGGACCGTAGTATCATATGGACACAAAAGTTCTCAGTCTGACCAAGAAGTAGTCCAGTCAGCGGGACTTAGAATATGCTGACTGTATACCAAGCAGAGAAGTTACCTGGGTACAATACTAAACTGCAGCTGGTGGTGAGGTTCCAGTTCTGGAGAGTATGGAGTACTCCTTCATTGCCATTGTTTCTGGTTCCACTCTGACCCAAAATATTAGGGTCATATGTACAGGTCAAATAGATCTGTTCGAAAATTATTTGTATTAGATAGAATATTTGATCGTATTTAACTTTTTCCAAACAAATGATTATTATAGACAAATAAAAAAAGGATGATTAAAAAAATGATCGCATATGGAATTTTGTAAATATAATAATGATAATAATCAATAATTTACAAATGAATCAAATTTTGGTCTTAAATAAGCCATACTTCCCTGGCTTTTTAGCTGGGCCATTGGGCATTTAGACTAGATGGAGCATCAAGGTCAATAATAGATTCAAGGCTGAATGATCCCCGGTTTCGGTCGGTGAAGTAAGGATGAATTCATAAGTAACGTTTTCCTATGGACTCCTACATTTGGACACACCAGTGTTGACTGACCTGGAAAAACTTACATTCATCAGCTCTATGCAGACACTGGGTGCTGTCTATATAACTTACTTAGACCAATGGTTGATAGCAGCGGAGGACAAGAGAGAGTCAAGAGAATCCATGCTGTTGGTATGCCGTGATGATGATGATGATGAGCAGGCAAAACTGATCAAAGAGCAGACAATACAACCATAGTGAACGTATTTGTTGCTGCCTCCCAACAGACAGGACTTGACACAAGTTCAAAAGCCCGAAGGCCAATTAAAGTTGGGTAAAGGGGAGGGGAAGGTCAGGAACCAGCCAAGACTCGAACCCTGCTAGTCATTGACCCACTAAGTGCAATGTGGCTCTAATGAGTCAAGCAGTATCACGGACCTAAATCTAGATCCAGGCATGTATGCCAGAATATAGCTTGAACTAGACTGTGAGGTCTAGTGCTATAAAAGGGGTGCAGGGGGGACAAAAAAGCAGCTCGCCCACCCAAGGGTGGCCCAACCGAAGTTGGAGGCCTTTCGGCCTCGAATCTGCCATTGGTTTCGATACCCCATCCAACACGAATGCCAGACGGCCCAGCCAAAAAGCCAGGGAAGTAAATATAACCATAGTGAATGAGAAGGAAGTAACAAGCACTACATATTACACTCATCTAAACAATTAATAGATACAGCAACAAATTATATGCAGAGAGAAAGATAGGTTTAGATTTATAGTTTACTTACAAAACGTCTTTTGCTTTTGGGGGTGGATGGCTTCATATTGGTTGTTTTTTCGTCTAAACCTGGAATGTTGCCGACTGTAACTTCATCATTTACAGGTGGTGCTAGTTTTAAAACATTGAAATATAGCCTCCACCGTCGACGAGCCAAAGAGGATTTTTCATCAGGAGATAGATCACTCGTTTCAGTGGTTTTATCATTTTCTCTTTCTTGGACTTCTTGAATTGGCATGTGATTTTCTAAGCGACTGTATCTATCCAAGATATTTTCATAGGTACCACTATCAGCAGATGTCTCCAGCACAGACATATTTCGTGTGTAGCATTTCCGAGGTGTCTTGTCTAGAACATCAGTCCCAGTAGAAAAGCTTCGGCAGAGGGACATCTTCTTGTGCTGGCTGTATAGTGCTCTCCGATCCATAGCTCTGCTTCGCCAGAACTGTTCACATTTCAAAGACATTGCTACTGAGGCCATTCCTGGTTGATTGTGTGTCACTTGAGGAGATACATCACCGGAATTACTCCCATCTGACATATAAGAAAATGATAAAAAACATTTTATTGATAAGAATTATGTATTATCATATTTACCCAACCCCTCCGCTCAGGCATGATATGACACAAGGTCAATTTTTTAAGTGGAGTTTAACAGGTTTGAATTCAGAGTTTTCCTTCTCCTAGACTAGTTGCCTCACCAAGGCTGAAGAACTCTGTCCTACTATTTTCCTATAGCTGGAGGGAGAATAATTGGATTCATCCCTTTCCCAAGGGTATTAGTGCTATGTGAAATGCAACTGGTCTTGTCCAGGATTTGAACTCGTGTCCATTTCCTATGATGATAACCATTACACCACGGGCACCTCCTAAGAATTATGTATTATATACAGATTTATACAAGCAATCTTCATCTTGGCTGTTATAAATTGACATTTCCCTCGATTTTTTCATGGCCTGTGCTAGATAAAAAAAGCTCGTCAAATCTCTTGCATTCACTTCCCACAAACAATCTTATCTGAGCTTGAATGGATGTTAACACCTTGAAAATTTAGATAAGAAAGTAAAAAATACGGCATTTCCTTTTTTGCAAACATTATTTAAAACTGCAATTTGATAAGCTAAAATAGTTACATCTCATTTTTAACAAACCCAAATTTGATTCACCAAAAGACCAGTTGGCTCAGGCTGTAATATATGCTGACTGTATCTCTACAGATGGGTTAGACCCCCCTCCTCATAAGTTTCCGGGATATGATACAAAACCATCCGATGGTGAGACTCTAGTCCTAGAGCATTGGGGAATGTAGTGTACCCCTTCATTGCCATTACCTTCCAGGTCTACTTTGAACTGGAGTGGTGGTTCCTGTTAGGGTCTCATCTATGGGTCAAATATAACTATCATTTACTATACTTTAACAGCATGCAAATTGAACTATTAGTGTTAGATTGCAATACTTGAAACTATATAACTGTGTGCAAAAAAATGATTAATATTAAAAGAATTACTGGTGTTAAATTGCAATACTTGAAACCATTTGTGTCTAAACAAATGAGCTCTAAAAATAAGGTTACCTACTAACTGTTCACTTAAAAATCATAATGGATATATATATATATATATATATATATATATATATATATATATATATAAACAGGATTTTGACATTAAGTAACCCATAAAACAACTAAATCTAGACCCATTTCCCTTACAAATGAATGATTAATATTTAATAAAATTATCAAAGTTAGATAAAAAAAATACTTGAAACCATATAACTGTGTGCAAATTAAAGAGTTCTGGCTTGTGTAAAAATAATGTTACCAACAAACTATTTGTTTATATATACTGTATTTGATGGCATATAAGACGCTCACAAATTTCAGCAAGGTAAATCAGGAAGAAAACAAAGTACTAATATAAAATGTCATGATATAAATATAATGAATATTATCAATAACACTTTTAATCTGCACAATAGCCATTTAAATAATATCAATAGGTTTATGAAAGTTACTAAGCTAATAGGAGTTGCCAAGTAGCTAATTTCAGCCGACTATCACAAATTTTAAACCTACATATAACATATAGGCTGCGGGGAAATTTTAAGATATTTTTCATAAAAAAAAGTGCTCCGTATATGCCATCAAATACAGTATATGTATAAATAGGACTTGGCATTGAACAACCCACAAGGGTTGACATGTCATAAAACACTATGAAACCAAAGCCTATAAAATAAAGATTTCACAGCCTTACAAGAAGAGGAATTCTTGTGCCACAATTCACTATCATTGTCTCATCACTTACTTTTTACCACCTGACAAATGTTACCTGAAGTGACTTTATTCATATTTACCAACCCCTCCGCTCGGGCAGGATATGACACAAGGTCAATTTTTAAGCGAAGTTCAACAGGTTTGAATTCAGAATTTTCTTTCTCTTAGATTAGTTGCCTCACCAAGGCTGAAGAAACTAGTCTGCCCTACATGGCTGGAGGAAGAATAATTGGATTCATACCTTTCCCAAGGGCATTAGTGCTATGTGAAATGTAATCAGTCTCGTCCAGGATTTGAACTCATGTCACTGTGTCCATTTCCTACGATGATAACCATTACACCATGGGCACCTCCACTTTTTTGGTCCAACCCCTCCGCTCGGGCAGGATATGAAACAAAGTCAATTTTTAAGCGAAGTTTAACAGGTTTGAATTCAGAGTTTTCCTTCTCCTAGACTAGTTGCCTGACCAAAGGTGAAGAAGGTAGTCTGTCCTACTATTTACCCATAGCTGGAGGGAGAATAATTGGATTCATACCTTTCCCAAGGGTATTAGTGCTATGTGAAATGCAATCAGTCTCGTCCAGGATTTAAACTTGTGTCGCCGTGTCCATTTCCTACGACGATAACCATTACACTACCAAGTGACTTTATTAACTCTCAACTACTGCTATAACAATGGCACCTTGTTTGCCCTGTCAGCTAGAGCTGTAGAATACACCAACGTCTTCTCTGCAAAGGTTTAAGACCCCACCAACGAGTGTCTTGGATATGACACTAAACAATCTGATAGTCCCTGTAATACTGGAGTTTTGGAAAATGCAGAGGAACACTTCATTGCCATCGCTTCCAGGTCTACTCTAACTTGGTGTGGTAGCCCCTGATAGGGTTCTATCGATGGGCCAAATAAAACTAAAATGTCTACTAATGTTAAACTCATTGCCCTAATTGGTAGAGTGTTCGCCAATGGTCCGGGAGACCTGGGTTCAATCTCAGGTCGTGTCATACCAAAGACTTTAAAAATAGTATTTGATACCTCCTTGGTTAGCACTCAGCAATATAAGGTCTGTGTCAAGGGTAAAGTGGAGCAATCCAGGGAAAGGAGTAGCAGCCTCCCCTACACATCGGTGTAGTAGCTATTGAAAAGGGAGCATTCTGGTCCCCCTCGGCTATGGTCACTAACTTTACTTACTTACTATGCTAAACTGAATTACTTGAAATAGAACTGTTTTGTTAAGTAAACTGCGTATTCATGCAAAACTGAATTGTTTGAAATAGAACTGTTTTGCCATTTAATTATGTGTAAACAAAATCTATACTTATACTAAACTGAATTGGTTGAATAAGAATTGTTTGCCTAAACTGAATAGCTTGAAATAGAAATGTTTTTGACAATTAAACTGTGTACTCACACGAAATGGAATTGTTTAAAATAGAACTGATTATTTTTATAAAAATGGATTTGGCATTATCAACCTACAAAGATTGATATGCCTTAAAACCCAGCTAACCAAGAGCACCTTGGGTGGTGCAATGGTTAGCAAACTAGACTAGCAAACCTTCATGAATGAGTTTGAGTCTCATTGAGTGCCCCAATTCATATGGTTTTGTGCCACATCCAAGCAAAAAGTTAAGTAAATTACTCCATTTTGGGGCCCCTCAAGTGATGTCATTGTTTGCAAGCCAGACTAGCAAACCTTCGTGAGAGAGTTCGAGCCTTACTGGGTACTCCATTCATACAGACTTGTGCGTCATCTAAGCAAAACTACTGCTTTAAAAAAATGAGGAGGCATGCTTAGCATAACGGTTATTATCAAAAGAAATGGAATCAACAATCTGAATTCAAATCCTAAACAAGGTTGCCTGTCTTTCGGTTCAAAGGCATGAATCTGTTCTTCCTCATCCTATGGGCAAATAGTAGAGGAGACTGAACTCTTTAGTCTTTGTAAGGCAACCAATCCAGAAGAAGAAAAACTCTTACTTTAAACCTGGTGTATTTCCCTTACAAATGAAGTGGAGTTGCTCATGGTGTAATGGTTATCATCGTAGGAAATGGACACGGTGACACGAGTTCAAATCTTGAATGAGGCTGATGGTATTTCACATAGCACTTGCAGAGGAGTTGGTAAATACATACTTCCCCTACAAATTGACCTTGTATTACACCCTGCCCAGGGAAAAGGGGTTGTATAAATACTTACAATAACAAGTCACATACATCTAGTAAGTAAATAAGTACTTCCCCTTTTCAGCAGACAAGCTTTGACTCCTACCTGCTCACTCTGCTACTTACAGCACTCCCAAATAGTAATCATTTTTCAGTTCAGAAGTCAGCAGTGATATCTCATTCTCTAGTCAATGAGACACATCATTCATGGTATTATATCTGCTCAAGTTCAAATAAGTGCTATGTTTCCTCAATAAGCCTGTGGGCAAATGAAGTTGATTGTGCCGAAAATATCTTTTACTTTATGTTAAGAAATACTAACATGAGACTAGCTGTCCTTTAAAGGTAAAACTAGAGTAGTACTTCCTAAAAAGTTGTTTGCCCAGATGGTTGGGGCTGTAGAATACACCGATTGCTTCTCTGCAGAGGGGGTAAGGCCTCCCCATCAACAAGCGTCCTGTATATGACACTAAACAATCTGATGGTGAGGTTCCAATAATGCTGGAGCTTTGGTAAATGCAGAGCACCCCTTCATTGCCATTGCCCCCAGGTCCACTCTGCCCCTGGAGTGGTAGTACTTGAGAGGGTTCTCTCTATGGATCAAATAAAACTAAACCATGGTTTCTTGAGTTTACTGTCTTTTGCATTTAAACTCTGTATTTCTGTTAAACTGAATTGTTTAAAATAGAACTGTTTTGACATCTAAACTGCATACTTATGCTAAACTGAATTATCTGAATTAGAACTGTTTGACTAAACTGAATTGCTTGAAATAGAAATGTTTTTGACAATTAAACTGTGTACTCATACTAAACTGAATTGTTTGAAAAAGAACTGATTATTTGTATAAAAATGGATTTGGCATAAAATAACCTACAAAGATTGATATGCCATAAAACCCAAACAACCAATTAACCAAAAAGTTGTTGTTGAACCTTAATTGATTTTCTCAAAATCAAGGAACTCATATGGATATTTTCTAGACATCCTGATAAAATATCAGTGAGATTAAATGAAACAAAATTGTTTTAAAGTAAGAATTTGTTCATGTAAGAAATTTTAAGACCAAAAATAAAACAATATCAGCAAGTAACTCTACAGAATGCAATGTCAAGGTCAGTGCTATATTGTTACTGTTTTATGCATTAGTAGTCCTGAAAAAATTTAAAAGATAAAGCTCTTTTACTATATATTAGTCAAAATTATTAATAAAAATCAACTATAATTAAAAAGATGAAGGATAATACGAGTCAAGATTGTTTATAAAAATCAATCAAAATTAAGATGAAAGATAATACTAATCGAAATTATTAATAAAAATTCATTAAAATAAAAAAGATGAAAGATAATATTATTTAAAAATATTAATAAAAATTAATTAAGATTAGGAAGATGAAAGATAATGCAAGTCAAAATTATTAATAAAAATCAACTAGAACTAGAAAGATGAAGGATAATACTAGTTGAAAATATTATTAAAAATTAATTAAAATTAGAAAAAATTGTCAATAAAAATCAATTAAAATCAAAATGAAGGATACTCGTCAAAATTATTAAAAGAAATCAACTAGAAATAGGAAAATGAAGGATACTACTAGTTAAAAATATTAATTAAAATCAGGAAGATGAAAGATAATACTAGTCAAAATTATTAATTACAACAACTTATCATCTAA
The DNA here is from genome assembly GCA_963585895.1 of Sepioteuthis lessoniana. Classification (NCBI taxonomy): domain Eukaryota; kingdom Metazoa; phylum Mollusca; class Cephalopoda; order Myopsida; family Loliginidae; genus Sepioteuthis; species Sepioteuthis lessoniana. The sequence continues at coordinate 66,594,387 of OY757930.1, read as the reverse complement.
ATTTTTTCTTTTAAATCACTAATTAACCAGCATCGTTAAATGATTATTTGATTAGTTAAGCAAATAGTGCATTTATGAAGATAAAAGTTACCATCACTGTCTATCTGTAAATCTGAAAAACAAAATGCAGAAATCACCTTTCAACTACAAATCTCTGTAGATACCTCATAATATCACCAAGTTTATTTGTCTGAATTTCTTTAGTAATAAATAATCATTATTGATTTTAAAACTAGTTTTTCTTTCATTTTTCTTTTTGATTGTTTTTTTTTTTTCTTTTTTTTTTATCACAATGCTCAAATTGTCATTTTATGACCATTATGTAAATATCACAGACATTTAATGACTTTAGTTTTGGACAAAACCAGAAATATAGAACACTCTGTGAGAACCAAACTCATAAATCAAAAGCGTTTGTTTTTAACAAGATGTGATCTAGTCAAAAATTGATAAATCCTTTAAGATATTTGAATAAATAAAAATATTACATTCTTACTTGTAATATGATTAAAATACAAGAGCAACACTCTAGCTTTATTTATTCAAATTATTTCAACAGGGAAATATACTTTAATGCCTGGCTGTTAGAACTCTTTAGGAATTTCAAAATATAAAGAAAAAAAAATGGTGAAAGACAAAACAAATCCAACTTCATTTTAATTAAAGTCAAAATAGAACGGTTTAATTATTTAACTTTGTATAAACAAATGACTGATATTTAATTGAATTGTTCATGTTACATAGCAATACTTGAAACCATTCAACTGTGAGCAAACAAATGATTAATAGTAAACAGAATCATTCCTATCAGATTGCAATACTTGAAATAGAACTGTTTAATCATTTAACTGTGTGTTATGGTACCTACCTTACAGACTATAATGAACTCTTCCTATTACTATGAATACCAGGAGAATATTTATCTCGATGTTTTGTTAACTCCAGCCTAAGACTTTGGCAGTCAGACTGATGTTCAACACTCTTTTACCTATGCTGTATTTATACTTTCATTCAATATACTTGTTTCACATAATTCCAAGTTCGTGTCTTTCTTCTGGACCTTTTACTGGTCCACAACATTCATTCTAAATAAAGTCAAAATATATCCATCACACTACTATTAAGTGTAAATAAACAGTACAAAAATTTGATAAAAAGAAAATCAGTCAGAAAAATACTAAGTGCAATACTTCATCTAAAAAGTTAGACACCTTCAGACGACTACTACTTCAAATAAACAAACTATCTAGAATAAAACTAAAATTAAATAAGGAAAAATATTCAGTATAGGACAAAAAAAAAAAAACAAGGAACTTTTTCTTATTGCCAAAAATTTAAAAAAACTTCAATGGCTTAGTCACACATAGGAAGTGAATATTTTCCTTGATTATTTTTGTCAAAGTTCCCTTATTTGTTGCAAAAAGTCACAATTTTCTAAAATGGGAAAATTCTCAAAAATAGAAAAATAGGAAATTACTTAGAATTTTCTTTTCTTTGATTTGATCTAATTTGTGATCAGCCCTTTGCTAGTAAGCAGTCATCTGAGTTTAAAAATAGTCAAATTGTGGAATTTAGGCAATCTTTTTGATGAAAATTTCCTGTTTTCTTAATTCTTTTTAGGAAAATATCAATTAATGTTTGATTGTAACCCTATTACTTTGCAATATTGCGAGAAACAGCCCACAATAATTGTATATGATATGATAGATAAAAGAAAAATCTAATCAGCAAACAAAATTATAATTTTCAAATTACAGACAGGGTCATATAGAAGACAGTTGTCTGTGAGTCCACATGATGTGGGGCTTATATCTGTGCTCACTCAGGAGTTTCCTTATGGTTTAACATAACTTCACTTCCCGTGTCTTCAATGATAACTGGATTTATCCATGCCTCTCACCAAGCAGGATTTGACACAATGTCTTTTTTTATAGAGGATGGGAAGGTTGCACACAAGCAGAGACTCATGTGCCACTGGTCCGTGCAAGTCATAGGATTACTAGGCACAATGTGAACTATGCTAACCTTTGCTAAGTCTCCCAGTAGGTATGCCAGGTGACCTAGCTGGTTATAGATTCACCAGACCTGAAGGTCTAATGCAATGTGAATCTATGCCTTCCACAGTTGGGGCAGCCTGCACAAATGCCAGGCAGCAACCCAAAAGGGTGTCATCGCTGACTGCAGTGAACTGCAACACTTAATGACATTGTTGTCATTTCCAGGTCGCTACATAACACACCTACTCTCAAATTGGAATTTTCAAGCAAAAACCGTTAAGTAAAAAAAATAATTACCATCTTTTTGTGGAATGTCAATTTTTAACTTATCTAACATGATAGAACTTGCATTTGTTCCTTCTGAAGACAATGAAATAATTTCTGTGTTTTCGCTGTTTAAATGTTCTTGGTTTGCACTATTGATTGTTTCTTTGCTGCTTCCCAAATGAATCACAGGTTTGCTTATATTCAAGCTGCTTCCATTCATCTTTATATTCGGCACAGTTGTTGAGTCTCCTAGCAAGTTGGGGGATTTTTCAATGCTTTCACTCTGCAAAAAAGAAACCACATAAAAAAAAGGAAATCATTTAAAAAGATATGAAGAAATCAATCAAATCCTGTTGATCAAATTGATACATTCTGTGAACTGAAAAATCTATCTATTCATAAAAGAAATTAAAAAATCATGGTCCTTAGTTAACAAACTGTAGTAAAAAACAGACTCCGCTATAGTACAACAACCATATCTGTTCAGTGGGATAATTTTAACTTGATACTAGAACAACACTTGCAACCTTGGGATGAAAGTCAGTTTAGTGAGCCTTTCCTGCCTAACTCTCTCAAACCTGGCCAATTTGACCAACCACCTGATTCTGTTTGTGTAAATATCCATCTGCTCACCAGCCCACCTGACCATGGTCAACTTCTTGTATACTGTGAACACATCCTCAATGAATATTTCCTTCAACTGAGCTCCTGATCTATATCCTTTTGGTCATCTTCATCCATCTCCAAAAAGAGGGCCAATGTGTCCCCCTCCTGATACAACAACTGCTGGTTCACCACATCATCCACCTGCTGAAGTCTTACCAATTAGTCTCACCTTTTTAGCCATGCAATCACATCATAACTTTTGATTTGGTCACTTTGGCCCTTTTGGACCTCCAAGGTAAGTCCCCTGAACACAAACACGGTCCATTCCAGTTATCAGATCCTTAAACAAATTAGTTGCTAAACAACAACCTACTTATAAAAGCAAACAAACATCCTGTCATGTCTTGTGGTAATTTTATGTTTATATTACCATAGAATTTTCTTTTCCTTGATTTAATCTCCTAATTTGTGATTAACCCTTTGCTAATGGCCTGTAAGCAGTTATCTGAGTTTAAAAATAGTCAAATTGTGGCATGCAATGATTTGGACCATCTTTTTGATAAAAATTTCCTGTTTTCTTATATTTTTTAGGAAAGCATCAATTAATGATTGATCATGATTATTTCCTTGCAATATTGCTAAGTGACAGTCTACAATCATTGTATGATATGATAGATAAAAGAAAAATCTAACCAGCAAACAAAATTATAATTTTCAAATTATAGCTTTTGTTGTTGATTAGAGTGTTTTATAATACTAATGGTTGACTGGAAAATCAAATTAGAAAACAAAATTTTAATTTTAAAAAAAATTCAAATTTTCAAATTTTCAAATTCTGATTTACATAACACCCCCACAATTTTTAAACCATTGGCCTAATAAGTAGAGTGTTCACCAACAGTCTGGTAGACCAGGGTTCAATCCCAGATCAAGTTATACCAAATACTTAAAAAATGATGCCACCTTGCTTAAAACTCAGTATTACAAGGTAAGGATCAAAGATAAAGTGGAACGACCCAGAGAATTGAATAGCATCCTCCCTACACTTTGGTGTAGTAGCTATTGAAAAGGGAGCCTAAGGTTGCCAAATTTACTTACTTTTATTATCATAGCCAGACAGTTGGCTGAACAGACATTTCATTTATTTATAAACTCATTTTTAATTTTCAGAAAATACTTTGCATTTTTTATCTTACTTATTTGCTTGTTTTGCTATTTCTATCTTTGTCTTTTTAAAATTTATTGTTTATTGATAATTACCAAGAAAAACAAACACTAAATAAGACAATAACATACTAATTAACTTAATAAAAGTAAGTAAAGTTGGCGACCTTTAGTCGAGGGTGACCCAAAGGCTCCCTTTGCAATAGATACTACACTGAGGTGTAGGGGAGGGTGCTACTCCATTCCCTGGATTGCACCACTTTATCCTTGACACACACCTTTTAATGCCGAGTGTTAAGCAAGGAGGTATCAAGTACCATTTTTAAAGTCTTTGGTATGACCCAACCTGGGATTGAACCCTGATCTCCTGGACCATTGGCGAACACTACCCACTAGACCAATGTACACAATAATTTTTAAGAAACAATCAAGATAAAAATATCAAAGCGAGCAAATAGGAAAGATAACAAATCCCAAGAAATTCTGAAAATTTTTTATGAAAAGTATAGTTATAAATAAATTAAATGACCATTCAGCCAAATGTCTATCAGCAAAATGTCCATTGGTCAAATTTCTGCTGGCCATTCCATGGGTAACTATGTATCATGTGCAAGAATTAAATATTAACGGGGTCAGGGTGTCCTTGTTGTATAAAGGTTAAATCTCTTCTCTGCAGAATTGTAGTGAGAGAGTTCAAACTCCAGTCACACTATTATGTTCACTTTCGGACAAATACCCTTGGGGAAAGGTATGAACCTGCTTATCCCCTCTGCTATGGGTTAAATAGTACCAGTACTGTTCTTCTAGAAGGATGGATTTGACATTATAAACCCAAGAAGGTTGATATGCCATTAAACAAACAAAACAAATAAATATTATTTTATTTTATAGTATTGAATTAATTAAGAGGGCTAATACAATGTGAAATAAAAATTATTTGAGTCTAATTAATTTCAAAGTAAAACTTCATTGTCTAAGACTTTTTTTAATAAATGAACATGATGTTGGAGGTTCAAAAAAAAAAGTTTGAACCTCCAACATTATGTTCATTTATCAATAAAAGTCTCTGACAATGAAGTTTTACTTAAGGGTTAAGTGGAGCAAACCAGGGAAATGAGTAGCGCCCTTCCCTACACTTTAGTGTTGTAGCTATTGAAAAGGGAGCCTTTGGGTCACCCTCGACTAATGTCACCAACTAAACAACATCAAGGATAAAGTGGAGCAATCCAGGAAAAGGAGTAGCACCCTCCCCTACACCTTGGTGTAGTAGCTATTGAAAAGGGAGCTCTCAGGTCACCCTCAACTACTACAGTTATAAGAAATAAAGAAGTCTTATGGAAACACAATGCTAATAGCAAAGTAAACAATGCTTATACAGTATATTTCTTTTATTTTTGCAAAGCTTTCACAGACACGATATATAGTTACATAAAAACATCATTTGCTGAGTACAGAAGAAAAGAAAATATAATAAATGTATAATGTTACAGTGTATCACAAAAGTGAGTACACCCCTCACATTTCTGCAGATATTTAAGTATATCTCTTCATGGGACAACACTGACAAACTGACACTTCGACTCAATGAAAAGTAGTCTGTGTGCAGCTTATATAACAGAGTTAATTTATTTTCCCCTCAAAATATAACCATTAAAAGCTAAACCCCTGCCAACAAAAGTGAGTACACCCCTAAGAAACTACACCCTTAATTGTCCAAATTGAGTACTGTTTGTCCTTTTTCCTCCAAAATGTCATGTGACTCATTAGTGTTACTTGGCCCATTTGTTACTAGACCCATGTGTATAAGGAGCAGGTGTGTTCAAATTTGTAGTGCAGCTCTCACACTCTCTCATACTGGTCCCTGAAAGTTCCAACATGGCACCACATGGCAAAGAACTCTCTGAGGATCTTAAAAGACGTATTGTTGCGCTACAAGAAGATTGCCAAAACCCTGAAACTGAGCTGCCGCACAGTGGCTAAGATCATCCAGCATTTTAAAAGAGCAGGGTCCTCTCAGAACAGGCCTTGAGTAGGTCGTCCAAAGAAGCTGAGCACATGTGCTGAGCGTCACATCCAAATGCTTTCTTTGAAAGATCAGCATAGGAGTTCTGTCAGCATTGCTGCAGAGATTGAAGAGGTAGGGGTTCAGCCTGTTAGTGCTCAGACCATATGCCGCACTCTACATCAAATTGGTGTGCATGGCTGGCACCCCAGGAGGAAGCCTCTTTTGAAGACGATACACAAGAAAGCCTCCAAACAGTTTGCTGAAGACATATCAACAAAACACATGGATTACTTGAACCATGTCCTATGGTCTGATGAGATGAAGATTAATTTGTTTGGTTCTGATGGCTTCAAGCATATGTGGCGGCAACCAGGTGAGGAGTACAAAGATAAGTGTGTCATGCCTACAGTCAAGCATGGTGGCGAGAATGTCATGGTCTAAGACTGCATGAATGCTGCAGGTGTTGGAGAGTTATATTTCATTGAGGGAAACATGAACTCCAACATGTACTGCAGCAGAGCATGATCCCATCCCCCTAGAAACTGGGTTGCAGGGCAGTGTTCCAGCAAGACAATGACCCCAAACACACCTCCAAGACGACCATTGCTTTACTGAAGAGGCTGAGGGTAAAGGTGATGGACTGGCTAAGCATGACTCCTGACTTGAACCCAATAGAACATCTTCGGGGGATCCACAAGCGGAAGGTGGAGGTGTGCAAAGTCTCAAATATCTGCCAGCTCCATGACGTCATCATGCAGGAGTGGAAGAGCATTCCAGTGGCTACCTGTGAAGTGCTGGTAAACTCCATGCCCAGGAGAGTAAAGGTAGTTCTGGATAATGATGGTGGCCATGCAAAATATTGTCAATTGACATGGTGTATGTTAATATTGACAACTATCCCTAAGGGGTGTACTCACTTTTGTTGGCAGGGGTTTAGCTTTTAATGGTTATATTTTGAGTTATTTCGAGGGGAAAATAAATTAACTCTGCACACAGACTACTTTTCATTGCGTCAAAGTGTCATTTTGTCAGTGTTGTCCCATGAAGAGATATACTTAAATATCTGCAGAAATGTGAGGGGTGTACTCACTTTTGTGATACACTGTACTTTTAAACCATCTGTTCATTTTCTAAATTGATGTTTTGGTTTTTTTTTAACCATATTTACTGGGATGAGTCAAAAGTTTTTCATTTTGGTACATGTTATATTTTAATACATGTTAGTTTGCCATGTGTGTATCATGTGACAAAGCAGTTCAAGCCATAGAAGGTACTATTTACCAACCCCTCCGCTCGGGCAGGATATGACACAAGGTCAATTTTTAAGCGGAGTTTAACAGGTTTGAATTCAGAGTTTTCCTTCTCCTAGACTAGTTGCCTAACCAAGGCTGAAGAAGCTAGTCTGTCCTACTATTTACCCATAGCTGGAGGGAGAATAATTGGATTCATACCTTTCCCAAAGGTATTAGTGCAATGTGAAATGCAATCAGTCTCGTCCAGGATTTGAACTCGTATCGCCGTGTTCATTTCCTACGGCGATAACGACTACATCACGGGCACCTCCAAAGAAGGTACTCACTGTGGTTGGTAGTATTGTGGTAATTGGTGTGCTACCATGTTGTGTATTGCTTCAATTTGTGTATAGTTTGAAAGCCTCACAGATGAATGTGGAAAGTTATGCTTTATGAGTTTGAATTGGACCATAGCACCACGGAAGCAACCAAAAACATTTATTGAGCCATAGGTGAAGCTGCTGTTGATTACAGTACATTAACCAGATCGTTGAAGAAATTTCTCTAAAGTTGCCAGAACTTTGATAACCAGGCAAGGTCAGGTAGATCTAAAACCCTGCATTCTAAGGCTGCGCTCAAAGTTATAGAAATAAATCTGATGAGTTGCACTCAGAGAATATCAGGCGAGCTTGGCATCTTACAATCCAATATGATTCTTCACTATCATGACCTTGACAAAAGCATCCAGAGTTGCCAGATCATTGTAAAACTTTTGATTCTCCTCTGTATTTGGTTATAAGTAAAGTAAGTAAAGTTGGCGAATTTAGTCAAGGGCAACCAGAAGGCTTCCTTTTCAATAGCTACGATACTGAGGTGTAGGAGTGGGCACTACTCCTTTCCCTGAATCATTCCACTTTACCCTTGATGCATACCTTATATTGCTGAGTGTTAAGCTAGGAGGTATCAAGTACCATTTTTAAAGTCTTTGATATGACGTGACCTGGGATTGAACCCAGGTCTACTGGATCATTGGCGAATACTCTACCCACTAGGCCAATGAGCCAGTCCTGGATCTATCATCAAACAATTTCTCTCAATGATATCAAATTTTTTTACACCATTAGATTTAATCAGACCTCCATTATTATGGGAAATCTTCAAAAGATTTTTTTTAAATCCCAAAAGATTAACATGTTTATATTCCTATCTACAGCAATATAACGATGCCTTGCTCTTTCTTTCTCTCCTTTTGTTTATTGTTGAAGAAGGTGATTTTCTATTTTCATAAGTGTTTTTTTTTTTTACTAAAAAAATACTAAAACAGGAATTACAGGAACAAGGCTGTTTGCATTTCTCTTTGCACTGATTCCCTTATGAAAGGCATGAATCCATCTCTTCTACTTCCCAGCTATGGGTAAATTAGTAGAGTAGACTGGTTCTTTAACCTTGGTAAGGCAACCAGTCTAGGTGAAGGAAAACTCTGAATTCAAACAAACTGTACTCTAATTAAAAATTGACCTTGTGTAACATCTTGCTTTTGACAGAAGAGCTGAATACTCCCAGGTCCACTCTGATCTAAAGTGGTAGTACCTACTTGTGTCGTATCCTGCATATGACAGAGGAACTGGTTAAATGCATATTTAGTAGCCATTAGGTTACCGCTAATTTTAGAAAAATATTTACATTCAATTTATCTTTAATCCAAGTTTGACATTTAAAAGCCAGAAACAGAGCAATACTAAAATTTATCATATTTAATACTACAGATCCCCACCTTCCATTTACATTTAATATTACAATATTATGTAGTCAGACAAGGTAGAAATTTTGTTAGTATGACATTCGAGTAAACATTAGCCTCCCAAATAATTCAGTTATGCCTAAAAGACCTAGCAGTTATTTAGTAAACTATTTGGGTTTCTTTCTTTGTTTAATAGCATATCAACTCTTTTTAGGTTATTTAATGCCTAAGCCATTCTCCTAGAAGAACAGTAGTGGTACTATTTAACCCATAGCTGGGAGGATAAGGGGGTTCATACCTTTCCCAAGGGTATTTGCCCGAAAGTGAACGTAATAGCGCGACTGGAGTACAAACTTGCAAACTACGATTCCGCAGTCCATCGCTTTAACCATAACACCATGAGGACACCCCCAAAACTATTTGGGGGCAAAATAGATATGAAAGACTTTATATAACATCAAATACTGTACTTAAAATATTAGATATCAAACTTACTGCAGTTTGAGATGCATTGTTTCGTAAAGGTCCAAGGTCATCGAGTCTGTAAAATAAAACAAAAAGAAAATCAATTATTCTTTTTACATTTTTATTTGATATTTTTTTCGATGAATAATCAGATTTGATTTGATTTATATCTACTACCATTAAAGCTGAGTAGGTTAAGCATACAAAATTCAATGGTCTTTCAGGTCAATTTATTCTTCAAGTCTGTGGTATTTAAGACAACTTACACATATGGTAATGAAGCCAACATCCTCATTTGGTTTGGTTGGTTGGTTGATTAGTTGCTTGCTTGGTTTTACATCGTATCAACCCTTTTGGGGTCATTTAATACCGAATTAAATTTCCAACAATTCAGTTTTGTATAAGTAGAGTTTTGTTTACCAACAGTTAAATGTCAAAACAATTCTATTTCAAACAATTCAGTTTAGCATAAGTACACAGTTTAGTTCCATTTAACCTATAGATAGGGCCTTATCCTATTTACCAACCCCTCTGCTCGGGCAGGATATGACACAAGGTCAATTTTTAAGCGGAGTTTAACAGGTTTGAATTCAGAGTTTTCCTTCTCCTAGACTAGTTGCCTAACCAAGGCTGAAGAAGCTAGTCTGTCCTACTATTTACCCATAGCTGGAGGGAGAATAATTGGATTCATACCTTTCCCAAGGGTATTAGTGCTATGTGAAATGCAATCAGTCTCGTCCAGGATTTAAACTCGTGTCGCCGTGTTCATTTCCTACAACGATAACAATTACACCATGGGCACCTCCACAATAGATAGGGCCTTATCAAGTGCTACTACTCCAGGCCAGAGTGGGCTTGGAAGTAATAAAGGGGTACTCTACATTCCTTAAAGCTCCAGCATTACTGGAGCCTCACTTTCAGATTGTTTAGTGTCAAAATCAGGACACTCATCGAGGGAGTCTTATCTCGCTGCAAAGATGTAGTTGGTGTATTCTACAGTCCCAGCCAACTGGGCAATCATTTGGTTTGGTTTTATGGCATATCAACCATTATAGGTTATTTATTGCTAAATACTGTTTATACCAATTAAAAATGATTTGTAAACTCATTTTGCAGATAACATTTTTAAATGAGTCTGAGCTCATTTTTTTGCAGACAGTTAAATAGTTTCATGTATTGCAGTCTAATACAAATTATTCTATTTACTATTACTCATTTGTTTTCACATAGTTAAATGGTTCCCAGTATTGCTATGTATCCCTACAAATTCAATTTAACAGCCATTTGTTTACACCCAGTAAAATGATCAAACTGTTCTATTTCAAACCATTCAATTTCTCTCAGTTTAAATGTCAAACAGTTCTATTTGATCCATAGATAGAACCAGGACCCTATCAGATGCTACCACTTAGGGTTAGAGTGGACCTAGGAATGATGGCAATGAAGGGTACTCAGCATGCCCCAAAGCTCCAGTATTACCGAACACTTAAACTGTATGCAAACAAATGACTGATGTTAAATTGCTACTGTTACAAAGCAATACTTCAAACCGTTTAACTATGTATAAACAAATGATTAATAGTAAATAGAATTATATGTATGAGTTATACTGAGAATTATAAATTATTATCATAATTTCCCATCTCACCTTATTCATAAAATGATAGTGATATGATATCATCATTATCATCAAGTTGCACTGATAGCATAGATTCCCTTGACTCTCTCTCATCATCTCTCCCTATCTGTCATTGCTCTTGGCAGGTCTTCTTCACGACATTTTGTGTTCACACAGAGCTGATGTATATAAGTTTTTGCTGATCAGTCAACACTAGTGTATCCATGTGTAGGAGACTACAGAAGAGCTTTGCTTATAAGTTTGTCCTTGCTTCTCAAACAGTGCCCAACATGTCTTGTTCGTCTTACTTATATGGTTTGTGAGATGGGAGGTAAGTGGCCATTTAGTCACAAATTTTGTAGGGTACTGTCGTGGCCTCCGTGATATATATTACCAGCCATGGTACTGTTTATATGTCTGTCTGTAACCAAAACTACATCACCACCAATATCACAACCCCTTAAGTTATTCACGTTATATTTTAAAGAATTGTTAAATAAGCATTATTTAATCTTAATTAGCATCTTATTTGTTTATGATATCTTGATAGAAGTCAAGCCGAGTTAGATTTGCCTCAAAACAGTCTAGATTATTAATGTTTAAAATATCACTCAGAAATAATTATAGCAATATCAGAGAGAAATTTATTCATGTCATGCACCATCAAGTATATGATGAAGATACATACATACATGCATACATACTGAATAAACTGTGATAGATAGATATGAATAAACCTTTATATATAAGAATAGATTAAGATAGATAGATAGATAGATAGATAGATAGATAGATAGATAGATACATACATACATACATACATACATACATACATCATAAACTGAGATAGACAGATAGATAGATAGATAAGGAATAAACTAAAATAGATAGATAGATAGATAGATAGATACATACATACATACATACATACATACATACATACACTTAGATAGATAGATAGATAGATAGATAGATACATACATACATACTGAATAAACTGAGACAGATAGATAGATACATACATACATACACTTAGATAGATAGATAGATAGATAGATACATACATACATACATACATACTGAATAAACTGAGATAGATAGATAGAGACAGACAGATACATACATACATACATACATACTTATGCCTAGAGATATATATTAATGAATTTTAATTGAATATATTTTATTCCATGAAAACTGAAATACTTGTACCCAGAAATATGTATTAATGATTTCTGATTTAATACAATATTTTATTTCATTAAAACTTAAATATTTTCGCTCAGGGGTATATATTAATGAGTTTTAATCTAATATATTTTATTTCTTTAAAACTGAAATGCTAGCACCTGGCAGAGGGTGTATATTTTTGCTTGTCATCATAATTCTTTTTCTCTATTTATTCATAATATTATAGCAATATCAGAGAGAAATATATTCATGTCATGCACCATCAAGTATATGATGAAGATACATACATACATGCATACATACTGGATAGATAGATAGATAGATAGATAGATAGATAGATAATAAACTGAGATAGATAGATAGATAGATAGATAAGGAATAAACTAAAATAGATAGATAGATAGATACATACATACATACATACATACTGAATAAACTGAGATAGATAGATACATACATACATTCATGTCATGCACCATCAAGTAAATATATAAGAGGATTTGATTTTTCTTTACCTGTGATTCTGGCCATCCCAACGACCATAACAAAGATCAAAACCACCAAGGAAGGCAACTTTCTGGTCTATAACAACAAGTTTTTCATGATGTGCCCACAGATACACACCACCTGGCACATGGTCCGGATGCCGAAGCACCTATCAAAAAAAGAAAAGCATACTACCAGATATGATGATTTGCAAGAACCTTTCATCATTTGATTGGTTTGGTTTCGTTTCTTTGTTTAATGGCATATCAACTCTTTTTAGGTTATTTAATGCCAAAGCCATTCTCCTAGAAGAACAGTAGTGGTACTATTTAACCCATAGCTGGGAGGATAAGGGGGTTCATACCTTTCCCAAGGGTATTTGCCCGAAAGTGAATGTAATAGCGCAACTGGAGTACGAACTCGCGTACTACGATTCCGCAGTCCATCGCTTTAACCATTACACCACAAGGACACCCCCTTCATCATTTGATATTATAGTATTATCAAAATAGACAATGAAGCTACTGGTACTCTACAATGTCTTAGTAAACAGCCTGCAAGTGTGTCTGACAAATATCTACAAAAATCTATCCATGATAATGATTAATCTACAATAATTTTATCTACTGGCATAACTTACTTTCAATCATATATAAAGGTAATTTAATAGATATTATATTTTAAAAACAATTTGAAAAATATAAGATTATATTTATGATTAGTGTGGAGTTGATGGTTAGATAAGTTCAATAGAGTTTACTGTGGTTTTAAGGACTAATTTCATTTGAATTCGCTGAATTATTAAGGGGTAAGTTCATTATAATGTGCTGAAGTTTTATGGGCAAAATTCATTACAATTTGTTGAAATTTTAAGGGCTAAATTCTTTTTAATTTGCTAAAATTTTAAGGACTAAGTTCATCAGAATTTGCTGAAGTATTAAGGGGTAAGTTCATTATAATTTGCTGAAGTTTTAAGGGCAAAATTCATTACAATTTGCTGAAGTTTTAAGGGCTAAGTTCTTTATAATTTACAAAAATTCTAAAGGGTAAGTTCATTAGAATTCGCCGTAATTTTAAGTAATGAATCTTGCGAACATTAACCTTTAAAACTTTTAATTACATGATTTGTTTCATGCTACTAAATATAGTCTATACCAAGTAAAGGCCAGGCAGCTATGCTTCAGGAGTTTTTGAATTGACATGGATACATGGTGGACTAAGTTACTATTAATCTGTAGATATTATTTCTTAAAATTCTTCAAGTTTCTCAATTCTTATTGCATGACAAAATAAAATGAGTCAGGAAATGGTATATTATCAAAATTACTCTTGTGTGTTTAGAAATGTTATCCTACTTGTTGTATTCCATCTTTTCACTATTCCCATATTCTTTATTAATTTTATTGTGTCCTCCCAGAGATGGGGAAGGACCCCTCACCAAGGTGTCCTGGGTACACCACTTAACTGCATTTGAAGTTTCAGAGATCTAGGAAGTGTGGAGTTCTCCTTCATTGCCATTACTCCCAGATTCACTCTGACCAAGAGTGGTAGTACCTGTGAGGGTCTTATCTATGGGTCAAATAGATCTGTTTGAAAATTATTTATATTCAATAGGACTGTGTGCAAAAAAAATAAAAATCTTAAGAAATAACTACACAAAAAAGTAGATATAAATATCCAATGAACATGAGTCCCTAACTTTTAGCCATAAAATAACCTTGGACAGGTTGACATACCATTAAAATCAATAAATCAATAATTCCTCTTGATAAATCTTATATCTTGTAGAAAAGTGATCATTTTACTTGTCTTTCTTTTTATAACTATTTTGAACAAAAACAAATATATTTATTTGAAATCCTAAAAGTTTTTTCCACTATCAGAATAATGTTAATATTTGGTTTGGTTTGGTTTCCTTGTTTAATGGCATATCAACTTTTGTAGCCATGCTTGTCATACTATTTAACCAATTGCTTGGGAGAGGATAAGAAGGTTCATACATTTCCCAAAGGTATTAGTCCAAAAATGAATATAATGGCACAACTAAAGCTTGAACTTGCTTATGATGATGATGTCACAGTCCAACATGTTAGCTGTTATGCAGTGAGGACTCTCTCATTAGGATTAGAAGATGGTGAGAGATTAAAAGTTCACTTTAATAAGCCTATAGTGATGGGGATATTATCATTATTATTATTGGGTTTTTGGTTTAAGTTGGTTCTGCGTTGGTTATGTTGGTATTACGTTGGTTGCATTGGTAATTCATTGGTAGCATTGGTAATTTGTTGGCAGCGTTGGTAATTCATTGGTAGCATTGGTATTTCGTTGGTTGTTATCCCCTCACTAAATGTTGATGGAAAATAAAGGTGGTGGAGAAGAACGAAGATGTCATTAGGTTTTGTATCAAGGTTTTAATGGCAGCATGAAGTAAGGGGTTTACGCTGGTATGCTGCGAGGTCTCATAGGAAGGAAAGAAGGTAGGAAGTTGTTAGAGTGTATCATCTAATTTGTCTTTAACAAGGATCCCTTGGTCTAGAAGAATAGACCCAAGGGGTCCATAAACTAGATGGCTCTCTTCATAGTGTATGATGCTGCTACTGTTATTCAGGAGCACGCGAATAGACGTCCGTTCCCATTGAGGATTTCTGAGGAAGAGAGAGTTTTGCGGGCTTTCTTCAATTTTTGGTGGTGCTAGGAAATATGGTTCGGGCTGAATAGAACTGGTCATCCTGATTGGGTGAAAATGTTCGGCGACTCTAATGGTCAAATTAAATTACACGCCAAACAAAAATACAAGTTTCTTTCTGCTACAAGCCTAAGAAACACAGGGATGACAAAAATAAGGGATCTGAACACCTCATATTTAAAGTTCATGAGGACAAAGAAAATAAATGAATAAATGAATAAATTTCCAACACTCTCAAACTTCTTTCATTAAATCCAGAAACATAATGTATATTTTGTAATGGTATAGGACAGGTTTATGGTTGTGGATTGTGATAGCCTTTAAAATTCATAGATGATTGTAGTAGTAATGCCACAAACAATCTTACCTCGAAGAAACAGAAGGTGTTCTCTCTCTGCTACCAGCACATGGAAACCAGAAGAAGAAAAGGATGCAAGAGGTGTGACTTGTTTTATGGAGGAGAACGAGATAGGCCCACATGAAGTGGTGAGATTTGATGAACATAAAAGAGACTAAGTTTGAAGTGGAAAAGAGTAGCATTTTGCTGATGTCTGATTGGTGAATATTCATTAGTTCATTTTGCAAGTAAGTTGACTAGTGTCCAATAGGTTGATTCCTCTTCGACTAGACTTCTGAAACCAACTAGAATGATTTATTTTGCTTCCCTTGTGAAGAATTCTAAACAGTCCCCTTTAGAGTCTCTAACATACACAATATTGTCAGTTAAATATTTCTCTTGTTTTTGTAGTTTCTATGTCTCTGAGATTAAGTCTACCATATTAAAATATGGTAGAGTTAATCTAACATCATCTTTTAATGCTAACATTAATCCTCTGATGAGTTCGCCAAAAAAGGTTTTAGGATTTCAGATAAATATGTTTTCATTTTTTTTCTCTCAATAGTTAAGAAATTTTCTGTTTTTATTTATTTCTTTTAATACTGCAATTGTTCATATATTTTTTTCATTAATTCTATTTAATAAATCTTTAAAATGATTGTACTTCTATAACTTTTTATACGTATTAAATTATGAATCGAAATAAAAATAACAATGAAAAAAAACAAAAACCGTGATTCAAGGGAGATAATTCTTGTATACCTAAACAGTTAGCTCCCATATAAGTAACACCATTAATTGTTTTAGGTTTCTTGGTTTCTTTGTTTAATGGTATATCAACGTCCATAGGTTATTTATTGCCAAAGCTATACTAGTAGAAGGACAATAATGATACAGTTTAAGGTTTGGTTTCTTTTTTTAATGGCATATCAATCTTTGTAGGTTATCTAATGCCAAAGCCATTCTCCTAGAAGAACAGTAGTGGTACTATTTAACCTATAGCTGGGAGGATAAGGGGGTTCATACCTTTCCCAAGGGTATTTGCCCGAAAGTGAACGTAATAGCACAACTGGAGTACGAACTCGCTTACTACGATTCCACAGTCCATCGCTTTAACCATTACATCACAAGGACACCCTGCAGTTTAACCTATAGCTAGGAGATAAGGGAGTTCATACTTTCCCCTCGGGTATTAGTCTAAAAGTGAATGCAATAGTTCAAATTCATTTACTACAAAAAGGCAGTCAAGCAAGTTAGTCACTACATCAAAAGAACTGCCTCTTAATTATTTGAGGTTTCATTTGGTTTTATGGCATAACAACCATTGTAAGTCTTTTCATGCTCTATCCTCTTGATAAATATACATTAATATATATATATATATATATATAAGTTGGAGACCTTAGTCAAGGGTGACCCAAAGGCTCCCTTTTCAATAGGTGTAGGGGAAGGCGCTATTTATTCCCTAGATTGCTCCACTTTACCCTTGATCCATGCTTTATAAAGCTGAGTGTTAAGCTAGGCAGCATCAAGTACCATTTTTTGAGTCTTTGGTATGACTCGACCTGGGATTGAACCCTGGTCTTCTGGACAATTGGTGAACCCTCAACTCATTAGGCCATATATGATATGTAAACACATTTTGTTGATAAAATTTTTAAACAAGCCAAAGCTCATTAATTTGCACACAGTTAAATGGTTCCAAGTATGACTAAAAATTCAATTAAACATCAGTCATTTGTTTATATACAGTTGAATAATCAAACAGTTCTATTTCGAACAATTCAATTTAGTATAAGTCATTTGTTTGTACACTGTTTAAATGCCAAACAGTTCTATTTGATTCTATCAGGTGCTACCACTCCAGGTTAGAGTGGACCTGGGAGCAATGGCAATGAAGGAGTACTCTACATTCCCCAAAGCTGGATCCTCTGTAGTGAAACTGAAAGTTAGAACCCACAGACTGCTGTCTCCAGTGAGCCAACCAGGGTTCATCGTTCAAAGGGACAATGAGTCGCATGCTGTATATGTAGGCAGAACAGCCAACGTTTACATGAATTCAGCAATCATCCATGGCTGGGTAAAAAAACAGATGGTGAACCGAGTGAATGAGAAAAAGGAAATGTGACAACAAAGCTGTGTGAATTGAATTCCTTTCATAGCAACACCGAAAGAAAGAAACAAGAAGAGACAAGCAAAATGGCCTTCCTAAAAGTTCGAAAATGGTGTGAATGTGCCTTATGTGTAGAGTACCGGAAGTACAGAAAAACAGAAGTGTGAGCATCGTTGGGAGTGCACTTTGTTGGTCATGCGTCTTGTCTCTGGTGAGACAGAGTTTGCAGCATATGTAAATTTCGGTCAGCCAGAACCGGTTTAAAAAAAGCATTGTGGGTAGGTGCATTTTGTTGCCAGGCAGCAGAATTGTGCAAACCAGTGTACTGACGCGGCAAGTGAGAGTAAGAGTGAGAGAAAGACACAGAGAGAGACAGGACCAGTAGTGAGCAGTTAAAAGACTTCACCCTCACCTTCAAATTGTTTAATGTCTTATCCAGGACACTCGTTAGGGGAGTCTTACCCCTGTGCAGAGATGCAGTTAGTATATTCTATGGCCCCAGCTAACTAAGCTGCTTAATTATTTTAGATGCTTCAACGGCTTGAAGAACAGCAATACCATAGGACCAACGTTTTGTGCTGTAAAAAAAGAAGTCCGCAGAAAAAGAAATACTCAAACTCGAAGGTAAGGGAAAAAAATATAGCAATCGTTTTTGTTCAGCTATGATCACTGCAACTCGAAAAGTTCCTTATACTCCATTCCTCTCAGTGGTGACGGGGTGTGTGTGAGAGCTGGCTGTTTGACACACACCTGTTACAACTGATAGGTCATAGCAGACTGGGGTATGACGGGTTGGGGCCTCTGGAACCTTTAACGCACCCATTTTAACAACTGCCTTCAACTCTGCCAAAATCTTATTATCTGTTTTCTTATATAGAGATTTTGGAGAACAAATTGAAGATCCTCGAATGTTTGATGTCACAAGTGAAACACATGATGATACATCTGTGATTATTTCAAAATCACGTCTAACTTTGCAGGTCATTCTGCCTGCACACGTTAGTCTCCTGACACCTTCACTGATTGATGACAGTGCCCGTCTGTAATATTACACAGCTTTGGAATTCATAGTTTAAGGCCTCTCTGACTTTTCCTAATCATTGAGTTTCTTGCAACCCGAGAAAAATTTCTTGATCCATCTGGTTACTGTATTATGATCAAGATCAAGTTCACTTTTCACCTTTCATCCAACAAATATTTTTGGTTGCTTCCAGAGTATGATGCAGCCTAGTCAATTTGGGCTGTAGAATATACCGACTGCATCTCTGTAGAGGGGTAAGACCCCCACCAACAACAACAAGTGTCCTAGATATGACACTAAACAATCTGATGGTGAGGCTCTGGTAATGCTGGAGTTTTGGGGAATGCAGAATACCCCTTCATTGCTATCACTCCCAGGTTCACTCAGGCCCGGAGTGGTAGCACCTGACAGAGTCCTATCTATAGGTAAAATAGAACTGAGTACAAACAAATGACATGCTAAATAGAATTGTTAAAAATAGAACTGTTTGGCCATTTAATTTTGTGTAAACAAATGACTGAATTGTTAGTGATACATAGCAATACTTTCAACCATTTACCTGAGTGCAAAAAATGAGTTCAGGCTAATTTTAAAACGATATCAATAAAAAGCATTTACAAATCATATATATTTAATATATATGTAAAAAGAGGATTTGGCATTAAATAACCTACAATGGTTGATATGCCATAAAGCTCAAACCAAACTAAATGATATATATTTGATATATATGTATAAAGAGGATTTGGTATTAAATAACCTACAAGGGTTGATATGCCATAAAGCCCAAACCAAACTAAATGATATATATTTGATATATATGTATAAAGAGGATTTGGTATTAAATAACCTACAAGGGTCGATATGCCATAAAGCCCAAACCAAACTAAATGATATATATTTGATATATATGTATAAAGAGGATTTGGTATTAAATAACCTACAATGGTTGATATGCCATAAAGCCCAAACCAAACTAAATGATATATATTTGATATATATGTATAAAAAGGATTTGGTATTAAATAACCTACAAGGGTTGATATGCCATAAAACCCAACCAAAACCAAAATGTATGATGGTCCAGTTCAACTTTACAAAGTATAAGTTCCCAAATTAGACTACATTACTCATTCATTAGTGTGGCTTTCAAATCGCAGACAGAGTCAAGCAATGCATGTTTCAGCACGCCAACTAGCACTTTACAACCAACAACTGCACGTATCTTCCAGAGCTTGAACTGTTTTCATCACAGGATATATACCCCACAAATATTGAAAAATTTGACTCACCATTGTATATACAGATCTCAGAAAAAAATATACGTAGATAAAGTAATTATTTCCTCCAATAAATTGACTACCAAAAGGTGTGTTCAACGTAAAGCAGGACAAGACCCTACATACCAATTTCTTCAATAGCACTATTTTGACTGCAGTGTTTAAGCAAGTGATACATAGGCTACCATGAAGAAGGAAGAACAGAGATTGGTTATGGTACAGATGTTATATTGTCATCTGCTGATTCATGCAGAAATACACATATATATACTGGATAAATACTGACACAATGATAAACGACGCATCAAGGAAGGAAGCAGGAAGGAAGACACAAGAAGACTTCTTTAGAAAAATATTCACCTCTCACTTTATTGCAAGGGTTTGAAAGGGTTGTTGAAGGGTTGCATGTGAGAGGATGCTGGAGACCGAACGTAAACTTCATATTTTGACCCCACTGCTATGCCCGTCACGTTGTGTCTTTCTTGTTCTCTTAGATGCTCAACCAGAGGTCTTGGAGTCCACTCTATCGGGGCTTTTCCGAGGGCCCCCTTGGTCGGGTGTGGCCTTCCCTACCACATCTGGTCTCTGGCTGTCTGGAATTCTGCTGGCAACTGCATCGGGGGTTTCCGAGGTCCCCCGAGGTCGGGTGTGGCCTTCCCTACCACATCTCGTCTCTAACCCTCTGGGAGTCTGCTGGCACTGCCCTGGGACCCAAACTCAACTGAGTTAAATAATAAC
This sequence comes from Sepioteuthis lessoniana, assembly GCA_963585895.1. Classification (NCBI taxonomy): domain Eukaryota; kingdom Metazoa; phylum Mollusca; class Cephalopoda; order Myopsida; family Loliginidae; genus Sepioteuthis; species Sepioteuthis lessoniana. The sequence continues at coordinate 66,573,440 of OY757930.1, read as the reverse complement.
TCAACGCCCACACGATCGCCTACTGGATCTTTGAAATCGAATGTTTAATCGTCATCAAGTGGAAATAACTGTCATGCAGTTCAGAGGTTACTCTCTTCTGGTGCATGATTGTAATGGCACAATGGGACCTTCAACTTTTCCCATATCATAAGCCTTAATCCGCCCATGCAATCTCTTTCGATTACTGGCCGTTGGAATGCGTCACTTCCTTCCGGTGTATTACCTTGGAATAGCATTTTTAGGCCGGGGCGAGGGGTCAAAATATAACACAGAGAGCTGTGGAAATATCTGTGCTGTGAATATCTTGCATAAGCACATCCAAAGTAAGATGCAGCTGAGCAGAGTGAAGGATCGCAGAGTGCCAAAAGCAGTTCTGCAGGGACAAACACATTGCAAGGTTCACAAACGACAGGTAGATAGACGTGTAGTGATATTGGAGCAGTGTAGAGAGCCAAATGCTCACCCTGAGATGTTATAAGTAGAAATGACAGAAATAAAGTTGTGTGCACCCAGCTCGATGCATTGTTCTGATCAAAGAAAAAGAAAACTTTAATAAAGTATTATAGACCAATCAAAAGCGTTTGCGCCCAAAATAAAAGATGTTTTCAGTCAAGCCTTTTGATCCACCTTACACACATAAATAGAGACCTTTTCAGCCAGCAGACTGAGTTCCCAATCCCAACATACCGAGTGATGCCTCCCGACACACAAGGAAAATTCAGCACCCAGGGACTAACGTCTTCCTACCTTTTCACCCCAACACCTGCCGACTCAAGGACATTTAAGTATCTCTTTTGCAATAAATATTCTTAATGTCTATTTCTTAAACTTGTTGACTATACTCTGTCAAAGGACTAAAATATCCGCACTGTCACCAAGAACTCTTACACACATTAAGACAAAAACTTTTGAAAAATTGTAATTTTGTTATATAAAAATTCTTATTTTACAGTATATTGAAATTTTGATTTAATTTCCTTTTGCCTTATTTTTATAGGGATTAATTTGTCTGACCAACCTACCAACATCCATAAATGCATGCAGTTGTTGATTGATATCCAAGAGATCAGAAATTATTTTTTGGAAGACCTCCATGATGATGGGAAGATGAAATTGTCAAACAATTTAAACTAATAAGGAGAAAAAGAGTAAGATCAAGAATGAAATAGAAGTGTATTGGGATCAGTGATGTGGAAAACATCAGATTGGCTGGCTAATAAAAGAATAAAAGAAAAATCTTGTCATAAGCAATAACCTGCTTTGAGAAAAAATAACAGTAAACAAATATGAAAAACAGTCACTGAATTCCTATATTTGAGTAATAAAAGTAAAAAGTAAAGTTAGCGACTTTAGTCAAGGGTGACCCAAAAGCTCCCTTTTTAATAGCTACTTCCCTGGATTGCTCCACTTTACCCTTGACATAGACCTTAGATTGCTGAGTGTTAAGCAAGGCAACATCAAGTACCATTTTTTGAGTCTTTGGTATGACTTGACCTGGGATTGAACCCTGGTCTCCCAGACCATTGGCGAACACTCTACTCATTAGACCATTGGACTGGTATGATTTGAGTAATGAAATATCAATAAAAGAGGGTGCCGATCCTAAGTTCAAAATCCATGAACATAAAAGTGTCAGAAATTAGTATTACATATCCAAAGTAAAAATTCTGAGGTAGCTTAAATTCAAATGTTAAAACTGGCAGCACAAATTCAAGAAAAATCCAATTTAATTCTGAGGTAGCTTAAATCCATGAACATAAAAGTGTCAAAGTAAAAATTCTGAGGTAGCTTAAATTCAAATGTTAAAACTGGCAGCACAAATTCAAGAAAAATCCAATTTAATTCTGAGGTAGCTTAAATCCATGAACATAAAAGTGTCAAAGTAAAAATTCTGAGGTAGCTTAAATTCAAATGTTAAAACTGGCAGCACAAATTCAAGAAAAATCCAATTTAATTCTGAGGTAGCTTAAATCCATGAACATAAAAGTGTCAAAGTAAAAATTCTGAGGTAGCTTAAATTCAAATGTTAAAACTGGCAGCACAAATTCAAGAAAAATCCAATTTATAACAGCAAAACACATGCCTTTAATACTAACTCTCTACTGAGCCAATTTCTAAACATCTTTCTATAATTGACAGCGGACTGTGATTAGTTGTAACTGACAGAGAAGAGAGAGAATTAACATATCTAAATGTCGATATTAAACACACTTAAGTCTCAATCAAGATTTTCTTTTTTGAAGAACAGCGCAGAAAACATGAATTCTTTTTCAAGGTAAGACATATTCTTTTGCACTACAATTGGTCAAACCACTACGACCTTATTTGAAAATCTTACCTGCCACCTTAACAGAGTACAATTCAAAATCATCTCAACAAACATACCACTTGAAGTCCCAATATGTGAAATTCTTGTTAAAAACATGTGGATATTATTCAAGACCAACTTTTAAAAAAACACTCAAAATATTCAAAGGTTTAAGTAGAAAATAAAATGAAAACAATGCTCAATAGTATTTTCTTTGAAAAAAGACAAGGAGTTATTTAATAATCAGAATATATTAGTGTATTTATCAGAATATATTAATTAGAATATATTAGTGTATTTAGCAGTTAGAATATGTTAGTGTACTTAACAGAATATATTAGTGTATTTTATAATTTGAATATATTAGTGTATTTAACAACTAGTTTTTATTAGTACATTTAGCAAAATGTATTTGTGTATTTCATAATTAGAATATATTAGTGTATTTAAACCGGCTCATTGGCCCAGTGGGTAGAGTGTTTGCCAATGGTCCGGGAGACCTGGGTTCAATCCCAGGTCGCGTCATACCAAAGACTTTAAAAATGGTACTTGATACCTCCTTGCTTAACACTCAGCAATATAAGGTAGGTATCGAGGGTAAAGTGGAGCAATCCAGGGAAAGGAGTAGCGTCCTCCCCTACGCCTCGGTGTAGTAGCTATTGAAAAGGGAGCCTTCTGGTCACCCTCAACTACGGTCACCAACTTACTACTAGTGTATTTAATAATTTGAATATATAAGTGTATTTAACAATTAGAATATATTAGTTTATTTAACAATTAGAATATATTAGTGTACTTAACAGAATATATTAGTGTATTTAATAATTTGAATATATTAGTGTATTTAACAATTAGAATATATTAGTGTATTTAATAATTTGAATATATGAGTGTATTTAAAAATTAGAATATATTAATGTATTTAACTGTTAGAATATATTAGTGAATTAAATAATTAAAAATATCAGTGTATTTAACAGAATATATTTAACAATTTACTCATTCTCATAATTTGTGTGTGACTTATTGCAACACCTCTTGTTCACTTTTGAACAAATACCCTTTGGAAAGGTATGAACCTCTTTATCCTCCCAACTATAGGTTAAATAGTATGACTACTGCTCTCCTAGAAGGATGGGTTTGGTATTAAATAAACCAAGAAGGCTGATATACCATTAAACAAAAAAACCAAACCAAACCATACCAAACCAAACCAACACCTCTTTGACTAATATGAAATATGACAGATATAAACAAACAGTATCAAAGATCACAGCATACTGTATCAGACAGCTTATAAGACACTTTTTTTTTTCCTCAGAAAATGTCCCAGAAAATCACCTTGTATTTTATAGGGTCAAGGGTCAGCATTTGGTTACTGGCTTGTAGAGTTTTAGTGTTACAGTGACCCTTAAATTAAACTGCGAACATCTTCACAAATGTAAACCAGATAACAATGACAACTCTTTTCTAAAGTAACAATGTATCTTAGCAGTACTTAACAATATTTTATATAAAATAACACCAGTCAGGAAGAAAGTTCAGTGATAACACTTAACAATGCATATATATAAACAAATCTGTTAAAGTTTTCCAGGGTAAAATATTTGGATTTAATAAGGATCTGAATACACATGAAGCTTTAAAAATGAGCTGATAGTGGAGAGGGTTATGAATGTCAGGTAAAAACCTTTTATCTGACATTTGTAATTTGAACCTATTTATTTTTATCTTTTTAAATACATACCAAATATGAATATATCACAAATTCTACGATTCTTGAAAACGATTGGAGATACAACCAAAAGCACTAAAAAACTGAATTTTGGGAGCAATTTCTACATTCATTTGATCTAGATTTATGCCTCCTCATTCATAAACTAAAAAAAAAATTTTTTTTGAATTCATATATTTTTCCTTATCTAATTTTTTTATAACTAAACAAGCATTAAGAAAAATTATTCTCGATAACTGAAACTCTCTTTTTGAAACTGCTTTTAGCCACTGAATGAGGGTTCATCCATTTCCCATGGCACCAAGGCACCTCAGTGGCAATTGAACTTTTGACCCATCTCTGTCAATCACAGGCACTCTAGAGGGGTGCTAGGTTGTAGTGGGGGGATGACTGCCATATTACAAATGTAACATCTGTCTTTATTGAGTTGTATATGATTTATTGATTACAGTAACATTATTGACTGAGTGAAGCTGAGTAGGAAAAGATATTAATTTTTCATTTGTATTTCTTTCAACTTCATTTTATCTGCTTTTCATCACCTCATAAAACATCATGTTAAATTGATTTAAATTACTTTCATACACAAGGGAGCATTTTTCTTTTTAGCATATTAGTCTTTGAAAATATTCAGACTTTTAAAAAAGGGTTCAATTTACAATGTAGATATAATTCTTAACTGTACCCTTACTTTGTGTCCATAAGGTTTGCTAAACTAAATCTTTATGTCTTTGTTTAACCATATAAAGTCGACAACTAGTTAAAAATTTGTAGTTATAACCAAAGTTTTTACTTTTTCCAATTATTTTTTTTCTGTGGGGAGATATACAGAAATTGTGTTGTTATATTTGCATATGTTATTGCTTTTTATTATTGTTTATTTGATTATTGTTATTTTATTGGTTGTTTGTTTCGTTGGTTGGGTTTTATGGCATATCAACCTTTGTAGGTTATTTAATGCCAAATCCATTTTTATGCAAATAGTTCTATTTCAAACAATTCAGTTTAGCATGTGTACACAGTTTGTCAAAAACATTTCTATTTCCAGCAATTCAGCTTCGTCAAACAGTTCTAATTCAGCTAATTCAGTTTAGTATAAGTACAGATTTTGTTTATACACAGTTAAATGTCAAAACAGTTCAATATTAAACAATTCATTTTAGTGTAAGTAGAGTTTCAATGTCAAAAACAGTTCCATTTCAAACAACTCAGTTAGGCATAAGCACACAATTTAAATGTAAGTACACAGTTTAATTGTCAAAAACATTTCTATTTAAGCTATTCAGTTTAGTCAAACAGTTCTAATTCAAACAATTTAGTTTAGCATAAGTACAGAGTTAGTTCTGTTTAACCTATAGATAGGACCCTATCAGGTGCTACCATTTTGGGCCAGAGTGGACCTGGGAACAATGGCAATGAAGGAGTACTCAGCATTCCCCAAAGCTCCAGCATCACTAGAGCCTCACCATGAGATTGTTTAGTGTCATATCAAGGAATTTCATTCAACGGGGGTCTTACCCCTCTGTAGAGGTGCAGTTGCTGTATTCTACAGCCCCAGCTGACTGAGCAATGTTATTTTATCGTTATGTTTACATATGTTGCATAAATAATGGGGATTATGTTGTCATAAACATTTACTTCTTGTTGATGTTTATTAACTAGTTAATCTTCCCCCAAATATAGTTTGGTATTACTTGCCTGTAGGGAAGTTTATCTACTAATTTCACTAAATAGAGAAGTTCAGATCATTCCCTTTTATTTGAAGTCAAGAGTGGCAGGGACTTTTAAAATATTTTGATGGTATGTACAAATATAAGTGTTATAGTCTATATCAGGGCAGGGTAATCTGTGGCCCTCAGGCTACATGTTGCTTGCAGCTGAGTTTGTGCAGCTTGTAAGAAGTTTTTAAAATTCAAATATATACCCTTAACACCTTTTACCGAATGAAAAAAATAATATTACTCTTATCTCAATTGTTCCAATTTATATATAATTAATACTCAGATTAAACATCAAGGGATTGCATTAGATCAACTCATTTTGGACTCTGAAGTCTACACTTGTCTGGAGGGCTACCAGGCTTGGCCTTATTAATTTCATTATGAGCCTCTTGGGATTTGATTCATATTTTAATTATTTTTAAAAAATGTTATAATTATAGTTTCTATATCAAATTATCGTATTCTTAAATCAATTAATTTTAAGTTAGAATTTTAACTTTTATTTGAATACATCAACATACTTAAATTGGTTAAAATTACTTTTATAAGAATAATTACAAAATTGCCACCTGCCTCCTATCATGAAAACTATTCAAGTTAGACGAACCAGACATGCAGGACACTGCTGGAGAAGCAGGGACGAACTCATAAGTGATGTACTCTTATGGACCCCCACACATGGCCGTGCAAAAGCAGGACGACCAGCACGAACATACATTCAGCAACTATGTGAGGATACGAGATGTTGTCCAGAAGACCTGCCTGAGGCAATGAACGATAGGGAAAAGTGGCGAGAGAGGGTCAGGGATATCCGTGCTACCAGCACGACATGATGATAATGATGGTATTGCTATAATTTCAGAAGACATTTAAAACAATTCTTCTGCAGAGTTTTAATGTTTTACTTAAACTTTCTGTTTTGTCAATATATAAGGTGTGTTTTATCATGAAAATTATTTTTTTAAAGTTATTTGCCTGTACTAATGTCTATATAAAAAGTGGGGATTGATTTTAAAAAAATACTTACCAATACCAAAAATTGTTTTAGAACATTTGGCTATAAGTTCAGTGTGACCCGGAAGATTTTCCAAAAGATCTAAGGTAACCCACAAATGAAAATTATTGCCAATACCAGCTCTATATCATGGGGTGATATTGATTATTGGATATGAACATTGTGAAATGCATTCAAAGTTGATAATTAAAATTTTTTACTTTTTTAAATTTTCAATGACAAAAAAATAGAAATTGGCAATCTACATGAAAGAAAGGAAACAAAGAGTGAAAGAAAAATTCATAGATTTTTTAGCACAATGTATGAGGAATAAATTCTTTTTAATGAATAAACTTTAGGAATACTCTTCTATTATGGAGATAGATTTTTGACAATTATTATTAAATTGTGAGGATCTTAGTTATAAAAAAGTTAAGATGAAGAGATTGTTGTTTGATCTCAGTGACAAAAGAACAAACAAACACATTGTTACAAAAACTTACTCATGTTCTATTTTGGCTTCAGTTATTCTGTTTAATAACATATCAACCTTTATGGGTTATTTAATGCTAAAGCTATCCATGTAGAACGACAGTAATGGTGCTATTTAACCCATAGTTGTGGGGTAAGAGTATTTATACTTTACTCAAGTGTATTAGTCCAAAAGTGAACATAATTATGTGACTAGAGGCCAAATGGGCTTACTATGATATTGCAATCATAATGTTAGCCATTATGACCCCGAGACTAGCCTGTTTTATTTTGGATTTTACAAACTGGTAAATCATCACACCTATCAGCAATCAAGAAGCAGGCAGTCGCTATGGCATAATGACTAATGTACTGGACTGCAACATCATAGTAAACGAGTCTGAACTCCAGTTGTACTATTACTTTTTCTAATACCCTGGGAAAAATTATGAATGCCCATAAATACCCCCCCTGGGCCATTGGCCTAATGAGTAGAGTGTTTGCCAATAGTCTGGGAGACAGGTGTTCAATCTCAGATCAAGTCATACCAAAGACTCAAAAAATGGTACTTGAGGCCGCTTTGCTTAACACTCAGCATTATAAGGTAAGGATCAAGGGTAAAGTGGAGCAATCCAGGGAATGGAGTAGCACCCTCCCCTACACCTCAGTGTTGTAGCTATTGAAAAGGGAGCCTTCGGGTCACCCTCGACTTAGGTCACCAACTTTACTTTACTGTTATTCTATAAGGATGGCTTTGACATAAAATAACCCATGAAATTTGATATGCCATAAAACAAAGAAACCAAACCAGTGCTGTAAGGGGTCACTGAACACCAAAATAGACAACTTAACTTTTGAACATACATCTATCACTTTTCAAATCTCCAAAGTCTTTATGTAACTGACTCTAGTCATGAAAGAAGGGTTTATCCGTTTTCTACAGCACCCACCACAGCAATTGTAACATTAGCCTCTTCCAGTTGATCATATCTATCATAGTCAGCTGCAAAGGTCTTTAGTAGTAGAGAGGCCTCATTATATTACCAGTTGAGTAAACCAAGTGATTGAATTAATTTAATAAGATAAACTTACCTTAATGTTTTGACACTCCATCAACTTATGTTTGCTGTAGTAACTATTTATGCCAAGGGCCAAGGCAATTTCTTTGTACAGTAAAATAAAAACTTTCACTCCAGATTTCTGATTAAAAAAAGAAAACAAAAGATATAAACAAAATAGTCAAAGTTGTTCAATTTTTTGGTTTGGTTTGGTTTGGTTGATATACCAAATCATTATATATGATTTTTGTTGTATTGTGGTAAGGAAAAGATATACAGTGAAATAAAGTTAATTGTTTATTAACTCAAGTGTTACAGTCCGACTAGTATTATAAATCTCACACTGTTGGGGTTACATCTGAAGTTGGTCTTACTACTAACCAACATCCTATAGAGCTCTCTCTCTGCTTCTCTTTCTGCTTTCCCAGGTTAAGAGACACTGCGTCTTTTATACTTCCGTGATACCAGAAGTCACATGGTATGAGCCACTATACAACAATTTATAAGTGAATAATTTGTAGGTAATTTTAATTGAGTTAGTTACCCCCCCCCCACTGCCAATATAGTAAATGCAAAATTAATTGAGTGAACTAGTGTACTGTTGTGTTGAGCAACAATAACTGACTAGCTAACTACAATATGGCACAGCAAACAGAATCCAACCAAGCTAAATGGGAGAGCACCTTTACTGAGACAGGCATATCTATTGTCTCTGCCAAGACTTATGTGCAGATATCTTCTAGAGAGGAGATTATGAGAGATAACTTGCATATATTGGACACAAGTTGGAATCCCACTATCTATACGAAGAAAAGTGTGACTTTTTTGTTTTTATCTTTGTTCATTTGTCCATAACTATAAAAAACCCTTGAAGTCAAGTGAATCAACATGCTACGTATTATCAAGATTGGCAAAGGAGTCGATAAGTAGCAAACAAGCAAATTAAGATGCACAGTGACAATGATAGCCGGTAGCATCTAATGTTATAAAATAGCCGAGGGATTTCGGTTCATGCCTTTGAGTTTAGTTAGGCTGAGAACCTTTCGGCTCAGCACATGGGTTGGTTGGATGTAGCATTGAAGCAGGTGTTAATGCGGGTGCGCGTGGGCAGATGGAGGTGTCACTCAGATGTCATAATAGTCCGAGACGATACTGGGTGACAGGGTGCGGGTGACGTCACGCACCGGAAGCGCGCAGAGGTTTGTGTGAGAATTTGAAGAGAGAAAGAGTCGGGTACTAGACGCCAAACGAGAAGGATCGACTTTTGGAGCTCGCGAAGTTGCGCCCTATGGGGGCCGCACGAGATGGGGTCCAAATGAATAAGACAGCATAGAAGATTGTGTCTCTCCTCCTTACATTGAAACCTTTAACTCAAGATTAATAAAAAGGTTTCGTACCTGAACAAGACGTCATTACATGTTTACGAATTCAGAGATTTTTATGTTCTATCGTAATCAACATTTGATGTCCATTTCACCCATTTCGCACATGGCGATATTCGATATTCGTGTATCTGACTACGCAACACTAAGTGACATATATCTATAGAGTATCACCTGTCAACAAATGACCTTGGTGTGTTTCTCTGCCATTTCACCAAACCACATTTGTCAACTACAAAGACTTTAGCAGATCGTGAAACACTAAGAACCTTGTCCAGGATTTCTTCTTGAGTCAATTTCTAATGACAATAATGAGTGCCCGTGGTGTAATGGTTATCGTTGTAGGACATGGACACGGCGACATGAGTTCAAATCCTGGACGAGACTGATTGCATTTCACATAGCACTAATACCCTTGGGAAAGGTATGAATCCAATTATTCTCCCTCCAGCTATGGGTAAATAGTAGGACGGACTGGGTTCTTCAGCCTTGGTTAGGCAACTAGTCTAGGAGAAGGAAAACTCTGAATTCAAACCTGCTAAACTCCGCTTAAAAATTGACCTTGTGTCATATCCTGCCCGTGCGGAGGGGTTGGGTAAATAGGATAATGGTTGCTGTTCCGGAGCCAAAGAGACCAAATATGATTAATAGTCAGAATAAAAAATTAAATAATTGTAATGTTGTTGGTGAATCTAAGAAATATGTTATCACTTTACCCTTATAGCAGGAAAGAATGACAAATATGTTAGCCACAAAAAAACTCTCAGGTTTATTTTCAGTGGTTACAATTTCTGTGGCCTGGTCTCAAAAAATAAAAAATGGAATTAATTTTAATAGCATGTCAACCTGTCTGAGATAATGTTATGCCAAGAAATTAGGTTGATTGTTTGGGTTTTATGGCATATTAACCTTTGTAGATTATTTAACGCCAAATTCTGTCAATATGTATATATTGTAGAAATCAGGGGTCGCTTAACAGTCAGAAAGCTTGATCCAGGACACTTTTCGTGTATCACCATCCAGCACACATGTCTCTAGCTTAGAAATGTCTCCTGAATTGTCTCTTCCAATTAGCTGGATATATCGTCTCTCCCAACTGCAACGCTTGAGTTCACTCCCAACACTGCGGCTGTCTGTCTTTTTTATAGGCTTAGAGCTCTGCATACATCTCGTCAGTCTCGTGAGAATCTGAAATCGTGAGTTCTTAAAACACGTTAGAGCAGCCAGTTTTGCTTTTGCATGCCAGGCACACATGAGCACTTTTTTCCGAGGGTAAGTCCATTTCTCTTTTACATATACATTCAACCAAAGATTTCTCAACGAATAGTTAGTCGGTAAAATTTTCTATAAGGAAGATTTCATTTGTTTGCACATGATTAACCAGTTTTAATTTGTCATATTTTTTTTTGTACAACCCTGTCTCTCTCAAGAAGGACAGAACGTCATCAATTGTGACATTCTTGGACAGATTGGTTAAACTATTCACTTTGAAAAATCGCTTTCTGATGACAACGCAAGAAATTAGGGAATCATGTATATTGTCCATTTATACTAGAGAGAGTCAAATTTTTGCAATATGTTGGTTTACCATGCAAATAACATGTGACTGAGGCAATTCAAACCATGGTAGGTATCCACAATGATTAGTAGTATTATAGTAGTTGGTGTGCTGACATGTGCCATGTTTTATCTCATGTGGGATTTAAAAGGAGTACAGCTGAAGATGCAATGTTGTTTAATTCAGGAACTTATACTTTATGAGTTCAAAGTGGGCCATAACTCCACAGAAGCTGCCAAAAATACATTTTCTGCAAGAGGTGATGGCACAATTGATCATAGTTTAGTAACTGTTGTATGGTAGAGAAGGACAACAATACTGATATATAAAAATTTAATCTGCTTCTTTTTTCTTCCTTTGATTACCTGAAATTTATGTATGGCTAGAGTGAGAGAGAGAGTCAAAGACAGCTGAGCTGCACACAGAGGAGCCGAAGCATGAATCTGAAGAGAAACCTAATCTGCCTTTTCTTCTTCACTCTCTACTTTTACGAGACTGGTACAGGGCCGTCTCAAGTTATCAAATCATCTCAGTTTCACCTCAGTTCTCTACTTTCACAAGTCTCATTCTGAGCCATCTCAAGGCATCAAATTATTTTAGTTTCTCCACACGTCTCTGCTTTCGCAAGTCTCATACTGAGCCATCTCAAGGCATCAAATTATTTTAGTTTCTCCACACGTCTCTGCTTTCGCAAGTCTCATACTGAGCCATCTCAAGGCATCAAATTATTTTAGTTTCTCCACACGTCTCTGCTTTCGCAAGTCTCATACTGAGCCATCTCAAGGCATCAAATTATTTTAGTTTCTCCACACGTCTCTGCTTTCGCAAGTCTCATACTGAGCCATCTCAAGGCATCAAATTATTTTAGTTTCTCCACACGTCTCTGCTTTCGCAAGTCTCATACTGAGCCATCTCAAGGCATCAAATTATTTTAGTTTCTCCACACGTCTCTGCTTTCGCAAGTCTCATACTGAGCCATCTCAAGGCATCAAATTATTTTAGTTTCTCCACACTTCTCTGCTTTCGCAAGTCTCATACTGAGCCATCTCAAGGCATCAAATTATTTTAGTTTCTCCACACTTCTCTGCTTTTGCAAGTCTCATACTGAGCCATCTCAAGGCATCAAATTATTTTAGTTTCTCCACACGTCTCTGCTTTTGCAAGTCTCATACTGAGCCATCTCAAGGCATCAAATTATTTTAGTTTCTCCACACGTCTCTGCTTTCGCAAGTCTCATACTGAGCCATCTCAAGGCATCAAATTATTTTAGTTTCTCCACACGTCTCTGCTTTCGCAAGTCTTATACTGAGCCATCTCAAGGCATCAAATTATTTTAGTTTCTCCACACGTCTCTGCTTTTGCAAGTCTCATACAAGGCCATCTCAAGCTTCTCTACTCTGGACAATCTAGCACAAAGCCAGAACCCAGAGTGATGTGATGTCTAGTTGCTGTCTTTTATGGTCTTTTCTCTCTTGCTCATCTCTGTTGGTTAGATAATATTCCAGACACCCCTTCAAATTCTTGCTGTCACATCTTTTTCAGCCTGTCACCCACTAAATGCATGTGGATACACTTCCTTCTAGCATGCCACCCATACAATTTATGTGGTACTTCTGGTGAGGAACACCTGTGCCCTGTTTACTTTAAGAAACAGGTCTATTCCCTGCTCATTTTTTTTATTCCAGCATGCAACTTCCTTCAAGCAAGCCACCCACACAATTTATGCAGTATGTCAAAAGAGATCTTCAAGTCAATATCTAATATAACCATACAATTCCAAAAGTTATGCTCAAGTTGCCAGAACCTCAATGATCAGGCAAGGTCTAGTAGGCCAATGTGGTTTATTATCTTCTCAACATTGGCAAAAACATTTGGAGTGGCTAAATTGTGCCTAATGTTACCAAAATATTGCAAAACATTTGACTCACCCAAGAATTTACATTTTTGTGTAGCTGCGTAAGAGTTTATTCATTGACTTTTTAAAAAAATATTTCATTTTAATGATGTATCAAAATGTTCAGGAATAGTTTTAATAATTGCTTTGTATGGTTTATAATTTTGAGAATAAATTCATTTTTCTCAGGGACAGAAAGACAAGTCATTCTTAAATAGGTCCTTTATATTGTTTGTGTTCAAAAACATTGTCTATTGAGAGCTAAATCTCTGCATTCTATGAGAAAATGTTTAACAGCGTAGAGTGTTTGAGATACTATACACTGTGGTTATTCCTCTTTTTTGAGTATGAAAGAGTGTGTATTGTATGATCTATGCTAAATCTCTGCATTCTATGAGAAAATGTTTAACAGTGTAGGGTGTTCAACATACTATATACTGTGGTTGTTCCTCTTGTTTGAGTATAAATGAGTGTGTTAATCTTATATGACCAATGCACAATTAGGATACAGGGTTTCTTTCTGGATTTTCTGAAATCTGGTTTCTATGCTCCGAGCTTAGGTTTTATCAGGAAGGACTTATTGTATATATTGTTATTCCAACATTATTATCATTTTGTATAAAAGAACTTGTTGCAAACATGGTGTGGTTTTATCCAGATGATGGAGCAAAAAGTCACCTTTTTATTTATAAGCCACTGTGCCCCACTCCTTTAGGTGAGGAGGGGCCACTTAAGCCCCACACTACTCAATCGTTCCTCTTCAAGTCTGGATCTCAACTGACTTTTCAAATCATATCATCATGATCATCATCATCATGTTGTGCCGCTAGCACGGATATCCCTGACCCTCTCTCGCCACTTCTCCCTATCATTCATCACTTCTGGTAGGTCTTCAGGGCTACATCCCGTATCCTCACATAGCCGCTGTATGTATTTTCGAGCTGGTTGTCCCGCTTGGCCATATGCGGGGGTCCATAGGAGTACATCACTGATGAGTTAGTCCTTGCTTCTCCAGCAGTGCCCTGCATGTCTGGTTCGTCTAACTTGTATAGTTTTTGTGACAGGAGGCAGATGGCCATATAACTGGTGCCTTGAAGGGTGTTGCCACCAGGACTTGTTCAATATTGCTCGCAACATTCTTGTGTAATTGCTGTCTAGCTTCTTCTTCAGCCGTTTAATTAGTGTCCAAGTAGTGCATCCATATAGCAGTATCGATATGACCGCTGCCTTGAAGAAACTGTGTTTCATTTTGTCGGTCCGGACTAATTTCCATTTGATCGAGAGCCTATCGATAGCTGTCCATGCTTTCATTAGCTGTGAGTCAATGTCTTTTTCGGTTGATGAGATGCTGCTCATTCCAAACTATGCAGTAGTGTTTCAGCTTGGTTGGGTGTATTCGCCAGTAACACTATGTCATTGGCATTGTCGGCACGGCCTACCAAAAGAAACCATGGCAGCAATAACAATTCTCAATAGAAACGCCAAAGTGAAAGTATGTTCACCGGATGGAGACACAGAATACTTCGACATTGCAGCAGGAGTACTACAAGGGGACACGCTAGCGCCATACCTCTTTATCATCTGTCTAGACTACATGCTTAGAACTGCGATCGACAAAATCAGAGAAAATGGCTTCAAGCTGACAAAGAAAAGAAGCAGAAGGTACTCCGCAAAAACAATCAAATCATATAAATCTCTCAAATTCTATTTGATTGACTGTAGTCAATCAGTGAATGCCTATGCATTTCTCACAGACTGATTTCAGTAGAGATTGAACTCTGATCTATCACTTTTACAAATTTCCAACACATCTGTAATACAAGGTGCCAGGGTGGCAGTTCACTGCATAACAATAAATGAACATGGATAAAAAAAAATACATGATACTTACAGCTTTTCGTTCAAGAACGACATCCAGTCTCCATTTATCTCTGTCTTCTTCCATTCGTTTTAGATAAAGCTCAGGACTCAGCCTGATTTAAAAAAAAGAAAATGAATGAAAAAATAAATACCAAATTAATGATTTCATTTTAAATTTCTTTTTACCAGAGTGAGTAAAAAATTTTGCAGTATTTTTTTAAAGCTTCAGATGCTTTTATTATAGTTGTGAAGGTGAGAAACCACACTGGATTGCAAGATGCTGAGATCGCCTGGTACTCTCCAAGTGCTACTCATTGGGTTTGCCTCAGCCTTTGAATCAACAGTTTTGGGCTTACCTAACCTTGTCTGATTGTCAAGGTTCTTGCAGCCTGAGCAAAATTTCTTGTGCCATCTAATCACAGTATAATGATCAACTGTACCTTTACCTTTCGTACAACAAATATCAGCTCAGTCGGCGGTGGAGTGGGGCTGTAGAATACACTGCCTCTCTGCATAGGGGTAAGAGACCCTCCCCACAACAAGTGTCCTGGATATGACATGGAACAATCAGATGGTGAGGCTCCACTATTGCTGGAGCTTTAAGGAATGCAAAGTACCCCTTCATTGCCATTGCTCCCAGGTCAACAGTGACCCAGAGTGGTAGCACCTTACAGGATCATATCTATGAGTCAATAGAACTGTTTGACATTTAAACTGAGTGAAAACAAATAACTTATGGTAAACTGAATTGTTAGAAATAGAACTGTTTGATCATTTAATTGTGTGTAAACAAATTACGGATTTTCAATTGAATTGTTAGTGATACAAAGCAATACTTGGAACCATTTAACTTTGTTGACTTAGGCTATATTGAATTGTCAAAAATCAAACTATTTAATCCTTTAACTGTGTGTATCTATAAAATGTATTTATGAATCATGTATTTAATATATATGTAAAAATTGGATTTGGTATTAAATAACCAACAATGGTTGATATGCCATAAAACCAAACCAAAATCCTTTCTATTTAATATATATGTATAAAGAAGATTTGGCATTAAATAACCAACAATGGTTGATATACTATAAAACCAAACCAAAACAAATGTTTTTAGTTGCTTCTGTAGGGCTATTGCCCAGTTTGAACTCATAAAGCATCTTCCCAAATCAGACAATGATGTGCACTCATATGTATGGCTTTCAAATCATAAATACAGTGAAACAATGCAGA
This sequence comes from Sepioteuthis lessoniana, assembly GCA_963585895.1. NCBI lineage: Eukaryota > Metazoa > Mollusca > Cephalopoda > Myopsida > Loliginidae > Sepioteuthis > Sepioteuthis lessoniana. The sequence continues at coordinate 66,557,226 of OY757930.1, read as the reverse complement.
ATGTGTCAACGCATCAACTGGATACCTACGATTCTTTAAACTATTTTGGTCAGATGATATACACACCACAAATTAGTAGCTACCTAAACTTTAACTTACCCAAGAATTTTGTATAAAAAAAAGTCTAAAATATGATTGAAAAATAAAATTTGGAAATCCCATTTTTTTAACATCCTAAATTAGTCATGGATTAACAGCAGCCCGCAAGCATTCAGCATAGACTACCAAATTTCATGAGGAAAATGAAGTTCCTTAAAGTATTATACCAAGACTTCAATTTTTTATAAAAAAAAAGATCTTTTTACCATAGAGGAAAAAAAATAAAGAAAACTTTATCCAATTTCTAAGACGAATACTTATAATCTTCTGTTGTGTTTGTTGGTTGGTTGTTTGGGTTTTATAGCATATCAACCTTCATAGGTTATTTAACGCCAAATCCATTTTATACAAATAATCAGTTCTATTTCAAACAATTCAGTTTAGTATGAGTACACAGTTTAATTGTCAAAAACATTTCCATCTCAAGCTATTCAGTTTATTCAAACAGTTCTAATTCAGCCTATTCCTTTTAGCGTAAGTATAGATTTTGGTTACACTCAGATGTCAAAACAGTTCTATATTAAACAATTCATTTTAGTGTAAGTAGAGTTTCAGTGTCAAAAACAGTTCCATTTCAAACAATTCAGTTAAGCATAAGTACGCAGTTTAAATGTAAATATACAGTTTAATTGTCAAAAACATTTTATTTCAAGTTATTCAGTTTAATCAAACAGTTCTAATTCAAACAATTCAATTTAGCATAAGTATGCAGTTTAGTTCTATTTGACCCATAGATAGGACCCTAAACGTGCAACCATTCTGGGCTAGAGTGGACCTGGGAGCAATGAAAATGAAGAGGTGGTCCACATTCCCCAAAGCTCCAGCATCACTGAAGCCTCACCATCAGATTGTTTAGTATCATAAACAGGACACTGGGTGGGGTGGGGGCTTTCACCCCTCTGCAGAGGTGCAGTCAGTGTATTCTACAGCCCCAGCCGACTGGACAACTTCTATTGTGAAAATAGTTGAGGTAACTTCAACACAAAATTACTTTGTATCTTTTTAGTAGTGTGACCCACCTGTGTTAATGTTGCACCGAAGTAACCCATGCACTGAGCCGAAAGGTTCTCAGCCTAACTAAACCCAAAGGCATAAACCGAAATCCCTCGGCCATTATGTTACACAAACAGATTTATTTGACCTATAGATGTGATGATAAAAGCAACTACCACTATAAGTCAGAGTAGACCTGGGAGTAATGAATGAAGGGGTATGCCACACTTCCTAAAGCTCTAGAATTGGAGCCACACTGCCAGATTCAATTTAATGTCATACTCAGGAAACTATGTATAGGAGCAAAAATAAATAAAGGTAAATTATCATTTAAAAAACAGGAAATATATGGGTTGCATGTTGACTTATTACTTTGAAAAAATGCGTTGACAAACAGAGTTCAAATTCTATTCAAGATTATTTCCATATATTTTGCACTAATGCCTTAAAGAAAGGCATGAACCCATTGTTTTTATCACTCTTCACTTTATGGGTTACACAGAAAGACAGACTGTGTTCTCTATTCTTGGTAAGGTAACTATATTTACCAACCACTCTGCTCAGGCAGGATATGACACACGGTCAATTTTTAAGCTGAGTTTAACAGGTTGGAATTCAGAGTTTTCCTTCTCCTAGACTAGTTACCTCACCAAGGCTGAAGAACCTAGTCTGCCCTACTATTTACCGATAGCTGGAGGGAGACTAATTAGATTCATACCTTTCCCAAGGATACTAGTGCTATATGAAATGCAATCAGTCTCGTCCAGAATTTGAACTTGTGTAACATGTTCATTTCCTATGACGATAACCATTACACTACGAGCACCTCCTTGGTAAGGTAACCAGCCTAGGAGAAAGATAATGCTGTATTCACAACCAGAAGTTAAATAATTTGGTTTCTTTTTTTAATGGCATATTAACCATTTAATGCGGGGGGGGATGTCCTTATGGTGTAATTGTTAAAGCAATGGACTGTGGAATTGTAGTAAGCAAGTTCATACTCCAGTTGTGTTATTACGTTCACTTTCAGGCAAAAACCCTTGAGAAAGGTATGAACCCCCTTATCCTTCCAGCTATGGGTTAAATAGTACCACTACTGTTCTTTTAGGAGAATGGCTTTGGCATTAAACAACCTACAAAGGTTGATATGCCATTAAACAAAGAAACCAAACCAAACCATTTAATGCCAATGCCTTCATTGTTGAACTGTAGTGGTTCTATTTAACCATTAAATAAGTTAGCCTACCATCGTCAAGGGTTACCCAAAGGCTCCCTTTTCAATAGCTACTACACCAAGATGTAGGGGGAGATGCTACTCTTTTTCCTGGATTGCTTCACTTACCCTTGATCAGCACCTTATAATGCTGTTAAGCAAGGTGGCATCAAGTATAATTTTTTTGAGTCTTTGGTATGACTCAAACCTGGGATTGAACCCTGGTCTCCCGGAACATAAAATGTTATACATGTAGATACATGTATGCATGATGTATACACAGATATGCGTGTGCATAGATGGCAGGATGCAACAGAAGGTCAATTTAATGGTAGGACCCTACCTATAACTCTGTTTGATAGAGCACTGACCTCTTGATTGGTTGATTGTTTTGTTTTATGATGTATCAACCCTTTTTGGGTCATTTAATGCCAAACAGGGGAATAAGGAGGTTCATACCTTTCCCAAGGGTATTACTTTAAAGTATTCATTATAGCATGGCAGGAGTTCAAATTTGTTTACTACAATCTCACAGATCAGCACATTAGCTATTGTGCCATGGAGATTCCCCCTGAATGCTGAAGTCATTATTAAGAATTCTGAGTGGTATCATGCATCATTTTCCCTACTCGGTTGGGTCTTCACTTCTATGACCACAACAAACAGTACACAGTGGAAACAAAAATGAAGAACAAGTTCCTGACGGGACTTGAACTCTCATCCTCTTCTATACTGATCCAGGTTCCTTAGTGACAGAAGTGGATGTATACATTTACCCAAACCTTTCATCACAGATGGGATATCATAAGGTCAATTTTTTATATGTAAGTATATTAAGTATATCAAGTAAGTAAGTAAAGTTGGTGACTGTAGTTGAGGGTGACCCGAAGGCTCCCTTTTCAATAGATACTACATCAAGGTGTAGGAGAGGGCGCTACTCCATTCCCTGGATTGCTCCACTTTACCCTCGATCCTTACCTTATAATGCTGAGTGTTAAGCAAGGTAGCATCAAGTACCATTTTTTGAGTCTTTGGTATGACTTAACCAGGGATTGAACCCCAGTCTCCCGGACCATTGGCTACCACTCTATTCATTAGGTCAATGGCCTGGTAAGTATATTAGAAAAATCTAGTTCCTTTGAAAATGTCAAAAGAAATCAATGGTGAAGACTGTTCAGTTTTGAAGAGCATGGCTGTTCAGACTTGACCATCTGTGGCCAAACAGCTGCTACACAGACCACAGCAAAAGGACAGCAAAATCCTTTTGTCTTGACATCATTCATTTTCAGGTTTTATGAAAACACAATCCTCTTGGATACACATACAGCGATTTTGTTTGATGACAATTTTTTGACCCTAAAACAATAAAATCCATAAACAGACAAAAAAAAGAAATGTTTTCTTTTCGTTGCTATTTAAGCTTTGTTTAGTCTGGGACACAGGCTTAAGGTTGCTAGCAGCACCTGCTGTTACTAAGTGGTCACCCATCTAAGTACTGAACAGATTAAACATTGCTGAACTACTCGATTTCTTTTTCTTATTATTTACTAAGATTTACTTAGTCTGGGATGAGTAAGCAAATTTCAGTACAGGTTTAGGTTGCTGTTACTAAGTGGTCACTCATCTAAGTACTGAACAAGCTCATCAATGCTTAACTTGTTTTTTGTTGGTTGTAAAAACTGGTCTGATTAACTTCCCAAAAATGTTATACATATAGATACATGTATGCATGATGTATACACAGATATGTGTGTGCATAGAGGGCAGGATGCAACAGAAGGTCAATTTAATGGTAGGACCCTACCTATAACTCTGTTTGATAGAGCACTGACCTCTTGATTAGTTGATTGTTTTGTTTTATGATGTATCAACCCTTTTTGGGTCATTTAATGCCAAATTAAGTCATTTTGGTTTGGTTAAGTTTTATAGCATATCAACCATCATAGGTTATTTAATGTCAAATCCATTTTCATATACATAAACAGTGCTATTTCAAACAATTCAGTTTAGCATAAATACAGTTTGAATATCAAAAACAGTTCTATTTCAAACAATTCAGTTAAGCATAAGTACACTGGTTCTATTTAACCCACAGATAGGACCCTATCAGGTGCTAACACACCAGGCCAGAGTCAGCCAGAAAGGGATGGAAATAAAGGGGTACACCAGATTCCCCAAAGCTCCAGCATGACTGGAGGTTCATCTTCAGATTGTTTAATGTCATATACAGGACATTCATTGTGGGGAGTCTTACCCCTGTGCAGAGATGCATTTGGTGTATTCTTCAGCCCCAGCCGACTAGGGCCACTTGTTGGGGGAAGTCTTACCCCTGGGCAGAGATGTAGTCAGTGTATTCTACAGCCCCAGCCAACTGGGCCATGACCTCTTAAGGTCAATGCTTTATCAATCAGAGTTATGTTCCTTGTATTTTAGTTTCCATGAAAATAAATAGGAACCATTTTTTCTGAAAAGCACTTTGTGACACAAAATCAGCCCATGTAAAGTTTATCAATAATAATGCTACTCTTACTTACCACAGTAAGTGAGTTTAGCTTTAGGATTAATTTATTTATTTAATGGTATATCAACACCTCAAGGGTCATTTAATACCAAAATTTGATTCATTTGTAAATCTTTGATCATAACAACTATATTTTTAATGCTTGTGGAGGAATGAGTATTTCTCTAAGATGTAACTCTGAGTGCCAGTTCCACGATATACAACATAATTTGTACAAACAAACATAGACGAAAGAAAATTGACAAAAACAAGAATGTTAAAAAACAAACAATTTTTTACTTTATCACAACTAGACAAATAACAAAAATACAAAGGTAGTAATGTTCCTAAATATTTCTATGTATAGAGGTGTGTGTGTGTGTGTGTGAGTGTCAAAACAAGAATATTTGTAGTCAAGAATAACAGGGAGAAAGAGAGATGGTTTGGTTTCTTTGTTTAATGGCATATCAACTCTTTTTAGGTTATTTAATGCCAAAGCCATTCTCCTAGAAGAACATTAGTGGTACTATTTAACCCATAGCTGGGAGGATAAAGGGGTTCATACCTTTCCCAAGGGTATTTGCCCAAAAGTGAACGTAATAGCGCGACTGGAGTACGAACTCGCGTACTACGATTCCGCAGTCTATTGCTTTAACCATTACACCACAAGGACACCCCCCGAGAAAAAGAGAGGTCAACTTGTACTTACATACATATATGTATGTGTGCAGGTACGTGAGAGTTCTGGTATGTATAAATCAACTAATCAATGGTCATTCAAGCCCACTGTTGGCATGTTAATGTATTTGAGTGCGTCTGATTTTCTGTTCAGTGTGTGTTATCTGTGTGCCACCTCTCTCTTGAACTAAAAAATTTTGTGTTCTTATACACTTTGAGTGGATCAAAATAATATATTTTAAGTTTATGCGGGTAGATTTTATAGTGGATCAATGAAAGTTCAAACGTGCAGACGTACAAATCATGACCTGATCTAACCTATCAGAATTGTAGAAATTATTTATTGAGGCGCTTATTTTTTGGTTCTATGAAAAATCTTTGATCCGTTTTTTGAGGATGTTCAAATCTATGTGTCTGCTGATTGGTTTAAAAATATTCTAAGTAAGTGAGATTTGCATCCTTTTTTTCTTGAATATTCTGATTTACATGTTCTTAGCTAATTTAACTAAAAATAAAAAAGTGTGGATTTCATTTTTTTACAACTTGCTCTTCATTTGTCTATAATCATTAGATATTCACTGTTCAATATCAAGTATTCCTATCTAATACAAATAATTTGCACAGTCATATAATTTCAAGTGTCACCACATAATGATGATAGCTAATACATAATTATATGTTTAAAGTGACTATTCTTTTTTAATAATATTAATCATATGTTTGCAAATAATTTGGTTTCAAGTATTCCTATCTTACGCCAATAATTTGCAATAATATGGTTTCAAGTAATTGATAATAATTCTTAGTAAACAATTATAGATTCAAGTCACTATCCTTAATGCAAATAATTTTCATACAATTATATTGTATCAAGTATTCCAATCTAATACAAATAATTTTTAAACAGATCTATTTGACCTATAGATGGGATCCTAATTGGTACAACCACTCCAGGTCAGAGTAGACCCGGAAGGAATAGCAACTCCATATTAACTCAGACAACACATGCTAGACCAACTAACAACCATATTTCTTCAAACACAAAAGACTATGCTAAGACAAGGGGCATAACTAAGTATTTACAACTATCAAGTTAGATAACTCAGACTTCATACACCCTACATCTCAAGAACTGGAGCTTACAAGGTCTGTTTTTTTTTCTTTTCCTGTCAATTCAATAAGCTGAATTGTCTCCAGATGAAAATAAGTGGATTGATATTGAGTAAACAAACTCTGCCTTGAAATTATACAAGTGTTAATTTCTATATATTAAATATTGTGCAATATCATCCAATATGTTTCATTTCCTGTACCGGTGTACTGAGTATTTGTTCAAGAAAATTGTTCTTTATTCGTTTTTAAATTTTCATCCAATATAATGAACAAGGTATTTTATATAAGTATTTTAAGATTTGTACCTATATCTGTTAAATAAAATATATTCCTTACTTTTTGTTAGAAAGGACTTACATACATCAACTTTGTGAGGACACAGGATGTCGTCTAGAGGACCTCCCAGGAGTGATAGACAATAGGGATGGATGGTGAGAGAGAGAGAGAGATTTGGAGAACTCCTTTCAATCAGCATGATTGTATGATGACTTTTTTAATTTTTGCTCAATATATTTCATAAATGAAAAAGGTGAGACACCAGCATTTGAATACTAATTGCCAGTAAACAAAAATGGTAAACCTCCAGATAGCATAAACAGTTAGAGGCAAATGACTCCACTCCTATCACTGGGCCTTGACTCACTTCGGCTGGCTGTATTTCCAGGTAGGTGGATCAGGTTGGGGATGTCTTGGCTGTTGTGGACAGTAGGTCAAGGCTGCCCGACATAAGTGTCGAGGAAGCCCAGCATTTGTTTCATGTGACTAAGATGACACTCCTTGGGCATCAAGAGGCCACCCCCCAGGCTCTCATCTGCTTCAGTGGGGCTCAGTTTATTGCCTGGTCTCTGAGATGCCCCTTTTTAAGGCAACCTTGCACCCAGTTCCCAAATAAATACTGGAACTTCAGTCCTATCACTGGGCCTTGACACACTTTGGCTGGCTGTATTTCCCAGGATGAGAAGCAGGTTGGGGGTGTCTGGGCTTTTGTGGACAGTCAGTCAAGGTTGCCTGACATGAGTACCAGGGAAGCCCATCATTTGTGTCACATGGCAAAGACTGACACTCGTTGGGCCTCAGGGAGCCATCTCTCCAGGCTCTCACCTGCTTTAGCAGGTCTTGGTTTATTGCTGAGGCACCACCTTTTTAGAGGAATGCCAACAGGGCTTGAGACATTTTCAGAGCCACCAAGTATGTCTGGGTTATGGCACTGCATCTGGCTTCCATGTTAAAAAGGCTCTGTACCACACTTTGGTGTGGTGGGATGCTAAATAAATACCAGGACTTCAGTCATAACTTGGCCAGTATATTTTTGGTTCGAAGCAACTCTGATATTGTTCTAGGCAAGACTGTAGTATAATGGATAGTAACACACTTTGTTGTCTTATTTTCTTTTTAATGTATTAATCTTGGTTGGAATGAAATACTTATGCATTTATAAAGTTGTCTTTGTCACGTTATATATACAGTGTCTCAATATACATGGTTATATAGGGTGTCTCAATACACATGGTTATATTGGGTGTCTCAATATACATAGGACCCATGTGACTGCTAATAACTCTACTAATAACAATGTTGTATTCTTTTTTGTTTCAAATTTGAAAATAGTATATTATAACAACTATTAATCCTCGATCACAATGCCTTGAACAAGAGCAAAAAATATTTTGTGGCACCACTTATTTGGGGACAAAATCATTTAAAACTGTCTCAAAATAGATGCAACCTATTAATATGGTAATGCTTTATTACTAAAACAAAAGACTCAAAAAAAGATTGCATGTCCTGGAAGCTGATATAATAACAATTAAAAAAAAACATTGATTTGATGCCTCTAGCTCAAAGGATGCATTTTTTTACAGGACGTGTTCCAAACGACTACCACTGTGCTTGTCTCAGTAATAAATCCTTATCATATTAATAGGTTACATCTATTTTGAGACACGCAATACATGTGAGCATTACAAAAATATTATTGTTAGGTATCACCCACCTTTTTCCACACATTGAACTAGTCTATCTGCCATATATAGCAGTAGCTACAAATACCAGGGCAGACTAAAAGATTATAATTAAGAAAAAAAAAAGAATTTGTTATATAGTGGTTTTGGCTATCCCAGCAGACTAGAGAGAGAAAAAAATCAAAAAAAGTGAAAAGAGAGACAAATACGTAGACCCAGCCAGAGAACAAAGAATGCTGTGGAACATGAGGGTGATGGTGATACAAATTGTTATTGGTGTGCTTGGAATGGTTCCAAAAGGCTTGAAAAGAGGACTCAAAGAGTTGGAAATTGGAGAATAAATTCAGTCCATCCAGACTATGACATTGTTGAAGAAAGGCAGAATACTGAGAAGAGACCTGATGAGACTTGCTGTCATTCAGAATCCAGTGGTAGACCATCAACTAACACTGATTGCAAAAATCCACAAGGATTATCACAATAATAACGATACCCTTTTCAGCTGGATTCATTAGTTATATTTATTAGGTATATTTTGTTTTTCCATGTATCTTGAAATGAAAGAGATAGTTGCATTTCTATTGAGTAACTATGATTATCCCATGCTTTAAGCAACCTGCACTTAAAAGAGTTCAATGAGGGGGCATTTATCACTACTAGTGGCATGTGGTTCCAAGAATCAACCATTCTATTGCTAAAAATAAATTAGGTCTATTGGTCGTCTGGTAGTATCTTTTCAAAAGTGTTAGCTTATGCCCTCTAGTAATATTTCTTTTATAAATGTGTAGCAAGTTGGGATTTGTGAGTTAAAGAAAGTGTAAATTTATAAATTTCAATCATATCTATACAGGCTAGATGATAATACAGAAAACAACTATATATTTAACCTGTATCCAGACATCTTGACCACCTTTACACCCAAGCTTGCAAGATAAATGGTGCAGTATATATATATATATATATATATATATATATATATATAGGTATGTGAGTGTTTGTGAATATACAAATATGAAAAAACAAGGTATCCGGAGGATGATTTTATTAATAGTTGAATTATTTGCTAACATTTCAGTTTTTATATTAAACCATCATCAGGTTAATATTGATATGTAATGGTGTAATTAAAGTTTGAAATTCATTTTAAAGCCTAACATATTAGCTGAAAAATATATATATATATATATATATATATATATATATATATATATATATATATATATATATATATTTTTGTCATCCACAAACAGACTGAAGAGTTGTATCACAACTCTTCAGTGTGGCTAGACACGCTGGATGCTTCAAGCTGGAGTTGAAACCTGCCTAACTTTACATTAGACCAATCTTTTCCCCCCTCTTCCTACTCACTTTTTTTTCTTTCTTTCATAATTTTTTTCCTTTGTTTTGTAGCTGTTTGTAATTTAGGAAAAATTATCATTAGAAGTGTTACTGAAAAACATCAAGTGAATATAAATAGAAATGATTAATGAAAACTAAATTAAATCGATCTTGTAACTTTTTAGCATAAATTTGACTAAATAAGGAGAAAAGTTGGAAAAACCCTGATGATTTGCACATCTAAAACAGAATTTTCTTTGAATAGCATACAATCTACCCACTCAACCTCTGCAATTTACAGGTCCCTTGTGATTGATATACTGGGCACTCCTGACCTTGAGTTATAAAGTTGATAAATAACTTACTGCATTTGGTGGCATATAAAGCCAACACTCCAACCAGGTATTAAAGTAAGTAAAGTTGGTGACCGTAGTCGAGGGGGAGCAGAAGGCTCCCTTTTCAATTGCTAATACACCGAGGTGTAGGGGAGAGCGCTACTCCTTTCCCAGGATTGCTCCACTTTACCCTTGATGCATACCTTATATTGCTGAGTGTTAAGCAAGGAGGTATTAAGAACCATTTTTAAAGTCTTTGGTTTGACGTGACCTGGGATTGAACCCAGGTCTCCCGGAACCGGTTCAACCAGGTATTAAAATTTCATAAATCTACAATACTATAAGTTATGATTAAAAAGTATCAAAACTGATTCTTTAAAAGTTTAAAAATTGAATATTTAAATGAAGATATGGACATAGCTGAACAACATTTATTATGTAATGTTTCAATAAGAAGATAATTGTCTATTTGTTCAAATACTTATGAGTAGTATCATATATAGTAACATTGAATCTTAATAGATGAATTTTATTTGGAAATTATGAAGAGTTAAGATAACTTTACTGAGTAAATATTTTTATTCTCTGAAATCAAATATTACTCCTAAAAATTGATTTGTTATGCTGATTAGCTGACACTTATATGGGAGATGGGAGATACTAAATATTTGAAAATAAAATTTATCACTCAGTTCATGCACATCAAATTCATACACAACAGCTGCTAGAAACAATACAAAGTGAATAAATATATTTTTTTCCGTAAGATGGAAGACCGTTTAGTTTTGCATTATTAAATTAGTTATGATACGATATCTTCTTTCTCCATCCGCTAAATAAGGCCTTTCCATTGTATGTGTTGCAGCCACCACAGAAGTTGCATAAACCTTCTGGAGTTCATGTATGCAAGAAAGATTTTTTAAAAATCTCATAGTTATAAGATCATTGTTTGCTAGTTGTTGCAATTATATTCATAACATTTTGGCTGATGCAGTCTTCAGCCTTCTTCCGGTGTTTCAGGTTAAACTTGGGAGCCTACACAAAACTTCAAACTGAACCGTTTATTTAATCCATGGGGGTAGATTGTCATAAATATGTGAACCATAAGCAGACAAGTGTTAAGCAATAGTAAACATCCCTTGTTATTTACTTGTTGTCAGGATTGAACCTGCAGCCTCTACTTAGAAGCCGGGCATATGGTGTAGCGGATATAGGCATTTGGTTAAAGAAAACAGCTCAGCAACAACATAATATCATATTTGCTCAAAAACAAATGTTTTTTTTTTGTTATTATATCATTATTTGCTGATTGTTGCAATTATATTCATAACATTTTGGCTGATGCAGTCTTCAGCCTTCTTTCGGTGTTTCAGGTTAAACTTGGGAGCCAACACAAAACTTCAAACTTAACCCTTTATTTAATCCATGGGGGTAGATTGTCGTAAATCTGTGAACCATAACCAGACAAGTGTTAAGCAATAGTAAATATTCCTTGCTATTTACTTGTTGTCAGGATTGAACCTGCAGGTCCAGATTATTTCACCTAGAAGCAGGACATATGGTGTAGCAGATATAGGCATTTGGTTAAAGAAAACAGCTCAGCAACAACATAATTTGAACAAAACTCATCACTTCCATTTTCTATGTTGTTATCAGATATTTATCATAGTGGGCAGAGTGTTCACCAACGGTCTGAGAGACCTGGGTTCAATCCCAGGTTGCATCATACCAAAGACTTTTAAAATGGTACTTGATGCCTCCTTGCTTAACACTCAGCAATGTAAGATATGTATCAAGGGAAAAGTGGAGCAATCCAGGGAAAGGAGAAGCGCCCTCCCCTACACTTCGGTGTTGTAGCTATTGAAAAGGGAGCCTTCTGGTCATCCTCGACTATGGTCTCAACTACTACTACTGTTGTTAACAGTTAGGCCACTCACCGTGTTAGGGATACACTAAAAATCAGTGCTCAACTAAGTCAATGGAGAGAAAATATTTGAGTAAATTATTTATAGAGACAGTGAGAAGTATATATATATATATATGTATTTAACTGGACACTGGCCTAATGGTTAGACTGTTCGCCAATGGCCCGGGAGACCTTACACTCATACACATATATATATATTTAAAAAAAATATATATATATATATATATATATATATATATATATATATATATATATATATATATATATATGTATGAGTGTGTGTGTGTGTGAATGTAAGGTATGAGGTTTAATTAGTCAGATATATTGTATATACATATACAGATTTAGAGTTTATGTCCAGTTTATGTTGGTATTTCAACCACAACACTTCATTTTAATTTGCCTCTCTCAAAAGATTCTGACACAAGTACCTACTTTTTAGCCACAATGATTTTCTGAAAATATTCTTTTTTTTTCAGCATTTTCCATAGAAAACCTGTTCTGTACCTGTTTTTTAGACGTGTAAAAGTAGAATGTTAATGAAATAATACGATTATTGTTTTTTAGAGATTTTACTGATTTAATGTCTTTTAATCTTTTTCTTTTTTATCTGGCAAGTGAAGCATTTATTTATATAGCGATAATAAAAAACATTGACTGAATATGGTGAATGAAGATAAAATAATAACAGCTGTTTGTGCCATATGTGCTAAATAAACATGACTGAATGCATTATTTCTGTATTAAGAAAAAGTTACATTGAAAATACTCACTGTATATATATATATATATATATATATATATATTTTATGTAAGTATTGTATATATATGTATATATACAATACTTACATAATATATATATATATATATATATATATATATATATATGGTGAGTATTTTCAATGTAACTTTTTCTTAAATATATTATGTGAGTATTGTATATATATATATATATTTATACATTAGGTAGGTGAACATGTCCACTTATTTCAGAGATCCACCATTTAGTGTGGAGTTATCGCCTTTTAGATTAAAGCACATGTATTCCGTTTTGTCTGCATTTACATGGAGGACTATGCCACCTGCTGTCCACTCTAGACTATGCAGCAGGGATTTAGCCTGGGCAGGTGTATTTGCCAGAAGCACTATGACATCAGTGTTGTCCGTGTCTGTCATTGTTTGTGCGGGGTATCATCTGCTTCTTGCCTTTTCCAGGGAAATGCCATTTTCTTTCATTAAATCTATCAATGTCCAAAGTACATAGTCTAGGCAGATTATGAATAGGTATGGTGCTAATGTGTCCCCTAGAAGCACAACCACGATAATGTCAAAGAAGGCTGTGTTTCTATCCCGTGAGCATACTTTTACTTTCGTGTTTTTATTGAGCATTATTATGGCCGCTACGGTCTCCCTGAGTAGACCATAGGCTAGAAGTATTTGCTCCATCTTCCCTCTGTGTATGGAGTCAAATGTCTCGGAGAAATCTATGAATAGGAGTATAGCTTCAAGGTTTTTGGCACAAACACCTAAAATTTGACAAATTATCAGAATTTGTGATGTGAACCGATTCCTATGAAAGCCATTTTGGTTTTTTCTAAGAATTTTCTCAATTTCAGGTTCAATGTAGTTGAGTAGCAGATCATAGTAAATTTTAGTCGCTATGGAAGTAAAAGTTATACTCCCATAGTTCTTAGCAATTCCAAGGTCACCCTTCTTGGGTAAAGGGAGGATGCCACCTCGGAAGCAGTGTCTCATCTACCAAAAATGACATCAAAACACCACTAGTGAAATCATGGATAGCTATCGATAAGCTATTTGTCATATGCAAGTCAGATCTATCCGATAAAATAAAACATAATTCTTTCCAAGCAGCAGTCATGTCCATACTACAGTATGGATGCACCACTTGCACACTGACTAAATGTATTAGAGAAAAAGCAATTGCTCAAGGGTGCTGCAAGCTATATTAAACAAATCCTGGAAGTGACATTCAACAAAACAGCAGCTGTACAGCCACCTACCACTCATCTTAATGACCATCCAAATTAGATGAACAAAACATGCAGAACATGTCTGGAAGAGTGAGGACAAACTCATAAGTGATGTTCTCCTATGGACCTCTTCACATGGACGCGCAAGTGTAGAACAACCAGCTAGAACTTATCTACAACAGCTTTGTACTGACATAGGATGTAGCCTGGAAGATCTACCGGAAGCAATCAATGAGACAGATGGCGAGAGAGGGTAAGGGAAATCTGTGTGAGTAGCATGACATGAGGATGATATTATGACAATATGATGTTAGTTGGTTGTTTGGGTTTTATGGCATATAAACCTTTGTAGGTTATTTAACGCCAAATCCACTTTTATGCAAATAGTTTTATTTCAAACAATTTAGTTTAGCATGAGTACACAGTTTAATTGTCAAAAACATTTCTATTTTAAGCTATTCAGTTTCGTTAAACAGTTCTAATTCAGCTAATTCAGTTTAGTATAAGTACAGATTTTGTTTACACACAGTTAAATGTCAAAACAGTTCTATATTGAACAATTCAGTTTAGTGTAAATACTGTTTCAATGTTAAAAACAGTTCCATTTCAAACAATTCAGTTTAGCATAAGTACAGAGTTTAAATATAAGTACAGCTTAATTGTCAAAAACATTTCTATTTAAGCTATTCAGTTTAATCAAATAGTTCTAATTGAAACAATTCAGTTCAGCATAAGTATGCAGTTAGTTCTATTTAACCTATAGATAGGGCCCTATCAGGTATTACTATTCCAGGCCTGAGTGGATCTGGGAGCTGTGGTGGGCATACACGGAAGCGCCCGAGAACCACATGTGCATGCTTTGGCCGGGCACACATTCAGAGACCACACTACGGTATGACAACAAAAAGGTACTCACTGAATTGGACGGACTATCCAACTTGTGAGACGGATGGCAGACAAAAATAAGCCACACAAGCTGTAATTTTTTTCTATAGAAGTCATAGCCAATCACGGTGCATGCAATGAACTCTACCGATGGTGTAATGGTACGTGCCGAGTATTACATATAGAATGCTCGAATCTTCAGCTAGCGGCTGCTACCAAGGTTGCCACTAGATCGTGTTGGTATTCATGTCCGTTTCCATTGGCTTTTGAATCTGGTTTATTTACATCAGATTATTTGCAGGCCGGTGTTGCCTTGTTGGTGTTAGCATCAGCTTTTGTTGGTGTTGGCGTTCGAGTTTATTCCAGTTCCGCAGATAAGACCACAGGAGCAATGGCAATGAAGAAGTGCTTCACATTCCCCAACTCAAGCATTACTGGAACCTCACCATCAGATTGTTTAGTGTCATATCCAAGACACTCATTGGTGGGGATCTTACTCCTCTGCAGAAGTGCAGTTGTGTTGTATAGCCACATACAACTACACAATACATATACATAAATATATGCGGAAATATAGTCAACAATAATGACGACTTCAATGAACAAACAAACACACTTCTTTATAAAAATATACCTCTCACACTTTATTCTCAAAAGGGTTGATGTTTCTTGAGTGTGAGAGGTGAGTTAGAGACAGGGATAGACTGCTATATATTGACCCAAAGTTCTTCCGACCAGAGCAGCACTTCTTTCGCATCCTGGCTGGGCTGTTCAACCGTGGGTCACTGAGGGCCCAAGCCCTCTGTCAGCCACTGGCTCTCACTCCGGCATCTTGTCTCCAACTGGAACTGCAAATCAAACTGCCAGCCTGACTGCTTCGAACTAACTCAAGCCGTCTGTGGCACCTGGTTATATAATTATCTGACACCCACCTGCTTCCTGTGGGCGTATGCATCACCCAATTCAACCACGTCCACAGGTCAAGGTGATATTCCGATATCTTTGACCGGATGCACCTGTTTCGCGGTCTTCCACTTATTTACACAGGTGCATCTCTTGATTGACGGCTCGGTTGAGGGTCAATATGTTACAGTTGGTGTATTTTACAGCCCCAGCCAACTGGGTAATATAACAATATGAGATATTCATAGGTGCTAAAAACTTATGGAGAGTATGATACATTTTTTTATTTAGGAAAATGTAAGTTTCCTATTATAACAACATAAAAAAAACTTATATACTTTGAAAGAAAGTGAAAAGTCAATTTCAAAGGTTGGTACTAACCAAACTAGGAAAAATTGAATGTGTGTTTGAGCTCTAACAAGTGGAAGGAAAGGGCATTTCAATCATCATTTGTTTTGATTGATCGTAAAGTAACTGTAGTCGAGGGCGACCAGAAGGCTCCCTTTTCAGTAGCTTCTACACGAAGGTATAGGGGAGGGCGTTACTCCTTTCCCTGGATTGCTCCAGATCTCCCAAACAATTGGTGAACACTTTACCTACTGGGCCAACCTCTGCAAAAGATCCCAAAGACTACTAGAAACTGCAGAACAAACCATATAAAACAACATCCAGGTTTTTACCAAATCTCACCATACCTGGTGACTATCATACTAAACAAAAACAAAATCAAAATAGAAAATGAAAAGAGAAAGAGAAAAAAAAAACAGTTTTTCTCTCTGTGCCACAATACTTTTGAGAATCCTTTCCTTTTTCCTTATTACTTTACCTCTTAGCCCTTCGTTACCCCAATTACAACCTAGACACCACAATATACACAATTTTCTGTGACATCACATGATAGTTAATATCTTTCCATGAAACAAGATATACCAAAACCCCTTTCACCCAAACACTTCCCTATTTTTTTTCTTATTAGCTCCCTAAAATCCATTTTTACTTTCAAAACAAAAATTCTTTAATGAAACCTGATACATTTGACTTTGAATCCCTCCCAGCTTTCCTGCTACAACTATACTCCCGCCACCATCTTATTTCCCCCCCCGACATGCTTTTGAACCGAAAAACTCAGAAAACAGTCTCTCTCTGAAGAAGTTCAAGATGAAATAAAGCCAAACTTAATATCACACATCTAAATTTGAGTTAAGTGTTTGATTTATTCAACTTTCCATATATTTTGATCATACTATCAGATTCACTACAAATCTATATTTTTAACATGTGTTTCGATCCTGGCTTTGAGCATACTGCGTGTCTAGCCACACTGAAGAGTTCTGATAGAACAAAACAGTCTGTCTGTGGATGACAATATATGCTCTCCCATGGGGGTTGAGCTCTCTGGCGAAGGAATTGTCGACTGCCGCTAGCGTAATGCAAAGCTCTTCGAAAGAATTGAGCCCTCTGGTAGCCGGTAGGGTATTAAAAAATGTAAACAAAGGCTGCTGCTGCTGTTGCTAAAATAAAATACCTTAAAATTCCCTTAGTAGCCAAGAGGTCTGAAACTCAGTCTAACGTAAAGTTGGACTGGTTTCGATCCCGGCTTTGAGCGTCCTGCGTGTCTAGCCACACTGAAGAGTTCTGATAGAACGAAACAGTCTGTCTGTGGATGACTATATATATATATGTGTGTGTGTGTGTGTGTATATATGTATATATATATATATACACCCACACACATTCATACATATATATATATATATATATATATGTACACACATTCATACATGCGTGTGTGTATATATATATATATACACATGCATGTATGAATGTGTGTGTGTATGTGTATGTGTTTGTGTATATATATATATATATATATACACACATGTATGAATGTGTATATATATATATATATATATATACACACACAGATTCATACATGCATATATATAACTATATATATATATATATATATGGCTCAAATGTTAAACAATAAACTCAGTCCATACTCCTTTTACATGAGCAAGTAGGTGCTGCCAGGGCAAAAGGCCGCTTGGACTGATTATTTTACTGTCTGATAATAATTACTATTAAATGCATTTCTTATGATCAAGCTTAAGTACCTTCTTCAATGTTCTGAGTTCAAATCCTGGGTGAAGGCTTTTTGTATTTCCCTTTGCACTAATGACCTTGGCAAAGACATTGTCACGTGATAGCTCACGGAGACGAAGAGGTAAGACTGATACTGTCCTCCCAGGTTGAATTAGCATTTTTTAGCAGTCAAAAAGTGACCGTTAAGAAAGAATGTGGGTCACAGAGGGGATAAACAGATGTTGGTACTTAGTGACCTCAGGTCGCCGGACATCGGAAGGGGAAAGAGAGAGAAGCCAAATGATTGGCTGGGACCCCAAAACGGAAGTGGGGCTCCCTTCCCCTCAGCGGAAGTAAATTGGAAGAAATTTAGTTTTTGAGCAGGGTTCATAGCGGGCAGACGGACCATAGCCATTTTACTCCGGGCTGAAGACAAAAGATTAACTGAGACACGAAGGACTCCAAATCCTTCAAGCCAGTATTAAAAACAGAACAAAGTCTAGTAGCCCGTGAAAGAAGAAAATTCTCCAGTGGAACCCCGTCGAAAATAAGATAAGTAACTTTGGGGACATTTTTCCTTTATACCCAAATTTTGTTTACCACTCTCTCTCTCTCTCAATTCGAAGAAGGATAAAAGCCAAGAAAAGACATTGATATTCGTGGACTGTCCAATTATATGTTTTGACACTCTGAACGTGTATATATAAGTAGTAAAGGATTTTAGGTATTTTCATTTTACCATGTGATCTATGTTGTTACTTCATGCTTTCTTTTCAGCTTCTATTCACCTTATGTTATCTTGCTTAGAATTGTCCTATTAATTCCTAAAGTATCACACGGGAAACCGGAGTTGCCGACTACTGCAATATTAATATTATCACAACTAAAACCTATAGGCTCATTATCTTCCATTGTCTCGGGGAAGGAAGAAAGCGGCCTGGTGGGTGTGTGATAGTGTGAAATTTGGAACCCCTTGCCAGCGGCGGTCAGTCTGGTCCTAAATTATTCCCTCACGGAATATGCCAGTTCTTATATGCCTGAGAGAAAAACTCTGAACAGGACTTATTCCGTAGGGGATCAAGTGCCAACCTGCCCCGTCTTCACACGTGCGAAAATAAAGTCCTGTTTTGGGATCTTAGACGATTTCGCGTCACAACATGAATCCATCTGTTCTTCTTCCAGCTATGGGTAAATAGTTGGGCAGACAGTGTTTGTTTGTTTTCTCTTTTAGGCCACCAGTCGAGAAGGAAAGCTTGGTGGAGGGGTTGGGTAAATATGTACTGTTTTCTACATATTAGACAATAATTCATAGTTTATTAGAATGAAATAATGGGATAATTTTAAACAAAGATGCCGGTATCCTGGTTTGAAATTTGAGTGTGCTCTGTATTTGATTTTTTTTGTCTACTTTGTAAATTTTACAAGTAGAAGACATCAAAGAGCAAATGAGCTCAGTACTGAAGGTGTTAATTAACAATTTTAATTTATTTGGTATCGTATCTGATCTCTCGGATAAAATAAAACGGGATCTCTGTTTTATATCGATCTATCTATCTAATCATGCCCATCTGATTTGTTGGGTTATTTAAATCGATAAAGAAAACATTAACAGTGCAAACAAAGAGACGCAAATTTAACTGTGCCTGTGTCAATGTTACTGTAAGGCTACACCATATGGATGTAGATAAAACACATGGACAAAAAGCTAGATGGAACTACACGAGAATGCAACATTCTGTTTTGAACAATCCTGGAAGCAACACCCTACAAAACAATAGCTGTGTGGCCACTAACCACCCATCTTTTACGCCATGCAAGTAAAACAAAGAAGACATGCCAGGCACTGCTGAAGAAGTAAGAACAAACTCATAAATGACATTCGCCTATAGACTCCTATGAATGCACCAGTTTTAGCCAACCAGCAAGGACTCGCATACATCAGCTCTGTGTGGACACTGGATTTAGTCTAGAAGTGCTACCAAGAGCAATGAATGATAGGGATGGATGGTAAGAGAGTGTCAGGGGACTCCATGTTGTCAGCCAGGTTGATGATTATCATTCAATGCTTATCAGAAAAAGATAAAAGATAATTTGATTACTTACCACCAATCTGTAATAAATATTTCCTCAGTGGCTGTTTCTAAGCTATTTGCAACAGCTTCAAAATAAATATCACCATCAACGAACCTAAAACAAGAGAAAATATTTATATGAATTCTAAGACAAAATATTTTTATTATTCTTATTAATTTTCAATTGGTTTTCTTTATTTTATTTTTCCTTTTTTGATAACAACTATAAATTTTGTATTAAATAAATTTTAGCCGTAACAAATTGACCAGGGTTAGTATTATTGGATTGCTTGGAGGTAAGGAAGACATTTAGTTAAATCCCCACTCACCAAGCATTGATATACTTACACTGAATTTAATGAAGGAACAACGACTTCATTTATGTATACAGAATCATTTAATATAAACTAAATATACACACAAGTCATATTGAAAAAATACAGACATGTCCCAACAGCTAGAAATATGCATTTATTGTTCAGTGAACAAGCAGTATGCAGAAGAGTGAAAAAATGGAAAAAGGCTTACTTAATGATTAGAGACAGTAAGACGGTTATAGCTAATTGTTCGTTTGGAGAGCAGGAGTCTATCATTCAAAGAACAGAGCCAAAAGAAGACAAGAATGGATACTTGAGACTGTCATGTGATATTTCACAAGGCACCCTAATGGATACACAGTCTCTCCAAGGAAGACAATTATTTATTGACTTCCTACAAGATTAAAGTCAAATTCTGGAACCTCTATTCCAAGATTATAAATCAACTGAATTTTTTTATGTCAGTAATAGTCTTAAAATTATCTGTGGAACCTATGTCATTATAAAGTTAAAATTCTTAATTAAGAGTTTGCTTTTACAATCTTTAACATTGGTAGCAGAGCATAGTTTGATCTTTGCCCTACTAGGTTTTAGGCCAACCAATGTTAAAGAGTGAAAACATCTTTTAAAAACACTTCATAGTCTTAGGATAGTTTATTCGTAGAAGTGAGTTAGTTGGTTGGGTTTTATGGCATATCAACCATTGTTAGTTATTTATTGACAAATCTTGTTTATACATATGTATGAAATATATATGATGTATAAACATTGTGTAGATAACATTTTTAAACAAGCCTGAGCTCATTTTTTTGCACACAGTTAAATGGTTTAAAGTATTTCTATCTAATATGAATAATTCTATTTAAAAATAATTATTTGTTTGCACACACTTAAATGGTTTCAAGTATTGCTATGTAACAGTAACAATTTAACAGCCATCATTTGTTTGCTCACATTTCAATAGATATGCATATATGTCATACCCAGGACACTCGTTTGGGTGGGGGTCTTACCCCTCAGCAGAGATGCAGTCGGTGTATTCTACAGCCCCAACTGACTAGGCTGAGAGAAGTAAGGTAGGAAGTTTTCGTGAGCCAAGCTTAACATTAACTTTGGTAAGTTAAAATTCATACCGAGAAGAAGTTTCACCCTGATGGTATTTATATTGAATTGTTTTCCATCTGCGATTTACTTGACTTTATATATCCCCTTCACACTGTCAGAGGGGCTTAGAATATTTTGACTATATGTCCTGAGAATAACACTAAAATGCATCTGATAATGAGGTTCCAATTCTGGAGCTCAGAGGAGCGTTGAGTGACTCTTCAATGTCATTACTTCCAGGTTCACTCTGACCTAGAGCGATAGTACCTCATAGGGTCCCATCTATAGGTCAAATAGATTTTTTTTAGATTATTTATTCTCTATAGAACAATGTAAAAAAAAACCTCTAAAGAAACAGCCACACAAAAAAATGTAAATATGAACATACAATTTACAAAATTTCTTAACCTGGATGGATTGACATGCTATTAAAATGTATCCATCGATTCATATATCACTTTGTCAGGAACAACATTGCTCAATTAATTCACACCAATCCAATTTTTTTCTCTCCTCTCTCTCTCATATATATATATATATATATATATATTGTCATCCACAGACAGTCTGTTTCGTGGTATCACAACTCATCAGTGTGACAAGATACACGAGATGCTTCAAACTGGGATCAAAACTTGATTGACTTCATGCCAGCTGGATATTTTACTGCATAGCCACCAGCAAACTCAGTGTAAGTGAAGGGATTTTCATGTATATATATCACTTTTATTTTGTTTACATATATATGCTTAACGGCAACCAAATGCTCAATTCATTAGAAGAGCTTTGCAAGTGACAACCAGCAATTCCTTCACAAGAGTGCTCAACACCCCAGGGTGTGAGGAGAATGTATAAGTGTTATTTTATTACCTCTGCATATTTATGAGATATTACACTGAAACATATATATATATATATATATATATATATGAATTTTACAAATCAGACAAAAAAGAATTCTTTTCAATTTTATAAATCCATTATAAATTTATTTCAATCCACAGGTGTTATCGGGACCTCATCAGTCATAATTACACTTGTAGATTGAAATAAATTTATAATGGATTTACAAAATTGAAAAAAATTCTTTTTGTACAATTTTTAAAAATTGTTTTGCTCTGAACATCATCATCATCATCATCATATCGTGCTGGCAGCACGGATATCCCTGACCCTCTCTCGCCACTCCTCCCTATCGTTCATCGCCCTAGGTAGGTCTTCAGGACAACAACCTGTATCCTCACATAGCTGCTGAATGTACGTTCGTGCTGGTCGTCCTGCTTTTGCGCGGCCATGTGTGGGGATCCATAAGAGTACATCTCTTATGAGTTCATCTCTGCTTCTCCAGCAATGTCCTGCATGTCTGGTTCGCCTAACTTGAATAGTTTTCGTGATAGGGGGCAGGTGGCCGTACAGTTGGTGTCTTGTGGGGTGTTGCTGCCAGGACTGGTTCAGGATTGCACGCAGCATTCTTGTGTAATTGCCATCTAGTTTCTTCTCCAGCCGTTTTGTTAGCGTCCATGTAGTGCATCCATATAGCAGTATCGATGTGACCGCTGCCTGGAAGAAACTGCGTTTCATTTTATCGGTTAGGTCTGATTTCCATATAGTCGATAGCCTATTGATAGCTGTCCATGCTTTCGTTAACCTCGTTTCGATGTCCTTTTCGGTTGATTCGACGCTGCTTCCTAGGTACGTGAATTTGTCTACTAGTTTAAGAGGGGGTTCCTTTTAGAGTGGAGATGTCCCCCATTTGGTTATAGCACATATATTCCGTTTTGTGTGCATTAACATAGAGGCCTATGCTTGCTGCTGCTCGTTCCAAACTATGCAGAAGTGTTTCGGCTTGGTCAGGTGTATTTGCCAGTATCGCTATGTCATCGGCGTAGTCGGCGTCGGTAATTGTTGTTGCGGGTTATCTTCTGCTTCTTTTCTTCGTCAGTTCGAAGCCATTTTCTTTGATTTTGTCAATCGATGTTCTAAGTACGTAGTCTAGACAAATGATAAAGAGATACGGAGCCAGCGTGTCCCCTTGTAGTACTCCTGCTACAATGTCGAAGTATTCTGTGTCTCCATCTGGTGATCGTACTTTTACTTTAGTGTTTCTATAGAGAATCGTTATTGCCGCTACGGTTTCTTTAGGTATGCCGTACGCTAGTAGGATTTGTTCCATCTTTCCTCTGTTAATGGAGTCGAAAGCCTTGGTAAAGTCGACAAATATTAATGTCGCTTGTAGGTTCTTTGCCCGTACACCTTCAAGGATTCTGCGGATGGTTAATATTTGTGAGGTCGTGGATCTATTTCTTCGGAAGCCATTTTGGTTTTTTCTAAGTATGTTGTTGATTTTGGGTTCTATTCGGTTTCGCAGTAGGGCATTGTAGATTTTGGCAGCTATGGATGTAAGTGTTATGCCTCGGTAGTTTTTGGCTAATCCGAGGTCCCCCTTTTTAGGGAAGGGGAGTATGCATCCCTTCGTCCATCTATCTATCGGATTTTGATTGTATACTGCGTTGCAGTGTCGGAGCAGTATGTCGTCGAATTGTCTGGTCTTCCATACTTCCGGGGGAATTTCGTCCAGCCCTGCTGCTTTCCTATTTTTAATTTTTCTGAGAACCGAGTCGAGTTCTTCTTGTGTGAACGGTCCAAGTTTAATGTCTAATTGTTTGCTAATTATTCTGGTGATTGGTTCATGTGTTATTTTTGGTGGGTTTCCAAGTAAGTTTTCGAAGTGTTGTTTCCACAGTTTTATTCTTTCTTGTTGGTTTGCTGCTTTAAGTTTTGCTTTGGCTGTGTTCTTTCTTCTGCTCACTTCGTTTATTGTTTGCCAGGCAATTCTAGATTGTCTATCTTCCACCGAGTCTCTAATCTTATCTATCTGATTTTGAATGTATTCTGTCTGTTCCTTTATATATATGCCTGCTAATTGATATTGTGCCGTTTTTAGTTTTAAGGCATTTGTGTTTGTTGGGTTTTTTCGATAGTTTTTGGAGGCTGTTTTCACTAGTGCACGTTTTTCTCTCACCGCTAAAGTTTCCCATGGGACTCTATATCTAGTTTTAATTTTTGTTGGAATGTATTTTGCTGCTGCCTCGAGGTGTGCATTGACGAAATTTTCGTATTCGTCGGTTGGTGTACTTTTTTCCGTCTTTTAAGTTTCAATATATATCTATATTAAAATATTTATATATTTGATAGCTGCTTGCATTGAGCACTCCATCAGAAATTCTCTATTTTAAAAGAGAGAATAAATTCCCTTGGATAATTCCCTTTTTGTCTAATTCAAAGACTATATTTTCATTGGATATATATATATATATATATATATATATATATATTTAGGCAGCATTTTTTCGTTAATGCAAATTTCATTAAATATAATAGACATTTTATGTCTACATATTTTCTTTTGGATCCGTTCGAATTCCCGTATTACTTTTATCGTATTCTGGGGGAAATTGATTTATGTATTGTCCATAGTTGCATGTATCCCTAGTACTTTCTGCCCGACTTTGGGCCATCATCAGGGGAGGATCTATTACAAAAGTGATGTAACTTTTGTTTTAGCATATTACTAATGTGTAAGGGCGTCTTTGCCGTTGAAGGTTTTGGCGTTTGTTTTTGAATGTGATTCTATATTTAGTGCCAGTAGCTAAAGACATTTAAGTACATTAGCACTGGTTTGAAAATTAATTCTATTAAGTGTCGGCTGCAGGTTTCTGATATGTAATGCTTCGAGAATCTGAAGTTTTTGTTTATTATTTTGATGTTCTAATATTGTTGTGTTGTCGGTGAGAATTTTCCGTAGTTGTGTTGTTGGGCATGAATGTTTTTTTTAAATGCTGAGCTATTGAACTTGTGTCTGAAAGGTGCATTGTAAGTCTCCTCGATAGGGTAGTTGAAGTTAAACCAACATATATATTATTATTATCATCAGAGATACAACCTCCTAAAGGACATTTAAATTTATATATAACGTTGGTTTTTTGCAAAACTCCAATCGAGGGAGAGGAATTATTTCTAATGACGAGATTCGAGGTTTTAAACTTATTATAATATATAACAAGTTTTATTTTTTTATTAGGATCAGTGGGGAGTATGTTTTTGTGAATCAATGTTTTCAAGGTTTTTTCATCGGATTTGTAATTGTAGTGCATTTGGTTACGATAAAAAAGTTTGATATATGTTTGTTGGCTGGATGGAGAAGTACACTGTTTATTTTGTTGGTTAATATTTTCGATCATAGGTTTAATTTGTTCATCAAGAATATAGTTAGGAAACCCATTGTTGATGAGAGCCTGTTTTATGTTTTCTACTTCTTTATAAAATATTGTTTTGGAGGAGGAGATTAGTTTGGCACGGGATATTAGATTATGAATAATTGCTTTTTTATATCTGAAGGGGCATTCACTTTTAAAGTTGACGGTACAGGAGTTATTACTAGAGGGTTTTTTGTAAGTGGAGGTAGTGAAGTTATTATTGTTGCTGTTAGCATCAATGAGAACATCTAAAAATGAAATCTTATTGTTTTTTTTTTTTAGTTCATGAGTAAAGTTAAGGACTGAATTGTTTTGGAAGGTGTCTTGTAGTATGTTGATTTCGTTAATATGATTAGTAAGAATAAGGATGTCATCAACATATCTTAGGTATATTGGAGGTTTTTTTATGCTATTAAAAATTCCATTTTCGAGATCGGACATGTAGAAATTACTGAAAATCGGGCCTAGGACAGACCCCATAGATACGCCATCAGTCTGAACGTAAATATTTCCAAGATGGTCATAAAATGGAACTTCAGTAGTACATGTTAGGAAGTAGTTTTCGAAGTATATTAGAGTTGATTTTAAGAGGAGAAAGAGATGGGTTATTATAAATATTATTTATAATAATATCAATTGTTTCATTAACAGGTACATTGGTAAATAAATTTTCTACATCGAGTGAGGCTAATATACCATTATTGGGTTTAATTGTATGAAGAACTTGAATTAATTCATGTGTAGATTTTATGTTGTATTTGCTCTATTTATCTTTGTATCTATTTTTGATGGCTTCAGCCTTAAGGAGATCACGGAATTCGGGTTTGACTGAAATTACCTTATTATCCCGGAGTTTTAAAAAATGTTTTGGTATAAAATTTCAATTTCTGTATTTTTGTTGATGCTGGTATATCCTTGGAATAAATGGCAGTTGGGTCCTAAGTTGAGGAAATCTTTTTGTTGTGGAGTTAAATTACAGTCCGAGAGATTGATAAATTTGTCAATATTATCAGGAATAAGTAGATGTCCTTTGTAGAGATTGTTGAGCTTTTTTTGAAGTGTAAGTTTGTGGTCGTAATCACTTTTGTTAATGATTACGGAAAGTCTGTTATCTAGTTCGTGGAGTTGTGCAGGTGTAATAGAGCTTTTAAGTTTGTCTCGTATTTTTTGTGATTCAAGATTGAGTGAATGGCTGTTATTCTTACAGAGTGTAATTTGTCTCTTCACGAGACCACGTCTGTATTCCAGAGTGCTGTTATATTTATGAGCTGCAGGATCATGAAGTTTAAAATATGTATATTTAGGCAGCATTTCTTCGTTAATGCAAATTTCATTAAACATAATAGACATTTTATGTCTACGATATATTAGATTATGAATAATTGCTTTTTTTATATCTGAAGGGGCATTCACTTTTAAAGTTGACGGTACAGGAGTTATTACTAGAGGGTTTTTTGTAAGTGGAGGTAGTGAAGTTATTGTTGTTGTTAGCATCAATGAGAACATCTAAAAATGAAATCTTATTGTTTTTTTTTAGTTCATGAGTAAAGTTAAGGACTGAATTGTTTTGGAAGGTGTCTTGTAGTATGTTGATTTCGTTAATATGATTAGTAAGAATAAGGATGTCATCAACATATCTTAGGTATATTGGAGGTTTTTTTATGCTATTAAAAATTCCATTTTCGAGATCGGACATGTAGAAATTACTGAAAATCGGGCCTAGGACAGACCCCATAGATACGCCATCAGTCTGAACGTAAATATTTCCAAGATGGTCATAAAATGGAACTTCAGTAGTACATGTTAGGAAGTAGTTTTCGAAGTATATTAGAGTTGATTTTAAGAGGAGAAAGAGATGGGTTATTATAAATATTATTTATAATAATATCAATTGTTTCATTAACAGGTACATTAGTAAATAAATTTTCTACATCGAGTGAGGCTAATATACCATTATTGGGTTTAATTGTATGAAGAACTTGAATTAATTCATGTGTAGATTTTATGTTGTATTTGCTAGGTAAGTATGGTGAAATAAGCTGTTTTATTGTTTTTGTGAGTTGATAAATTGGTGTAGGTATTTGTGATATAATAGGGCGTAGAGGATGATTAGGTTTATGTATTTTTACGGTCCCGTAAAGATAGCCGGGTTTATAATCCCCAATTATTTTGGGTAGTTTTATGCTATTGAGTTCGGCATTATTAGCAGTGATTAGTTTATTAATTTTTGATTTTAGTTGGTTGGTGGGATTCTTATTTAATTTTTTGAATTTCGTATGGTCATCGAGGATATTTTGTAGTTTTGAATGATAATCTGTTTTATTGAGTACTACAAAAATGTTTGTTTTATCAGCTTTTTTTATGGTGATGTTAGGGTGGTTGCGTAATTCTTTAGCAGCAGTTTTTAGTTGATGTGTTAATAATGTAGGTTGTTTTTTTATTGTATCTATTTTTGATGGCTTCAGCCTTAAGGAGATCACGGAATTCGGGTTTGACTGAAATTACCTTATTATCCCGGAGTTTTAAAATGTTTTGGTATAAAATTTCAATTTCTGTATTTTTGTTGATGCTGGTATATCCTTGGAATAAATGGCAGTTGGGTCCTAAGTTGAGGAAATCTTTTTGTTGTGGAGTTAAATTACAGTCCGAGAGATTGATAAATTTGTCAATATTATCAGGAATAAGTAGATGTCCTTTGTAGAGATTGTTGAGCTTTTTTTGAAGTGTAAGTTTGTGGTCGTAATCACTTTTGTTAATGATTACGGAAAGTCTGTTATCTAGTTCGTGGAGTTGTGCAGGTGTAATAGAGCTTTTAAGTTTGTCTCGTATTTTTTGTGATTCAAGATTGAGTGAATGGCTGTTATTCTTACAGAGTGTAATTTGTCTCTTCACGAGACCACGTCTGTATTCCAGAGTGCTGTTATATTTATGAGCTGCAGGATCATGAAGTTTAAAATATGTATATTTAGGCAGCATTTCTTCGTTAATGCAAATTTCATTAAATATAATAGACATTTTATGTCTACATATTTTCTTTTGGATCCGTTCGAATTCCCGTATTACTTTTATCGTATGCTGGGGGAATTGATTTATGTATTGTCCATAGTTGCATGTATCCCTAGTACTTTCTGCCCGACTTTGGGCCATCATCAGGGGAGGATCTATTACAAAAGTGATGTAACTTTTGTTTTAGCATATTACTAATGTGTAAGGGCGTCTTTGCCGTTGAAGGTTTTGGCGTTTGTTTTTGAATGTGATTCTATATTTAGTGCCAGTAGCTAAAGACATTTAAGTACATTAGCACTGGTTTGAAAATTAATTCTATTAAGTGTCGGCTGCAGGTTTCTGATATGTAATGCTTCGAGAATCTGAAGTTTTTGTTTATTATTTTGATGTTCTAATATTGTTGTGTTGTCGGTGAGAATTTTCCGTAGTTGTGTTGTTGGGCATGAATGTTTTTTTTAAATGCTGAGCTATTGAACTTGTGTCTGAAAGGTGCATTGTAAGTCTCCTCGACAGGGTAGTTGAGGTTAAACCAACATATATATTATTATTATCATCAGAGATACAATCTCCTAAAGGACATTTAAATTTATATATAACGTTGGTTTTTTGCAAAACTCCAATCGAGGGAGAGGAATTATTTCTAATGACTAGATTCGAGGTTTTAAACTTATTATAATATATAACAAGTTTTATTTTTTTTATTAGGATCAGTGGGGAGTATGTTTTTGTGAATCAATGTTTTCAAGGTTTTTTCATCGGATTTGTAATTGTAGTGCATTTGGTTACGATAAAAAAGTTTGATATATGTTTGTTGGCTGGATGGAGAAGTACACTGTTTATTTTGTTGGTTAACATTTTTGATCATAGGTTTAATTTGTTCATCAAGAATATTGTTAGGAAACCCATTGTTGATGAGAGCCTGTTTTATGTTTTCTACCTCTTTATAAAATATTGTTTTGGAGGAGGAGATTAGTTTGGCACGGGATATTAGATTATGAATAATTGCTTTTTTTATATCTGAAGGGGCATTCACTTTTAAAGTTGACGGTACAGGAGTTATTACTAGAGGGTTTTTTGAATCAAATGCATCACATTACTTCTGAAATATCAACTGATTTTTTGTGTATTTGTATCTATTGACAATAACACCTTTGTGTAAGTTACAAAATACAATTTAACAAATATGAAAAGGCTTTATACAATTGGATAATAAAATCTAAAAGTCGCAATACTGTTACTCCAAGTTTCACATTATTTTCAAGATACCAAACTGTATAATAACCAGATATATTATGCTGTCTGGTGATCCTTGCTTAAATATTATGTGAAACTTAGAGTAACAGTATTGATCTGCAGAGAAGCAGTCAGTGTATTCTACAGCCCCAGAGAAGCAGTCGGTGTATTCTACAGCCCCAGCTGAATTGGTAAGTTAACTATTGGTTGTGTTAAATAAATGTATTATTTGTTGAAATTGATACATTGAAGACTGACTTTTGAGAAGAATTATCAACTAGGTTCTTTCAAAATTTTATCACTGAATGATTTTATAATGACAGTTTAATTTTAAAATGACACGATGAAATCATACTATTCAGCATAGACATGTCAGATTGAATTAGTCTGAGAGCGTTTGGAGTGCTGTTTCAAACATCCAAACAAAATTTTATCAATTGGTAATAACATGTCTATGAAACATATATCAGGTTGAGTCCCCACTTACCCAAGAGTAATGTTAGCATATCTGTGATACACTGAACAAACAGAAAGAAAGACAAGATAAATTCATTTTCAAATATAGGAATATTTAATCTATACATAATTTATATTGCCCACTTGGCTACATTCTACTCATGAACCCATTCAAGTTCACTGGAGGAAAAAAAAATTTTTCTTATATCTTTTTCTTGTCATTTGAACTAATCAGATCCTCAAATTCAGGGCAATTTTTTTATCTAAAAAAAAAATTATTTTACATTTTAAAAGGGGAGTTCATTTTCATGTATTTCAATGTAGAATGATCCCTTATTTCCGGAATTAGTATTTAACAAAAATAAAAAAGGACACATACATCCACTCTGGGTGTAAAAAAAAATTATTTTACATTTTAAAAGGGGAGTTCATTTTCATGTATTTCAATGTAGAATGATCCCTTATTTCCGGAATTAGTATTTAAAAAAATAAAAAAAAGACACATACATCCACTCTGGGTGTAAAAAAAAAATTATTTTACATTTTAAAAGGGGAGTTCATTTTCATGTATTTCAATGTAGAATGATCCCTTATTTCCGGAATTAGTATTTAACAAAAATAAAAAAGGACACATACATCCACTCTGGGTGTAAAAAAAAATTATTTTACATTTTAAAAGGGGAGTTCATTTTCATGTATTTCAATGTAGAATGATCCCTTATTTCCGGAATTAGTATTTAAAAAAATAAAAAAAGGACACATACATCCACTCTGGGTGTAATAAAAAATTATTTTACATTTTAAAAGGGGAGTTCATTTTCATGTATTTCAATGTAGAATGATCCCTTATTTCCGGAATTAGTATTTAAAAAAATAAAAAAAGGACACATACATCCACTCTGGGTGTAATAAAAAATTATTTTACATTTTAAAAGGGGAGTTCATTTTCATGTATTTCAATGTAGAATGATCCCTTATTTCCGGAATTAGTATTTAACAAAAATAAAAAAAAGGACACATACATCCACTCTGGGTGTAAAAAGAAATGATTTAAATTAATTTGACCTTTCTGACTATTTGTCTCCTCCAATGCAACCAAGGAAATAAACCTGGACTATTCTATATGTTATTTGCATTGTTCTAAGGAACTAACTTTTGTTTAATTGATATAATTATTCAAATTTCAGAATAAATATTAAACCATTTCAATATCTGCTTAGTACAACAGGTGAGAAAAAACATCTCAATAAATCTTCAACAAATTTTATGGTTGATTGATTTATTTTAAAAGCATGTCACAACCCATCTATGGTTTATTTTTTGTCAAGCACTTAGTGTTAATTCTCTTTAGTGAGAGAAGGAACTCACCTCCTGAATCAAAATGCGCACGGCTATGTCTTGCTTGTTGAGTAGTAAAAAATATGTCCACTTTTGGAGACAGAACTTATTGTGTAACAGTCTCGTCTCTCACGGGAAGAAATCTACATCGTATGGAAATTTACATACGATGTAGATTTCTTCATCAGAATCTCACAAATTAGAATCAGTTTTAATCTTAATATATATATATATATAGGTATGTACATAATGTCATTTTCTGCTACATCGTATGTAAATTTCCATACCATCGTATGGAAATTTACATATGATATAGATTTCTTCTTGTGAGAAATGAGACTGGTTCACTATAAGTTCTGTCTCCAAAAGTGGACATATTTTTTACTACTCGACAAGCAAGACATAGCCGTGCGTGCTTTGATCCAGGAAGTGAATTACTTCTCTCACTAAATTCTCAACGAACAAAGAAAATTTGTAAACAAAAGGGAAAAAAGATGGACTCATGAGTCTAAAATAAAGTGTTTAGGCTTATTCACCACAGGCAGAGACATGTGTCTAATAAGCAAGAACAGTACTTTTTTTAACTTTGTGAGCACCAGTCAAATGTCCATCCACCATGTGTCCTGGCAAACCAAAGCTTTCATCCTGTCTCCAATCTTCTGATCCCCACAACTCCTCCAATTTACTGTCCCCAAGAAGCAACTCCCTTTTTATCCTTCAGGGGGAATAAATTTGATATCTCTTTAGGTCTGGTCCCTAACACTTAGGAAATCACCTTCATCATACATCTGTGTTTACATTTTTTGTGTATCTGTTTCTTAAGAGAGTTTTTTATTTCTTAGATTTGCACATGGTCCTATTAAAAATACAAATGATCTTTAAACAGATCTATTTAACCTATAGATAGGAACCTAACAGGTACAAGCACTCCCGGTCAAAGTGAACCTGGGAGTAATAGCAATGAAGGGGGACTCTACACCCACCAGAACCTCACCATCAGATGTGATTTAGTATCATACCCAAGCCACCACTTTTTTCGGTAGTTACACCTCTGAACGGGAGAGAGTCAGTGTATTCTAAGCCTTGTCGACAGGATTATTTGACAATTTTTAGCTGGTCATCAAAGAAATATTCATTTAGTGTTTTTCTGGAGGAAAATTATGCCTCCTGTTAACTGATTCTGAATTGTTTTTCCACAAATAATGCCTTCAGTCAGTTTAACAGGGAGTACTTGTGGTATATAATCTTCTGTTTGTGCTCACAAATTACAACTCAGTTTTAATCCTAATATGTATGTACACAATGGCATTTTCTACTCCATCCTGTCTGCTGGGGCTTTAGAATACACCAACAACACCTATGCAGAGGGATAAGACACCCAATGAGGGTCTTGGTTATGACACTAAACCATCTGATGATGAAGCTCCATTCTGGTAACTTTGGAGAATGTGGAATCTAAAAATTATTTGGAATTATTAGTGTTAAATAAAATAGTAAAGTTGGCGACCGTAGTCGAGAGCGACCTGAAGGCTCCCTTTTCAATAGCTACTACACTGAGGTGTAAGGGAGGGCACAATTCCTTTCCCTGGATTGCTCCACTCTACTCTTGATACATACCTTAAAGTGCTGAGTGTTAAGCAAGGAGGTATCAAGTGCCATTTTTTTTTTCAAAGTCTTTGGTATGACTGGACCTTGAATTGAACCCTGGACTCCTGGACCGTTGACAAACACTCTACCCACTAGGCCAATGAGCCGGTTTGGTAAAGTGGAGCAATCGAGGGAAAGGAGTAGTGCCCTCCCCCATACACTTTGGTGTAGTAGCTATCGAAAAAGGGGGCCTTTGGGTTACCCTCGACTACAGTCGCCAACTTGTGTTAAATAGCACTACTTAATATATGAATGATTAATATCAAATAGAATTATTAGTTCTGGACAGGAATAATTGAAACCATTTAACTGCTTGCAAATAAATAAGCTCTAGTTGGTTTTAAAATAATATTACTAACAAACTATTTGCTTACAAATTATATATATATATATATATGTATAAAAGTATTTTGTTATTTGCTTGAAACATTGCACAGATTATTTTATTTTGTAGTATTGAATTAATTTCGAGGGCTATTGCAATGCCAAATAATAATTATTTGAGTCTAATTAGTTACAAAGTAAAACTTCATTGTCAGAGACTTTTTTTTAATAAATGATTATGATGTTGGTGGTTCAAATTTATTTTTAATGTTGTGAACATGGTGTCACATGGGATGTTAGAACACTATGTTGGGTGTTGTGACTATGGTGCCATGTGGGGTGTTTAAATGCCATGTAGAATAGATGTGACTTCAGTTGTCCTAATCAATTTCATTTCATTTTATTTTATTTTAATTTTTTTTATTTCTATTTTATTTTTTTATTTTTTAAAATGTATTTAAAATGTGCATGATAATTAATGATGTATTCAGTATTTAATAGAAACCTACTGTTAATTTGAGGGTGTAACTTAGCTATTAATAAAGTCTTAACATCCTGTTCACCTGTATATGTATATATAAACAGGATCTGGCATTAAATAACTCCAAGGGTTGATATGCCGTAAAACAAAACAAAATCATCTTCTTTCGATGAACACTGACTGGTTTGTTGGTTTTATGGCAAGTCAAAACTTGTTAGGTTATTTAATGCTGATTTCTATCTTGGTTTCAAGTAACCAATGATAATCATTTATAAGATATTGTAGAAGGACATTATGTTGTTTGGTTGGTCGGTTGGTTGGTTTTTATGGCATATCAACCTTTGTAGGTTATTTAACGCCAAATCCATTTTTATGTAAATAATCTGTTTTTTGTAAAACTCTTCAGTTTAGCATACGTACACAGTTTAATGGTCACATTATGTTGTATAGCCACATACATATACATAATACAAATATAAGCGGAAACATAGTCAACAATAATGACAAACTTCAATGAACGAACGAACACATTTCTTTATAAAAATATATCTCTCACACTTTATTCCCGAAAGGGTTGATGTTTGTTGTGTGTGAGAGATGAGCTGGAGACGGGAACAGACTGCTACATTGACCCCAAGTTCTTCTGACCATAGCAGCACTTCTTCCTCATCTTGGCTGGGGTTGCTCAACCGTGGGTCACTGAGGGCCCAAAGCCCTCACTCTGCAAGCTGGTTCTCACGCTTCGGCATCCTGTCTCCAACTGACTGTTTTTCAAAATACCCAAATTCTCAGCCCATTGCTTCCGGGCATGACGTCATTCACACTCCAGTCTCATTTCCTATCTGGGGTTTATTATGACAATTGTGATTGTCATATCCTCTGCATGCGAACGTAAACTGTGCCCAATGTCTGTGCACCTGAACTAAGAGCCGAATAGTTCAAAGCCCAACCAAACTGAGTGATAAAATATAATTAACGAAAAATGATTAATATAAAAAAATCATTCTGTAATTATATAACAATTAGGGTAGGTGGGGTGAAATAACAGGACAATTTTTTGCCATAAAACTTTGCACAAGACATGAAGAACATGCTCACTCAGTCATTGCAAATGTGATAGTTACACAATATACTAGTTCACTAAGTGGCATATCACTACCGACTGAATAACCTCATATGAGAGTATCTGTTCATGCAGTGTATGGATCATTTTAAATTGATTCTAAGTCACATAAACAATACACAACCAGTTCATGAGATATTCTAGAAGGATGATTAATTGAAGACATGACATTATCTGGTAGTAATGACAATGATAGTGACTTTACACTTGTCAGTGTTCCAGAACTGAAATGTCACCACCAAATGCAGTTTAGCGTCATACCTAGGACACTACATAACTGGGATGGGACACTACACAAGAGAAAAGGCTGGAAATGAATTTAAAGAAAACAATATATGTACTCACCACCTGGCAATTGAATCTGTCCGAACTGGTGCAAATGAATCAAATCTTTTAGGTCTTATAAATTCATTACCAACTCCATCAATAATTTGGCGAATTTGTTCTGCCCATTCTGTTTGTTTCCGATGTGTCCAGCAGGAGAATAATAATTCTCTGGGGATGAGAAAAAAAAAGAAAGAAAATTTGTCTAAAAATAATTTGACCTTCTATGTATGTTTATTTGTTTGTTTTGTCTGTTTTGTTTTACGATACATCAACCTCATTGGTCATTTCATGCCAAATCAAGTTAAAGAAAATAAGTCTGAAAAGAAATTCAAAGGAGAAGTCTTGGGAATTAATGATAAACTTTAGATAATTAGTTGGTAATTTTTTTTTTTTTTATTAGGAGTATATTTGTAGGGAATCATGATCATAAAAAAAACAAAAAAAAATCAAACTGGGAAACAGGTTGGGGAAAGGATCAGTCTGTTAGAATATATCTTGTAAAGAAAGGGTTTATAGAAGTAATTTGGTCTTATTGTAAATTTCTTCAGATTTTTGTGTATAACTTCACTGTTTTTAGAAATAATATCACATTATTTATTTCAGTGTTTTGGAACAGTTCCTTCATATTGTTTGCACTATAGAAGGTTTTTCTTATATGGGCTAGGTCGATACATTCGATGAGAATGCTCTTCACTGTGTATATGGTCTGACATGCATAACACATTGCTTGTTGTTTTCCTTCGAGTAAATAAGAGTTTGTTATCCTTGTATGACCTATCCGGAGTCTGGATTCAATGTATGTCTCCTCCTTTCATTTTCTGAATCAAATGACAACCTTCTGATACAATCAAAAACATACTATAATTATTTGTAACATGAACTCATAAGTTTCAACGATGAAATTCAGGAACAAATACTCTCATGTATAATATGTATTGATTTTTTGGAATTTGTAGCTGATAATTTTAATCTAAATTTACAGCCCATTTGGCTGAGGCAGTAGAATACACTGACTGCATCCTGCAGAGGGGTAAGACACCATCCAACAAGTGTTCTGGATATGATATAATAACCATCTGATAACCATCCAATATTGAGGCTCCAGCCTTGGAGATTTAGGGAATATGGAGTATCCCTTCATTGTCATTGCTCCAAGGTCCACTCTAGCATGGAGTGGTAGCACCAGTCAGGGTCCTATCTAGGGGTCAAATAGAACAAACTATGCATGCAAACAAATGACATGTCAAATTGTGATCGTTTTATAACAATACTTAAAACCATTCAACTGTGTGCAAAAAAGCTCAGGCCTGTTTTAGAATGTTATCTACAAAATATGTTAACAAATCATATATATATATATTTAATATATATGTATGAAGAGGATTTGGCATTAAATAACTTACGAGGGTTGATATGCCATAAACCCAACCAAACCAAATCCTATATATTTAATATATACACATTAAAAGGATCTGGCATTAAATAACCTACAATGGTTGATTGGCATCAAACTAAACCTACATTTTTCTTTTTTAAGTAGAGGAATTACATTGTGAATTGAATTACCATGCCCAGAAAATCCAGCAAACACTTATGCATGGCATATGGGAACACTGAACAGTTGTTTCAACCTGATTACGTCTCATCAGCAGTGTATACCATGATCTCCACCACTGGAGATTGAACCAGCAACCACAGATTGCAGAGCTGAAACTCTACAACTGAGCCAAAGTCCATATCACACACAAGTGATGCCAAATTAACTAGTCATAGTAATTATGCAGCCAAATGACCTGATTGCATCTAGCAAGTTACATCCGTACTCTTTGCAGAGGACACAATCACCTCCAGGGCAACGTCTTCCCAAGAGGATTAGAAATACACCGTGTAATTATCATGACCTCAAGGGCAAGGATATAGATCTACATTTTTCTTTCTTAAGTAGAGGAATTATAATCGTGAACTGAATAACCATGATAATTCAATTCACAATATAATTAATTTCATTCCTTCTCGTGTACTTTTTGTGTCACATTACATGAAACATTGTTTTGTTTAAATTTTGGGATCTTTATTCCGTTCATTTTCATTCATTCTGTAACCCTATTTTATCATGCATATTTTGTATACAGACAAAAAAAGATAAACAAAACTGAGTTCTGATGCCTGTTAGACCAGGGTGGGTTTTATTTTAAAAAGTTTATTTTGTGGATTGCCTTTCTACATTCGTTGACTTTTCTATTAGATGTACTCATTCACCATAATCTTTTTAATGGTGTAGGGTATTTTGTGGTAGTGGTCAATGACCATTTCTGTCATTGATTCAGCTACCAAGTTCACTTTATCTCTACCTTTGATCCTCAGCTTGGACCTCCCAGAATTAATATACCAAAACAAATTATATCCTTGTTTACAGACTTCTGAATGTACTTATCTATTTATTAAAAAACTAACCCTTTCATCTCCATCAAAAAATCCTTCTCTTTTATCATCAGTTAAAACCTGTTGACAATATTCACAATTTACACCTCACTTGTAATTAAATTGTCTTCACAATTTACACCTCATCTGGTTTTGTACCAAACTAGGCTAAGTAAAGGGCTGCAATGTGTGTGAATGTGCATAACTAGGAGCTAGGGTAACTGACCATTACTAATGAGATTGATTCTCACTGATGTCCTATATTTCTGATCCTGTGCCAAATTAAGTTAGGTTTTTTAAGCATATTAGTAAAGTTAGCGACTGTAGACGAGGGCGACCCGAAAGCTCCTTTTCAATAGCTACCACACCGAGGTGTAGGGGAGGGCACAACTCCTTTCCCTGGATTGCTCCACTTTACCCTTGGTATGTGCCTAATAATGCTGAGTGTTAAGCAAGGAGGTATCAAGTACCATTTTTTAAAAGTCTTTGGTATGACTCGACCTGGGATTGAACCCTGGTCTGCCAGACCATTAATGAACACTCTACCCTTAGACCAATGAGCCAGGTAATTGCTAGTTACAGATGAGCAAGAGAATGTAGAGTAAATAATTAGTTTTTTTATTTACTAGCATCAGAGAGCTTTATTTTACAATATATACATATATATGAACTTTAAGTCAGAAGTGGTAAATGATTTTTCACAGCCTTATTTTGGCTCTGTCAGCTGGGGCTGTAAAATACACCAACTGCATCTCTGCAGAGAGCTAAGATTCCCCACAACAAGTGTCCTGGATATGACACTAAACAATCTGATGGTGAGGTTCCAGTAATGCTAGAGCATTGGGGAATGAGGAGTATCCTGTCAATGCCATCGCTCCCAGGTCTACTCTGGCCCAAAGTGGTAGCACCTTATTGGGTCCTATCTATGGGTCAAATAGAACTAAACTGAGTACTTATGCTAAAGTGAATTGTTTGAAATAGAACTGTTTTGACATTTATTTGTGTGTAACAAAAAATTATACTTATTCTAAACTGAATTTTTTGAAATAGAACTGTTTTGACATTTAACTGTGAGTAAACAAAAAAATTATACTTATACTAAACTGAATTGTTAGAAACCGATCAAAATAACTTAATTTGGCATTAAATGGCCCGAAAAGGTTAATAACAAGAGGGCAGATAATATTACCATTTTGGCATAAATGGTAATTGACGTAGCATCATTCTGTTGCCTCTTGTTATTTTTATAGAAAGGAAACAAATAATGAACGCGTAGATACTGATGGCTTTCAATCTAGTAGTTTAGTGACTGCTCTAGAGGAAGTTTTCCTAATGCCATGAGTTGAAGAGAATGACAAAACACTCATAAATGGTTATGCAGGAGTTTAGTGCTTAGCCAGAGGCATCGGATCCATTTGGTTTAGGAGGGAGAAATAATTGACCAGGAAATGGTCTATTAAGGTATGCAGAGGAACAATTGTTGAAGTGTGCTCTCTCGAGATGGATAGTCCCTGTCTGCTGTTGGATTCATCCCAAGTTAGAGAGAGAAATGTTATCTCTCCTATCGGCTGGTCTTACCTAGCTGCCAGCCAAGAGGAATGAGAAAAGAAAATAGAGAGCAAGCACGGTTAGTGCTGCCTATTTATGGTGCCCGGGGAGGTGTGGCCGGGCAGAATGGCATGGGTCGTTCTCATTGGATGAAATGTATGATTTCAATATTCCAATGGCTAAACAATTCCCACACTAAATAATGGTTTGAAATTCTTTCTGCTACAGGTTTGATACACTATAAACCAGCCAACAGCCTTATTAATTCAAAGAGGCAGGTTGATAATAAACAATCAAAATATTCTTAAGTTAGCTTTACCTGTAGGAATTCTTCACAAGAATGCCATGAGGAACTCCAGTCTCAACATAACCTGCTTTTATACTGAAATCAGCATCCAAGAGTACAACATCTCTGACGGCACCATCTTCTGGACGGATAAATGTAAGGAATGTATCTTTGATGATGAGCCATCTGTAAAAGAAATCAAAGACACGATAAAATCAAAGTTAAAGAATTAATGGTTTTAATCTTTTAAAATTGTTGCAGAAAGACAGATACTGTATATACATATATATTAGTTGATCTTGTGTAGAAGTCGACACTTGATTTCTGTCCATGAAATCATTCATTTATTGAATCTTTTAAGCACAAAGTTGTTCCTTTTCTTTTACATTATAGTTGATTTGGTTGGGTTAGGTTTTATTGTGTATCAACCACTGTAGGTTATTTAATGCCAAATACTCTTTATACATATATATTAAATATATAGGATTTGGTTTGGTTGAGTTTTATGGCATATCAACCATTGTAGGTTATTTAATGCCAAATCCTCTTTATACATATATATTAAATATATAGGATCTGGTTTGGTTGAGTTTTATGGCATATCAACCATTGTAGGTTATTTAATGCCAAATCCTCTTTATACATATATATCAAATATATAGGATTTGGTTTGGTTTGGTTTGGTTTTATGGCATATCAACCATTGTAGGTTATTTAATGCCAAATCCTCTTTATACATATATATTAAATATATAGGATTTGGTTTGGTTGAGTTTTATGGCATATCAACCATTGTAGGTTATTTAATGCCAAATCCTCTTTATACATATATATTAAATATATAGGATCTGGTTTGGTTGAGTTTTATGGCATATCAACCATTGTAGGTTATTTTATGCCAAATCCTCTTTATACATATATATCAAATATATAGGATTTGGTTTGGTTGAGTTTTATGGCATATCAACCATTGTAGGTTATTTAATGCCAAATCCTCTTTATACATATATATCAAATATATAGGATTTGGTTTGGTTGAGTTTTATGGCATATCAACCATTGTAGGTTATTTAATGCCAAATCCTCTTTATACATATATATCAAATATATAGGATTTGGTTTGGTTGGGTTTTCTGGCATATCAACCATTGTAGATTATTTAATGACAAATTCTCTTTATACATATATTATATATATGATTTGGTTATATTTGTCGCTGCCTCCCACCAGACAGGACTTGATACAAGGTCAATGACCTGAAGGTTGGCTTAAAGAGGGGATTAGGGGAGGGGGAGGTCAAGTATGAGTTAAGGCTCAAGCCCTGCTAGAGTATGCTGGTCATCGACCCACTTAGTGCAATGAGGGCCTGATGAGCCCCGCTGGACTTGGACCCAAATCTAGGTCCAGGCATGTATGCCTGATTATAGCTTAAACTGGACAGCAAGGTTCAGTGCTATACAAGGGGGACAAATATAAGAAATATATTCCATTACTCACCATGGAGTCCAGCTTTTTTACCAAGGAGTATACTCATATATCTATATATATATATAGTATTTCAGTATATATTATATATATTATTTATCATTCAATTTCAATATATATTATATTTTATATACTTTCTTTTAATTATATACATCTTGATACAAAAATGTTTCTTACCGTTTTCTCCAAGATTTACCACAGCGAAATAAGTGTGTGCAATTTAGACAGCCCATGGAACAACCTCCAACTCTTTTTTTGATCATTCCCTCTTTTCTCTTAGGACCAAATTCACTGAGAAAGGATAAGTAGCTGACTTCCAAAAATTTTAACTAGAAAATAAAAGAATATTGATTTAATGAAATAAAAAAAAAATTATTAGGTTTGTGCAAAAGTTGTCACTGTCTTTGAAAACTCGAGAGGGAATATACAATTGAAAACAAGTTTTATATGTTCTGTCTTCAATGTTCAGAGAAAAAAATAGTAAGCTGATAAGAAATATATAATAAAAAGGGTACAAGGTTTATCATTCTATTAGTTGTTTGTGGAGTTAATCAGTGTAAGATCTGTTTATGATTAGAAAGATTAAATCATAAACATGTATCGAACAAGAGACAAATCAGAGAAGGTCATACGATGTATATAAGAGGGTAGGCTGAAATGTTTCAATGATTGTGTTATATCTGCTATTGATGACTTTTTGACTAATGAGATCCAAGCACTGCAAGAGGTGTGAGAACTACAAGAGAGACTATGTTGAAAAATAAACTTCCTTTGGTCACATTCCTGGAGAATATCTTGGTCAGCCTAGGAACTTTTCAGCCAACGCTCAAATATATGAAGAATCACTCTGAGTTAGTCAGAAAGTAAGTTTTGAAGGGAAGACAGCTGGCACACAGAGGTGTCAGGGAGAGGGTGGAAAGAGAAGAATGACATGTCAACCTGTCTAGAGTTATTTCATGCCCAGAAGTTTGGGAATCATATTCATTGTACATTCATATCTACATTTTTAATGTAACTGTTTCTTAAGAGCTAATTTTGGCACCTGATCCTACTGAATATTTATCATATTAAACATCTCGATTTGATACAGAGATGGAATCCTACTGGCTCATTGGCCTAGTGGGTAGAGTGTTCGCCAATGGTCTGGGAGGCCGAGGTTCAATCCAAGGTCGAGTCATACCAAAGACTTAAAAAATGGTACTTGATACCTCCTTGCTTAACACTCAGCATTATAAGGTATTTATCAAGGGTAAAGTGG
This sequence comes from Sepioteuthis lessoniana, assembly GCA_963585895.1. Taxonomy (NCBI): domain Eukaryota; kingdom Metazoa; phylum Mollusca; class Cephalopoda; order Myopsida; family Loliginidae; genus Sepioteuthis; species Sepioteuthis lessoniana. The sequence continues at coordinate 66,514,523 of OY757930.1, read as the reverse complement.
AGCAATCCAGGGAATGGAATAGAGCCCTGCCCTACACCGCAGTGTTGTAGCTATTGAAAAGGGAGCCTCCAGGTTGTCCTTAAGTAAGGTCGCCAACTTTACTTATATATATATATATATATATATAAGTATTGTTTAGTTTGGTTTCTTTGTTTGGTGGCAAATCACTCATTGTGGATAATTTAATGTTGAAGCCATCCTTGTAAAATAACAGCAGTTTTACTATTTAACCCATAGCTGGCAGGGATAAAAGGGAGGACATACCTATCCCAAGGGTATTACTTTGAAAGGGGACATAACTGGTCTGGAGTTCTTACTCACTTAATGTTAGGCCACAGTCCAGCACTTTAGTCATTATGCTTTGGAAACTTGCTCTATATTAGAATGGTTTGAATATATACATATATATATGTGGTTTTTAACTCTTTGAATTCCTTTCATCTCCCCCTACTGCTTTCCTTTTTACTCCTCCAGCCGCTTTCCTTTCTCTTTCTTCACTCTTTTTCTTCTCTCAGTTTTCCTTCATCACTCACCAATCCATCTCATCTGAATGATCAGCAGGGAGGTGCCTGTGGAGTAATGATTACTGAAGTCGGAAATGAACACAGTAACACAAGTTTAAATCCTGGACGAGGCTGATTGCATTCCACATACCACTAATACCTTTGGAAATGGTATGAATCCGATTAATCTCCCTCCAGTTATGGGCAAATAGTAGGGCAGACTGGGTTCTTCAGCCTAGGTTAAGCAACCAGTTAAGGAGAAGGAAAACTCTGAATTCAAAGCTTTTCAACTCTGCTTAAAAAAATTGACCTTGTGTCACATTCTGCCTGTGTGGAGGTGGTGGGGTAAATATTCACCTGAGTGACTACCAGGTGTCTTTTCATCTCTACCCACTTGCCAACAATGTATTGCACTCTCCTATAAGGAGCCATCACTCCATGCTTCTTGTTTTCTCAATAGTTACAGCACGTCAGCAAGCACTGCTCGACCACATACCCAGTTCCAGCATGTCAGTAAGTACCTTTTGACAACAATATAAGTAAATAAAGGAATATAATTCAACTATAGAGAGAAAAATTGATAACAAGTTAATCCAAGTAGAAGGAGAGATTTATTGATTAGCAAAGTTGACGCTATAGCGTTTCAGTTCTAATGAACCATCATCAGGGCTGTGAGGGATTATATTTGTGATGTTAAGTAAACAACGGATATTTAAAAATACAAAAAAATTTTCCTAGGTTTTTGTATTTTTAGATATCCATCTTTCACTTAACATCACAAATATAATCCCTCTCAGTCTTGATGATGGTTCATTAGAACTGAAACGCTATAGCGTCAACTTTGCTAATCAATAAATCTCTCCTTCTACTTGGATTACCTTGTTATCAATTTCTTTCTTTCTCTCTCTTTATATATATATATATATATATATATAAAGTAAGTAAAGTTAGGGACCATAGTTAAGGGTGACCCAAATGCTCCCTTTTCAATTGCTACTACACCGAGGTGTAGGGGAGGGCACTACTCCTTTCCCAGAATTGTCCCACTTACTCTTGATTCATACTTTATCATGCTAAGTGTTAAGCAAGGAGGCATCAAGTACCATTTTTTGAGTCTTTGGTATGACTCGATCTAGGATTGAACCCAGGTCTCCTGAGCCATTGGTGAACACTAACCATTATACCAATGTCTGGTACAATATATATATATATATATATATATATATATATATATCTCACAGATATTATATTTTCTTTCATATAAGATATGTAACTTCTCTAATACAATTAAGTCATATCAAAGTTAAAATATTATTCTCAAAAGGCAAAATAAGTTAAAATTATGAGCATTTTACTTACAGTTTCAATATGGTTTTTGTACACCTTGAATTGGAGAATATTTTGCAAGTATTCTTCAAGTTGTTTCTACAAAAGAAATTGACATGTTCATTGTTAAAATCAATGAGGAGTATGATAAAAAGAATTGGTAAGTAATTTTCACGGGTTTCAGCAAGATTTTCAACCCTTAGAACCTGAGCAGCCATCGCTAATACCAAAATGTACATATATTCAGAGCCCTGAATTCCTTAGCGCAGTCGGCTGGGGCTGTAGAATACCTAACTTAATCTCTGACGAGGGGTAATATCCCCCCCATGTGTGTCCTGGATATGATATAAAACGATCTGATGGTGAGGCTCCAGTAATGTGGGAGCTTTGGGGAATGCAGAGTACTCCTTCATTGCCATTGCTCCCAGGTCCACTTTGGTCTGGAGTTGTAGCACCAGATAAGATCCTATCTATGGGTCAAATAGAACTGTTTGACATTTAAACTGAGGGCAAGCAAATGACATGCTAAACTGAATTGTTTGAAATAGAACTGTTTGATCATTTAACTGTGTGCAAACAAATGACTGATGTTTAATTGAATTGTTAGTTAAACAGAGGAACAATACTTGGATTCATTTAACTTTGATGACTTATGCTAAATTGAATGGTTAGAAATTAAACTGTTTGATCATTTAACAACACACAAAATGTGTTTACACATCATATATTTAATATACGTGGTGTATTCAATAAGTTTCCAGACTTTTTTTGTACAGGCATTTAAAATTGTCATAGACTCTTGACAATTCACTATGTTATTGCTATACATCTTATGAGATGACTGACCAATTTTTAGGATTTCAGGATCAAATCAACAGCTACAGCAGCAATTATAATACATCCTACTACTAAAGCCTGATTGTCACAGCTGGTGAATTTCAAAAATGCAATCTGGACATGAGGACACTTTAGAAGAATGATATGCAATAAAATTGTGTTAAAAACTTGGAAAAAATGCCACAGAAATGTATGGAATGCTTTAGACTGCTTTTGGAACATCTTGCATGAATCGAGCATCAGTTTTTAATGGCATAAGGGATTTAAGGAAGCCAGGGAGTCTGTGAGGGATGATGAGAGGTGTAGGAGGAGTAAGGATGTCAATACACCAGAGTTGATTGGCCAAAGGGTTAGGGTTAGGGTTACTATGTTGAGGTTTTAAGGGAGTTCAGCAAGAGATTCCTAGGGAAGAGGCCAGCACTCTTCAAATCAGGACAGTGGCATTTCCAGCAGGACAATGCACCAGTCCACAACTCCATCCTTGTCACAGATCAGAACAGAGGCTGTTGTTATGAGACAATTGAGGAGATGAAAGAGGCGGTGACGAAGGTCATTGACACGCTCATATAAGAGGACTTCCATGGGGCCTTCCAGAAGTTGTTGGAACAGTACAACAAGTGCATTGTAGCCGGAGGAGATTACTTCGAAGGGGACTAGAGTTTCATGTGTGTACTATCAATAAAAGTGCCCATACGAAAAAAAGTCTGGAAACTTATTTATTGATCTTCATATATAAAAACAGGATTGGGCACTAAATTAACAACAATAAATGTCATAAAACCAAACCAAAACAAACAAAACCTGAATTCTGGTCAGAGAATCTCCATTGTCTGGCAACAATACAGCCAATCTGGCTGTTAAATCGTCATCATCATTTCGTGCTGGTAGCATTGATATCCCTGACCCTCTCTCGCCACTTTTCCCTATCCTTCATCGCCTCAGGCAGGTCTTCTGGACAACATCCCGTATCCTCACATAGTTGCTTAATGTATGTTCGTGCTGGTTGTCCTGCTTTTGCACGGCCATGTGTAGGGGTCTATAAGAGTAGATCACTTATGAGTTCGTCCCTGCTTCTCCAGCAGTGTCCTGCATGTCTGGTTCGTCTAACTTGAATAGTTTTCATGATAGGAGGCAGGTGGCCGTACAGTTGGTGTCTTGTGGGGTGTTGCCACCAGGACTTGTTCAAGATTGCTCACAGCATTCTTGTGTAATTGCCGTATAGCTTCTTCTCCAGCCGTTTAGTTAGCGCCCAAGTAGTGCATCCATATAGCAGTATTGATGCGACCGCTGCCTGGAAGAAACTGCGTTTCATTTTATCGGTTAGGTCTGATTTCCATATAATCAATAGCCTATTGATAGCTGTCCATGCCTTCATTAACCTCATGTCAATGTCCTTTTCGGTTGATGCAATGCTGCTTCCGAGGTAAGTGAATTTGTCTACTAGTTTAAGAGGGGTTCCGTCTAGAGTGGAGATGTCACCCGTTTGATTATAGCACATATATTCCGTTTTGTGTGCATCAACATAGAGGCCTATGCCTGTGGCTGCTTGTTTCAAACTATGCAGTAGTGTTTCGGCTTGGTTGGGTGTGTTTGCCAGTATCGCTATGTCATCGGCGTAGTCGGCGTCGGTAATTGTTTTTGCGGGTACCTTCTGCTTCTTTTCTTTGTCAGCTCAAAGCCGTTCTCTCTGATTTTGTCAATCGATGTTCTAAATACGTAGTCTAGACAAATGATAAAGAGGTATGGAGCTAGCGTGTCCCCTTGTAGTACTCCTGCTACAATGTCAAAGTATTCTGGGTCTCCATCTGGTGATCGTACTTTTACTTTGGTGTTTCTATTTTACATTTTCAACCAAGAACCTAGTTTTGGAAGACCCACAGGCAAGGGTGGTGCAGAATTCTTTAGGTCTATCAAACTTAATCATAATCCCTTGCCCTAAAGTCTTAGAATACCTTGTAAAGAAGTAAGACCTTCACCAAAAAAAAAGGTGTCTTGGGTAGGAAATTAAACAAAATCTAATGGTAAGACTCCAATTATGGAGATCTAGGGAGTGTGGAGTACCCTCAGGTCCACTCTGACCCAGAGAGGTAATTCCTGTTAGGGTCCCATTTATGGGTCAAATAAATCTATTAAAAATTATTTTTATTCAGTAGGACTATATGTAAAAAAAAAACTCTTTCGTAATAACTAGACAAAAAAGGTAAATATGAATGTACAATAATATGATTACCTAACCTCTTGGCACTAAATAATTCTAGATGGGTTGATATGCCATTAAAACAATCTATCATATCATAATCATATGTTTATTTGGATTTTACAAAAGTAAATGCTTTTTTCAATCTGTAAGGAATCAAAAGTTTTTAGAGGATAAAACAATAGTGCCATCCTGAGGTAGCAAGTCTCTTATTTGGCATACAACCTGCAGTGATAAGATCTCTCGGGACAGCTTTGTTAAAATGCTGACAGATACAGACAGCAACACCAGACAGGCTGAAGGTTGAAAATATACCAATTACTTTTGTGAAGAAATGAGGAAAATGAAGAAAAAAAAAACAAGGCATTGATATAATACGAGTTATTAATCAGCTGATCACTGAATAAGTGGAAGGACTGTAAGCTACCCACAACTTGTGTACCAGGCTGAGGATTGTAAACTGCTGAGAAAAATTGGTACCAAGAATAATTTGGTTTGGTTTGGTTTTATGGCATATCAACCATTTTAGGTTATTTAATGCCAAATCCTTTTTATGCATATTTACAAACCCCTCCGCTCAGGCAGGATATGACACAAGGTCAATTTTTAAGTGGAGTTTAACAGGTTTGAATTCACAGTTTTCCTTCTCCTAGACTAGTTGCCTCTCCAAGGCTGAAGAAATCAATCTGCCCTACTATTTACCCACAGCTGGAGGGAGAATAATTGGATTCATATATTTGCCGTGGGTATTAATGCTATGGGAATTGCCATCAGTCTTGTCCAGGATTTGAACTTGTGTTACCGTGTCCATTTCCTACGACAATAACCATTACACCACGGGCACCTCCTTTTTATGCATATATTAAATATATTGGGTTTGGTTTGGTTTTATGGCACATCAAACATTGTAGGTTATTTAATGTCAAATCCATTTTTATACATATAAACAATTCTATTTCAAACAATTCAGTTTAGCATAAGTATACAATTAAAATATCAAAAACAGTTCTATTGCAAACAATTCAGTTTAGCATAAGTATGCAGTTTAAATGTCAAAACGGTTCTATTTCAAAATATTCAGCTTGGCATAAAGATACAGTTTAGTTCTATTTGACCCATAGATAGGACCCTATCAGGTGCTACCACTCCGAGCGAGAGTAGACCTGGGAGTGATGGCAATAAAGGGGTACTCTGCATTCCCCAAAGCTCCAACATTATTGGAGCCTCACCATCAGATTGTCACATGTCATATCCAGGACACTCATCTGGGGGGGGGGCTTACCCCTCTGTAGAGATGCAGTCAGTGTATTCTATAACCCCATTTGACTGGGCAAGAATAATTTGGGATACATATGTTCCCTATTGTAGTGCAATGGTTAGCATTGCTACTGAGTTTGATCTTCACAGAGTGCTCAGTTATAACTTTTTTATAAAATCTGAACAACAATAAGCGTAAAAAGCCTGTTGAGTACTCAGATGTATGACCACTCAATAACAGCACATACTGTAAGCAATCACAGGTCTGTATACCAGACTGAGCAAAACAAGATTGGTTGGTTGGGTTTTTATGGCGTATCAATCTTTGTAGGTTATTTAATGCCAAATCCATTTTCACGCAAATAGTCAGCTCTATTTCAAACAATTCAGTTTAGCATGAGTACACAGTTTAATTGTCAAAACGATTCTAATTCAGCTTATTCAGTTTAGTATAAGTACAGATTTTGTTTACACACAGTTAAATGTCAAAACAGTTCTATATTAAACAATTCAATTTAGTGTAAGTACAGTTTCAATGTCAAAAACAGTTCCATTTCAAACAATTCAGTTTAGCATAAGCACGCTGTTTAAATGTAAGTACACAGTTTAATTGTCAAAAACATTTCTATTTCAAGATATTCAGTTTAGTCAAACAGTTCTAATTCAAACAATTCAGCTTAGCATAAGTATGCAGTTAGTTCTATTTAACCCATAGATAGGGCCCTTTCAGGTGCTACCATTCCAGGCCAGAGTGGATCTGAGAGCAATGGCAATGAAGGGGTGTTCTGCATTCCCCAAAGCTCCAGCATCACTGGAACCTCACCATCAGATTGTTTATCCAGGACACTCGTTGGTGGTGGTGGTGGGGCAGTCTTACCCATCTGCAGAGGTGCAGTCAGTGTATTCTACAGCCCCAGCCAACTGGGCAATAAATAAGAAAAAGAAAGGAAGAAGTTAAGCAATGTTAGACTGTTCAGTACTTCAATGGGTGACATTTAGTAACAACAAGTACTGTAAGCGACCTGCAGCCTGTTTGCTGTGTTAAGTATAAGCTCAGTAAATGACATCATTAATGGCATCAATTCTAAAGGCACACAGAAGTTAAGCAGCAATGAGCCTGTTCAGCTCTGAGATGGGTGACCACTTTAAAATGACAGAGACAGTAAGGCTGTGTACCAGACTAAGTAAAGCTTAGTACCTAAAAATGATTATTTGGTATTCTGATTTACAAGTACTTACTGCCCGCAAACGAATATTTTCTTCACGAACAAACTGGTCTGGAAGGAGTGGAAATCGAGGAAGTTGGGATTTTTCTGCTCTGATAGACTTTCTCCTTTCTCGATGTCTGAATGAAAGAAAGAAAAAATGAATTACAGTGAAAATATAAACGATTTAAACCAAAAGAATTGATGTGAACAGACAGACACACACACACACACCTACACACATGAGAAGATAATTTTTCAAGAAAATGATAGTGATAGGTTTTTTGAGTCCCAGAACATTGACAACATGACCTCCTTTATTGACTGATGTACCCAGAACTTGTTTTTTATGGAACAAAAAGTGTATTTACACATGATTGACTCTCTATTTAACTTAAGCTCCTAGTGCTTCTCTGTATACACCACTTATTCTGGTGTATATTTCACATGATTTGCACTTCTCAGCCACCAAAATTTTCATGACAGACCTCTATTCAAGCCTAGAGCACTGTTTGTTCACCTGGTATTTGGAATAGCCTCAAAACAAATATTTTTGTGAGATTTAAATAATTTTTGCAATAAACCAACCCTAGACAATGCAGAGTTTACATTTCTGAAAAAACGTTTTTGAAATTTCATTTTGCTTTTTTCAAAAAATTCCCTGGATTCATTGAATGACCCTTATATATATATATATATATATATATATATATATATATATATATATATATATGACCCTAAACCAGCTCATTGGCCTAGTGGGTAGAGTGCTTGACAATAGTCCGGGAGACTGGGGTTTAATCCCAGGACGAGTCATACTGAAGACTTAAAAAATGGTACGTGATACCACCTTGCTTAACACTCAGCATTATAAGGTATGTATGAAGGGTAAAGTGGAGCAATCCAGGGAAAGAAATAGTGCCCTCCCCCACACCTTGGTGTAGTAGCTGCTGAAAAGGGAGCCTTTGGTTTGCCCTCAATTACAGTCACCAACTTTACTTACTATATATATATATATATATATATATATATACACACACATTGTCTGAGTTTAATATGTTTATCGTGCAGATATCAAATTAATCTGAGACAGAGTGCAGGAATACAATAATCTAAGAAAGAAATGAATACATACATATATATAATTCCATCATTAATCATTTTTGAGCAGTACCGTGCAAGTTTGTGCAAGTATGTATTTATCTAACAACTGCTACATGAAGGATCTGGCACAAGGTCACTTGTTAAACAGAGTTCAGCTGTTTTGGAATTCAAAATATCTCTGAGGTTGATTGTTGTACTACTGCTAAAAAGACCAGCTAGGCAAGAGAGAAAGAAAGAGAGAGAGATAGTCGGGTGGGGGAAAAGTTTCTAGCAAAAGAACTGATTATCAATTATTTAAATACACTCTGGATTTAAAACAACATAAAAAGACTGCTGTAAACTTTTGCACATACTTAGTATATTCCAGAGCTTTTAATCAGGCAAAACTGGGATAACATTCAATAGTGGTAATGTGGTTGATTTAAAAGGTTGATTGGTTGTGTTTAATGGCATATCAACCCATGTACGTTATTTAATACCAAATCCTCTTTATACATATATATTAAGAATACAGGATTTGGTTTGGTTGGATTCTATGGCATATCAACCCTCTTAGGTTGTTTTATGCCAAATCCTGTTTATACATGTATATTTGGTTTGGTTGAGTTTTATGGCATATCAACCAAAGAAGGTTTTAAATGCCAAACCCTGTTTATACATATTAATTAAATATATGGAATTTAGTTTGTTTGGATTCTATAGCATATCAACCCTTGTAGGTTATTTTATGCCAAATCCTGTTTATACATATATATTGAATATATAGGATTTGGTTTGTTTGAGTTTTATGGCATATCAACCATTGCAGGTTATTTAATGCCATATCCTCTTTATATATATATACTAAATATATGATTTGTTGCTTCGTTGGGTTTTATGGCATATCCACCCTTGTAAGTTGATTTAGAATTTATGGAAAACAATGTTAAGTACAGAATATAATTTGGTTGAACCCACCATCCAAAAAAGCTGTAAAAACAAAAAGTGGGAACTAACTAATACATACTTCCTAAGAACAGGTAATGTCCTGTCGGCAAAGCTTAGAATTTAATGTATCCCTTGTAGAGAAGTAAGGCCCCCCCCCACCTCTTCAAAAAGGAGTATCCTTGTTATGACCCTAAACTGCATCTGCTAATGAGACTCCAGTTCTGGAGATCTGAAGAGTGGGAAGTGCCTCTTTGTTGACATGACTCCCAGGTCCACTCTGAACCTGAATGGTGGTATCTGTTAAGGTCCTATCTATGAATCGAAAAGATTGACTTGAAAATTATTAGTATTTGATTGCACTGTTGGTTGGTGGATTGTTTGGGTTTTATGGCATATCAACCCTTGTAGGTTATTTAATGCCCAATTTTGTCTATATATATATATATATATATATATACATGTTCAACCAAATATTTCTAAACGAATACTTATGTAGGCAGAATTTTCTATGAGCGGGATTTCATTTCTTTGCACAAGATTAACCAGTTTTAATAAGTCATATTTTTTGGTACAACTCTGTCTCTCTCAAGGACAGAACATCATCTATTTTGACGTTCTCAAACAGATGGGTTAAACTATTTAAAAATTGCTTTCTGATAACAGATTGTACTGAGTGCAAAAAAAACTAATAAAACAACTACACAAAAAATGAAATGAATGCACAATGAATGCAATTCCTTAACCTCTAGGCATAAAGTAACATAACAGTTTGATATGCCATTAAAATCAATCACTAGTCTAACTTGTCATTTTAGGATGTGAACTCAGCAAATCCTTGTTGAGGTAGTTTAAGTTTCAATTTGTGCTCATGCCCTCGGGAAATGCATAAATCCCTCCTTTTTTTTGTGAGGAAGTTTTACCCATCTACCGAGGATACAGTCTGTATATTTTAAACCCCAGGGCACAAGGACAGACCAAGTATGCATCCTACAAGAAAAAAAAGTAATAGCGACAATCAGAATACCTGAACTTCCATAACTGAAAACTTCTGCTGCTAAGATCAGAAAATGATATAAAAACAATGAAACAAAAACTTTTACCAAGAAAATACAGATGTGTTTAATGAAACACATATCTTCAGCTTCTTTCTTAGCATTTTGTTCTAATAACAGAATGCTACAATATGGTTGTACTTTTTTCCTTCTTCTCTGAGCAATTTTTGCAAAATTCTCTTTTGGTTTGGCATGAATTATGTGTTTCTCATTTATGTCTGTAGCAAATTCCAAAAGCTGCAACTAACCAGCTGCATTGGCCATCAGTATCCATTTCATGTCACAATGCTTTTTCACTTAAGTAGAAAGAATAAAAGGTAGAGATTATACACTGGTGGTGGTGGTGGTGGTGGTAGTAGTAGTAAGAAGAATAAAAGGTAGAGACTATACACTGGCAGTGGTGGTGATGATGGTGGTGGTGGTAGTAGTAAGAAGAATAAAAGGTAGAGACTATACACTGGTAGTGGTGGTGGTAGTAGTAGTAGTAGTTGTTTATTTGAGTTTTATGGCATATCAACCTTTATAGGTTATTTAATGCCAAATCCATTTTTATACAAAGAAACAGTTCAATTTCAAACAATTCAGTTTACCCTAAGTACACAGTTTGTCAAAAACATTTCTATTTCAAGGCATTCAGTTTAGTCTAACAGTCCTAATTCAAACAATTCAGTTTAGTATAAGAATTGTTTTTGTTTACTCACAGGTAAATGTCAAAACCATTCAATTTTAAACAATTCAGTTTAATGTAAGTACAGTTTTAATGTCATAAACAGTTCCATTGCAAACAATACTGTCTAGCATAAGCATGTAGTTTAAATATCAAAACAGTTCTATTTCAAGCAATTCAATTTAGCACAAGTAAGCATTTTAGTTCTATTTGACCCATAGACAGGACCCAATCAGGTGTTACTACTCCAGGCCAGAGCAGACGTGGGAGTGATGGTGATGAAGAGGTACTCCATATTCCCCAAAGCTCCAGCAATACTGAAACCTCACCATCAGATTGCTTAGTGTTATATCCAAGACACTCGTGGGGGGGGGGCTTACCCCCTTGCAGAGATGCAGTCAGTGTATTCTACAGCCCCACCAGACTGGGCAAGGTGGTGGTTGTAGTAGTAGTAAGAAAAGGTTGAGACTATACTCTGGTAGTGGTAGTAGTAGTAGTAGTAGTAGAAATAAAAAGATAAGGTGGAGATTTTCACCGATTATAGATGTAGAAAAAAGAAAAGTTTAAGACTATATACTGGTAATAGTAGTTGCGGTTGGTAGTTATAGTAATTTGGTTTGTTTTGGTTTTATGGCATATCAACCATTATGGGTTATTTAATACCAAATCCTCTTTATACAAATATGATTTGTAGACACATCATTTATAAATAACATTTTTAAATAAGCCAGAGCTCATTTGTTTGTGTACAGTTAAATGGTTATATGTATGATATGTAAGTCAATAATTTGTAGGTAATCTTATTTTTAAATGAGTCAGAGCTAATATGTTTTCACACAAGTATTACTATTGTTTGCACACAGTTAAATGGTTCCAAACATTTGAACACGAATAGTTCTAATTGGTATAAATCATTTATTTGTACTCACTTAAATCGTTCAAATATTGCTATCTAACATAAATAGTTTTATTTGTACAGAGTTGAATGGTTTCAAAACTGACAATCCAATTTATCCACACAATTAAAGAGTTTCAAGTATTCATCATCAACTCTAATAATTCTATTCAACAATACTCATTTGTTAGCACACAGTTTAATGGTTCCAAGTATTGCTATGTATCACTAACAATTCAATCAAACAACAGTCTTTTGTTAACACATAGATAAATTTTCAAAGAGGTCTATTTCTAACAATACAATTTAACGTAAGTCATTTCTTCACGCACAGTGTAAATGTTAAACAGTTCTATTCGACCCATAAATAGGATTCTATCAGATGCTACTACTCTGAGTCAGAGTGGACCTGGGAGCAATGGCAATGACAGGGTACTCCATATTCCCCAGAGCTTTACTGACAAGAGCCTTGCCATCAGATGTTTTAATGTCATATACAGGACACTCGTTGGAGGGGGGGGGGCTTACAGCTGTGCAGAGATACAATCAGTTTATCATACAACCTTAGCCGACTAGGATGTGCTTTGTTTCCAAATGATGCACCCATATAGTAGTACTAACACAACTATTGCTTGAAAGAATTCCTGCTTGATTTTTATCTGAGAGATCAGATTTCTATATGATTGATAACCCATCAATAGCAAGCCATGCTTTACCGATGTGTATGTTGATGTTACTTTCAGAAGATGAGATAATGTTACCAAAGTATATGATTTTTTTCTTTCTTGTGTATCTCTCCTTTTTATTATCTTCTCACATCATCCTTTAAAAACAGTCAACTAAAATCAAAGGTTTGCCATTTAAACGCAGCAAAACCAAACTCCATTCAGGAAAAAACAAACAAAAAAAAAACCGTAATATATTTTCAAACAACAAAATTTGACAAAAATGGAAACATTGAAGAAACTATTTAACTGATCAGTTTGAACCTATTTTTTTTTCAAGACTTTTGACAAGAGAAAGAAAAAAAATTTCTTCATAATTTTTTTCTATTTTTTCTTTAAAGTGATGTATATAAATATCTTTGTCACCAAGTAAACTCAAATGGACAAATAAAAGAAAGCTTGAGAAAGGATTAGGTCAAAGAATTGACAGAGTGTAAATAGAGTGAGATAAGCATCCTGACAAACAATTTGGTTGAACACATGATTAAATTCTCACCTATGCCTTTTATCAATCTTATATGTAAATTAATATTTAAAATGGACACAGGTAAACAACAAAATATTATCATTTTCTTATTTTTAATCCATTTGGCCCAGCGGTTAGAGTGTTCGCCAATGGCCCGGGAGACCTGGGTTCAATCCCAGGTCGAGTCATACCAAAGACTTTAAAAATGGAACTTGATACCACCTTGCTTAACACTCAGCATTATAAGGTACGGTTCAAGGGTAAAGTGGAGCAATCCTGGGAATGGAGTCGCGCCCTCCCCTACACCTTGGTGTAGTAGCTTTCGAAAAGGGAGCCTTCGGGTCACCCTCGACTATGGTCGCTAACTTTACTTACTTTACTTATTAATTACTTTAAAATGGTGCACTGCACAGATAACTGTAATGTTATACATGCCTCCATTTCTATGTATGTATATATATATTTTTTTTTTTTTCATCATCCTACAAGGTGTGAAAGCATGTGTAATACCCTACTCTCATCAGCCACCAACCAGGGGTGATAATACAGTAGTAGCTCAAGGCAGTACCGCCACTCCTGGCACAACTAAGCAGCTTTTGCCACTGGATAGGGTATTTAAAAGAATTATATATATATATATATATATATATATATATATATATGTGTGTGTGTGTGTGTGTGTGTGTGTGTGTGTGTGTGTGTGCCAGATCAACTAAAAGCAGAGATTAATTTATATTCATTTTTGGTGCAGTTCGTGATTTTTAAAAATGTATTTACTTTTGGCCATTGTCATTACACACTTACAGTAACCACTTCTTGATGTTACATAATCACACAGGAATGGTGGTCCTACGTGCATTTCATGCTGAAGACTTTTTGCTGTCAACCAAATCCAACTGTATGCATATTGCACCGTGGTCAAATGGTGGTTCAGCATTCTCTGTTCCAATCTTAACTTTGTATCTGTTGTCAATTTAGTCGTTTTCCTTCAGTTTTATCTTTTTTATGCATTACTCCACCAAACCACTCCAGACAAATGTAATATATAATACTGCAGAAAGATGTCATTTGTTGATCAATGGGACCCTTAAGGTGGGTGGTGAGTAAAAAAGAAAGTTCCTGTGTGTGTATATATATATATATATATATATATATATATATATAACAACAAACGCTGATTCACCAATTAAACGGCAAACTTTTTCTTATTATACAAATTTTCCCCTAGGTTTTTGTATTTTGTATTTTTAAACATCCATCATTGACTTAACATTGCTAATATCACCCCTCATGGTTCTGATGATTGTTCAGTAGAACCAAAATGCTATAGTGTTGACTTCTCAATAAATCTCTCTTTCCACTTGGATTACTTTGTTATATATATATATATATATATATATATATATGTAATGGGAAAACTGAAAGTAAATCTAAAAGTATGAAAATGTATAAATATGAAAAAACAAGGTCTTCAGAGTGATCTTATTTTTAACCAATATTAAACACTTGGGTTTTTTAATACAAAAATATTTAGTTTTTAAATGTGACAACATTCAGTTGATAGATAGATCAAACAAACTTATATTGATATAGAAAGATGTGTTATGGAATGTTCAAAATAGGTACACATGGTCAAAATATGATAAATATGAACATATCTAGATAGATAGATTGATAGACGAATGTGATATGATTTCTTTTTTATTTATCTATCTATCTATTTATTTATTTGTTTTGAGGAAATATATTTTTTAGATAAATTTTTGAGCACCAGTTAGATTGCACAAATTTGAAACAGAATGCCACCAAGGGAAATAAAATGTTTAAAACTTTTTCATTTTCTTTGTTTCATTTAAAAAAATCACACACCCTGATAAAGGTTTAATGATTCCAAATTTGAAAACCAAAACATTTAACATAGCCAAAAAACATAAGATCATCCTCTGAAGATTGTGTTTTTCATATTTTCATATATATCTTCATCATCATCATCATATATATATATATATGATGATTATGAAGATATATATAGCTCTTTACCAGGAAAATTTAAATGTTCACTGTTGAATGTTTTTTTTTGTCCTGATGGAATTACTCCCAACTCCAGTTTAACTGGACCGAATAATATATATATATATATATATATTGTGACGTGGTATAAAATATTCATCCCAGAACGGGAGTTTATTTTTCGCACGTGTGAAGACGGGGCTGTCTGGCACTTGAACCCTCGCAGAATAAATCCTAGTTAAGAGTCCTTTCTTGGGCATATGGGAACTGGCAGATAATGTGGGGGTTAATTTGGGGCTAGACTGACCGCCGCTGGCAAGGGGTTTCCATTTTTTCACGTACACACACCCACCAGACCACTACCTCTTCCTACCCCAAGAATAATGGAAGATATGGGCCTCTAGGTTTAGATATAATATTATTATTTGTTGTAGTCGACAATTCCAATTTCCCGTGTGATATTTTTAAAAGGCGAATTGGACATTTAGCGAGAATAAATTGAGGCGAATGAAGCTGAAAAGGAATATGCAAAAGACAACTTGATAGGCAGACAGCACAATGAATAAATTTCGACACGAGGAGAGATATAAAATATAACAAGGTTTTTAATACGCCAAGGTCCAAACAAATATTTATAGGGGGCGGCTATGTTTCCCAGTAAACAGTCTCCGACATAAATGTCTCTTCTTTTTTCTTTCCTTTCTACCTTCTTTAAATTGAGAGAGAGAGCATACAATGACAATACTTAGGAAGGGTGGAGGGAGAAAACGGTTTTACGGTGTACTTAGCTTTTCGACGACGGGTTTCTTCTAAGAGTATTTTCTTTAACGAGTTAGTGGGATTCTATGGAGCTCAACCTGAGGCGTCTGCTATCTATTGTCCAAGAGCTCTATTTCGCTTCTTCACCCGGAGTTTTGGCCACAGTGTCAACACATCTTGTCGCACCAACTACTGTCCTAAAACTAAATTCTTTATTTCCTATTTCCGCTGATGAAAAGGGTGCTACTTCCATTTTTAGGGTTCTGGCCAATCATTCGGCCTCTTTCTCCTTCCTTCACCCTGTCAGGCGATTCCTTCGGGCTACTATACTGACCTCTGTATATCTCCTTCTTTATCCATCCGGTCACAGAATGCAAACATCTGTTGGCTTTCATTCTGATCTGGATTTGTTACTTCGGCCGCGAGGAATTGACCTACAGTCCTTATTCCTCTTTTAACGGTCAATCTTTGGTGGCCTGTTAATTCAAACACGGAGGGGTAGGGGAAATTTCTTATTTCTCTCCTCTCAGTAGTAGACCACATGACAATATATTAAATATATAATCATAATCACATATATATATATATATCATCATAATCATCATATATATATATATCATCATAATCATCATATATATATATATATATCATCATAATCATATATATCATCATGATTATATATATATATATATATATATCATCATAATTATATATATCATCATGATAATATAATTATATATATCATCATGATTATATATATATATCATTATAATTATATATATATATATATATCATCATAATCATCATATATATACATATATCTCATCAAGTTGCACTCACAGCACTGAGTTCCCTGACTCATTCTCACCAAGCGTTCTCATCATCAATCACTCCAGGTAGGTCTTCTAAACTGCATCCAGTGTCCACACAAAACTGAAG
Organism: Sepioteuthis lessoniana; assembly: GCA_963585895.1. Classification (NCBI taxonomy): domain Eukaryota; kingdom Metazoa; phylum Mollusca; class Cephalopoda; order Myopsida; family Loliginidae; genus Sepioteuthis; species Sepioteuthis lessoniana. The sequence goes on along the minus strand of OY757930.1, from coordinate 66,497,654 downwards.
TATGTAAGTCTTTGCTGGTCAGCCAACACTAACATGTCCAATAAGAGAACATTGCTTATAAGTTTGTCCTTACTTCTTCAACAGTACCCTGCTTGACTTGTTCCTCTTACTCGGATGGTTTTTGAGATTAAAGGTAGGTGGCCGTACAACTGTTTTGTGGGTTTTATTCAACTGTTTTCTAGGATTTGTTCAAGATAGCACACAGCATTTTTGTGTCGTTCTCATCAAGCATTTTTTGTATGCATTTTTTAGCATCCATAATGGTGCATCCATAGATCTAATAAAAGTAAGTGGTTTTACATTAAAAAGGCAAGAAGCAGGTGATATCCCACAGAAAATATGACTGATACAGATGACCTAACTCTTCTCATAAATACACCAACCCAAGCAAAAGTGTTGCCTAGAGCAATCAGCAGGAGGCATTGGTCTCAGTATGAATGCAAATAAAACAGTACATGTGTTTTAACTCATATAATGTACCTAAATTCCATGTCTATCAACAAGAGTATCATTAACATCCTGCCATCAGTTACTGTACCTCCTTTGAGCTAGTAAACATTGTCATAGGACTGTAGAAGACAAGCACAATCTCATTTTGTCAAAAAATATTTCCGGCTCTTTTGGGAAAAAGGTTAAGTTCATGTGTGGCAGGGTAAGCATGAAGCTGTTGATCGAGACTGTCAGGAGGGTGTTGTGCAAGCTGGGATGGTTCAGCATTGGAGGAGGCATGTGTTCTCTGTCAGGACCTCAGGCTACAGATCATTTTGCATCTTTTAGTGCTCACTGCATTCTATAGTAGGGATGCTTTCTTCAAGCAAGATATTTGACATTATGGACCCTTGGCATTGTAGTATGTAGTTAGACATGTGTATGCATGTCACAGTGAATGTGTGAGCGGGTATAGGTACATATATACATGTGTATCTATGAGCATATATGTGTAGATGTATCCATGAGGTATATAACAAAACGAGGAAGCTTGGCAAGCCACAGTAGGTCAACATGGGTTTGAACGACAGGACCTCATAAGTTCAAATAAGTGTGGAGTTAAACAATAAATGAGAAGAGGGACCAATGAAATAGGAAATTGAAAGAAGAGTGGGGGGTGAATGGTATGCCTCCTCAGCAACAGAAAGAAAAGAACATGTGGAATCAATTTCTTTAATAGAAGGTGGGCAGGCGAGTTTCTATGCTGAGAATATTCTTTTTCTTTCTCAACAATCTTCTCCAGCAGTCCTACAACCAAGCTTGTCTCTTATCATACGTCCCCAAAACTCAAAATGCTTTCAGTATTTGTTCTCCGTCCCGCCACCGGACAAGTATGGCACAAGGCCTTTTTTATGGTAGGTCTGGTCGCAGGGCTGTAGCCCACACGTGTCCGACATTGCCAAAAATACCTTCGGCCCCATTATTAGGGGTGCCTCAGGTGCCAGGCAATTAACCCAACTCCTCCGAAGGGGTGCAAAAATACCTTCGGCCCCATTATTAGGGGCGCCTCAGGTGCCAGGTAATTAATCCAACTCCTCCAAAGGGTGTAAAAGCCTGGGGGTACGGCCCCTTGAGGCCAGAGGAAATCTCTAGTGCCAAGACACACCCAGCCAGTTCTGTGCCGAAGCGAACATGGCTGGCTGAAGTGCAACCCAACAACTGAAGAGGTGAAGTGAAAAACGCTTTCTGCCACCGGTGCATTCAGGCAGTATTTATATAATCATGCCAAAATGCCACATCTGCATCAATCGCACAATGTGGTAAGTTACATCCACGCTGATGTTAAACACAATTCACAATCAGGAGGATGTGAGTTCGATCTTCCCAAATGCCCGTTCCTCTCTCCCTGATCTCGTTTTACACACCAGACATATTCGTGCACACTTTGAGCTGCCGCGTACGTGACTTTTCTTGCTATAGAAATGACCAAGCACTTCCTATTTTCTCAAAAGTAGTGGGTTTGGTTTGGTTTGGTTTCTTTGTTTAATGGCATATCAACTCTTTTTAGGTTATTTAATGCCAAAGCCATTCTCCTAGAAAAACAGTAGTGGTACTATTTAACCCATAGCTGGGAGGATAAGGGGGTTCATACCTTTCCCAAGGGTATTTGCCCGAAAGTGAACATAATAGCGCGACTGGAGTACGAACTCGCGTACTACGATTCCGCAGTCCATTGCTTTAACCATTACACCACGAGGACCCCCCCAAAAAAAAGTAGTGGGGGCCCAAGTCAGTCTGTTAGTCAGAGGAATCCATCAAGCCAAGTTGATTAGAGAAAGTGACTGAAGTCAGATATACTCAGAATCAGAGATAGGATAATCTGCTAGGATCTGGCAAAGTAGAATTCACACTGGAAGCATGGGGGTGGGGAACAGTGCCAAAGTAAGGTCTGAGATGATGTACATCCCTCCATCTGTGAGTGAGTCCAGTCCTTCAAACTTTGAGTTTAACTTATCTTTTTTCTTTGTATTTTGTAACCCCCACCTAAGACTCTGTGCAATGAACACAACATGGGATCACACAAGCAAGTGAGTAGATGCACATTATAGCCAAGGTGTATCATCACAGATAATATGCAGCCACTATTGTGTGACATTAAAAGCTCTTCTGCATCTCAGTGCACATATAAAAGGTGGAATAACGCATGTGTGTACATGTAAATGTGTCTATATAAGTATGTAAGTTGCATTTTATGGCATATCAACCCATGTAGGTTATTCAATGCCAAATCCTCTTTATTTATATATATTAAGTATATATGATTTGGTTTGGTTGAGTTTTATGGCATATCAACCATTGCAGTTTATTTAATGCCAAATCCTCTTTATACATATATATTAAATATTTGATTTGTAAACTCATTTTGTTCATAACGTTTTTAAATGAGCCTGAGCTCTCTTTTTTTCTCACAGTCAAATGATCTCAAGTATTTCTATCTAACATGAGTAATTCTATTTATTATTAATCACTTGTGTGTGCACAGTGAAGTGGTTACAAGTGTTGCTATGTATCACTAAACTTTCAATCAAACTTCAGTAATGTTTACACACACTTAAATGAACAGTTTTATTTCTAACAAGACAATTTAACATAAGATTTGTTTGCACACAATCTAAATGTCAAACAGTTGTATTTGACCCAAAGATAGCACCCTATCAAGTGTCATCACTCTAGGCCAGAGTGAACCTAGGAGCAATAGCAATGAAGAAGTCCTCCATATTCTTCAAAGCTCCACTGGCGGGAGCCTCACCATCAGCTGGTCTTGATCACTTCCCATCTTTCCCACAAGCAGCAACTATCCAAGGTCTGAGCATCTTCGAGCAAATCCACATATGATGTTTCTAATGACCCCCAATCCTACTTTTAGTACCTCGGCATGCCTATTCCAGGTGAGCATCCAGCAAACCCTAAACAGTCAACTTCCACTGGTATTTAATAAACTTCTGTTCATGAGCTTCCTACAAGGGTAGTGTTAATTCCCACATGATCATTTGATTATCCAAGAAGATGACTATAGAAGTCCCCAACCCCTTGATGTAGTAAAAGCAATAAGATGCTCATCATTGCAGTGGGATTCCAATGAACATCCAGTTGGCAGACAAGAGAACAAGCCATAACTAGGTACTGTTGCTGAATGCAGAATGGTGGACATTTATCTATCACCATATCCACACTAAAACCAGTAGCCAATCAGGGCTTGAGAAATGGGATCACGCGGATGCAAGAATTGGATATTCCGGAGTACCATAAATACTGATTGCTTTACACATCAAACCAATCATAATTGGCTAGTCTGCCGTTGTTGCTGCTCAACACAACAGTACACTGACTTGTTCAATTCAACAATGATCCTTTCGAGAATTTTTGTAAGCAAGAATGTGTGGAAGAAGGTTTCATTTGGTTTGGTTTTATGGCATGTCAATTATTGTTGGTTATTTAAAGCCAAATCTGGTTTATACATATTTTTTAGGTATATATGATTTGTAAACATAGGTCAAAGTTAGATAGTTCTAAGTATTGCTATGTATCACTAACAATTCAATTAAACATCAATCATTTGTTTACACACAGTTTAAATGATTCAATAGCTCTATTTCAAGCAATCCAATTTAACATAAATCAGTTTGCACTCAGTTTAAATGTCAAACAGTTTTATTTGACCCATAGATTGAACCCTATCAGGTGCTACCACTTTGGGTCAAACTGGACCTAGGAGCAATGCCAATGAAGGGGTACTCCACATCCCCCAAAGCTCCAACAGTACTGGAACCTCCCCATCAGATTGCTTAGTGTCATATACAGGACATTCATTGGGGGGGGGCTTACCTGTACACATGCAATCAGTGTATTCTACTGCCCCATCCGATTGGGCTTTGTGAAATAAGACGTAGTTTCCCCTCAGGAATAAGTTTCTCTCGGACAAGTTTCTAATTCAACAAACTCTTATTGACAGGACAGCTAAATAAGAACAAGATAGAGAAAGAAAAAACTGTGTATATGGAGGTAAGTTTGTGTGAAAATATGAGGGTCATTCTATAACTCCAGGAATTTTTTTTAAAAGCAAAATAATTGTTTTTCAATTTTTTTTCCTAAGATATAAACTCTGAATTGTTTGAAATTGCTTTATAGCAAAACTTATTTTAAACTCATAAAAATGTTTGTTTTGAGGCTATTCAAAATGTCAGCAAATCAAACAGTCAGCTACAGGCTTAAACAGAGGTCTGTCATCTAATTTTGAGGAACTTAGAAGTGCAGGGCATGTGAAATTGACAAAAGAATTTGTGATGTGTTTTTGTCAAAAAATATTTACAAATGGCTTAAACATGGGCTTGTCACAACAAACCAGATTCAAAAAGATAGTCCATGGGGTGGAAACACACTGACTCTGCAGTAAAGAAAAAGTTCCAGATATAGCAGTCTTTAAAGAAGGTCGTGCTGACAGTGTTCTGGGACAGAATTGGATTAATCTCAATTGATTTTTTTAACAAAGGTGAAGTTAACAGTTCTTCCTACTGCCAACTCCTTAGGTGATAGTTCATCTTATTTATTGTTGGTTGGTTGGTTGGGTTTTATGGCATATCAACCTTTGTAGGTTATTTAACGTCTAATCCATTTTTATGCAAATAGTTCTATTTCAAACAATTCGGTTTAGCATTAGTAGACAGTTTAATTATCAAAAACATTTTTTTTCAAGTTATTCAGTTTTTCTAATTCAGTTAATTCAGTTTAGTATAAGTACAAATTTTGTTTACACACAGTTGAATATCAAAACAGTTCAACATTAAACAATTGTTTAGTGTAAGTTGATTTTCAATCTCAAAAACAGTTCCATTTCAAACAATTCAGTTTAGCATAAGTATGTCATCATCATCATATCGCGCTGGTAGCACGGATATCCCTGACCCTCTCTCGCCACTTCTCCCTATCGTTCATCGCCCTAGGTAGGTCTTCAGGACAGTATCCCGTATCCTCACATAGCTGCTGAATGTATGTTCATGCTGGTCGTCCTGCTTTTGCACAGCCATGTGTGGGGGTCCATAAGAGTACATCTCTTATGAGTTCGTCCCTGCTTCTCCAGCAGTGTCCTGCATGTCTGGTTCATCTAACTTGAATAGTTTTCGTGATAGGGGGCAGGTGGCCGTACAGTTAGTGTCTTGTGGGGTGTTGCCGCCAGGACTTGTTTAAGATTGCACGTAGCATTCTTGTGTAATTGCTGTCTAGCTCCAGCCGTTTTGTTAGCGTCCATGTAGTGCAGCCATATAGCAGTATCGATGTGACCGCTGCCTGGAAGAAACTGCGTTTCATTTTATCGGTTAGGTCTGTAGTTAGTTCTATTTAAACCATAGATAGGGCCCTTTCTGGTGCTTCCATTCCGGCCTAGAGTGGACCTGGGAGCAATGGCAATGAAGGAGTACTCTGCATTCCCCACAGCTCCAGTATCACTAGAACCTCACCATCAGATTGTTTAGTGTCATATCGAGGTATTTGTTGGTGGGGGGTCTTACCCCTCTGCAGAGGTGTATAAGAAGGGTTATTCATGGTAGTGGTGAATTGCTGGTATTGTTAGGAAATTCTAAGGTTTGTTAACTGACTCCTTTTCTTCTTCTAATCCCATTCACTTGTTACCTTCTGAATTAAGTACAGAAGGAAAAAAATACTTTTCAACTCAAATTTTGGGGTTTATGTCTATTCTAATAGTCTTTTTTTTCCCCAGACAAAGCGTTGAAGTATATCATGGAATCATCTTCAGCAGTTACAACTTTGATAGTCTGTCAGTGGGTACATTTAGCAGAGGCTACTACTAGTAAGAGAGATACAACACACTAATTTTAGGACTCAGCAGGCATGTGCACTCCCTACAAGCAGCAGAGAGAAAAAAGTCTGTTTGGTCTAGGCATCTCAAGGTAACAAAGAGAGTTTCTCTTTGGGGCCCGGAAGCCCCTCTCTTCAGGCCTGCAAAAATTGCATTTTCTGTCAGAGGCCTCCTGGGAAACTGTTACTTTTGCATTTTATTCATTTTATTTTTATGTTATTATCTTTTTTTTTATTTTTTCTTAATCCTCACATGTGTAGGGTGTAACTGGTAGAAACTGATTTGTCCACCGGAATAGTTGAATAAAGTTTTAAAAAGATGAAAATATGTTGAAGATTTTAATATTGCAAGCAGGTAAATACGAAATTAAGCTATAAATTGGATACAATATTTAGATACTTACTGTTTTGTTGGCATTGGTATCCTACTGGCAGCCAAAAACAACCGCAATTGTTCATGGAGAGTACGAATATGTTTATAACGTCGGTAAATTGTCCAGGTAAAATCTCCATGTTTTAATTCAATTTTATACCTGTAAATTAAAAGTGAAAATAAATCAGGCCAAATATTTAAATCTTAAATTTAAAACAAATTTTAACACTTTTAAATGAATTTTATTTTTAAAACTAATCTTCTCTAATTTGAATAAATTTTATCATTTTAAAAAAATTCTATCTTTTTTAAACTCATTTTATCTATTTTAAAAATTTTCTTATTTTTTTAAAAATAAATTATCTTTATTTTAACAAATTTTAACATTTTCAAGTAAAAATTTTAACATTTTAATATGTGAAGTTCAAATGCTCAAACTTTAAAACATTTTTTGTTACCGCACATGCAGTTAATAGCAAAAATATCATAAAATTATTTAACTGCCATTGATGGAAAGTCACTTGTGTATATGTTGCAGCCATCATGCTAACCCATGACAAAAAAAGGATAAGGGTCACGCCATGGATCATCTGTCAGAGACTCAGGAGTGAACCAGAAACAGACAACTTACACCCTCTTTTGATTGGTTCTGGCATTATGTTGCTAAGTGCCTGGATGGGTAGGCTTTGGCCTCAATAAATGGAAAAAACTTCGACAGATTAGTGGGGAGGCAGTTCATACAAGTAGACGGGGGTGGGGAACTCTGCCAGTAAGTGTCGGATTTGATTGTTGACCAAACCTCAACAAAGAATTTTTTTTTAATTTCAGTACATCACAAAACAATGCGAAGTTCTATCAATGGAACCATGATAGCCTCTTGTTTCATCCATAATAAACTGTTAAGACATTTTTTTTAATCCCAAGCAACCACTGACCTCTTGATTATTCAAAACAATTCCTTTTGATAAATGAAAAAAAGAAAAGAAAAAAACATTACTACTTCTGACAAAATTATGGAATTAGACAACTTAGACAATGTTCATGAGTTGAATTATTAAAAAAGATAAAGTCTCTGTTATTCAACACAAAAAACCAGTTTTGCCATCATTTTTGTTGTTATTTCTTCTTCTTCATCATCAACACAGGAAATCAGTTTTATCATCATTATTATTTCTTCTTCATCATTGTTATCATCGTCTCTGTCCAATTCTTACAGCTGCCTCTTTTATGTCATTCAAATATGGTTGTTCCTTTTGGAATGTTCTGCCAAAGCAGAAATTCATCATCTGCTGCAGAGCCGAAAACTCACTTATACAAATCACAGGTCATAGGCAGAATTTTGGCACTGCTCAACCACCACAGGTGTTCATGCTAGCTATCCACACAGACAACACACCAATTCTCTTTGACTGACGAGCACAGCTATTATCACTAACAGCAGCCAGCAGTTCACTCTGCATTACACTCCTTCTACAATTCACCTTTGTTTAAATTAATTGATTTAAATAACTTAATCTAGTTTAAGGAATATTTTATAAAGCCAGAATATTCAGCAATTAAATTAAAAACTGTTTTGCATCTTATCTGTTATTAGTTTATTTACTGCTAAATAAAAATATCAAAGGAAGATCTAAATATGCTGATTCCATAATTTTTGCCAGAATTAGCATTCATTCTCCTACAAAAACTACACTTCTATTACAAACATTCTTCCATAGAAGCAATGGAAATATTTTGGCATAGTTCATAATTCTCAGGATTTGTCATGCGTAATTCCCATGAATGAATAATATACAGCCATAAATTTCAACGGCAAAATTCTTGAAAAATCTTCTCTCATGAATAACATGCACTGACTTATTGGAATTTGTAGCTGATAAAGTCAAATTAAATTTAACTTTTTAAAAAACTTTTTATCTGGTTTGTATAGACTAAAAATAAGTATTTGAATAGTTATTGTGATGCTGACAAAAGAAAGACATGGGGAACACAAAAAGGGTTGATAGAAAAACATATATATTGAAGTAACATAAACAAGATCCAAGTGAACCTGGTTAAACAGTAGTTAGTTGATAGGAAGCTAAGAGTCCAGTGGGGTAATGACTATCCGTCCACTTCGCAAATGGTATCACACGTGATTGTGTCATGCTGATTGGTGAACTCTGTCTGACACTCTCATTGACGTGTATTTATGGAGGAGGGCAAGTCCATTATGTAGGGAGTACAACAATAGTTTATATTATATTTCAAAATTCACACAGTATTTGAGGCTAAGGCAAAGACATGTTCACATGAAAATCAAACAAACTTTTGGTGAAAATAACTTCTCAAGAAAAGAAACAAATTCTAACGAAACATACGTTTCAGTGGTCATTTCTCAATAGCTGTATAAAATTGAAATGTTTATCCCACATTTGTTAGTTTGGATTATTGATGTAACTTTCAACCACGTTGCCCCAAATATGCTGACATAGACAGACCGTACAAAAAAATTATATTCAGTTCTCATGTATAATATACAACTCTAACCTTTGAGCTGAAAATTCTGGGAAAATAATGCATCTTATTCACAAATATTTAAAAGTAAATTCAAATATGAATTTAGAAAAATATAATTATACTTTTAATTCATAAAAATAATTCTAACTGTAGAACATGAACAGTAATGACTTTTTATTTAGTTTGGTTTGGTGTGGTGAGGTCTTACCCCTCTGCAGAGGTGCAGTCAACATATTCTACACCCCTCCCCCCGACTTTTTATCAAGTTTGGTGTGTTTTGGTGTGGTTGGGTGTCAGTCATTTTCAGAGATGCAGTCAACATATTCTACAGCTTTCCCCCAAGCTGACTGGGCTAACATTTTATCTAATTTGGCTTGGTTTGTTGAAAGTGGAGAATCTTACCCCTCAGCAGAGGTGCTGTCAACATATTCTACAGCTCCCTGCCAACCGACTATGCTGACTTTTTATCTGGTTTGCTGTAGTGTTGCTGGGGTGGGGGGAGTATCTACTCAGCAAATATGTATAGTCAACATATTCTACACCCCTCCACAAAATGATTGGGCTGACTTTTTATCGAGTTTGGTATTGTGGGTAGGGGGCCTTACCCCTATGCAAATATGTAGTCAACATATTCTACAGCCCCCCTCCACACACCAGCTGACTGTGCTGACTTTTTATCTAGTAAATTAAAGATAGTTACCAATGAATAACAATGCCTTGATGCCTTTCAACAATGTCTTCCATTTAAAGACATCCATGAGATAAAGAGACTCATTTCTCCTTCAAAGTAAAAAAGTTGGTTGGTTGGTTGATTTTAAGGCATGTCAACTCTTGTTGGGTTATTTAATGCTGAAGTCAGTTGTTTTTATTCTCAAAGTAATTATATGGTTCCAATCATTTGTAATCATCATCCTCATCAAAGCATGCAGACAGTATGTGTTCCCTTGATTCTTTTTCTCACCATCTATCTCAATCAAGCTTTGCTCTTAGTAAGTCCTCTAGACAGCACGCAGTGTCCACACAGAGCTGATGAATATAACTTTTTGCTAGTTAGCCAACATTTGTGAATCCATATGTAGGAATCCATAAAATAACATTCCTTGTGAACTGTCCTGACTTGTCCAGCATGTTTTGCTCATCTTAGTAGGTGGATTGGGAGATGAGAGATAAGTGGCCGTACAACCATTGCTTTGTAGTATGCTCTTTTCAGGATTTGTTCAAAATGGTATGCAGAATTCTTGTATAGTTCCCAACTAGCATTACCTCCAGGCATTTTATCAAAGGTCAAGTGGTGCCACTATACACTAGTACAGACACAACTACAACTTGAAAGAATCCTCATTTTATTTAATCTGAGAGATCAGATTTTTACATGGTAGATAACATGTCAGTAGCATTCCATGTTTTTTCTATGTGGATGTTGACATCACTTTCAGCAGATAAGATATAGTTACCAAGGTTTATGAACTGGTCTATTAGTTTCAGAGATTTACTATTTAATGAAGAGATGGCACTATTTTGATTAAAACACATGAAATCTATTTTATTTGAGTTCAAATAGAGACCAATGCCTCTTTTTTGCCTTTCAAACAATTTATAATTTCAAGAAACTTTTCTTAATATAAATAATTCACATACAGCCTCATTGCTTTAAGTATTCCGATCTAATACAAATAATTTACATACAATTATGACTTCAAGTAACTATTCCTATTCAATAATAATGATCATTTGTTCAAATTAACTTTTCTTGATATAAACAATTTGCAGACTGTTATGGTATCAAGTATTCCTATCAAATACTAATAATTTATACACAGATCTGATTTTAAGAAATTATTCCTAATTATCATTCAGGGTTTTTGGACTATTGTCTTCATCTTTATTGTTATATTCACATTTCAGCCGGAACCATGTCCTTTATTTAATCCATGGGGGTCGCTTGCTCAGATTAGTTATAACCAGGTACAAGTGTTAAGTATTCCTATATTGTTACTCACCTGCAGTCCGGATTGAACCTGCAACCTCCAGACAGTGTGAATATAGCAATAAAGATAAAGACAATAGTCCAAAAACCCTTAATGATAAAAATCAAGTTTTGTCTCAAAAATTTAGACAACTAATATTTCTATTGAATAATGATAATAATTTGTTTACACACAGTTTTATGGTAGCAAGTGTTTCTATCTAACACAAACAATTTTCCGATCTATTTAACCCATTGATGGGACTTTAACGGGTTCTTCCCCTGTGGGTCAGAGTAGACTTGGGAGTAATAGCAATGAAAGAGTGACACCACACATGCTGAAACTGCATAACTAATGGCTAATAGTTATCTGGGATGTTGAGTTGAAGACATTTTATACACTGATGAATTTTTTTACTAAGATCCTCATTTTAGTTGTTTTTATCTCTACATTTGGCCTTCCTAATGTTGTCAGAAATCATGAGGTGATGTTTTATTATTGGGTGAATTATTTAAACTAGCATCATCTCTTATTGTTTTGATCTGTAAGTTCCAGTTGGTGGATTCTCTGGCCTTCCTCAGCTGTATATCAAATCTAGAAACATTCTATTAGCTTTCCATTCTCACCTCCGTAATGTTATTGACTGGGGCTGTAGAATACACTGACTTCATCTCTGCAGAGGAGTAAAAGTCCTCTAACAATAGTAAGGCTTCAGTAATGCTGGAGCTTTGGAGAATACGGAGTTCCTTGCCATTGCTCCCAGGTCCACTCTGGCCTGGAGCGGTAGCACCTGATAGGATCCTATCTATGGCTCAAATAGAACTAAACTGAGTACTTATGCCAAACTGAATTGCTTGAAATAGAACTGCTTTGACATTTAAACTGTATACTTGGGCTAAACTGAATTGTTTGAAATAGAACTGTTTATATGTATAAAGAGGATTTGGCATTAAATAACCTACAATGGTTTATATTCTATAAAACCCAACCAAACCAAATCCTAGATATTTAATACATATGTAAAGAGGATTTGGTATTAAATAACCTACAATGGTTGATATGCCATAAAACCCAACCAAACAGGACCTAATATATTTAATATATATGTATAAAGAGGATTTGGCATAAAATAACTTACAATGGTTGATATACCATAAAACCCAACCAAACCAAATCCTATATATTTAATATATATGTATAAAGAGGATTTGGCATAAAATAACTTACAATGGTTGATATGCTATAAAACCCAACCAAACCAAATTCATAACCTTACTAATCAAATAACAATGATTTGTCTGATGCAAAAACATTCAATATGGAAACCTTACCAAGCCAGACATATTTAACATTATACAAATTACTGTTCCGATAAGAAAGGCATGCTGAGCATCACAGTTATCATTGGATAAAATGAAATCTGCAACCAGAGTTCAAATACTAGACTAGGATGATTGCCTTTCACTTCAAACTAATGCTCTTGAGAAAGGTATAAATCCATCTCTTCTTCCCTCACCTATGGGTAAATAGTAGGGCAGACAAGATTCTTGTAGTAGTAATGCCACAAACAATCTTACCTCAAAGAAACAGAAGGTGTTCTCTCTCTGCTACCGGCATGTGGAAACCAGAAGAAGAAAAGGACGCAAGAGGTGTGACTTATTTTATGGAGGAGAATGTGATAAGATTTAATGAGCATATAAGAAACTAAGTTTGAGGTGGAAAAAGCAGAGCAGTATTTTGCTTATGTCTGAGTGGTGAACATCCATCAGTTTATTTTGCGTGTTAAATAATTTGACTACCCCACAATTGGTTGATTCCACTATGACTAGACTTCTAAAACCACGAACAGTTCTTTAATCCTGGTATGGCAACCAGTCTTATAGATAAACTCTAAACTCAAACCAGCTCTATTCCACAAAAATAAATGACCTTGTGTCCCATCCTGCTCATGGCAGAGGGGGTGGAGTAAACAAATACTCCACCAACTGTCTTGAATCTCAGCTTGCTGCTTGATGTAATTATGCACAGGTTCATAAAAGGGATGATCATCCTTTGTCAGGAATAATATACAATATATACACATAACACTTCAATTATGTTAAACATTAAAATGTTTTTGTAAATTATTTATAATTAGTTTACTCATCATGTGATATTTTCTTTAAAGTTACTTTTAGACTCCAGAGTTAAAAGCTGCTTATGGGCCAAGAGTTTTTTTTTCACTTAAAATGATTAGAAAAAATATAAACTCAACACAAAAAAAAAGTGTTTGACTTTTATCACAAGTTAAAAACAGTCTCCTTTCTCAAAGGAATCATTTTGGAAATAGAATACTTCTATAAATGCACTCAAGTAAAAAAAATCATGGTGTGCATTTTGTTAATGTGCATTGATTCCAGTACAATCAATAAATTTCAAAAGGTGATTCTAAAACATGAACATGTGTTTCCTATAATGGAAATTTGTTCTGGATGTTTTAAGACTAATTCTTGACTCACTAATGTCTGGGAAAAAAATAGGTCGATAACACAGACTTTGTAAAATCAAAATTTTTTTTATATAAACTGACATCAAATAGCAAAAGTATTTAACTAAGTGGTAAAAAACACAAAAAAAAATCAAAGTGGTTAGACTTGATTCCAAAAACATACCAGCAGGAAACCAGAATGAAATGTACTGCAGATTCTATCCATAGTTGCAGGTTTGTTGGTATCGTCTTCGCTCATTTGAAAATCAAAGACCGAATTATCAAAACATAAGAATAAATCAAATATATTTATAACATGTGAATGTCAGATGAGATATCTTGTTTTACTCCCTGTAACACTTCTTTTGCTCCTTACAACAATCCTTGTTTTACTCCCTGTAACACTTCTTTTGCTCCTTACAACAATCCTTGTTTTGTTCTCTGTAACACTTCTTTTGCTTCTTACAACAATCCTTGTTTTGCTCTCAGTAACACTTCTTCTGCTCCTTACAATAATCTATGTTTTGATCCTTGCAACCCTCTCTTTTGGCTCCCTGCAACCTTCTTTGTTTTGCTCCCAGCAACACTCATTGTCTGATCAGTGGTGACAATAAGATCAAGATACTGAAATATTTATTGAAGAATTCAATAAATCAAAATTTGAATTTTTCATGGTACAATAGTGTAGTAGTAATGCCACGAACAATCTTACCTCGAAGAAACAGAAGGTGTTCTCTCTCTGCTACCGGCACATGGAAACCAGAAGAAAAAAAGGATGCAAGAGGTGTGACTTGTTTTATGGAGGAGAACAAGATAAGCCTCCGTGAAGTGGCGAGATTTGATGGATATAAAAGACTAAGTTTGAAGTGGAAAAGTACAGTATTTTGCTGATGTCTGATTGGTGTACAGCCAGCAGTTTATTTTGTATCTTAAATAATTTGACTACCCCCTCAATAGGTTGATTCCACTTCAACTAGACTTCCAAAACCTCGAACAAATAGTTAACAATTTACCTGGAAGGTGATGTAAGGTGATTGAAAATATAGGCACAACAATTGACACGCGATACATTGGGCATCACAAATCAGAAGGGACAGCAAGGCAGATTAGAAGTTACATTCTTAATCATAATTCATCATTATAATAAGCATCATTAGATATAAGCACTATAATGCTGATTTTCAAGGATATCTGACCCTCCTTACATAGAAGATTGGAGCAATACAATCTTTCTACTTTTCAATTTCTTTTTATTTGCCTCTGTATTGAATTAATTTTGGAATCAGTAAATTTATATCTATAAATCAATAAAAAAATTCTAAAGAAAATAATTTGAATATCAAAACATAAGGAAAAAGATTTCTTGAAAAGAGAGAATTCCTTCCATAACGCAGATGTGGTAATAGTGTCTATGATAAATCTGTAAAAAACAGATAATAATTAAATAAAGAGAGAGGAGAGAAGAAAAAGTTTTAAAAAAAACCAATCCTCTTTGGGGATAAGAATATACCAGTTGAGACAAAGAATATGTCACCTGGATCCTTTGCAGAGGATAAGAAGCCCCAAAGAAATTTTTTTTTTTCTTCCCTCCTCTCCCTTTCCTTCTTTAGTATCAATTTATTATAGGTGTTAATGTAAGAGTTTGCGTTTCAGCCGGTATAGTTTTTTTTAGATTGAACTTTGCCTCCTGCACCGGTCGCTTCCGGGTGGAAGGTGCGGGAGGAACTTCCAGCCTGAACACCGGCTGGCGCGAATTCGGTTTTTTTCAAATCGACCAGCATGCAAGACTGATGTTTTTCTTTGTTGGTCACTAGCAAGGCAAAAAGAGGTAAGCACGTGAATTCTCTTGATTAATTGATTCGATTTAAATCATCACTTTCGTGGTGTGTTTCCTTTTTTGGAACATTTATGAGTGGATTTGGTTTGTTTCAGTTGGAGAATGTATAGTTGGAGAATGTGTACGCTTGTTTTTTACGCTGAACACGTGTGCAAATAAAGATATACAACTTCATCAGTATGAGACTTGTGTCTATGATTTTTGACCCCAGTTGCTGCTATAAAAATTGGTTTAATATATATGTTGATACTAAGAGATGATTAAAAATAGCTCACAAGATGATTGATTTTATGAGTCATGAGTTGTTTTATATCTTAAAAAATTCTATCATTGCAATATCATATTTGATTTCTGCTTTTGTCTTATTTCAACTTTTGTGTATTGACCACTGTAATAGTTCAACTAGTTTTACTGCCATTTTAGAATTACAGTGAGTGTATCAATTTGAATTGTACCTCTGTCGGTGGGTCTCTCTCTCTCTATATATATATATATATATATATAGATAAAGTTAGTGACCTTAGTCGAGGGTGACCCAAAGGCTCCCTTTTCCATAGTTACTACACAAAGGTGTAGGGGAGGGTGCTACTCCATTCCCTAGATTGCTCCACTTTACACTTGATCCTGACCTAATAATGCTGAGTGTTAAGCAAGGCGGTATCAAGTACCATTTTTTGAGTCTTTGGTACAATTCAACCTGGGATTGAACCCCAGTCTCCTGGGCCATTGGCGAACACTCAACTCATTAGGCCAATGGCCAACCCAAATAACTCTAAAGCATATTCATAAAGAAGAATTGGATAAATAGCACTTTGAACTGCGAAGAATACTCCTCTTCAGTAGAAGTATCTTTCAATCACTGAATTATACCAGCAAAGATTCGCCTGAGTCTACACAGAAATAAGAAACAAACAGTTAAAGCTTCACAAAATGACTGATCTTCATTTGCCAATAGTGATATAAGCAATCAATATACGGTAACTGTAGTAAAAAATTTGATACTCTTCAGGAGACATCTGAAAGACATTCTCCGAATGACGAATATGGAAACTTTGTTCTCCGAATGACACATATAAAAACTTTGTTCTCCGAATGAAGAATATGTAAACTTTGTTCTCCAAATGCCAAATATAAAAACTTTGTTCTCTAAATGACAAATACAAAAACTTTGTTCTCCGAATACTGAATATGTAAACTTTGTTACTACCTATATAAAAGCAGCAAACGAAGAGTCAAATGTAGTTGGTAACAGTTAGGGAAAAAGGAGATAATATGAAAAGCACCTCAAGAGCCAAACTAAAAGTTGCCAGCCAAGAAAAAAGATTTCAGAAGATTTTATTTTAAAATTCTGCTTGTAGACCCTCCTGCAATCACTAACAAACCTACTAAAAAAAATTATTAATTACCCACTAGACATTAAGGTAGAACATTTTACAAAAGACAAACTTGACAAAATAGTAAAAAAATTAAAATTGAAAAGCTGCTGGTCTCGATGAAATATCTCCTGAAATTTGGAAGACAAGAAAATATAATGACAAACTTCTTTGATTCAGCAGCACTGTTTATAAACTAAACACAATAGAAAAATGGATGAAAAGCTGCATCCTCCTCTTTCCCAATGAAGCAAAACTTGGAATCATGAAGAATTACCGAGGCATAACCTTTACTGCAATAGTTGCTAAAGTTTATACTACTCTGCTTCTCAATCGTATCAAACTTGAAGGCGAGAAAAGTTTTTTAAAAAATCAGAATGCCTTACAGAGAAAATGATGACATCACAGATTCTGGTCATCCATCAACTTATTAAAAAGGTACATGCAAAAAATCTTAAGGTAACTCTGTTGTTCATAGATTTCTCCAAAGCATTTGACTCCATACACAGAGAAAAGATGGAGCAACTACTCTTAAATAAGTCTCTTAAAAGAAACTTTTACTGCTATAAGAATGCTTTATGAAGTCAATAATTCTCTCACCTGATAGAGACACTGACTTCTTTGCCATTGTCACTGGAGTCTTGTAAGAAGTTACATTAGTACAATATATATTTATAATCAACATAGATTACATACTATGAACATCAATAGATCTAATAAAAGAAAATGATTTTACACTAAAACAAGACAAGAAGCGGGTAATATCCAAGAAGAACTATAACAGACCAAGACTGCACTGATTATCGAGCACTTCTTGCAAATACATCTGCCCAAGCCAAATTTCTATTGCATAGCCTCTAAGAAGCAGCAGAATGTATCAGCTTCTACATGAAAGCAAATAAAATACAGTTCATGTGTTTTAAAGAAGAAGGAACCATCTCCACTTTAAGTGGCAAACATCTGAAATTAATAGATAGGTTTACATGGAGGTGCCCGTGGTGTAATGGATGATATCGTAGGAAATGGACACGGCAAGACGAGTTCAAATCCTGGCCGAGACTGATTGCATTTCACATTGCACTAATACCTTTGGGAAAGGTATGAATCCAATTATTCTCCCTCCAGCTATGGGTAAATAGTAGGACAGACTAGCTTCTTCAGCCTTGATGAGGCAGCTAGTCTTGGAGAAGGAAAACTCTGAATTCAAACCTGTTAAACTCCACTTAAAAATTGACCTTGTGTCATATCTTACCCGAGCAGAGGAGTTGGTAAATATGATAGACAGGTTCACATGACTTGGCCACAATATTTCATCTACTGAAAATTATGTCAACTTACATCTAGCAAAGCCGGGGACTGCAATGGACAGGTTAATAATCATACAGAAATCTGATCTTTCTGATAAAATAAAGTAGGATTTCTTCCCAGCTGCAATTGTGTCAGTACTACTGTAAGGATACACCACTTGAACACTAATGAAATGCATGGAGGAAAAGCCTGATGGAAGCTACACACGAATGCTATGTGCTGTTTTAAAGAAATCCTGGAAGCAACACCTCACAAGATAGCAGTTGGAAAATCACTTACCTGCAATCTTATAAACCATACAAGTAAGAATAACAAGACATGCTGAACACTGCGGGAGAAGTAAGGATGAACTCGTAAGTGACATTCTGTTATATATGGATACGCTAGTGTTGGCTAACCAATAAAGACTTACACACGTCAGTCTAGAAGGCCTGCTAAGAGATATGGTTCATAGGGACAGATGGTGAGAGAATCAGGAAACTCCATGCTGTCAACATGACCTGATGATAATGAAATTCGAGAGCATAAATATCAAATTTGGAGGTGCCCGTGGTGTAATTGTTATCATTGTAGAAATGGACACTGCGACACAAGTTCAAATCCTGGACAAGGTTGTTTACATTTCACATAGTGCTTATGCCCTTAGCAAAGGTACAAATCTTACTATTCTCCTTTGAGCTATAGATAAATAGTTGGGAAGCCTGCGCCCTTTGACCTTGTGAAACCTTTTAACTGCTCACAACCGGTCCTGTGTCTCTCTGTTTCTTTCTCTCACTTGCCGCGTCAATACACTGGTTTGCACAATTCTGCTATGAAGCAACCAATACCCCTCCCCACAATGCTTCTTTTATACCGGTTCTGGCTGACCAAAATTTGCATATGTTGCAAACCCTGTCCTACCAGAGATAAGATGCATGATGTACAAATTGCACTCCCAACGACACTAATGCTTCCGTTTTTCCATACTTCCAGTACTCTAAACGCAAGACACATTCGGGCTATTTTCGAACCTTGAGGTAGGCCATTTCTTGTTGCTATGAAAGGAATTCAATTCACACAGCTTCGTTGTCACATTTCATTTCTCTCGTTCACAGGCTGTTTTTTTTTTTATCTAGCCGTGAACGATTGCTGAATTCACGTAAACATTGGCTGTTCTGCATACATATATAGTATCTGATTCCTTGTCTCTTTGAATGACAAACCTCGGTTGACTCATCAGAGACAGCAGTCTGCGGGTTCTGACTTTCAATTTCACTACACCTTAGTAAAAACTTGACCTTTGTGTTACATTCTACTCATGTGGAGAGGTTGGTAAATACAAGCATAGAACTTTGAACTTCTAAGGGACCACTTTTATTAGAAAAGCACAATTGATATTAGGGAGATCAGCTGTGGAAGATTCTAAGAATGTGCTGAATTCAAACATGTTACACTCCACTCAAAAAGTGACCTTGTGCTACATGCTGCTTGTGCGTCGGAGGGGAGCAAATGCATCAATATTAAATTGACTTTAATAAATGAACAAAATTACACAAGTATTGACATGCCATATTAAAATCAACTAACAATTTCTTCACAAATTTTCAGACAAATATATCAATCTTTCTTGTTTTATATATGTATGCTGGCAATTTGGAATAATCTAAAAAAGATCTGGAACACAAAATTCATCTCAAGATGTCAATCTTAATCCCACTATGATAGTGTATTTTTATTCTTGCTTTAGGAAGTGAAAAATTTCTTCCAAAATGTAATGCTATTGTAGTTCGGTATACAACTATTTCTTTTGTTTGTATGTTGAATTATTAAACAAAGTTTTATTTGAGTTATCACGGTAAAGGGATTAAAGAAGTTAAATCATCATGACACAATGAATTGTTGTGGTCATCAACCAAAATTCTATGGGATACACATTTTTTTCTAGTCTTAAAATAAGCAATAAAAACATACTTAAGAACATTCTAGAAATTTAGGATCAAAACCGCATTAGCATTTAAGTTATATTTTTATATTTTTCAACCAATCAGCTAAAAACATAGAATAG
This sequence comes from Sepioteuthis lessoniana, assembly GCA_963585895.1. Classification (NCBI taxonomy): domain Eukaryota; kingdom Metazoa; phylum Mollusca; class Cephalopoda; order Myopsida; family Loliginidae; genus Sepioteuthis; species Sepioteuthis lessoniana. Next base: position 66,477,486 of record OY757930.1, on the reverse strand, counting down.
GAACATTCTAGAAAAAGAGGATCTGAAGTCAACGAACAGAAAATATTTAGGCTCTAAAATAAAATAGTAAAATACAAATCTGATTGGTCAATAAATGTCTACACGCCAAAATTTTAGGACGATTCTTTGATTCACTATTACGGTATAAATAACACAGAGTTAGGGAGCCATTCACTAAGACCAAGCCTATCCATTAAGTTAGTATAGCAGTAGCCGATACTCTGTCCGGCAAATTCCTTTTCTTCTACAGCCAAAGTTTATGACCAAGCTACAGATGACCACGAATCACGTTCAAAAGAAAAAACTGACAAACTTTCTTTCATCAACGCAACACGCTGTCGCCACAATCATAAAACCCTATATGAACTTAATGTAAGTAAGAACGACTTATTTACGGACTCCGTTAACATGAACATACATACACCTTTAAACAAATTTATTTTCTTCTTGCCAAACTTCATTTTCCAAAAGGCCATTTACACATCATGTGTTTTATTTGTTTTCATATTTTGTTTTATGCATATTAAATTGTTTGTTGTTTAATGTTCGTTGTGTTCTATTCTATTTCTTTTACGCGATTGCAAAGTTTTGTGTTGTATTTGTGGAGGAAATAATATTCGGAGCAATACCCGTAAAATACGGATGCTTTTCCACTGAAATAACCAAATTACATACAACCCCCACAATTCCTTCCTAAATGATTTGTTTGGTATTTATTGCATGATAGAAATGAAATAAAAGAAAACTTTTTATTATTAACATTGTAGAATCCTGTATTTAACACAAACAAATTATGTACTCATTAATTCATTTGCAAATGTCTGATTATAATAGAAGAGAAAAAAAGAGAGAAAAATAGAAAAGATGGGTTTATTTAATGGCATATCAACACCTTATGGTTTATTTAATACTGAAATTTGATTCATTAGTAAAAGTTTGGATTGGCTTGGTTTATTCAATGGCATATCAACTCCTTATGGGTCACTTAATGTTGAAATTTGATTCATTAGTAAAAGTTTGGCTTGGCTTGGCTTGGTTTATTCAATGGCATATCAACTCCTTATGGGTCACTTAATGCTGAAATTTGATTCATTAGTAAAAGTTTGGCTTGGCTAGGTTTATTCAATGGCATATCAACTCCTTATGGGTCACTTAATGCTGAAATTTGATTCATTAGTAAAAGTTTGGCTTGGCTTGGTTTATTCAATGGCATATCAACTCCTTATGGGTCACTTAATGCTGAAGTTTGATTCATTTATTAAGGTTTGGTTTGGTGAGGATTATTTAATGATTTATTCAAGAAAAACCTGAAGAAGGCTAAAGGAGGCACTGGCCGAAACATAGTTATTAATACCAAAATCTAATTAACTGGTTTAGGGTTCTACTCTAACTATAATTATATTTTCAATGTTCCCTTGCATTTTTAAAAAATTGCCCTTTTTTTTCTTCAATCATTTGTTTGCACACAGTAATATGGTTTTAAGTATTCCAATCTAATACAAATTATTTTCAAACAGATTTATTGGACTCACAGGTTCTACCGCTCTGGGTCAGAGTGAATTTGGGAGTAACTGCAATGAACCAGATGCAGTTTATTGTCATACCCAATACACATTGCAGCATTGTAATCAAAGAGTAATGTTTTTATTTTGCTGCAATATGCATTTCCACATTCCAACACAAAACATTGACCTCAGTTATTTTAGGGACCTACTGAGCTTGGCAAATTTTCCAAATCAATACTCAATTGTGTTGCAAGCTAAGTTAGGTTTGAAACTGAACTCCAGAAGGAGAGTTAATTTATGGTACATTTGAGGATCACATTGAGTGCATGTGGGTAGTCCATTCCATGGGGTGTGATTGGCTGCTAGTCTATGAGTGGAAGTATTTCTGTATACATACCAGTTACAATTTAATATTGTGCTCAGGTCCAAAGAGCTTTCCCCTTGAGTAGTACTTGCCCCTTCACCTGAAAGGAGTAAGGACTGGGTTGATTGCCCAGTATCTAAAGTGTCACTCAAGGAAATTGGCAATGGAACAGAGCAATTTTTAACCCTTTTATGAGGATACATGCTTCCTGAAGGGCATCTAACTTTAAAATTACCTAGTGTCATATTCTAGCATTATGGTGGGTTTTTTAAATCTCAGACTGTTATATCAATCTAACTATTTCAGTCTGTCTATATCTATCAATCTATCCATATCTACCAATATTGATCTATTCACATCTTTCTTTCTAACTCTATAGCTCCATTGATAACCCTCAATCAATCAATATCAGTTTATATCTCTCCGTCTTTATGTATCTCAACTCATCTAAGCTTATATCTACTTACCTCAGTTTGTTTATATCTATGAGATCCATTCAATAAATAAGGTGAATTTTGTGTAAGGAATTGGCAATAGGAAGTACTGTTTACAGTTGCTCATTTTTCATGGAAATTAATCATGCTGTGTTTTTTCATGTCCCAAAATGTTGTATACTCATTGCAGATTCATGCAGAACACAATGACACAATGAAGACGAGCGACACAGTTTTTAGAATAATATATCTCTTACTTTATTTGAAAGGTTGGTGTGTAAGAGGGAGTTGGAGACCGAACAGAACTGCAACATATTGACCCCCACTCTTATGGCCATCAGCGTTGTGTCTTTCTCGTTCTCCTGGGCTGCTCAACCAGAGGCCCGGGGGCCCACTCTCTGCTGGATGCTGGCTTCCTCTACCACATCTCTTCACCAACAGGTCTGGTCTCCAAACAGATCTCCAAACTCATTGACTTCCTGTCTTCACCGAGTTATATAATAGTTCAATCGCCCCCTCAATATCTTTGGAATGGCATGTTTGGCCGGGTCGAATGTCAATATACAACAAAAAGACTGTCAGCACAACCTTCTTTATTCATCACTGTGCCTGGAAATTTTTCTTTACCAGAGATTCAGTGTGTTTTTAGACTGTTGACTATCTTTTCAACTCAAGCTCATAGTGGCAAACCCATGTTTCACCAATTTGTAAAGTTTTTTTTTATTAAAACATGCTTCTCAGTATACGTCATACATTCTTTTGTAAATTTCATATAGTTTGCACTTTTCAGGCACCAAAGATTTGATGAGAGACCTCTGTTCAAACCAGAAGCGCAGTTTGATTTGTTCCTATAATGAATAGCCTCAAAACAAATATTTTCGTGAGATTAAAATAATATCTGTACTAAACCAATCCCAAAATATGTAGTTTACATTTAAGGAAAAAATTCTGGAAAAAAAAAAAATTCCATTTATTTATTGAAAGACCTTTGTATAGGTATAGTTCACTACTCTCTCCTTCTCTCTGTCTATTTATCTCTCATATATTTACATATGTTTGTACAAAGAGAGAGAAAGACACAGAGGTTTTATGCCTATCAAAAGTTAAAGGTTTAAGATATGACCAGATTATTGTAATGAAATGATAATTATTAATAGAAAGCAAAATAAAATAGAGGAATTTATGCTAAAATTAGAAATTACAGAAATTAACCTATCCCTCCATACTTGTGTAAATATTATGCAAGTGTTTCAAATAGTGTTCTCAATTTTGTCTATCAACAGGGGTTGGGGTCACCAGCAACAGAAGTTGAAATCTAATTCTCAAAATAAACATGTTTTATGAAAAACAATTGATAAAGATATCTTTTTCTGGCTAACAATTTTCCTTATGTAGAAGAGAACATAAGACTAAACCCAATGTCATTGTCAAGTATTTATGATTAAGTATTTTTCAACAATGCACTTCTGGTCATTATCAAAGATAAGGAAAATGAAATTTATTGACTTTCACAGTTTTAATATCCTTTTAATACATTGGTTCATACAGTATGTGGTTCTGTGTATCTAAATAAGTGGAAAAGTGGATAAATCAAACACTTACAATGGGTTTAGTAGTACTATTTTGTTGAATAAAGATTGAAGTATTACTACTAAACTGGAAATAAAGAATGAAATATTACTACTAAACTGGAAATAAAGAATGAAATATTACTACTAAACTGGAATAAAGAATGAAATATTACTACTAAACTGGAAATAAAGAATGAAATATTACAACTAAACTGGAATAAAGAATAAAATATTACAACTAAACTAGAATAAAGAATGAAATATTACAACTAAACTGGAATAAAGAATGAAATATTACTACTAAACTGGAAATAAAGAATGAAATATTGCTGCTAAACTGGAATAAAGAATGAAATATTGCTGCTAAACTGGAAATAAAGAGTGAAATATTGCTACTAAACTGGAATAAAGAATAAAATATTGCTACTAAACTGGAATAAAGAATGAAATATTGCTGCTAAACTGGAAATGAAGAATGAAATATTGCTACTAAACTGGAAATAAAGAATGAAATATTGCTACTAAACTCATTGTAAGTGTTTGATTTATCTACTTTTCCACTTATTTTTATCATCTTGTCACATTCACCGAAATCTACCATTTCTCCACAAGAATAGCATCAACACAGAATCAATGGTGTTTAGTGGTGATTGTCAGTTTTTTGCCTATGAGATCATCAGACAAACAGTCATCAAGTGCTGATATACTCTACCACTGATATTGAATACTCTTTATTTATAAAAGTAGCAAACTATGTTATTAAAAATGAAAATTGTAATATGAGTTCAGGTAAAAAATGAAACATAATAATAGTAATCATAGGGATGTAAGTGATGGCAATGAAAGGATACTCTGCATTCCCCAAAGCACCAGCAATACTGGAACCTCACCATCAGATTGTTTAATGTCAGATCTAGGACACTCATTGGGTAGTCTTACCCCTTTGCAGAGAAGCAGTCGGTGTATTCTAAAACTCCAGAATTTTGAGGAATGTGGAATACCCCTTCATTGCCATTACTTCCTGGTCCACTCTGACCCAGAGTGGTAGTACTTGTTAGGGTCCCATCTATGGGTCAAATAAAACTGTTTAATCATTTACTTGACTTGAAATCATCTATGCATAACAAAACTTGAAACCATTTAACTGTGTGCAAGCAAATGAGCTCTAACTCATTTAAAAGTAATCTTACCTACATACCATTTGTTTGCAAATCATATATATTTAATATCTATATGTATAAACAGGATTTGGCATTAAATAACCTACAAGGGTTGATATGCCATCAAAAACACCTAACCAACCAACCTTTTTAAATAATTTTAAACTGATCTATTTGACTCATAACAGGTACAACCACTCTCGGTCAGAGTGGAGCTGAGAGTAATGGCAATGAAGGAGTGACTACTTTTCCCAGAGCTCCAGAATAGGAGCCTTACCACTGAATACAGTTTAGTGTTTCACCCAATATACTTTTGAGGATGTTTTAATGATAAAAGTTTGCCATCAACACCCCAAATATGATAGGCAATGCATTTAAAATCATATTCTGCACTTCAAATTTGATGAAAGAAATGATTTTTCAGATTGTGGATGAGATTAAGAAGAATGTGACATGACAGCTGATGGTGATCTCAAAAGATTTTTGCAGACTGTTTTGGAAAGTGAAAGAGTCAATGGGATAAATGTGAGACCCTGAAGGGGCAACTCCGAAGGAGATTAAAGTGCTAGCATCCTAAGTTGCAGGGCGAGCCTAAGAAGGTATGATGCCCAATTAGGAACATACATATTGCAATATGTTGTTGTTTGTACTTGACAAACCAAGAGTAGATTACAATCCAGTGTGGGGCCAAATTGGGGGCAATTGGTCTAATGGCTTAAGGCCAGTCTTGTCAGGTGGTATAATGAAATTAATCCAAAATGTTTGGACCATTTTCAGACACAAATTTCATATATATATATATATATATATATATATAAATTTTTTAATGTTAATATTTCTTTGGGTATACATTTATAATATGAATTAAAACAGTTTCACCATACTTGTCAGCACATTCTTGGAATCTCCCACAGCTGGTATCCCTAATATCAATCGTGCTTTTCCCATAAAACTTCTCCCAGAAAAGTTTAAAGTTCCATGTATGTATTTATCAACACCTCCACATGAAACAGGAAGTGACACAAAGGTCAAGTTTTTTAAGTGGAGTTTAACAATTAATTCAAAGTTCTCCTTCTCCAAGACCAATTGTCATACCTAGGTTAAAGAGCACCCAACTATTTTCCCATAGCAGGAGGGGGAATAGTTGGATTCATACCTTTCCCAAGGGTATCAGTACTATGCGAAATCTAAACAGCCTCATCCAGGAATTTGAACTTGGGTTGCTGTGTCCATTTCCAGTGATGATAACCAGTACTCCACGGGCATCACACAAAGTTCTGTGAAAGTTCCCAAGTTCAACAAGAAACATCTGAAGAAGACCAAAGGATGCGTTGGCCGAAACATGGTGAATATAACAATAAAGATGAAGACAATAGTCCAAATACTTTAAATGATAAAAATTATCAAGCTTCATCAAAAAAATTTAGAAAAATAATTCTTCTTTGGATGTATTAACATTTTTTGATCCCTTGTGGAAGATTCCAATAATGTATTGACTGGGATGGTAAACAGGTGGAGACTGAAATTATATCCTAAAAGTACTGAGGTACCCGTGGTGTAATGGTTATCATCATAGGAAATGAACACGGCGACACAAGTTCAAATCCTGGGCGAGAGTGATTGCATTTCACATAGCACCAATACCCTTGGGAAAGGTATGAATCCATTTATTCTCCTCCAGCTATGGGTAAATAGTAGGACAGACTAGCTTCTTCAGCCTTGGTTAGGCAACTAGTCTAGGAGAAGGAAAACTCTGAATTCAAACCTGCTAAACTCCACTTAAAAATTGACCTTGTGTCATATCTTGCCCGAGCAGAGGAGTTGGTAAATATGATAGACAGGTTCACATGACTTGGCCACAATATTTCATCTACTGAAAATTATGTCAACTTACATCTAGCAAAGCCGTGGACTGCTATGGACAGGTTATTAATCATACAGAAATCTGATCTTTCTGATAAAATAAAGTAGGATTTCTTCCAAGCTGCAATTGTGTCAGTACTTAAAAAATTATAGGCAGACTGGGTTCTTCAGCCTTGGTGAGGCAGCCAGTCAAAGAGAAAGAAAACTCTGAATTCAAACCTGTTAAACTCCGCTTAAAAATTGACCTTGTATCATATCCTACCCGAACAGAGGGGTTCGTAAATATGTATCCTAGAAGTACTCCTTTAGAAGTATCAACATTTGTGTGTTGGTAATTGATTTGATTGATTTTAACAGTATGTCAACCTATCCAGGGTTATTTTATGCCAAGAGGTTAGGGAATCCCATTCATATTTACATTTTTTGTGTAGTTATTTCTTAACAGGTTTTTGTTTTTTTTTTAACTTTTTTTACATACAATCCTATCAACTACAAATAATTCTTAAACAATTCTATTTGACCCCATAGATGAGACCCTAACATGTCAGATTGGACGTGGGAATAATGGTAATGAAGGGTTACTTCACACTCCTCAAATTTCCAGAATAGGAGCATTACCACCAGATACATCTAAGCGTCAGACTTGGGACACCCCTTTTTTAGAGAGGAGAGGTATCTTTCTTTTTACTGTAGACAGTCAACATATTCTAAGCTTTGCTGGCAGGGCAGTGCTTGGGTGTATAATATTTTGAAATGTTCAAGTCTCTCCAGCTTATCCATGGAGTGACAAAAATACTGTCACCGAGACAAATAGGGTAATTAGGGGAGGAGTGGTTTACTTAAATGGTCATCACTTACTCTTTTCTCTGTCAGCTTCTGTGGCATGACAGGGACAAGACGTTTTGTTAAGATATTTGGTAATCCATTTCTTGATAAATAAATTCAAAAAAATAAATGAATAGATAAACTGAAAAAATAATTGGGAACACTGGGCTCTATAGCTTTGGTCTGGCAACCAGTCAGGAGAAAGACAACTCTTAATTCAAACTCTCACCAACTTGTATGACAAATATGGCTAACCATGTGCAACGAACACAAAAGTTAACAGAGTGCAAAGAAAAGCCCTTCAGATGATGATGATGATGGTCTTCAGTCTTTCTCAAGAATATACTGTTTTAGAGCACCTTGCAGAGCATTACTAGTGAGTTTGATTCTCACGGGGATTCCTATAATTTTGGTCCTGTGCCATACCTAAATTAAACTTAGTCAGTCGTATTGAATTTAGAATACTGTCTCACATTCCAAGCTGAGATCTCATGAACCACTCAACATTTTGACCTTATACTCTGGTCGTTTAATTCAAAAAAGTTCACCTTGTTGAATTAACTGTTCCTCTCAAGATAAATGTCAACTGGGAGCATGAACTGGAAAAAATATGTAGGAGACATAGCTGAAAAACGAATAAAATTATTCTTAAAATGTGATGTTAAGGTTTTTATCACAAAATCAACTTTTGTATACCTGATCAAATTTTGGTTGTTTTCATCAGAAAATATACAAAGCAGCTTCTAAATTTCTATGATAGATTCTTATTGTTGAAAAAATTTAAGATTACAATTTTTCTACAATAATCTAGACATGATAATAATTTTTCTACAAGAATTTACCCACTCTTACACTTTATAATTATTTATCAACAGATACAATTCATCTGTAATTACAGCTCATTGTGACACTATGTATGTGGTCTGCTAAGCAGACGATCCCTTTGTCTGTCTTGGTGCAAAACCAAACGAAGGGTTTGGACTCGAGATCTCGACGCGACCAGAAGTAGGCAAGGGAACGCCAGTAGGAGTTGGACAAAGGAACTCAGAGAAGGCAGTTGGCAACGGGAGACGCAAAGTGGCAGTTGGGCAGTCGACACTGGACAGCAGAGAGACCAGTCACATGAGATAGGGTCCAGCCGCAGTGAGGGAAGACCAGTCAAGATGAGTCAGCACTCCTCATGGTTTGTAGAATTTTCACTAGAAATACACGCTAGCGTTAGTCTACAGGAAATGCAGTGTTACATAACTCCTCTTCTTGCACTTGAGTTAACCCAAGCCCTCGTTTGTTCTCTGTTCTTTTCCTCTCACTCCCTTTATTGTATTTCTTGTGCTGTAAAGAAATATGCGATACCCCTATCGGAACCACAAGATGATCACCGGTTAAGAAGTTGATGTAACGGGGGGCCGAGTGGGTATCGTCACATTATCAGCAATAATTTATCAATACAATTATGCTTTTTTGTTTTATTCTATTAAAATACAAAACATCTCTCCACACAGACAGTACAAGTGACAATAGCCATAGAATAAATTGATATGATGAAGATAATGTTGCAAGCAAAGATACAAGATTTGTCTGAAAAATAAAACTAGAATGAAAAAGCACTTCATCGTAGATCTTCAAACAAAAGTCAATTGTCAAATGCTGCAAAAATATCTACTTACAAATTTGAATTTATCCTATGGACCGCTCTTTTATCCGGTGTAATTTTGACAGATATAGGTTCACCAGGAAACCAAATACCCTGGTGATGTTTATGTTTGAAACTGGCGGATCCTTTGTAGATATTTTGGAAAGATTTATGCGGTCCATTATCTGAAAGAGAAAAAGAAAATGACCATTATATCAAAATGCATCAAAGAAGACTATTATACTAAAATACATTAAAAAAAACTATTATACCAAATGCATTCAAAAAACTATTATACCAAATGCATCAAAAAAGACTGATGCCAAAAAGCATCAAATTTTTAAATCATAAAGAAAATCTGAACAATTTACTAAACCAAACTTAATTAAAAAATATCTCAAATTGCCAGCTGATATTCATTGGATTTACACAAGTTTAGTAAATACACTGTACTCACACATATATATTATTCAAAATAATCATGTATATATATATATATATATATATATAAATATGCAACTATAAACTAGAAGAAAGTGTACCATAGTAAGATTTTTATTCCAGCAATACACTTTAAAATTCTTGGAGTGGTAGTACCTGATAGAGTCTTTTCTATGGGTCAAATAAAACAGTGTGCAAACAAATGACTGATGTTAAATTGTGACTGTTATATACACCTCAGTGTAGTAGCTATCGAAAAGGGAGCCTTCTGGTCTCCCTCGACTCCGATGGAGTTAAGGGTCCATAGAAGATGCTGATAAGATGCCATAAAGAAAGCCAGCATCCAGCAGAGTGAGCCCTAGGCCTCTGGTTGAACATCAAGAAAACAAGAAAGACACAACGTGACGGTCATAAGTAGTGGAGGTCAAAATATGAAGTTTATGTTCGGTCTCCAGCACCCTCTCACATGCAAACCTTGAACAACCCTTTCAAACCCTTGCAATTAAGAGAGAGGTAAATATAATTGTAAAGAAGTCTTCCTGTGTCTTCCTTCTTGCGTCTTTATCGTTGTGTCATTGTGATGCTGCATGAACATGTATATGTGTAAATGACTATATAACTAGTAGAGACAAACTCATAAGGGACGTACTCCTGAGGGCCCCTTCATATGGACGAGCAAAGGTAAGATGACCAACTAGAACCTACATACAACAGCTCTGTACTGATACAAAATATCGCCTTGAAGACCTACTGAGATTGATGGACAATAGAGAAGGGTGGCAGGAAAGGGTCTGGGAGATCCGTGCTGATGGTGCGACATGATGATGATGATAATAATGAACATCACTACTATTCTTCTACAAGGATGGGTTTGACATTAACCCACAAAGGTTGATTTGCCATTAAATAATGAAACCAAACCAATAAGGGTACTTGTTATCCACTCAAAGAATTTTGTATGCCTTTCTTTCGATTCATTGACTCAGTCAGTGCTAACACCAATACCCATGAACACCGGACAATCATCATCTGACCTAATGGTATGTTACATCGTCCAAAATGCTATGGATATTGATTTGATGAAAAGAGTTTGTACATTCACTCAACATAGAATAATCAATTTATAGTATTGGACAAAACAAAACTGAGAGTGAAAAATCTGAACCACTTATTTATAGCCACAAATTTTAATGAAACTTCCATGATTTATATACACGAGTGATTAGTTTCCTTGATTGCAGGAGAAGATCAGAATTTTCTTAAAAAGAAATTTATCAGAAATACCAAAAAATAGAACATTTCTTAGAATTTTCTTTTCCTTAATTTGTTTGCTTGCTTGTTTGCTCATTTTTAATGGCATATCAACCTTCTTGGGCTATTTAATGCCAAATCCATCCTTCTCGAAGAACAGTAGTGGTACTGTTTAACCCATAGTTGGGAGGATCAGGGGGTTCAAACCTTTCCCAAGGGTATTAGTCTGAAAGTGAACATGATAGCATGACTGGAGTTCGAACTCACTACGATCCCACAGTCCAGTACTTTAACCATTACACCACAAGGACACTCCTCTTTAATTCGATATCCTAATTTGTGATTAGTCCTTTGCAAATGACTTTTCATAAGAGGAACATTGACAACAATAACCAAGGAAACTAATCACTCCCTATGTGTGTCTAAACCACTGAAGTTCCATTGAAATTTGTGACAATAATAAAAAATGATTCAGTTTTTTTCACTATTTTGTTTTTTGTAGCTTTATTTTAAACACAATTCAAAATTAAAAAATCATAAATTGTTTTATCATTGACAACAAAATAGGTTAAAATTTGATGTTTAATATAAAAACAATTTCCTTGTTGTAAATATTATTGATGTGAGCATACTTTTTGATAAAAGAAAATACTTGAGATTAATTTCTTCACTAATCATTGTTCTTTGTCTAAACACAGAAACAAGAAGTCTATTTATACTTAAATAAAATAGCTGAATACAGTTATTGTTCTTTTAGAAGATTAATCTTGGTATCAGCTTCAATACAATAAACATTTCACTTTCTGTAAGACACAGAGTGGGACAGAATTAATGGGGTAGTCAATAATAAATGAGTTGCTATTGACTGCCCTATTATGCCACTGATGATGGCTTAATGGCTACCATAAAAGAAAATAGAGTTAGCCAGCTAAGATAAAATTTTAGACAAATTTCTTTATATTTTACTTTATCTTCGTGCTCTTGAGAAAGGCATAAATCTTTTTCTTCTCCCCACGGATAAGAGTAAAACAGTAAGGTAAACAGAGCTTTCTAATCTTGGTAGGATAACCAACTTACAGGGTGACCAAAACAACTCTGTGGTTGAGGGCAACCTGAAGGGTCCCTTTTCATTAGCTACTACATCGAGGAATAATGGAGAGTACTACCCCGTTCCCTGGATTGCTCCACTTTACTTTTGATCCCTACTTTATTAAGCAAGGTGGCATTTAGTGCCATTTTTTTGAGTCTTTGGTATGAATCAACCTGGGATGGAACCTCCGTCTCAAAATATTTCTTTTCTCACCAGTAAAATCTCTATGCACCCCTTCCACTGTTAGAGGGTAGTGAGATCCAAAATGGCACTTACCCAACGGCAACATGTCTTTGTGTTCACCCTGTAGAAGAAGGAAAACTCTGAATTCAAACTTGCTATAATGGAGCTAAAAAAGGCTTGAAGCTAGAGTCCCTAAAGCAGTCTGACATTGGATTCAACTTCACTGTGTAACTAATGCTGAAGTTTTACTGCATCTTCTCCCTCTCTAGGACAACATCATTATTGTGAAGAAGGGAGACTTGCAGCTTGGGTAACTGTTGGGCTTTCATACAACTTTGCCACAGTCTATACCAAGACCCAGACACAGATCTATAGTCATGCAGGAGTGATGAGTGCCATAAAATATTGATCCATTGCATTAGTGGTGGGGGTTAGGGGATTTTGCATTGATGGTTTGGTTTTGGTTTCTTTGTTTAATGCCATATCAACTTTTGTGGATTATTTAATGCCAAATCCATCCTTAGTGAAGGACAGTTGTGGTACTATGTAACCCATGACTGGGGGCATAGGGAGATTTATACCTTTCCTTAGGATATTAGCCGGAAAGTGAACATAATAGCACAACTGGAATTTAAACTTACTCACACAAGGCTGCAGTTCAGTACTTAGACCATTATGCCACAAGGTTTGGTTGGGTTCTATGGCATATCAATCATTGTAGGTTATTCAATACCAAATCCTTTTTATACATATATATTAAATATCTAGGATTTGGTTTGGTTCAGTTTTATGGCATATCAACCATTGTAGGTTATTTAATGCTAAATCCTTTTTATACATATATATCAAATATATGATTTCTAAACACCTTTTGCAGATAACATTTTTAAATAAGCCTAAACTCATTTTTTTTTGCACACAGTTAAATGGTTTCAAGTATTGTTATTTAACAATAACAATTCAATTAAACATCAATCATTTGTTTACACGTAGTTCTATTAGCAGTTCTATTTCAAGCAATTCAGTTTAGCATGTCATTTGTTTGGTCTCAGTTTAAATATCAAAGTTCACAGTTTAAATGTCAAACAGTTCTATTTGAACCATAGATAGGACCCTACCAGGTCCTACCACTTTGAGGCAAAGTGGATTGGAAAGCAATGGCAATAAAGGAGAACTTTATATTCCCCAAAGCTCCAGTATTACTAGAGCCTCACCATCAGATTGCTTAGTGTCCTATCCAAGACAGTCATTATAAGAGTCTTACCCCTCTGCAGAGATGCAGTCGGTGTATTCTACAGACCCAGCCGACTGGGCCAATGCCAGAAGGACTTCCCCAGAGATAAAGAGATGATGGGAAGGAAAAGTCAGACATGTGGTTTCAAAAAAGTCCCGCTAACATGATTGTGAATATTACAACTTTTCTCTGGAGAGGACGATATGAAGTTGTATTTTCAAGTCTATCAAAGAAATATCAATTCTTTGACAAATCATAGCCCACCCCCAAGTAGGCAAAGGTGGTTTTGTTTAGCCTCAAAATTTAAGTCATTAATTGTCACCTCCAGGTAATCAACTAACTGACTGACCCATATTAAAAATCTCTACGTTTCATGTGTGTCTCTCTTGCACCAATAGCAAGAGTTCTCAAATTTGAGTTTTTGTTATCAGTCACTGGTAGTAGAAGGTGGCCAGTACAATGTTGCCATCTATGGGAAGGACTCCTTGCTGCTTCTGTTATGGTGTGATCATTATGAAAGGAAAGTCAGAAACAGAATGTAATGAATATATTTACACATTTGAAAGTTTTATTACATTTTCTTTCTCTTTTGAGTCTTTGTGGATATGGTATTATTTTTGTCAAAGTCAGTTTTTTTTCCAACTCTATTAGGGATGCATCTCTCACTACACCTGATCTTTTGGTTCTTTTTAGGGCAAGCCAACTTCAAGCTCCAGTGCAACGTTCTCACTGACTCTCTCAATATAAATTATTCTCTTCATATATGTATATATAATGAATTCTCCTACTTAAACTTGAATAGTTTGATCATTTAACTGTGTGTAAACAAATGACTGATATTTAATTGAATTGTTTGTGATACATAGCAATACTTGGAAGCATTTAATTGTGTGCAAAAGAATGAACTTAGGCTTGTTTAAAAATGTTATCCAAAAATGTGTTTACAGATCCTATATCTAATATATATGTCGAGGAGATTTGGAATTAGATAACCTACAATGGTTGATATGCCATAAAACCCAACTTCACCAACCAACCATTTGTTGTTTCCCTTATAAGCATATTAACTCTTTCCAAAGCTGTTTTTAAAACTCATCTTTTATTCAACAAAAACTTTTCCTCCAATGATTACTTAAGGTCAAAACTATTAAAGAAAAAAAAAAATATATATATATCTATATATTTACTAATTTAATATCTACCAGCATTCACGGTACCAGAAAAAAACAAAAAAAACCCGCCAGGAAGAGATAAAAGTATCTCGAATCACCGCCCGGGGGAAAAAGAAAAAATTATAGGTCAAAAAGAAAGAAAAGGCCAACCTCGTCTGCCCCTTGAAAAAAATCAAGGGATACGCAGTCAGTGGTTAAAAGAAAACTAGAAACCTTCCGCAAATCCTTTTTATATATATATATATATATATATATATAATCCTTTTCAAAACTCCATGTAATATATGTGAGTGTTGGTGTGTATCATTTGGGGGGGGGGAATTGTTTTAATTCCACTGATTTCAAATTAAAAATCAAGAAAATGAGAGTTTGATTCAGAAATGAAATGAAGGCATGAACTCTTATCCCTACAGCTATGTTTTACATAGTCCAACTGCTTTTCTTCTTGTCTATTCATATTATGAATTATCGACCAATGCTATTTATTCAAGTTTGGTCAACGTGACTACTATAGTTAACCCTTACTTTCTATCAGTCTGATATAAGTCTGATAGTAAAATTGAAATTTTCTTTCACTAGGTACTTATTCTTTTTCTTGTGTGGGTTTATTTTTAAATATTTTTCAGAATAAACAAGTTTTACTCTAAGTGTTATGTTTTGACCTTCGGCCCGGTCCAAAAAAATGCTATTCCAAGGTGATGCACCGGAAGGTAGTGACACATTCCAATGGCCAGTAATCGAAAGAGATCGCGTGGGCGGATTAAGGCTTATAATATGGGACAAGGTGAAGGTCCCACTGTGCCAATACAGACTGATGTACCAGAAGAGAGTGACCTCTGAACTGCATGACAGTTATTTCCGCTTGATGACGATTAAACATTCGATTTCAAAGATCCAGTGGGCGATCGTGCGGGTGTTGAATTATTATTTAACTCAGTTGAGTTCGAGTCCAAGAAGTAGTTGCCAGTAGGGTTCCAGACAGCTAGAGAACAGATGTGGTAGGGAAAGCCACACCCGACCGAGGGGGCCCTCGGGAACCCCGATGGAGTGGACCCCAGCATCAGGAGAACAAGAAAGACACAACGTGACGGTCATAACAGTGGGGTCAAAATATTGCAGTTTATGTTCGGTCTCCAGCTCCCTCTCACATGCAACCCTTGAACAACCCTTTCGAACCCTTGCAATAAAGTGAGAGGTAAAATATTGTTAAAGAAGTCTTCCTGCGTCTTCTTTCCTGCGTCTTCTTTCCTGCGTCTGTCTTTGTCATTGCATCTGTCTTAATTATTGTGTCGTTGTGATGCTGTAGATGACTATATAACATAAGCCCTGATAGGACCAAGCAAAAAAAACTCTTAATAAACAACAACAACAACAACACAGAAATGTATATATGAACATACAATGAACACAATTTCTAAACCTTTTACATATTATCAAAATCAGTGAATCAATCTATGGTTTAAATAGCTTGATATAAAAAATCTTAAAAAAAAACAATGATTTATTCTAAGTTTAAATCATAATCCAACAACTCTTAATCCATCTCTGAATATAATGGCTAAAGGGCTCAACTGTGGCCTCAAAGTAAGTGAATTTAAACTCAAGTCATGCTATTACATTCACTTTTCAACTAAATACCCTTGGAAAAGGCATGAACCCACTTATCACTCCAGCTATGGGTCAAGTAGTACTGAGGTTGTTGTTCTGCAAGAATAGCTTTGGCATTAAATAACCCGAGAAGGTTGATATGCCATTAAACAAAGAAACTGAAACTGAACCTAGATATAATAAAAATAAATAGAGTAACTGAAGTTTCATTTTCCTATGAATAACAAAAAGATCCACTTAACAATACGAGTTATAATGTAAACTGAACCCCACCTCTTAAAAACATTAAAAAAATATTTAATTGACAAATTTTTAGAGGATATAAAAATTTTATAAATTAATTAAAAACATAAGAAATTACAATAGAAAAAACATTATGAAATGAAAACACTGAAGTGGCCTATACTGAATTTGAGTTTATTTTAATACAGAGTTAGGCAGAATGTTAGGCACTACATGATAAAGTTAGGCAGAATGAACTCCCTGATTTAAAATTGACACCATTCAGTCACAAGTAGTGGTGAGCAGATGGGAAATATGCTTTTTTTTTTCGCTACAACAGTCATGCCATTTCAGTGGCTATTATGGTATGCAATATTGAATATTGTGCATTTGTGAAAGAAACTTGGTAACATCCCATAGCTAATTCACTCACCAGACAATTCTCTTGTGATCATTTCTTCTGGAGATATGTGAAGACTTAAGTCTTTAAATGTAGGCCACAGACGACTGAAAGATTTTATTTACCATGAAATCACAGCAATATTAGGAGCAATGACTTGGCAATGAATGAATTTCAAGGTGAGGTTTCAAAAGTGTACAGATCATGTGGGTAGACATTTGGCTAATATAATCTTTAAAACAAAGTTTAGACTATAAGATCACAAAATGACCAATATTGTTCTGTCTTATAATGAAATTAAATTTTGAATAGGATCTGTGTGTCCTCAAGGATACATAGCACAGTAGATAAAGTGAGATACCCAAAAAGAGTGTGAGTTCAATACTCAGTGAAGGCAGTGGAGAATTTTCAGAGGGGAAATTAACAAGAGATAACTGATAACTGATATCCATTAAACATGGCTTGTGGAAACTAGAACAGTCTACCCCGGTGAGTGAAATAAAGGGCTAAGTTCAATATTCCAACCTCCTGAAGAAGGCTGGAGCGCACAACGGCTGTAATTTTGAGATAAACATGGCGACAAAGATAACAACAATAGTCCAAAAAATGTAAATAATGTACATAATACCTTATCTCAGAAATATAGACAGATCTGTGTGACCTTTTTTTATTTACATTCCAAACCCAAGAGATTATTCTGCAGAACCCTGCAGAATAAAATAATATATACATATATATTTTTGGGTCTAATTTATAATATTTACACACACAAACACACACACATATATATTAATATGGGCCTAATTTTATCTATAATATAGTTTAAATTAGGCCCAAATATGTGTGTGTGTGTGTGTGTGTGTGTGGAGTGGTTTTATATCCTAAACTAAATTTAGTGAAAGTAAAAATTCAACAAAAGCAACATGGAAAATAAGGTATAAATCATTCAGTCACTCAACAAACAAAATGGCAATTTTAACCAACTGAATGATTTGTTGAGACAAAAATCAATAACCTGAGAGAAAATAGGGAAAAGCATGATTTTTTTTTCTTCTAATTTTAAACCAAGTGTAAAAGCCATAGAAATGATCAAGTAGCATTTTCAATCAAATAGATACGCTGATGACGTGGTGATTATTGGCACAGAAAATGGAATCAACAACCATTCAAATTTTGGCCTGAATAGGGAGAGGCATGAAACCATCACTTCTTTCCTAGGGGTAAAATAATAATTTTGGTTTTAGAAGGGCAACAAGTCTGCAAGAATGAAAACTCTAAGCTTAATCTCTTTACCAACATATCATGGGTCAGCACAGTAAGGTAAGATCCATTATTACCCATGGCTTATAGACTATGTGGAAGGTATGTATTTACCAACCCCTCCGCCTTGGCAGGATGTGACACAAGGCTAATTTTTATGCGGAGTTTAACAGGTTTGAATTCAGATTTTTCCTTCTTCTAGCCTTACCAAAGCAGAACAACATAGTATGCCCTACTATTTACCCATAGCTGGAGAGAGAATAAGAGGATTCATACCTTTCCCAAGGATATTAGTGCTTTGTGAAATGCAATCAGCCTTATCCAGGATTTGAACTTGTGTCACCATGTCCATTTCCTACGATGATAACCGATACACCACAGGCACTTCATGTAGAAGGTATGAGTTCTTTAGTTGATAGACAAAATAGCTGATGGGGGAAGAGAATAGACAACCAGAATCTTCAAGCAAATCTCTCTCTCCCTCTCTCTCTCTATATATATATATATATAAAATACATACATTAAATATATATATCTTAGAAAGCTACATATATAGATATGTAATTATGTAAGCATTGTATATTAGTGTATACTTATATATATATATAGGTTAACGAAAGCATGGACAGCTATCAATAGGCTATCGACTATATGGAAATCAGACCTAACCGATAAAATGAAACGCAGTTTCTTCCAGGCAGCGGTCACATCGATACTGCTATATGGATGCACTACATGGACGCTAACAAAACGGCTGGAGAAGAAACTAGATGGCAATTACACAAGAATGCTGCGTGCAATCCTCAACAAGTCCTGGCAGCAACACCCCACAAGACACCAACTGTACGGCCACCTGCCCCCTATCATGAAAACTATTCAAGTTAGGCGAACCAGACATGCAGGACATTGCTGGAGAAGCAGAGATGAACTCATAAGAGATGTACTCTTATGGATCCCCACACACGGCTGCGCAAAAGCAGGACGACCAGCACGAACGTACATTCAGCAGCTATGTGAGGATACAGGTTGTTGTCCTGAAGACCTGCCTAGGGCGATGAACGATAGGGAGGAGTGGCGAGAGAGGGTCAGGGATATCCGTGCTGCCAGCACGATATGATGATGATGATGATATATACACACACATATATATATGTATATATAGCAAATATGTTGTTAGACTACATTATACTAAACAATAATTTACATATTATATATATGTATAAGTATTTTATGAGTTAATATTTTATCTTGACTTGTAGAAATTTAAAGATAGATATTTACTTGGTCCTCAAAAACATGTATGTCTTACAAATCATCAACAATTGATATATAGCTGATATATCTCAAGCACTCTTCGAATAATGTTCCCCAAAATATAGCCCCGCGCTAGGCTTAGATTTAATAAATTCAATACCTATGAGAAAAGCTGGTACCCTAATGTCTCAAATTGTACTAATGCCCTTACAAAAGGCATTCATTCTTCACTTCTCCTCCAGCTAGGGGCAGACAGTTGAACAAACAGCGTTCTTTAGCCTTGTTATGGCAGCCAGTGTAGGAGAAAGAAAGAGCCCAAGTTCAAAACTAGTTATACTCAGCTAAAAAAAATGACTTTGTATTACATAAATACAAATGATAAATTTCCCAAAATGATATGTCTTGTCTCTTATCTTTAACTTTATTTTTCTCATGACTGGAGAAGAAAATGTGGGTATGTGTAATATAAGTGGGAGTAGACAGCTTATACCACTACAACCCTTAATCAATCTTGAGTTGAAGATATCAGTTTCTCTATGACAAGAAATGACAACAGGTCAGAACGTTAAATATTTGATTGAACGCAAATTAATTCATATTTGATTTTTTCATGTTTATTCATTGTGATCCGTCACTTTTGTGTAAATAATTATCCACAATCAATTTACGCATTCAAATGAAAATCAGGATTGAGAATATTAAAATAGTGATGATCTGGACATGGCTAAGTAGGGAAAACCTCAAGAAAAAAAATGAATCCATTTTAATAGCAATGCAAAATAATAAAATAAGAACCAATTATATCGAAGCACAAACTGATAATGCACAGAAGAATAGCAATTGTAGGTTATGTTATGACAGAGATGAAATAGTTGATTGGATAATAATACAGCAAACTGGCACAAAATGAATTCAAGAGTAGGCATGACAGAGTGGAAGGAGGTGATTCACAAGGAACTGTGCAAGAGATTAAAATTTTACCATACTGACTGTATTTACCAACCCCTCCACTCGGGCAGGACATGACACAAGGTCAATTTTTAAGCGGAGTTTAACAGTTTTCCTTCTCCTAGACTAGTCACCTCACCAAGGCTGAAGAACCTAGTCTGCCCTACTATTTACCCATAGCTGGAGGGAGAATAATTGGATTCATACCTTTCCCAAGGGTATTAGTGCTATGTGAAATGCAATCAGTCTCATCCAGAATTTGAACTCATGTCACCGTGTTCATTTCCTATGACGATAGCC
This sequence comes from Sepioteuthis lessoniana, assembly GCA_963585895.1. Lineage (NCBI taxonomy): Eukaryota > Metazoa > Mollusca > Cephalopoda > Myopsida > Loliginidae > Sepioteuthis > Sepioteuthis lessoniana. The sequence goes on along the minus strand of OY757930.1, from coordinate 66,456,768 downwards.
ATTACACCATAGGCACCTCCATTTTACCATACTGACAAATGCTAAGACTGGCATCTGCAAGCCTCTGCAGGCCATCTCTCCAGGCTCTAACCCTCCTTGGAGGGACTAGTTTTATCACCTAGTGCCCCTTTTTAGGGAAATGCTGACAGGGTCTGAGGCATTTTTGGAGCTGCTGGGCATGTCTGGGCTACAGCTCTGTGCCTGGACCCACCTAAAAAAGGCCTTGTGCCACACTCGTCCAGTCAGTGGGCTGAATGACAAATACTGATAAATGCTATATACACAAACCAAAACCTGTCTAAAAACTGAAACCAATAAAATTCCCAGCCCAGCTTGCTGTGGCTATAGAATATACCGACATCATCTTGGTAGAGGGGTAAGACACCCACAATGAGTGTCCTGGATATCACATCAAACAATCTGATGGTGAGGCTCCAGTCAGCAGAGCTCTGGAGAATGTGGAATACTCCTTCATTGCAATTGCTCCCAGGTCCTCCCTGGCTCGGAGTGGTAGCACCTGATAGGGTCAAATAGAACTGTTTGACATTTAAACTGTGTGCAAACAAATGACTTATGTTAACCCAAATTGTTAGAAATAAAACTGTTTGACCACAGAACTGTGTGGAAACAAATGACAATTTAACTGAATTGTTAGTAATACATAGCAATACTTGAAAAATTTTAGATATGTGCCTAAATTGAATTATTGGTATTAAATAGCAATACTTGTAACCACTTCAATGTGTGCAAACAAATGATTAATATTGAATAGAATTATTATTGTTTGATAGCAGTAATTGAAACCATTTAACTGTAGAAACAATAGCAATACTAGTGTGCAAACAAATTACTTCTAACTCATTTAAAAATGAAAATACCAACAAACTATGTGTGTGTAAACAAATTCCAACTGTTATATAGCAATACTTAAAACCATTTAACTCTGTCCAAATAAAATGAGCTCAGGCTTGTTTAAAAATGTTATCAACAAAATGTGTTAAGAAATCACGTATCTAATGTATATCTATAAAAAGACTTTAGCATTAGATAACCTACAATGGTTAATATGACATAAAACCCAACCATCCGACCAAAAAATTCCTAGGATTTTGAGATATTAAAAAAACTCAATATTGGACACCCTCGTGTTAATTAACACAAAAAAAGTATTTGTCATTGAGTGGATTTTGCTGGTCTAGTGGACTAAAGAAAAAAGCAGTGGAACATTTGGATGATAGTGATACCAATTGTAGTTGGTGCACTTGGAACAGCACCTGTAGGAATTATAAATCAGAGGAAAAATTAAGACTATCCAGACCACAGCATTATTTAGATCAGCCAGAATACTGAGAAAAGTTCTGGAGACCTGAGGAGACGTGGTGTTATTCAGACTTCAGTGAATGACAACCAGCTAATGCTGGAGTGAAAAACCCACATAATAATTTTATAGAACTACTCATGCAAAAGCAGTATTAGTACTTTTATTAATACTATCAATTGATAAAAATAAAAAGGCAATGGCATCTTCAGGGCATTTTTCTCACAAAGAGAAAATGTCAACATTTCCATTGTTCATCTCATTTCCACAAAATCTTTACAAAGTTTAGTGAATGTCAAAATTTACATTATTCATGATAAGATAAAATAGTTATACAGTTTTAATGTTTTATTTTATACTTTTTAAGTCCCTGTTTTTTTTTGTTTTGTTTTGTTTTTTTCCTGCTGTTGTTGAGCACAAAGAATTTCTTTAAATAAAATTAGGAAATAAGAGATTAACAAATCTTGCAGCTTAGCAAATCTTTTTCTATTATTTCTCCAAAAAAAGTTTTATATTCTTTTCTTTTTTTTAATCTGCTAAGTATCTGAGTTTGTGCCAGTTAGTTCTGTTCCTAGCTATATTTTACCAATTCTATCCAACACTTTTTATCATCTGTTAATTTATTTAACATCTTCCTCTTTATCATTTTTAGGTTCTTAGATATCAACCTGTTATTTTGACTTCTATCTGTTAGATAACATTCAAGTTGCCTCGTCTGCTACCTTGGCTTTTATAGTTAACTTTTGAGAAGGACATCTTTGTTTTATATTCATTTATTATTAAATTCATTTGTTTTATATTTGTAGCAGCCACAGATCTATTTCCTTTTGCAAATCAATGCCCCTGCCAAGAGAGTCAGTCACTCACTGACCAATCAACTGGCAGAGCACATTAATTCCTTCTTCCTCTCAAGAACTATTTTTTCTAGTCCCTTCTTTTTGTGTGTCGACGGTCAGAGAGCCATGAGCCAGCAGCACAAACAGATCTCTCTCACATCACTGCTACTGATTCCACTTAATACCCATCACTGAAGAACAAGCTGCTGCTAGCTTCATACACACTTCCTTCAAACCAAGGACCAACATACTGACCAGCTACACAAAAGGGATACTTTCTCACTCTCACTCCTTTACGCCTGCTACTATAATAAACCTTTCTTTGTTGTGTTGTTTAAATATTAATTCATATTCATATTTACATTTATATTCAGATTTACACCCATATTTGGTATATTCTTTGTTTTATATTCACTCTACAACTGAACCAACAGTCCATATCGCGTAGGTGTTTGCTGGATTTTCTGGTCATGCTAATTCAATTCACAATATAATTCCTCTACTAAAAAACAAAGAAAAATATACATCTATATCCTTGCTCTTGAGGTGATAATAATTACAGGGATGTGTATTTCCAATCCTCTTCAGAAGGTGTGGCCCTGGAGGTGACCGTGTCCTCTGTAAAGAGTACGGATGTAACTAACAAAACACATTGAAGTTAATTGGCCGCACAATTACCATGACTAGTTAATTTGGTGTCACTTGTGTGCGATATGGACTGATGGCTCAGTTGTAGAGCTTTGGCTCTGCAATCTGTGGTCGCTGGTTTGATCTCCAGTGGTTTAGATCATGGTATAAACTGCTGATGAGGTCGAAACAGCTGTCTAGTGTTTCTGTATGTCATGTGTCGGCATTTGCTGGATTTTCTGGTCATGGTAGACATCTTATCATTATAGACATCTTTGTTTTAAATTCATTAGTTTCATATTCATTTTTCATTCATATCTTAAACGTCTGATTTTTGTATGCATATTACCCTATCATAGCCAAAATGGACTCCTACATTACTCTCACTTTGGTATATTTTTCATTTGAGCGACCTCTCAGCTTGCATGCCAATCATCATCTTTTTTTCCATTTTTGGAGTCCTGGAGACCAGTCTGGAGACCTGAAGAGACTTGTTGTTATGCAAACTGCAGTGAAAAACCACCAATTTAAGCAGGTGAGATTACCTCACATACAGTGAAAATGACCATAATATATAGTCTAATAGAAGTATTACTACAATAAAAAGCCTCTACAAGTATTCTCTTCACTTGAATTAATAATACATGTCCCTCTCACCACTACAAATACCATTACTAAAATCACTGCTGTTTGTATAAGTATATTTAAATATAGATTTAAAAAATCATTGGGTTTTCAACATGGCTTAAGTGTAAGTGGATGTGTTGAATGAGATGTGTTAAATGAGAGAGATTTACTGTTATGGATATCAGTACGTTTATGTAGGTAAGTTAATATCAAATATCATGCACAAACATCAGCAAATACTGAGAATACATATATATATATATATATATATATATATATATATATATATATATATATATAAATTAAGATTATTCATATTCACTAGGTAGCCAACTCTGCATTGTCTCAATATATAAGAGAGAGAGAGAGAGAGAGAGGCAGTGCAAAGTTGGCCTCCCAGTGAAGATAAAAACTGCTTTGCTTATTACTATGGTCATAATATGATGCCCTCTCTCTCTCTCTGTCTTGACAGAGTGTGGGTGCTTTAGCTCTTAGTGCCTGAGTAAGTAAAGTCGTTATAGGAGTCATTATTTATATATATATATATATATATGTGTGTGTGTGAACAAACATATATAGCACTAACTAATATAAAACACATTGTACAAACATTATATATATATGCATGCATGTAAATATTACTGTTGGGAAATATATATAAATGCATATATTTTCTCATTATACACACATATATTAATATAAATAAATTGTTCCTGTGTGGAAGGTAGGTATATGGTTGAGTTATTTACAATCCAGAGATTGATTATAATAAAACAAAGCAATCTCTAGACCACTCAACTCTCAGCAGCCGACACATATCAGCTGCAACCCAAACGCTATGTGCGGTAATTGCCAAGAATACACCGACTTCTTTAATACAGCTTCCATTGCTATATAAATGTTACTTGCAACTCCAATAATTACAGTATTCCATGTTTATTGGCCTCAGGGACACACCCCAAAAAAATTTTGAAAGAAAAATTGATTTCACTTCTAATCTAGAGAATGCAGGGGGAATATTTTAGACATGTTTTAGTGGAAAATAGTTTTCAATAGCTGCAAATACAGTAATTAGAAAACTAACCAAGTTTTTGTCCGCATAACTTGGTAGCAGTATCTCATCTATGGAAAGGGATGTCAACATAGGTAAGGCATGGACTGCTATTCACAGGTTATTGACAAAATAGAACTCTGATCTCTGATAAAATAAAATGGTAATTCTTCCAAGTTGTAGCTGTGTCAATACTACTGAATGGTTGCACCACTGGGACTTCAATGAAATACCTGGACAAAAAACTAAATGGGAGCTACTGTTTTGAACAAATCCTGGAAGCAGCACTCAAAAAGACAGTATGGCCCCTTACTTCCCATCTCATAAACCATCCTAGTAATATGAGAAGACATACAGGGCACTGCTGAGAAGCAATGACAAACTTATAAGAAGTGTTCTTCTATGGAATTCTACATATGGACGAACAAATATCAGCAAAAACTTACGTTCATCATCTCTGTGCAGACACTGGATGCGATCTAAAAAACTTACTGATAGGAAAGAACGACAAGAAAGAGACAAAGGAATCTGTGCTGTTGTTATACCTTAAGGATGATGATGAAAGATTTTTAAAAAAATTTTTTTTCCCTATTCTTAACAAAAATTTGTATACAGGGTGCGGAAGAAGAAAAATTAGGAATATTCTAGTATAATAATAACTGACTATTATAAAACAAGATTAATTTTAATCCTAAAAACAAACAACAAAACAATAAATTTACTCATGGCCACCATTTTTTTTTTCAATTATTGTATCAACATGCCTTTGAAATGATTCGCATGCCATCAAAATAAATTCTTCAGACATTTTATTCCATTCCTCCTCAGTAGCAGTATTAACCGAACCAATATTTGGATGGGAAGTTGCATTTGTTTTGTTTTCTTTTCTAAAATGTCCATAGAGCGTAATCAAGAGGGTTAAAATCTGGGTTTAAATCTTGTTTAATTGCTTCCAAATGAACTTTCAAATCATTTGTGTGCTTTTTCATTTACATCATGAGGCCCTTCTTAATCACCAGAGCGAGAGCAATCAAAATGCCATCTTTTTGTTTTTTATTCTATCCTCTACTTCCACTTAAAAAAAAAACATTTTCTGTAAATTTTTCTTTGCTTTGTATATAGTAGAGGTGTCCGTGGTGTAATGGTTATCGTCGTAGGAAATGGACACGGCGACATTAGTTCAAATCCTGGACAAGACTGATTGCATTTTACATTGCACTAATACCTCTGGGAAAGGTATGAATCCAATTATTCTCCCTCCAACTATGGGTAGAATAGTAGGGCAGACTAGGTTCTTCAGCCTTGGTGAGGCAACTAGTCTAGGAGAAGGAAAACTCTGAATGTAAACCTGTTAAACTCCGCTTAAAAATTGACCTTGTGTCATATCCTGCCCGAGCGTAGGGGTTGGGTAAATATGATCACTATATATATATCATAATCTGTTCTCATCTGTCAATTTATCTGTCTGTTCCTGTCTATCTATCCATCTATCTATCTATATCACCCTGTTGATCACTCTGTTTGCTGGGGCTGTAGAATACGCCGACAGGATGCGTGTCAACAGGAGTTGGCATTTGATAACCTACAAGCGGGAGGTGCTTGTTGTGTAATGGTTATTGTCATAGGAAATGGATACGGCGACATGAGTTCAAATCCTTTGCATTTTCACGTAGTACTAATACCTTTGGGAAAGGTATGAATCCAATTATTCTCCCTCCAGCTATGGGTAAATAGTAGGACAGACTAGCTTCTTCAGCCTTGGTTAGGCAACTAGTCTAGGAGAAGGAAAACTCTGAATTCAAACCTGTTAAACTCCGCTTAAAAATTGACCTTGTGTCATATCCTGCCCGAGCGGAGGGGTTGGGTAAATATGAATATAGTAGACAAAGAAACTTTGGCTTTGTTTTGGCAGTAAGTAAAACATAGATTCTCGGTCATTTCTTTTTTTGTTCACTCATATCGGACTGAATTTTAATGAAAAAAAAGTGCTTGAATAATAGAGCTAATCATGAAAATTTAGATTTATGACATTTTTTCCAAATATTAAAATAATCAGACCAAAAAAAACAACAAAAAAACATTTAATAACTATTCCATATTTTGCTTCTGTATCCTGTATACATATTATTTTTGCCTCGTCAGCTGGGGCTGTAGAATACACCAACTGCACCTCTGCAAAGAGGTAAGACCTCCCCCTCCCCTGAGTGTCCTGTTTATGACACTAAATAATCTGATGGTGAGGTTTCAGTGATGCTGGGGCTTTGGGAATGTAGAGCATCCCTTTCATTGTCATTGCTCCCAGGTCCACTCTGGGCTAGAATGGTAGCACCTATCTATGGGTTAAATAGAACTAAACTGCATACTTATGCTAAACTGAATTGTTTGAATTAGAACTGTTTGACTAAACTGAATAGCTTGAAATAGAAATGTTTCTTGCTATTCTTTTGTGTATTATCAATTTGTACTTCAATATAAGTAAGTAAAGTTAGCGACCATAGTCGAGGGTGACCCGAAGGCTCCCTTTTCGATAGCTACTACACCAAGGTGTAGGGGAGGGCGCTACTCCATTCCCAGGATTGCTCCACTTTACCCTTGAACCGTACCTTATGTCTTGGCCCAGCGGTTAGAGTGTTCGCCAATGGCCCGGGAGACCTGGGTTCAATCCCAGGTCGAGTCATGCCAAAGACTTTAAAAATGGAACTTGATACCACCTTGCTTAACACTCAGCATTATAAGGTATGGTTCAAGGGTAAAGTGGAGCAATCCAGGGAATGGAGTAGCGCCCTCCCCTACACCTTGGTGTAGTAGCTATCGAAAAGGGAGCCTTCGGGTCACCCTTGACTATGGTTGCTAACTTTACTTCAATATAATTGGTTCTTATTTTTATATTTTGTACTGCTATTAAATTGTGTACTCATTTAAACTGTTTACTTATGCTAAACTGAATTGTTTGAAATGAAACTGCTTTTGACATTGAAACTCTACTTATGTTAAACAGAATTTTTTTAAAATAGAAATGTTTTGACATTTAACTGTGTGTAAACAAAATCTAGATTTGTACTTAGCTGAATTAGAACTGTTTGAATAAACTGAATAGCTTGAAATAGAAATGTTTTTGACACTTAAACAGTGTACTCATACTAAACTGAATTGTTTGAAATAGAACTGATTATTTGTATAATAATGGATTTGGCATTAAATAACCTACAAAGGTTGATATGCTATAAAAACCCAACCAACCAACATATTATTTGTATTATTTTGCTCTAATATCTCAAAAAAGTTCTTGAAAAACTCATTAGCATGTTTTCTTTGTATGATTCTAGCAATAACATGGATACGGATGTTGTATATTAAATAATTATTTCAGAAATAGCCCAAATGGGTAAAAAAAAATCCAGATAGACCAGAAAGTAGCCAAAGGTAAAAGACATCACTAAGCAATAAAAATAGATGTGAACAGAAGACTTATACAGAAGTGAGAATAACAGACAGTGCCAAAGGTATGAAAATTGGTGCTCAAGGAGTAACAAGCATAGTATGAAAAGACCTAGAAGAAGATGAAGAAATCAGGTTGTGGAGTTTGCTTGCAGAAGCTAGCACAATCAAGATTATCATGGATGGTTTGGTTTGTTTAAAGGTATAACGACATCTTATGGGTTATTTAATGCTAAAATCTGATTAATTTGTTAATGTTTAATTATTATTGACCGGGCCATTGGCCTAATGAGTAGAGTGTTCGCCAATGGCCTGGGAGACTGGAGTTCATCCCAGGTTGAGTCATACCAAAGACTCAAAAAATGGTACTGGATGCAGCCTTGCTTAATACTCAGCATTATAAGGTTGGCATCAAGGGTAAAGTGGAGCAATCTAGAGAATGGAGTAATGCCCACCCCTACACCCACCTCGGTGTCGTAGCTATTGAAAAGGGAACCTTCAGGCCTCTATCGACTAAGGTTGCCAACTTACTTAATCATTATCATGATTATATATTTCATGTGCCATTGCATTTTTTTAAAGCATTTTTCTATTTTTCCATAATAATTTGTTTGCTCACAGTTTTATGAAATCAAGTATTCTTATTTGATAATTAAATACAATTCATTTGCACACTGTTGTATGGTTTCAAGTATTCTTATCTAATACAAATAATTTATACACAATTATATGGTTTCAAGTAACTATTCTTTTTCAATAAAAATTGTTTGCAAACTATACATCTTTTCAAGTATTCTTATCTAACACCAATAATGTACAAGCAATTATTTGGTTTGGTTTGGTTTGGTTTTGTGACATATCAACCACAGTAGGTTATTTAATGCCAAATCCTGTTTATAGACAGATATTAACTATATATGATTTGTTAAACACATTTTGTTGATAACATTTTTAAATGAGTCAGAGCACATTTTTTACTCAGAGTTAAATGGTTTCAAATATTGCCATCAAATACGAATAATTCTATTTGCTATTAATCATTTCTTTTCACAAAGTTAAATGGTTTCAAGAATTATTATGTAACAGAAACAATTTAACATCCGTCATTTGTTAGCACACAATCAAATAGATATACATGATATGTAAGAGATTAATTTGTTGGTAATTTCATTTTTAAGTGAGTCAAAACTAATTTGTTTGCACATTAGTATTGCTATTGTTTCTCTACAGTTGAATGGTTTCAATTATTGCTATCTAGCACTTATAATTCTATTCAACATTGCTAATTCATTTGCACAGTTAAATGATTCCATATATTATTATGTTATCACTAACAATTCTATTAGTCATCTGTTTGTTTACACAGAGTTAAATGATCAAACAGTTCTATTTCAAACAATTCAATTTAGCATGTCATTTGTTTGCATCAGTTTAAATGTCAAACCGTCTCATTTGACATAGGACCCTATCAGGTGTTTCCACACTGGGTCAGAGTGGACCTGGGACCAATGGCACAGAAGGGGTAGTCCATATTTCCCAAAACTCCAGCATTACAGGAGTCTCACCATCAGATTGTTTAATGTGATATCCAGGACACTCATTGAGAGGTGATCTTACACCTCTGCAGAAATGCAGCCAGTATATTTTCAGCCCCAGTTAACTGGGCACCGTTAAGATAAGATTGAGTACTTGTTTACTATAAGACCAATTTGATGAATTCTCTCAGGATAATAATATAGGTGCTAAGACCTGAAATAACCCACCAAATGATCAGATTGGGTCTCTCCTACCACCCGACTTAAAAAGATAGAGCAAAAGTGGAGTATTGCAGGTGAAGGGTTGCTCTGCCAGCTGGATACTGTCCCCGAGTATTATAGGTCACCATCCATAGCAATGAAGGAATCCTCCATATTCCTATGAGCTCAACTGACTGGAGCATCCCCATTAGATGGTTTAATATCATATCAGGACACTCCTTGGGGTGGGGGTAGAGTCTTCCCCCTCTGCAGGGATGCAGTCAGTGTATTCTACAGCTCTAAGTGACTGAGCAGGCAATTATCCGTTTTCAAGTAACTAATAAAACTAAACCTTTGTAAACAATGAAGGTTCAAGAGATTTATTCTAATACAAATATTTTGCTCACAGAAATAAGGTATCAAGTGTTCCTATCTAATATGAATAACTTTTAAACTGATCTATTTCACCCATTATACCAGTACAGTGGCCAAATGAGTAGAGTGTTCGCCAATGGTCCGGAAGACCGTGGTTCAATCCCAGGTCGAGTCATACCAAAAAATGTCACTTTGATGTCACTTTGCTTAGCACTCAGCAATATAAGATTAGGATCAAGGGTAAAGTGAAGCAATCCAGGGAAAGGAGTAGTGCCCTCCCCTATACCTTGGTGTAATAGCTACTGAAAAGGGAGCCTTCGGGTCACCCTCGATGACAGTTGCTAACTTTACTTTTTACTATTTCACCCATAGACGGGACCATAATAGGTACTACCACACTGACTTCAGTTTTAAAAATCTGGGGAGTATGGAGTATCCCTTGATTACCTTTACTCCCAAGTCCACTCAAAGTGGTAGTAGATGTTAGAGTCCCATCCACGGGTCTAATAAGAATGTCCCAGATTATAGTATTTACACCTATTTTCTGTCATAAGAGGAGTAATTTTCAATAAGTAAAGTCAACTCTTTTGGGGGGATTATCAAAAATGTTCATAAGCACTGCAAGACAGGTGTTTGATATAATTGATCCAGCAGATTTGTTGTTCAACAGGTAGATAAAAGACATGTAGTTGGGTTGACAAATAGATATGAACAGTAAATAGACCCTAGCAGGGGCAAAAAGACAGCTAAATAAGCAAATGAATATTTAACTTCAAAAGTTAACGGAAATGAAAAAAAAAGAGTATCAGGTAGCTAAAGAAAACTAAGTAGATGATATATATATATATATATATATATATATATATGAGAGAGAGTGAGAGAGGAGGGTAGGAGATAGAGAGAAGTGAATGGAAGAAAGAGAATAGAAGTAAATGGGAGAAAGAGATAGAAATATCTAGAAAGATTTGCACAAAATGACATGGTAGACAGGAAGTGTCGGAGAGAAGCAGACAGGTCAACAGACCAGGAAGAGACTGATGGATAGGAACCAACCAATATGAAGAAAAGCATAAACTATGATAAATCAAAAAGGAGATAGAGAGAAAGAGAGAGGAAAAAAAACTAAACAGACGATAGCTAGTTGAATAAACGGGCCGGCATAGTTTTTAAAATCTAAACCAAGCCAGGCAGATAAAAATTACAATACCTTAATAAAAACAAAGATGAAAATCAAATATATGAACATGTTCAGGCACAAAAACAAGCAATAACAATGATATATCAACAGGATGAAATTGATGTCAAGCATTCAACCATTTTGTGCTATATAACTTTAAAAACTTACCTGCATCCATTTTTTTTTTAATTCCTTTCCTTTAATACTAATTCTAGTTTTTTTTAGTAAAGGATAATAACTTCTAAGCTTCCACTGAGAAATCTACTGCTGCATTTACCCTAAGATAGAGACTGAATATATTTATATAGCCCTATACATTTCTTTCTCGTGTTTTTGAAATGTTGCCAGCATCTCTCATAGTAACTTGTGAATACATAAAGCTAGTTTCTCTCAGAGGTACATTCAAAATAGGCAGCAGCAGGAGAAGGCAGCATTCTGTTGGAGTATAACAAACTGATATTCCTTCGCAGTATGTCCTTAATATATTGGTCAGACACGCCCTGAATGGATGGGAAATGGGGAGGGGATTTTTTTTTTTTTTTGCACAAAAAAAAAAAAAAAAAAAAAAAGAATAAGGGTCTTTTTAATTAATGAAAATACCAGTTGTAACAGAAGCTTTATGGTATTAAAAAAATTATTTTAATTACTAAACACTTGAAAGAGAAAACAGGAAGTTTTTGTTGTTTATATGAATAATGTCATCTTTTAAATTTTAAGAATTTTTTTCTATTTTGGATGATTTTAACTGGGGTAAGGGCTTTAGCTCATCTGGTTAAGACATCAAGTTAAAAGGTATTTCAATTTCTATTCCTACCTTGATTCTGTGGACCAGGGCTAATATACCCGCTCATAAACATTCTCAAATAATATATATATATGCTTGTAATCTGTACATACTTGTAAACTATATTAAAGAGAGAAAAGATTTTTGTGAGTATTTCACTAGATGTATTAGTGGTAAATCTTGACAAAGATGTTTAAAGTTGCTCTTCATTAATTTAAATAAACCCTAAAATGTACTGCCTATACTTTGATTTGACAAGGATTGGTTCATTATTTTTCTGAATTTCTGAGATGCAGCTTGTTAATTATTATTGACCTCATCTTTATTATTATAATCTCAATGTTTCGGATAATATGTTCTTTGGCCTTCTTCAGGTGTTTCATGTTGAACTTAGGAGTCCACACAGAATCTTGAGCTAAACCCTTTATTTGAACCACAGGGGTAGACTGTTCCAGTTCCGTTAACCATGACAGGGCACAAGTGTTAAGTTATTGTAAGTATTCATTGTTAGTCTTACCTGTTATTAGGATTGAACCTGCAACCCCCAGATGATTTCACTCAGAAGCACCTTGCAGATTCAATCCCAACAATCTGTTGTTGATGACTTTTTGACTAATGGGATCCAAGCACTGCAACATCAATGGAAGAAGGGGGGGGGCCTATGTTAAAGAGTAAACCTCATTTGGTTACATACCATGAGAGTATCTTGATCAGATCATGAACTTTTCAGCCAGCCACTCATACATTTATATTTCTGTGTAGTTATTTAAGAGAGTTGTTTTGTTTTAATATTTTGTTTTAACAATTTCTCAAAATCCTCTGGGAGAGTTTTTAAATAATGTATGATGCTGATCATGTTTACGTTTTTAATTTTTGGTGTCATTTTATTTCTCTCAGGGAGGACAAAATGTCATCCATGTCGACATTTTCAAATACATCCTCCATATTGTTTGCTCTAAAAAAAAAAAAAAAAAAAAAAAAAAACATTGTCTAATGAGCGCTAAATCTCCGCATTCTATGAGAAAATGTTTAACACTGTAGGGTGTTTGTCATGTTATACACTGGTTGTACCTCTTATTCACACCACAACAACAACACCAAAAGAGGTATCATCATAGGTTTTTATCTCAGAGCTCTACGTATTTGTTCCTCAAAATATTTAAATGATGAATACAACCACAGAGAAAACTCCTTCCTTAACCTTCTATACCCCAAATCTTTCATTCACTTTAATAAATCTAAAGTTCTCAAAATCCACAATAAGAATCAACCTCGAACTAATGCCCACTCACAATCTTATAAAACTAATTCTCCCCACAGATTCATAACTTTGCCAAACAATTCTTCCTCTCACAGCAAAATAAACAATTTAAACTCAATATCAAAACTACCTCTTTATTCTCTAAAACAATCCACGAATTAGTACACTCTAGCCCTCAACGCAACATATTTACAGACACCTGTGTTTATTGTATCCCTTGTAAGAATTGTAAATTAAAATATATTGGTGAAACATTGCGGAACCTTCACGTTCGCTTGAAAGAACACAAAAGAGACTTAAGAACTGGTAACTTAAACAATGCACTGTTTCAACACATTTCTCAATCTAATCACAACTTTGATTTCAATTCTGCAAAGATGCTCAATGAATTTTGGAAGCCGCTGCTATTTCACTCTGTAATTCCCTAAATACTCGTCCTGGCTTGATAATATTTCTCCTTACTTGAGCAAATCCATTTTGAATAGCTACAATATATTCCATCTTTAGTTAATATATTCCACATATATCATAATTTTATGCTTTCTCTTTTTCTTTTTGTCTTTCTTTTTCTTCCTCCTTTTGATTCAAAATCTTTCTCGATAAACAAATGGAACAAATTCCACACAATATTTCTAATAACTCAAATGACAAATGCTGATTCACTAATTAAACGGCCAAATTTTTCTTGTTATACAAATTTTCCCAAGGTTTTTGTATTTTGCATTTTAAACATCCATTGTTGATTTAACATCACTAATATCATCCCTAATAGTCCTAATGATGGTTCCTTTGAACCGAAACATTATAGTGTTGACTTTGCTTCTCAATAAATCTCTCCTTCTATTTGGATTACCTTGTTATCAATTTTTCTTATTAGTATATTAACAACACTCTACTGGGGAAAAAAAACTCAGAAAAACATTTCAAATGCAGCATGTAAGCTTAAATTTCTAATGTAGTTCAAATTTAAACAGCACATTCTTAGGAGATGACATGATCCCCCAAAGCCGAAGCATGGAAAAGTTTCCAGCATTTTGTATTAAAAGAAACCGGTTTTCTGTGTTTTCAATCAGTATTTAACTACATTCCCTTGGATGCTGCATACAGCACATGATCAGCTTAACAAGGGGGTGGGATATGTGCATATATATGGACAAGGGTAAAATTAACTGGTGTAGGCAAACAGTGTCATACTACTCTGACCCTCTTACTTTGGTGTAATGGGTGAGGTGCTGTCACAAGATTGGAATCCCTGGGACTTAGATAGTCTTGTTTATTTTGCCATTTTATGCTTATAAACAAGAACACAGCTGAGAGAAATGATCATATACCAGGCTTTAATCTCAATTCAGAGACCAGGAGAGAAGTTTATAATGTATTCAGTCAATTACACACAGTCAGTAGGGCTTAGAGTATGTTAAGTGTACCTCCTTCAGAGGAGTACAGCCCCACCTCTCAAAAGGAATTTCCTTGGTATGATACTAAACTGCATCTAATCAAGTTCTACAGATAATGGAAGAATAGAGTTTTCCTTCAACACCATTACTCCCAGGTTCACTCTGACCTGGAATAGTAGTACCTGCTAGGGTTCTATCTATGGTTCAAATAGATCTATTTAGAATTATTTGTATTTGACAGGAAGCTCTTGAAAATTAATCATACAAAAATATATATTTACAATGAATGCAATTCCCTAATCTCAACAAATAAAATAACCCAAAATTGACATGCCATTAAAATCAATCAATCAATCTATCGGTTTCATTTTTCAAAAAGAGGAGGTCGGGAATTTTTGCACACATCTAATAAAAACATGACAGTGAATTAAATATTTTTGTCCGTATTGCTGTTAATACTTCTTTTTTTTATGATTCTTTATTGAACATTAGACAAAAAAAAACACATACATAAGCTGACCAAGATACTCTCATGGTATGTAACCAAATGAGGTTAATTCTTTAACATAGGCCCCCTTCTTCCATCGGTGTTGCAGTGCTTGGATCCCATAATAATAAAGATGAGGTCACACAATATGTGTGTGTGTGTGTAAATATAAATATATAATAGTTGAATAGAATGATATAGAAAATGTATGGTTACCAAACTGGTTTTTCCTATTAATCTTCATTCTCCAATAAAATAAATTTATTGTATATCTACTTGGCTTGGTTGCCATGGCTGACTTTACATTAAAAGTATAAGAAGAATGTGTTGGAGTGAATACAACTATGTTTGTCCAGAGTAAAATAGTCACCAAAACAACCTCTTTTTCCTCTACTTCAACACAAGTTTTTGAGTAACCTGCTAAATAAATTAACAAAGGTAGCAATTTTTCCCTAATGGAGTCAGCTAATTTGTATAACTTGCTTTAAAAATCACTTATTCTAATAAATTTAGAGTTAGACAGCATGTACCCCGAGCTATTCTAAACAGTGATCGATTAACATCCGGGCACATCTTCTAACTACAAATAGTTGCAGGACCAACTACCAAGATGACTGGTTTTCTGTTCTGCATAGAGCTAGGAGTAAAATCCATTTGAACATCTTAGAGGCGATCCATATCTTTTTAGATCACCCCTCTCTATGTAGACAGAGATCCAGTCATAACTTACATATTTTGGGTGACATTTTAAGCATTGGCATGACATAAAGTTCCCCTTTTTTTGTCACAATTTCTGTCATAATTTTCCCAATTTAAATTACCCATTTTTAAACGTTTCTCCGGTGGGATTATTTGATGAGTACAGGAAAGTAACAATACAGGAATACTTAACACTTGTACCCGGTTATGTCTAACAGAATCAGAACAGGCGACCCCCGTGGTTTCAATAAAGGACATAGTTCAAAGTTCCGTGAAGGTTCCCGAGTTCAACAAACACCTGAAGAAGGCCAAAGGACATATCAGCCAAAACATTGTGGAACTAACAATAAAGATGAAGACAATAGTCCGAAAACCCTTAATGATAAAAATCATTGTAACCAAGTTTGAATTTCAGTAGTACGGTTACATTCACTTTTGGACTAATGCCCTTGAGAAAGGTATGAAATTCCTTATTCTCCCAGCTAAATCATACCACTACTGTCTTTCTATAAGGAGGGCTTTGGCATTAAATATCCCATTGATTGATATGCCATTAAACAAAGGCCCCAAACTAAACAAAAATTAAGAAGTCTATTGTACATTTGAAAAAAAAATATTAACATTTAAGTTATTTTTGTAAATTGCTTTCAACATCACTGATTGGTTTGATTTATCTGTTTAATGGCATATCAACTCCTCATTGAATTTTTAATACCAAAACTCAATCCATTTGTAAATGCTTTATTACAATCACAACTATTTATATTTTCAACATTCCACAGCAATCATTTTCCTTTTCTAAATCTCTTTTTTATTTGACAATAATAATCATGTCTGCACCATTATATGATTTGTAGTGTTGGAATTCATCTGGGGAAGGGTAACGCATGTGCTCTGTTTCTTCATAACTTCTTAAAGATACCTTAAATTCAGAAAAAAATCAAGGTTTCCTTCTTCTGGGTTATGACCGTTGTAAAAGGTTTGAAATTAGAAGACAACCGTTTTAGAACCATTGCTTATAATTTCCACACCTTCTTTCAGAGTGTTAGAAATATTCTCTGCCCTTATTATATAGTCAGTAATAGACTGATTCCAATCTTTTCAAAGATGTTAACTCTGTACAGATGTATATAACTTTTGGCTTTTCTTTTGACAAATAATGTTCTCTTAATATTGTTAAGGCCTTTCTTCCATTGTCTCGTGCATCTCTCATTACTAATGATAAACATTTATTGTCCTAATACTGAATGAGCTCAACAAAGACAATAGCATTCTTTTCTACAAAATCCATATCTTCATTTTGATCTGTTGGTGATAGGTTAATTTGGTGTAAACGTTGAATTCTAATATCCTAGGAGCTTCACTTCGCACAACTTATACTTCAATTCATTGCCATCAAAAAAGTTTTGCTGCCCTCGGCCAATAACCTGTTGGATTCCTCTTTTGCAAAAGGTTGAATCAGGCCTGCTAAATCACTGAGTACAAGTGGAAGAATTTTTGTTGCCTTGCGATCCAAAGTCTTATTTCAGTTGTGGGATTTTTAATACAAAAAAGGTATGTCTTCTCAGTACCAAGGCTAGAATACATTTTGACATTAGGCTGTAACTTTCCTCTGCTCATATATGCTTTAGTCATCTCTGATTGGCCGATCTCCTGCTGCTACTAACGGGTGAGTCTATAAACACTTGCTAGCAATTTGTGGATGGTTAGTACTCATATAAGAGACCCTTCCCCAAACAATCCAACATCTAGAGTATTCCCATCTAATACAATTAATCTATAGACAATTTTATAGTTTCAAGTAACTATTTCTATTTAATAAAAATCATTTGTTTGTACACAGTTATATGGTTCCAAGCATTCCTATCTAACAAATATTTTGCAAGCATTTATATGGTTTCAGCAAATGATTATAATAATCTTTGCTAAACAATTATAACTTCAAGCAACTATTCTTAGTTCAAATAATTTGCATACAGTTATATAGTATCAAGTATTCTTATCTAATACGAATAATTTTCTAACAGATCTATTTGACACAGATGTAACCCTAACAGATAGTACCACTGTGAGTGGACCTGGAAGCAATGGCAATGAAGGATTGATTCTATACCAACCAAAACTACAGAACAAGAGCCTCGCCACAGGATGCAGTTTAGTATCATACATAGGATTCCTCTTGGGAGTCTTACTCCTTCATAGAAGATGCAGATAGAGTATTGCCAATAGAGTAAATGATACTTTATATAATTATATGATTTTGAGTGACTAATAATAATCTTTTGTGAACAAGTATAGCTTCAAGTAACTTCATAATACAAACTCTTCCTGAAGCACCAGAACTAGAATCTCATCACCAGATGTAGTCTACCTCAGACACCTCTTGTGTTGTATAGCCATAATACAAATACAAGCAGAAACATAATCAAACAATTTACGAACTTCAATGAACAAACAAACACACTTCTTCTCAAAAGGGTTGATGTTTCTGTGGTGTGTGAGAGATGGGTGGAGAGACATATACTCAGAGAGAAGACTTCTTCTTCCCATATCTTCTTCCAGGAGACAGGGGGTGCCAACACTTGCACCCCCTTGCAAGCTGAGACACCTCTGATCAGCTACGTGTCACACTCTTGACTGCGATTCTCTGTATTCTGTCTAAATCTTACCACGTGGTTCTCATCACGTGGTCTCTTTCTGGTTACACACCTGTTGTACCCAAGTGCCCTGATCATAGTGCTGTTTACTAATCACGTGACAGCTTGTCAAAGCACACGGTGTCACTAGGAATGAACCGAAAATCCATGTCATATGTTATATAACACTTGGAGAGGGTAGGTCTTAAATCTTTGGTATAGACATTGACAGCATATCATAAACTTTTCTGACAGGGCTGACCATCACAATGAGTAAAGATCTCAAAATGCTACAAACTATTTATAGTCACATTTTTTTTTTTAAGAACTTTGTGAAAAATGTTTTTTTCACAAAAAAACATGAACATTCACTATTGTTAACCAAGCTAAAACATTGAATGTTTTATCACAAAAATTTCAATTCTGCTCAGATTTGACTATATACAAACATTTCTTTAGCTTTACAAACTCATTCAATAATGAATAGACAAACAAACATTTTTATTCTATGGCTCATAAATCATTATTATTATTGTAAAATAGTCAGCAAAGTTACTTGATTGTATTGACTCATTTCAACATTTGTTTAATGACTGAAATATTTTGGTAATAGCGGCAAGTTTCAACTCACCTTTTAGAACTAATAAGTTTAAAAGAAAACCAAAATATTTGGAAAGCATTTCAACCCAAAATTGGATATTAAAAACTAAAACGGAAAAAGGCAAATGCATAGCAATGGGTTTTGATATAGATTTAAAGTTACAGCCAAGACGCCATGTTCTACAAGAACCAAATCTAAAGATTTAATGAAAAAATGTATTTTCACTGGTTGATACAAACACATGATCAAAGGCAGAAAACTGGGTTAAATTTGACTGTTGCGACCAAGAACAAACCAGAGAAAGATATTTGAGAGGCTTAAGGTTCTAGGAAAATCACATATCAAAGAAAATGGGATGGAAGTAAGAATTTGTTTATTTCAACTTTTTTGTAGATCAAAGAAAAGAGAAGATATAGATCGAGTGGTAGATGAATTGGTAGATTGCTTTTCCATTTATTCGTATTCTTTGATATTTTTTATTCGTTTTTACCATCATCATCATCATGACAAGCCATCTGCATGGATATCCCTGAGCCTCTTCCAGCATCCTTCTCAATCATCAATCACTTCAGGTTCATCTTCAGGGCTACATCCTGTATCAGCACAGAGCTATTGTATGTAGGTTCTAGCTGGTCGTCCTACTTTTGATCGTCCATGTGAAGGGGTTCACAGGAGTATGTCGTTTATGAACTCGTTCCTACTTCTCCAGCAGTGTTCTGCATGTCTGGTTCATCTAACTTAGATAGTTTTTGTGATGGGTAATAGGTGGCCGTACAGCTGCTGCTTTGTGGGGTGTTGCTTCCAGAACTTGTTCAATATTGCATTCTTTTATAGTTGCCATCAAGCTTTTTTTCCATACATTTAGTTAGCATCCATGTAAAAATTCCCAAGGTTATTTGACTAAAAGTGAACATACTAGTGTGACTGGAGTTTGAACTTGTTTACTACAATTCTGCAGTCCAGTGTTTAAACATTAAAACACAAGGACATCCCCTAAAAATAATTGGTTTTGTAATTTAGTACTGGTTGTAAAAAGAGAATTTTTAAATCTTTATAGAAATAAAAAAGAACAAAAAAACCATGAAACTGATTTAAACAAAGCGGTATTTTTTAAAATACTATCTTAAATATAAACCAAAGAAGAAATTGTAATATGAAAAATTTTACATTTCTAATTCTAAGCTTCTTTTTAATATAAAGACACATTTTATTTCTTTGCTTCTTATTTTATTTACTTACAATGTCAAAATTTAAAAAAAAAAAAAAAAAAAAAAGATTAAAATTAAATGACAGGATTGTTTATCTATGACTTAAAAACTGATTTTTTAAACAAATGCTTTTCATATTTCTATGAATAAAATATATTAATCTTAAATTAGTGTAATTGAAAAAAAAAATAATAAAATAATAATATATATATATATATATATATATATATATTTGTTTGTTTGGTTTGGTTTTATGGCATATCAACCTTTGTAGGTTATTTAACGCCAAATCCATTTTTATGTAAATCTGTTCTATTGAAAACAGTTCAGTTTAGCATAAGTACACAGTTTAATTGTCAAAAACATTTCCATTTCAAACTATTCAAGCAGTTATATGTAATAATTCAGTTAAGTGTAAATACAGTTTTAATGTCGAAAAACACTTCTATTTGAAATAATTCAGTTAAGTATAAGCACGCAGTTTAAATGTAAGTACAGTTTAATTATCAAAAACGTTTCTATTTCAAGCAATTCAGTTTACTCATTCATTTTAGCTGTTAGTTCTATTTAACCCATAGATAGGGCCCCTATCAGGTGCTACCACTCCGGGCCAGAGTGGACCTGGGAGCAATGGCAATGAAGGGGTACTCCGCATTCCCCAAAGCTCCAGCACTGCTGGAACCTCACCATCAGATTGTTTAGTGTCATATCCAGCACACTCGTTAGCGGGGGTCTTACCCCTGTGCAGAGGTGCAGTCAGTGTATTCTACAGCCCCAGCCGACTGGGCAATATATATATATATATATATATATATATATATATAAAATGAATAATCCAGCTCATTGGCCAAGTGGGTAGAGTGTTTGCCAATGATCTGGGAGACCTGGGTGCAATCACAGATCACGTTATACCAAAGACTTTAAAAATGGTACTTGTTACCTCCTTGCTTAACACTCAGCAATATAAGGTATGTATCGAGGGTAAAGTGAAGCAATCCAGGGAAAGGAGTAGTGCCCTCCCCTACACCTCGGTGTAGTAGCTATTGAAAAGGGAGCCTTCTGGTCGCCCTCGACTACGATTGCCAGTTTTACTTACTTTACTATATATAATGAATACTTTTTATTTAATTAATATTCTAAATTTTCAGCCCAAAATAAGGACACACTTTTAATTCTTAGTTTCTTTTTATTGTTACATTTTTATAGGATAAAAAAAGAAAATGAATTAAATGAATGTATTTTTTATCATTGTAAAACAACAGGAAATTAAGAACTGAATTAAAATTTTGGTTATCTTTATCTTTTAAAGTCTAGAAATATAATAACATGTCAAATCATTCATGAATTTAAGGTTTTTTTTAATTATATCTTAAATGCAAACAAAAAAAAGGAATTCCTAAAATAAGAGAATATTGTAATATGTGAATTATTAGATTCTTTTACCATTAAGTTTTTTGAAGTTAAATAAAAAGTTGAAATAAAACTTTGCTGCTTTTTGGAAAATTATTTTCAAAATAAATTGTACTGTGTAACTGTGCACTAATTACAAAAAAAGATTTATTAGTGACTAAAAAAAAAAAATCATGAAAATGTTTTAATCTTTTCAACAATATAGGGCTGATTTTGATAGAATATTTTAAATGAAAATTAAAAAAGAAAAAGAAAAAAAAAAGCAATCCATAAAAATAAAAGAATACATTTCATTTGAATTAAGAGGTTAAATCTTTCAACAACAAGTAAGGATACATATTTAATTCTTAGCTTACTCCAGTCTTTTTCCATTTCTATCTCATTCAGAAGTGTTCATAAATCCAGTTCATCTAGTTATGGACAAGATACTTCCACTAGTTTATATATAAGTAAGTTGGCCAACCGCACTTGAAGGTGACCCAAAAGCTCTTTTTGAAACAGCTACTCTGCCAAGGTGTAGGGGAGGGCAATACTCTTCTCCTGGATTTCCCCCACTTATCCTTGATCCATACTTTATAATGCTGAGTGTTAAGCAAGTAGGCATCAAGTATCATTTTTTGAGTCTTTGGTATAACTCAACCTGGGATGGAACCCAGGTCCCCTGGCCATTGGTAAACATTCTAGCCATTATACCAATGAGCTGGTAAATATAGTTTATATATTCTTCTGTTTTTCTCTTTTTTATATTTTGCTATATACCATAAATATAGTATCTTGCCAAGGATCAAAGTGTAGTTCTCAGCCCTTCTATTCAGGATTATAGTGATCTACCGGTAAACAGAAATTAGATCTATTTTTCTTCATTGATATAATAATTTATATCTTTATGCGACTGATATCTATAATTTTGCATCTACCATTTCTTCTATGGACCCCTTCACACAGATGAGCAGGTGTTGGACAACCAACTAGAACTTATCTACAACAGATACTTCCCTGGCCTTGGCTGGGCCATCTGACATTTGTGCTGGATGGGGAATTGAAATCAATGGCAGATTCAAGGCCATCATGAAATCATTCATTTACTGGATTTTTAAAGTCAAGGACTGTTCTGAGTTTTTCTCAAACTATTATGCACATATTAGTCAAATAGAATTTTTTCCAAAAAATCAGGTCTTCAAAATTCAACTTATATACAAATGAATAAATAGGATACCCTTGAAAATAATCATTGTTTTCATCTGTTTATTTTACATCATATTTTCTTTCATATAACCTTAGGATTTCTACAGGTAAAAGATACTAATTCTACTAATCAAGGATTGATTTATACATAAGTATACATGGTTTGGTTTAGTTTGTTTAATGCCATATCAACCTTCATGGGTTATTTAATGCCAAAGTAATCCTTGTAGAAGAACAGAAGTGATAGAATTTAACCCATAGCTGGAAGAATAAAGGGATTCATACCTTTTTTTAAGAGTATTAAGTCTGAAAGTGAATGTGATAGCACAACTGGATTTTGAACTTGCTTACTTCAAAGCTGCAGTCCAGCCTCTTAGTTATTATGCCTCTAAGCTAACAGATATTACACTCTGATTCTAGGCAGAATCACCAATCCCAACATCTTTTATGTTACAAAAGAGTTTAATTTTTGATAGGAACTATGCTAGGTTGGTAAATAAAAGATTTTTTTATGCAACAATAGTTTTACAGTTTATAGAACAGATATAGCAGGTTGAAATTATTTTCTAATCTTACTTT
Source organism: Sepioteuthis lessoniana (assembly GCA_963585895.1). Classification (NCBI taxonomy): domain Eukaryota; kingdom Metazoa; phylum Mollusca; class Cephalopoda; order Myopsida; family Loliginidae; genus Sepioteuthis; species Sepioteuthis lessoniana. The sequence goes on along the minus strand of OY757930.1, from coordinate 66,433,336 downwards.
AACAAAAACTGAATATTTTTTTGAGTGAAATTTTTTCAATGTTTTTTTTTTTAGTCTTTTTTTTTTTTTTAAACCCTTTTCTTAAAACACAAATATTTATTATTTATACTAATGTTTATTTAATTCTTTCCCCTTTTTTTTATTTTACAGTATTGATTACAAAATGTTACCCATATAGGATACACATTTTTTCTAGTTTTAAAATAAGCAATAAAAACATACTTAAGAACATTCTAGAAATTTAGGATCAAAACCGCATGAGCATTTAAATTACATTTTTATATTTTTCAACCAATCAGCTAAAAACATAGAATAGAACATTCTAGAAAAATATGATCGGAAGAGAACTAGCAGAAAATAATTAGGCTCGAAAATAAAATAATAAAATAGAAATCTGATTGGTCAATAAATGTCTACGTGCCAAAATTTTAGGACGATTCTTTGATCCACCTGTAGGATATAAATAACACAGAGTTAGGAAGCCAGACACACAAGACACAAGCTTACACACAAACGAAGACACAGATGAAGACAAGCCACTAAGGTAGTAAAGCAGTAGCCGATACATTCCGACAAATTCCTTTCCTTCCTCAACTAAAGTTCATGAACTCTCTTCAAATGGCCGAGAATTATATTCAAAAGGAAAACCTGACAAACTTTCTTTCATCAATGCGACACGCTGTCGCCACAGTCATAAAACCCGCTATAAACTTAATGTAAGTAAGAACGACTTATTTACGGACTCTGTTAACATGAACATACACACATCTTTCTTCAAATTTATTCTCTTCTAGTCAAACTTTATTTTCTAAAAGGCCATTTACACATCATGTATTTTATTTGTTTTCATATTCTGTTATATGCTTATTAAATTGTTTGTTGTTTAATGTTCGTTGTGTTCTATTCCATTTCTTTTGCGCGATTGTAAAGTTTTGTGTTGTATTTGTGGTGGGAATAATTTAGAGAGCAATCTACTGAAATAACCAAATTACACACAACCCCCATAACCAGTCCGAATTCAGTTCCAGGAGTCATTGTACATATAAAAAAGTTAGTTTCACTGTTTATTTTTGTGATTTTATCATAAAGTGGTCCTATTTTTGAAAATATGTCACCCACTTCATAAGAGATTTATTGACCTAAATCTGGTCCTGGAATTTTTATGTCTATCATGAAACTTTATATTCAGAGGATAGGTAAGTGTACTTATTATAGCCTCTCCTACAATTATACAAGACTATGTGTGTGTAAGTGAATACAAACAATATATATAATCAAATGTATCTGTCTGTAAATGTACCTATACAGACAAAGGGTGTTCCGAAAGTAATGCCTCCAATTTATTTCAATGAAAACTAGAACATACAGGGAGCACAAGAACACCATTAGATAGAGCAAGTTTTCAGCTACAGAATACTATTTTTCAACATAGTCACTACCAATGGCTATACATTTCTTCCAAAGAAAACCTGAAATTTTTACATTCTCCATTGATGTGATTCTATCCTAATATACTTTGGAAAATACTCATAATATGTATAACTGAAGTTCCATTTCATGACCATCTTGGCAATATTTACATTCAGACACATGGGGTATCTATGAGATCTGTCCAGGGCCTGATCTTCAGTAATTTCTACATGTCCAACCTTGAAAATAAAATATTTAATAGTATTAAAAATCCAAATATTCTCCCTCCAGCTATGGATAAATAGTAGGGCAGACTAGGTTCTTCAGCCTTGGTTAGGCAACTAGTCTAGGAGAAGGAAAATACTGAATTCAAACCTGTTAAACTCTGCTTAAAAATTGACCTTGTGTCATATCCTGCCCGAGCGGAGGGGTTGGTAAATATGAATAGTATTAAAAAACCTCTAATACACCTAAGATATGTTGATATACTTATTCTTGCTAATAATATTTACAAAATCCAGATACAATAAAAAATCTTCCAAAAAAATTCAGTTCTTAATTTTACTCATGAACTACACAAAAACAATTAATTTTCCCTTTTAGATATTCTCATTGATACTAACAATAATAACTTCACTACCTCTACACCGTCAACTTTAAAAGTGAATGCCCCAGCCAATATAAACAAGCAATTATTAATAACCTGATGTTATGAAATAGCCGAGGGATTTCGGTTCATGCCTTCGAGTTTAGTTAGGCTGAGAACCTTTCGGCTCAACACATGGGTTGGTTGGGTGTAAGATTGAAGCAGGTGCGCACGAGCGGATGGAGGTGTCACTCAGATGTCATAACAGTCCGAGACGATACTGGGTGACAAGGTGCGGGTGACGTCACACACCGGAAGCACGCGGAAGTTTGTGTGAGAATTTGAAGAAAATAAAAGTCGGGTTTTGGACGCCGAACGAGAAGGATCGATTTTGGAGCTCGCAGGCACGAGGCGAACTTGCGCCCGATGGGGGCCGCTCGAGTTGGGGGCCAAATGAATAAGACAGCATAGAAGATTGTGTCTCTCCTCCTTACGTCGAAACCTTTTACTCAAAGTTAATAAAAAGGTTTCGTACCTAAACAAGAAGTCGTTACGTGTTTTTGAGATTCCTGTTCTTTATATGTTCTGTAGTAATGAACATTACATGTCTATTTCGCACATGGCCATATTCGTGTATATGGCTACGCAACATAGACATATTTGGTGCCAGAACTTGGGCATATCGTTCTTGATATGGTTTTCGATTGGGTTACCATGGTTCCACGAAGACGATCAGAGAAGAGGCTAAGAACAAGGAGGAATCTATTTCGGAGCGGCTGGTTCGGGCGATCGAGGGAGAGAGAGAAAACACAAGGCCCCAGAAAATAAGAAACAAGGAAAAGAGACCAAAAACACGAAGAACAAATTCGGCGCCCCCCAGAAAGAAAAAGGAAAATGTCCAGCATCGAAAAAAGAAGAACAGCGCAACCATAAAAGAAAAAAAAAAGGAAGGCGTGAAAAGAAAAGAAAAAAAAGAAGTAACACAACTCAACTCCAAGAAAAAAAAAGGCATGAAGAAAAGAAAAAGAAAAAGAATAAGAAGGTATTTGCTCATTTACGTCTGTCATAGTTTAATTTACGAATAGAGTTTGAATGGTTGTGGAGGATAGATTTGGAAATAATTCTAAAATTTAAAAAAAAAAAAAAAAAAGAAAAATCGTTGGTAGCATAGAAAATTATGATTAATACTGTATGTGACTTTGTACCGTGGTGGGAGGAGAGAAAGAAAGAGTAACAGAGAATTAAGCTCGCAGTGACAGAGAAGAAAGAAAGGTGGTCGCTGTGGGGACAGAGGATTGTGTCGCGCTCATGATTGACAGCAATAGTAAACAATATTTTGTAAAGAAATTTTATAGTAATAACGTATTTTTATGAAGGGATTTTACGATAGACGGGGTCATTGTAGGTGAAGCTTGAAGTAAATAACGTTTTTATGAATGAAAACTTGTAACTTGTTGGTGGTCCGGGCTAATAATATTCGGAGATTAGAATTTTGATTCGAGACCTTGGAGATTTCGCTCATTGATGGGATTGCCGGAAAAATTTCGCATATCTGTAGTTAGGACTTATGGGACAGGTTTCGATGTTGGAGAATCGATATTTTGGGCGCTGAAGAAATCAGGCCAGGTTTTTGTTTAAGTAGTCGAATCCGAAAGAGTCGGAGTCACGTTTGGAATATTTCGGAGGTTTCGTTGTCCGTATCGACTGGAAAATTTTCTCAGATATCTCGCCAGAGAGGCAGATCAACGAAGAGACGGATGTTTATTGTGTCTGACAGGGCAGACGGTTATTTTGTGAGTTCCCCCTGGAATGGGACTGTGAGGTTTTGTTGAGGAAGATGTTCGGAAAAACATGGGTTTGGAGATTAGTTATTTAAGATATGCGCAGAGTTTTGGTGGTCTCATTGGATGTGTTTGGAAAATTCGCGGACTCGATTTTGAGTTGTGTCGAGGGAGAAATTTTATTGAGTGAGCTGATAAAGGTTTTGGTGGTTTAGAAAGAACACCCAGTATTTTAAGGGCGAAAGAAAAAAAGAAGATAAGAAAGAAGGGTACTCGTAAGCTGTTGAAAAGATGTGAGATAAACCGTTTGACGGTGGTCAAAAGTTGGAAAAAAACGGGGAAACAAGTATCTTAGTTCGATTACGAGCTATGCTTGGTTGTTGTGGAAGGTTAAAATGTGTACATTAATTAATGACAGATATTACGTGAGAAGGAGATATAAAGTTAGGAGTAATAAGTACGGACGTAGAAGGAAGGCAAAAATGCAAAATACAAAATGAGCAATTGACCTGAGATTTAAAAAAAAATGTTTTAAATATGAAAATAAGAGAACAAATTAAAGACTGAAAAAATATACATGCCGAACGAGTGACTGTTGAAAAAATTTAAAAAAAAAAAAAAAAAAAGAAAAAAAGAGAAAAAAAACCCAGAAAATGTGGTCGGAAAAAGAAAAAAAGGAAAAAAAAAAAACGATGGACAATACGAACACTTTTCATTTTTATTTCAGTGACTTTTGAGTTTGGGACTAACGCATGCTTTTTGTTGTATCATTTTGTTGAAATTGTATTGCTGAAGATTTTGTTGCTCAGTTCGACATAGGGGGGAGCGGCACAATAGTTTAAGAAAATAATTTGTCATCATCGATGACAAATGATTTTATTGTGGTTGGATAGGTATGTTATGAAATAGCCGAGGGATTTCGGTTCATGCCTTCGAGTTTAGTTAGGCTGAGAACCTTTCGGCTCAACACATGGGTTGGTTGGGTGTAAGATTGAAGCAGGTGTTAATGCGGGTGCGCGCGAGCAGATGGAGGTGTCACTCAGATGTCATAACAGTCCGAGACAATACTGGGTGACAAGGTGCAGGTGACGTCACACACCGGAAGCACGCGGAAGTTTGTGTGAGAATTTGAAGAAAATAAAAGTCGGGTTTTGGACGCCGAACGAGAAGGATCGATTTTGGAGCTCGCAGGCGCGAGGCGAACTTGCGCCCGATGGGGGCCGCTCGAGTTGGGGGCCAAATGAATAAGACAGCATAGAAGATTGTGTCTCTCCTCCTTACGTCGAAACCGTTTACTCAAAGTTAATAAAAAGGTTTCGTACCTGAACAAGAAGTCGTTACGTGTTTTTGAGATTCCTGTTCTTTATATGTTCTGTAGTAATGAACATTACATGTCTATTTCGCACATGGCCATATTCGTGTATATGGCTACGCAACACTGATATCACATGCCAAACTGATCTCCTCCTCCAAAACAATATTTTATAAAAGAGGTAGAAAACATAAAACAGGTTCCCATCAATAATAGGTCCCAAACAACATTGTTGATAAACAAATTGAATGTATGATTAACCAACAAAATAAATACTGTACCACTCCATCCAGTCAACAAATATCTATCAAACTTTTTTACCGTAACCAAATGCACTATAATTATAAATTAGATGAAAATATATTAAAAACATTGATTTAAAGAAACATACTCCCCACTGATCTAAATGAAAAAATAAAACTTATCATATACTATAATAAATTTAAAACCTCCAACTTAGTCATTACAAATAATTCCTCTCCCTCAATTAGAGTTTTCAAAAAACCAACGTTATATATCAATTTAAATGTCCTTTAGAAGATTGTATCTCCGAAAATAACAATATATGTCAGTTAAACCTCAACTACCCTATTGAGAAGTCTTACAATGCACCTTTCTGATACAAGTTCCATAGCACAGCATTTAAAAAAACATTCATGCCCAACAACAGAATTAGAGAAATTCTTACCGAAAAGACGACAATATTGGAACAACAAAATTACAAGCAAAAATTACAGATTCACAAGGCACTGCCAAAATATACATTTATATATAAATACACCACACACACACACACAATATATATATATATATATATATATATATATATATATATACATACGAGGATCATTAAATAAGTTACCAGACTTTTTTCGTATGGGCACTTTTATTGATAGTACACACATGAAACTCTAGTCCCCTTCAAAGTAATCTCCTCCGGCTGCAATGCACTTGTTGTACCGTTCCAACAACGTCTGGAAGGCCCCATGGAAGTCCTCTTGTGTGAGCATGTCAATGATCCTCGTCACAGCCGCTTCCATCTCCTCAATTGTCTCATAACGACAGCCTGTGAGCTTAGGGAATAACCAAAAGTCACTGGGAGCAAGGTCTTGACTATAGGGAGGGTGAGGAACAGTCTTGATGACTATCTTGGTCAAATACTCTGTGAAAAGGATGGAGTTGTGGACTGGTGCATTGTCCTGCTGGAAATGCCACTGACCCAATTTCAAGAGTGCTAGCCTGTTCTGACGGAATCTCTTGCTGAACTCCCTTAAAACCTCAACAT